>CM043697.1:36402500-37002500 GCA_023935145.1 Bretschneidera sinensis | reverse complement strand
CCGACCTATATTCACTCTTAATTTTACGTTAGATTATTCTTAATGTGCCTATGTTAGTTAGGGTTTTATTTTTACTACCACAAAAGATTGGGCATTTAGGAGATATTTTGATTTAATTTAAAATCAAGTTTAAATTATTATTATTTTTTAAATAGATATATTAAAAATTTAATTAAATTAAATCAAATATTATTAAATAATAATTCATAAATAATTTGATTTGATTAAATTTTTAATAAATTTTAAGAAACAAACTTTAATTTTAAATTGGACACAGACATTACCTTGAAATACAGGTCTCCTGCAGTGAACAAAATTCTCGTGGCTCTGGAAAAATATAGCCGCCCCTTCACAAAACCCAAAAGAAAAAGAAGTTTCGATTTATATTCCTCTACTTTTGGGAAAAAGAGGAAAATTACTTCTATATCATCTATCAGAGTATCTGTTCATCTGACGAGTCCTTTGAAGCCTCGTCAAACCTTACAATTCCATAGAATTTTCGGATGGTAGCTCCCCAATACCGTGCACCGTCTCTTATCCCCTCGTCTTCTCACGTAACCATCTTCCTCTTTTCCCTCTTTTGAAAAATCATTTACAAATATATATTATATATACACATTTACATCTATATTAAGGATTTTCGACTTCTTTCTTTCTCTGCAAAAACCCTAGATCCTTGAGGTTCCTTTTTCAATATTAAAGAGAGACAGAGATGGACGATAGCTGTGCGGTGTGTGCGGATAATCTCGAATGGGTGGCGTACGGAGCGTGTGGTCATCGGGAAGTGTGCTCGACGTGCGTGGCTCGGCTCCGCTTCATCTGCGGCGATCGCCGCTGCTGCATCTGCAAGGCCGAGTCCTCCGTTGTTTTCGTCACCAAGGTTAGGGTTTTCCCCTTTTTCTTGGATTTATTATTTTTTAATTATTCGATTGTATCACCGTTAAATGTTTCTCTCTTGATCCGTGATTTTTTATGGGCTTGATTATTTGGGATTCTTATGAAATTGTTGTGGCTTTGCTGTTGGTATTGTTTTTCACTTATGGGTTCGTTGAGTTTCATCTATGCGATGCATTGAAAAATCAATATCAATAGGAGTGTTTGGCATTAAGATTATGTTGTCTTTGTATGCATCATGTTAAATGTAAGTTTATGTTATTAATGAGCTTTTTCATGTCTTGTTGTTTGCATTGTACTTTTTTCTAATTGTATTTGATACATTAGTTGCATTTTTATTGTTTTGGTTTACCGTGAGAGGAATAACTTCACATTCAGTTGCTATGCTGACAAGCAAACTTTCATGCGGTTGGTTTACGATGAAAGGAATAACTTCATTACTTCACATTGTTTTGGTTTACCATAAATTGGACTTAACTTTTAACTTTTAGTTTACTATAACTGATGCAGTTGGCGGAACTTATAACTTTAGTTTTATATAATGAGCCGTAGTTGACGAATTTTTGGTGACTGCACTGCTAGGCATTAATCTGGATGAATATTTCTTTCCCTTCTCCCCCCTTTTCTGTTTTGATTTTTTACATAATCTTTTGGTCTTGGCATCCATACTCTTTTAGGTTTAACTTGCTTGCTGTTGTAATGTATCCACAAGGAAAATTTGAAATTGATTATTTGATTTTCATATTTTTAGGAGCACTTTTTTCTTCATGGTCCTTGATGCCATCTCTTTCATTATGTAAAGTGTTTGTGATTCTCTTATTGTTACAGGCATTGGGTGACTATACAAGGATGATTAGTGACTTTTCAGTTTTCCCATCGGAATTACGGGAGGGTCAGGTAGGATCATTCTGGTACCATGAGGACACCCAAGCGTTTTTTGATGATGTGGACCACTACAAGATGATTAAGGCAATGTGCAGACTTTCATGTAGCGTGTGTGACATGGAGGAGCAATCGAATGGCGGGCCAAAACATCGAGGGCGGTTTAAGAACATTGAACAGTTGAAGGGTCATTTATTTCATCGACATAGGTTGGTTATGTGCAGTCTATGTCTGGAAGGACGCAAGGTAAAGTTTATTTATCTGACATCTGATACAATATTTTCCTGTTGAATGCAAAGTCTTCTTGGATGTGCGCTGGTTGACATGTATGAAATTTGTTGCATGATATGAACGTACCATCCATGCTTACACATAGACAAGCATATACTGAAAATGCGGGGTGAGCTGGTAGAAATTATGTGAGAGTATTAATTTTTCAGGGTATAGCTCATGAATTCAAGCACATTTTTTATAGCTTTTTTTTAATCATTTCTGATAATTTTAATACTATTTTTTTTGCAACAGTCTAAAGGTTAAAATATTTTGATCTGATTTATTTGAACTGTGGCCTTTTCTTCTTCTTTGGTTTGAATATTCGTTAACTAATGTCTGCGTTCCTTTTTGTTTTCCCCTTCATGGATGCATGGTTATCTTACTGGCTTGTTTTGGATGAAAAAGGTATTTATCTGTGAACAAAAGCTATATACTAGAGCACAATTGAATCAGCATATAAGCACTGGTGACTCCGAGGTGGATGGAAGTGAAAGTGAAAGAGGTGGCTTCATGGGGCACCCTGTGTGTGAATTCTGCAAGACCCCATTCTATGGGGATAATGAGCTGTATTCACATATGTCTACTGAACATTATACCTGTCATATATGCCAAAGGTAGTGCATTGTGTGGTTAATGAGGTTTTCTTGTGAGGCATTATAAGATTACTAAGGCTTGAATAACATCGCAAGGTTCAATGTTTATTGCAGGCAGCATCCAGGGCAATATGAATATTACAAGAATTATGATGACTTAGAGGCATGAAAGAGTCTTTTCTTTTCTTTATTTTGTTTTCAATATGATCTGTTCTTCCTGTAACTGTTGTTTTCTGACTTTCTGTATGAACGGCTGGTTGTTGTATGTAACAGATTCATTTCCGCCAAGAGCATCACCTTTGCGAGGATGAAGCCTGCCTTGCTAAAAAGTTTGTTGTCTTTCAAACAGAAGCGGAAATGAAGGTGACTTTTTTTATTGAACATTCATTACTTTTATATGTGTCTGTTGGTGTTCACGTTGCATGTGTGTTTGAGCATATGTGTGATTCCATATATGTGTATGCCCAATTGATTTAGTTTTTCTTTTGCCAAATTCTGGATGAGTCCTAAGCTATGTTCTTTGGCTTTCAGAGGCATAATACTATTGAACATGGGGGGCGTATGTCTCGTTCTAAGCGTAATGCTGCTCTTCAGGCATGTATTATCTTCCTAATCCTAGTGTAGAAGATTTGATTCTTTCTTAAATATCGATGAATCATTCAGTGATATATCTTCCATTGTGTACATATGTTGCGTATATCCCTCTGTCTTGCTCTGATTATGCATTCATATATATTTATACCAGATACCGACTAGTTTTCGGTATCGTCAAAGTAGTGAACAAGATAATCGTCGTGGAAGGAGACGGACGTTTCGTCGTGAACCTGCTGATAATCAGCTTTCCATGGCCATTGAGGCAAGTTTCGAGACAGCTATAACTGATGGCACAGTTCACGATCCATCATCGTCTAATGCACAAATTCCCTCTGATAATGGAGACACCAATAATATTGATCCTATCATTCAGCCATTTGAGTCATTGTCAACAACAGATATGGAATCATCTTCAAGGTACCTTCAAGCCTTGGGGAATAGCTCTAGGATACCTTTGGGAGAATCTTCCTTTCCTCCCCTTTCCATGGCTCCGAGTGGCAATCAACAAACACCCAGACAGAATTCGGAAAGTTTGCCTAATAACACCATGGCAGCACGTCTACGCCGCAAAAACAATAAAAAAACAAATGTTCCCAGTTCAGCTCTAGCATGGCCAGCAACAAGTCGGGGGCCAGTGCAACCATCAAATACTTCAACCCAATATAGGCCTGTAACAACTGTTGTGCCCACAACAAATATTTCGTCCATAGCATCACGTAATACTGGTAGTGGACCTGCAGTATCAAGCAATGCAAGCTCTGCTCAGGCTCCTGCTCGACCAACAGTTCATGGACTTATGTCATCTGGTTCTCCATGGAATGCAGGCAACACTAATAGGATTACCCACTCTGCATCAGCCCCTAACCTTGCTGCTAGCAGACAGGTAGAACCTTCTGTTTCTGATTTCCCTCCAGTGTCTGCAACACAAATACGCAAGTTGCCTTCAGATGGCCAGTCTCTGCTGAATGTGGAAGATGTTCACTCTGCAAATAAATCTTTGGTGGAAAATATACGTGCTGCCCTTGAATATGACGAAGACAAATACACTGCTTTTAAAGATATATCTGGACAATATCGTCAAGGTTCAATTGACACTAGAAGATACTTGGATTGTGTGGGGCAGTATGGCTTGTCACACCTAGTTCTTGAGATGGCTAGACTCTGTCCTGATCCTCAGAAGCAGAAAGAGCTGGTTGAAACTTACAATGCTAGTTTGAGAAGTCATGGTCTGCAAGAGAGTGGTTCGGCCCAGGGTAGATTTGGATTGAAAGATAGTACCAGTTCTAAGAAAGGTAAAGGGAAATCTGTAAATGCTGAGGATAGTAATTCCAAGGATGCATTAGCAGATAGCATTATGAGCACAGTTCGGAAGCTGCAGTCAACTTACAAGCGTTCAGAAGAAGAGGTAGAGGTGCTGTCAAAGGATGGTTACCGTGGCAAATCAAAGGTTACAGTTGATGCGCTGCCATCAGAACTGAGTTCTGCTAATCAGCCTGTGACAAAACTAGGGGGGCAGAATGATTTCTCATCGACTGGAGGTGTTGGGAGTAAGCCCCGGAAAAAACCCTCGAAGTTTCACCGAGTTCGGCTCGGTGATGGTTCGATTGCAACACTGTTAGATGCCAAAAATTCTTATTCAGATCCTGATTCCGATCCACAGGAGAACAGGTCAAATGGTAACTTGACTGGAGGAGTGCCTGTACGCGGTGTTTGGCGGAAAGGTGGAGGTTCCAAGCTGTTCCCTTAGAAACGATGGTAAGAGACCTTAGAGAATGATGAATTTTGGCATGATATTTAAAAAGTGCTAGAATTTGTTATTGAATTGGTGATAGATAAAGAAGTGTCCCCCTACCGCCTTGATTGTCAAGGTTTTCCAACGTTATTTCCAAGTTAGAATTTAGATGCCTGTTGTGCTACATGGTAATTTTGAGTGAGAAGATGTTGCTTGAATGGGCTGTTATTCATCCTCACAGCTTCTTATATCTTTGGATGGTCAATATACAATATAAATAAAAAGTGAAGTATTAAAGCTTGAGGTCTGGTTTGGTTATACGTCTCTTTTCACTAGGTTAATGGTGCAATTGCATGTAACAGGCATTCATTTCGTTTCAATTATTGGAGAGGTTTGGAAACATGATCATGCATGGGTTTTGGCCGGACAAAGTGCCTTAGATGTACTGGAGTACTGATGCAGGCACGGGTGTCGTTAGAGTTTGGTTCACAGAGAGACAAATAAAAGAATCATTTGGGTTCTGCGCATTATATTGAACTTTTGATCAACGAGAAGTTTGTTTGGGAGTTTGATGCGCTGCTGAAGCCGCAGAATGATCCGATGGGGAATATGGCATATCTTTGGATTTAGTAGTCGGATCAGAACCACCTGCACTCCATTATGGTTTCTTATGTCGTTTTTATGATCAATAAAACCTGAATTTAAATTCTAATTCTTTTGGATCAGAATCACCCGACCCTGTCAATTACCATACGGTAGCATTCATGCCTGATTTATCCAGATTGACCTACTTATATATGCATAATTTTCATGGCAATGTACCTGAGTGCAATCATTAATGAAGATAATGATGCCTAGACCTTGCAACCTTTTTTTTCTCTTTCATCTTATTCGTAGGTAAGAAATGTGGGGAAAGAAAAGTGAAAAAAAAAAAATCAAAGAAGAGAGGACAAAAAAATGAGAAAATTATTGATTTTTACATCATGTGTTTTATAGATTAGATTGAATTTTTAGTTATTTTAGATTCCCTTTTTATTCTTCTAAATTTCTCTCAATTTTAGATAAATTATATTAAAAATATATAAATTATTAAAAAAATTATGATGAAAAATGAAAAAAAATATTTCACAATTAAACCATAATCTTTTCACTTTTTCTCACTTCCCTACAAAAGGATAAAAAAAAAAAAATGCTATCCACTTTTTTTCTCCTTCCCTTTCAAGTTGCCCAACTACCCGCCCATCAGTGAGAGGTTATATCACCTTCCTTGGCAAGTCCTATCTCATGACGAATAAAGAAACAAACTGCAGTTTCACATTCTTCTGCAAAAGCAGAATTTATAGAACCATGGCCGCAACAACATGATTTCTACCTCAAAATCTTCACCAGACTGTCCTATTTGTAACTCAACTTGACTGTAATAATTTTGCTTCAATCTTGGAATCCATAATCACTATTTTTTGTATCAGCTGTGTATATATTGGAGTATATACAGAATAAAAAGTAAGCTTTCACCAATTTTACATAGCGTTCCATAGAACCAATCATAGCCTCTGTTGATGCCAAAAATGTGTATTGCTGAGCTGGAGGTCAAGTCTTGGTTGTTCTTGCACAGGGAAAGAGAGAAGGGCTATGGGGTCGTCGGAGGGGGTGCCTCCGAAAATGCTCCGAAGCTTAGGTTAGGGCACAATAGGGGATATTCAAGAGACGGGTGTTCCTTTTTTTAGTTAAGAAAAAGTTGGCCTGTTTAGAATGCGTACCTGACCCTTTTTATAGGGCTTTGGAGGCAACATTGAGCCTAGGGCGGCAGCGATATGATGCCCTAATTGGGTTGGATAATGACGCCTAGGAGGCCCACCTAGGGGGCTGGGGGCCGTCTGCTAGGGCTTTTGCCTTGCTGGCTTGATCATGAGCCATCCATGTATGAGGGCGGTTTAAGCGCCTGACACCTCCACTTGGTCTTTATCAATGATGCCTACAAGGCCCAGCTAGGTAGCTGAGAGCCATCTGTTAGGGCTTTGCCTTGACGGCTTAATCAGGAGCCGTTTATGTGTCAGGGGTAGTCTGCCAACCTGACCCCAACTTGGTTGGGCAATGATAGCCTAGAAGGCGGTTGTGATGTGGAGGTCCAACTGGGGGCGATGGAGCCCTGAAGGGCGGTTATGACCTGGAGGTTGAGCTGTCCGGTCCTGGATCATCCACGTGTCTTCGTGTACCCTGCTGTAAAGAGGATCCACGTGTTGTCTTCCTACTGGAGGGGTATTTTTTTGGCAGTATCAGAGGCCCCCCACTTCCTTGAGTACAGTTATGTGCTTAAGGAAGTATTGTATGGCTTGTTCTGCATCTAGGAGCATTGATCAGCTTCTCGGCCATGAAAACCTTGAGTCCGAGGACCAGTGGAGCAATCCATCTCCTCGGACTTTGAAGAGAGTGGGCCGAGGACCAGTGGAGCAATCCAGCTCCTCGGATATGAAGTCCTTGAGTCCGATGAAGAGAGTGGGCCGAGGACTAGTGGAGCAATCCAGCTCCTCGGTCATGAAGTCCTTGAGTCCGAGGACCAGTGGAGCAATCCATCTCCTCGGACTTTGAAGAGAGTGGGCCGAGGACCAGTGGAGCAATCCATCTACTCGGCCATGAAGACCTTGAGTCCAAGGACCAGTGGAGTAATCCATCTCCTTGGACTTTGAAGAGAGTGAGTCGAGGACCAGTGGAGAAATCCATCTCCTCAGCCTTTGAAGAGAGTGGCCCGAGGACCAGTGGAGCAATCCATCTCCTCGGCCATGAAGACCTTGAGTCCGAGGACCAGTGGAGTAATCCATCTCCTCGGACTTTGAAGAGAATGGGCCGAGGACCAATGGAGCAATCCATCTCCTGGGCCATGAAGACCTTGAGTCCGAGGACCAGTGGAGCAATCCATCTCCTCGGACTTTAAAGAGAGTAGGCTGAGGACCAGTGGAGCAATCCAACTCCTCGGCCATGAAGTCTTTGAGTCCGATGAAGAGAGTGGGCCGAGGACCAGTGGAGCAATCCAGCTCCTCGGCCATGCAGTCCTTGAGTCCGAGGACCAGTGGAGCAATCCATCTCCTCAGACTTTGAAGAGAGTGGGCCAAGAACCAATGAAACAATCCATCTCCTCGGCCATGAAGACCTTGAGTTCGAGGACCAATGGAGCAATCCATCTCCTCGGACTTTGAAGAGAGTAGGCCGAGGACCAGTGGGGTAATCCATCTCCTCGGTCATAAAGACCTTGAGTCCGAGGACCAGTGGAGCAATCCATCTCTCGGACTTTGAAGTGAGTGGGCCGAGGACCAGTGGAGCAATCCATCTCCTCAGACTTTGAAGAGAGTGGGCCGAGGACCAGTGGAGCAAACCATCTCCTCGAACTTTAAAGAGAGTGGGCTGAGGACCAGTGGAGCAATCCATCTCCTCGGACTTTAAAGAGAATGGGCCGAGGACCAGTGGAGCTATGGGAGCATGATCCATAAAAACGGCGGCGGGGGTGACACGTGGCTCTTTTTGCACAAATAGCGGTGTATGGGAAATGATGTTTTCCTTTGGGATTTGAGAAGCCATTTTGGGAGAACAGCGGCCACCTCAGGGAATAGAACGTCCCATGGGGAAGCGTAAAGGTTGCTTTGGGACTCCAAAGAGTCCCATTGGCTTCCGCGATTGCATTAAATGGTCCTCGTTTGCCGCGTTCTCTTTCTTATATAAGAGAGTTTTGGTATTCTTCCTTTTTCACTTCTCTTCAAAGTTGAGTGAGTTTGTAAGAAAGAAAATTCTTGAGAGCTTTGGACCTCGTCTCTTCTAACTCGTGAGAGTCCTCGTCCTCGTCTTTTGTAACAAAGAGTTTTAGTCTTTTTGTTTGTCCGAGTGTTTTCACTTTGTGAATCTTTCGTCTTTGTTCCGTATTTTTGGGTGCCTGTTCGTCGTGAGAGCTCGGTTTGGCTTGGTGCTGCGACGTCTCGAAGTTATGGAGAGAGAGTGCTCTTGACGACAACTTTGGACGGTTTTAGGAGGAGCTTAAGTCCGAACCCTTCGGACTTTGGTGAGTTCATCTGTCATTCTTTTTAATCATGTCTTCGTTTGATACATATCGTGATAGGCCTAGCAGTAGTGATAACGGTAGGAGTAATGTAGATGAAACTAGTGGTGATAGTTCCGAGGAGGTAGAGACGTCCTCGTCCTCGTCGAGGGGAAAGACTCCGGTGGGGGCCGTGCCTAGGGCAGGACCCCTGGCAATGGTACCATACGTCCCTTTGGAGGGGGAGTATGAAGAGGACTCCTCTTCCGGGGATGAGACGCTTAGGGTGTTAACCGACATTCGGGAGACCTCGGCCGGAGAGGAGAGAGAAGAGTGGAATTATTCTGCCAATGAGATCCCGAGTCAACTGAGGGAGGAGGACCTGGAGGTAATCCGAAAGACGTACCGCATCCCAAGCGAGTACGCTCTTTGGCTGGCCAAGGTGGGGGAAAGGGCCTGTGATGTCCTCCCTGACCGAGCCCCTTTCGAGCTTTGCATATATGAGCATCATATGCAGGCCAGACTGCGGTTTCCCCTTCACCCCTATTTTTGTACCATCCTTAGGTACTTCGATATTGTGCTATGTCAGCTGGTACCGAACTCAGTACGGCTGATCATGACCTTTATCTGTGTTTGTTTGGAGGTGGGTAGGCCGATGACCATGGATATCTTTAAGGCCCACTTCCTAATCAGCCGGCATGACCAGACCAGATGGGTAGTTTTTAGTACTCGGTCGAGGAGGTGGTTGCTAAAGAAGACGCTTTCATCGATAAAGAGGTGGAAGAAGAACTTCTTTTTTGTTCAATCTACCGAGGACTTCGGCCTACCTCGTTCTTGGAGTATGGATCGCACTAGGAAGTGCAAGAAGGTGAGCCTTTTTCCATACGAGCAGGAAACAGTAGACGCCATGGTGGCCTCGCCCCTAGATGTTGGAGTCCTCTACGACAATGAGGAACTGGCCCGATGAGGTCTCCGCCCCTCGTGCCCCGAGCCTTCGCTCGAGAGTGGTAAAGAGTTTTACCTTTCTGTTTCTCTGTTTTCCTTTTTTACTTGCATTTTCTTTCTGTAATTGATACTTATGTAATTTCTCTTGTTTGCATTGTTTGGGCAGAGATGAAGGCAGCTGCCCTTGCTCGAGAGCATGCCAAGAAACTGGCCTTGGAGCAGAGAAGGTCGGCCCGATCCGAGAAGCAACCAGCCTCGGGCTCGCAGACCAGGAAGAGGCCTTAGGCTCAGTCTCCTACTCCGATTGACCTGGAGACTCTCCCAAGGCATCCCTCCTAGTCAGAGACCACTCCAGTTTCCAGTGTCGCCCCACCGATGCCAATTACTGCTAGGCCCTCCGTTGCTCTCGGTTCCAGCCAGGGGACTGCTTCTGAGGCCCCGATCTTTATGCTCAACTGGGCTCTACGGGTGGATGACTCTGTCTTCGCACACCCCCGGGTCGTGAGGGAGCATCTAACCAAAAGGATTCCTCCTCGAGACGTGGTTGAGTTGGGCAGAAAGACCACAGACTCCCTTTGTGCGGTAGCTGAGACGGTGGCGTCCCAGACAAGTTTTTCCTTTTAGCATAGCTTTCATTTCCTTGAGCTTTCTATTTTTATCTAACATTCTTTGTCTGGTTTCAGATGGGCGCCATTGTAAGTGCGACCACCCGTCACTGCATGGAGACGGTCGAGCTTCTCGGACGTACCCAGCGCCAGCTGGAGGAGAAGACAGAGGCCACCCGCCAGTTGCAGGCCTTGTTGCATTCAGCCAACCTGGTCAGGGCTAAAGCTGAGACCCGTGCTCGGGTTGTTACTGAGGAGGCTGAGGCCCGCTTTCGTGCTGCTATGGAAGAGGCTGAGGTTTGCACTCGGGCAGCTGTAGAGGACGCCCTGGCGGCTTTCCAGGGCTCGGAGACCTACCGCCTGGCTGTGGTTTCTGAAGGTGGCCAGCAGTACCTTACTGGTTTTATGGAGGCAAAGGGGAAGGCTGAGGCCATATACCCGGAGCTCAATTTCTTTGGTTTGGACCTGTTGGGGCCCGAGGACAAGGAACTGTTGGCCTCGAAAGAGGAGCAGACCGAGGAGCAGGAGCAGCCCGGGGGTCAAGAAGAATGTCCAGGCACAGGGCCTCTTGCCCCTGGAGAAGAGCATCCAGGCTCAGGATGAGAGTAGCCCGCCATAGGGGACAAAGAGACTGAGGCAAACAGAAAATGAGGCCGTAGCGGCGCTTATCCTGATCTGGCCCGGCCAGAATTTTTGGTTTTTGTTATGAACTTCGAGGCCGTTAGTGCCCTTTTTACCTTGTACTTTGAGGTCGTTAGATGTAACCTTTGTGAAAAGTTTAATAAAAGTTATTTTTTTATCAAACTTCGCTTTTTATATATAGTTACATACTTTTACACTTGGTTAACTTTAGGATAATCTTCTTCTTCGATACTTGAGAGTGGATTCTAAGCTTTTATTGGTAAAAACGTTGAAGGTGTTCGGCGTTCCAAGTGCGGGAGATGGGCTTCCCATTTAGCTCATCGAGTTCAAAAGTACCAGGACGTCATACCTTTTTGATTCGAAATGGTCCCTCCCAGGTTAGGACCAACTTTCCTGATTCTCGAGGTTGGGATACTTCGATCTTCCTGAGGATGAGGTCATGGAGAAGAAAGTGCCTTCCTTTTACTCTTGAGTTGAAGTACCTAGCGGCGCGCTGTTGGTAAGCTGCTAATCGGATTTGGGCTTTGTCCCGGGCCTCATCGAAGAGATCGACATTCATACTCAGGGCTTCCTCGTTGCTCCGTTCCTTGAAGCTTTGTATGCGGAAAGAGGGTACTCCTATCTCCAAAGGGATCATGGCCTCTGACCCAAAGGTCATGAAGAAAGGGGTTTCCCCCGTGGGTGCTCGAGCCGTAGTTCGGTATGCCCAAAGTATGTTGGGCAAATGGCTCATCCATTGTTTGTCTACTGCGTCTCTTGGAGGAGCGTTCGGTTGGTGACTTCGGCTTGCCTGTTAGCTTGGGGGTATCCAACCGAGGAGAAGCGATGTTCGATATGAATCTCTCGCAGAATGTTTTGAACCGAGCACTGTCGAACTGTTTGCTGTTGTCTATTACCAATACTCGAGGTACTCCGAACCGACATACGATCGACTTCCACACGAAACCTCTGGCCTGATGATTAGTGAGACTGGCCAAGGGCTCGGCTTCTACCCACTTGGTAAAATAGTCGATTGCCACTATGAGGTACTTCTGTTGGCCGGTTGCTGATGAGGACGATCTTGGAAGTCTTCTTGATCCATCAATTTCTTAGTTCGTGGCGTGGATCATATCAGTTGCTATGGGGAGAGGCCCGAGAAGGTCCATTCCTCACATAGCCAAGGGAAGCAGATTGGTGATCGGATTGAAGAGATTTTCTGGTCTATGTGATACGGTGGCATGCTGTTGGCAGCTTTTACATTTTTTAACCAACTCTATGGCTTCTTCCCTCATTATAGGCCAATAGTACCCTTGGCGAAGGATCTTGAATGCCAAGGCCTTCCCTCAAAGATGATTTTCGCATATTCCTTCGTGGACCTCTCGGAGGGCGTAATTTGCTTCGGTTGGATCAAGGCATTTTAAGTAGGACATTGTGAGGCCTCTTTTATACAACCAACCATCCAAAATAACGTACCGTGCTGCCCGAGACATAACTTTCCGGGCTTCGTGTTTGTTGTCTGGAAGATGACCATCACGTAGGTACTCGAGAATAGGACTCATCCATGTTTATTCGCCAACCATGGGTAATACTATAGTTTCATCGATGCTGGGTGCGATAAGTGTTTAGAGATAAACTGTCTGCCTTGGTTCGAGTGGGCGGGATGATGCGAGCCGGGCTAAGAAGTCAGCCTTTGAATTTTTGGCTCGCGAAATTTGGCTAATGCGAAACACTTCAAACTTTGCGGCCAGTGCTTTGGCCTTCGCAAGATAACGAGCGATCTTTTCCCCTCGTGCTTCGAACTCTCCATTAATCTGGCTAACCACTAGCTGAGAGTCGCTATATTCATTCAGAACCTTTACGGAAAGCACCTCGGCTAGTTTCATTCCTGCGAGCAAAGCCTCATACTCGGCCTCGTTGTTGGATGTCTTAAATTCAAACCTCAATGAGTATTCAATAGTGAAATTGTCCGGACCGCTTATGATGAACCCGATGCCGCTTCCAGTGTCAGTAGAGGATCCGTCGACATGAAGAGTCCATTGAGGGCCTAGGTTTGTTTCGCCAGTTGCCTGAGATGGTTCTTCTGGTTTTGGTAAAGTGGTTTCTATGACAAAATCGGCTAAGGCCTGGGCTTTAATAGCTGCCCGAGGTCGATAATGAATGTCGAACTCTCCCAGCTCTATCGACCATTTTGTCATTCCGCCGGAAACATCAGGCTTATGGAGTACTTGCTGAAGGGGTTGGTTGCTTAGAAGAGTGATTGTATAGGCTTAAAAATATGGTCGGAGTTTTCGAACCGGGATCAAGAGTGCATACGCCATTTTTTCCATAGGAAGGTACCTTATTTCGGCATCGTGGAGTATCTTGCTTACATAGAACACAGGCTTCTGCACGCCTTTATCCTCCCGAATTAAGACGGAGGCTACCACTTCAGGTCCTACAGAGAGGTACAAGAAGAGTTCTTCGCCAACTTCAGGCTTGGTGAGTATGGGGGTGTTCCCAAATATCTCTTCAATTCCATGAATGCTTCTTGACAATCTTCAGACCAAACAAACTCTTTGGCCTTCCGAATGACTTTAAAGAAGAGGAGACACTTCTCGGCAGCTTTTGACATGAACCGATTTAAAGCGGCTATTCTTCCCGTGAGCCTTTGGACTTCCCGTACAGTGCGCGGTGGGCTCATGCTAAGAACGACATCTATCTTTTCAGAATTTGCTTCTATGCCTCTGTAGGTTACCATGAACCCAAGGAATTTTCCCCCAGTAACTCCAAAAGCACATTTAGTGGGGTTTAACTTCATTTGATGATGGTGGAGGACGTCAAAGGCTTCTTTTAGATCAACCTCGTAGCCGTTGGCTTTGATACTTTTAACCAACATGTCATCGACATAAACTTCCATATTCCAGCCTATTTGTCCCTGGAAAATTTTATTTACTAACCTCTGGTAAGTGGCCCAAGCGTTCTTCAAGCCGAACGGCATGACCTTATAGCAGTAGAGCCTTTGTTCCGTAATAAACGATGTTTTTTCTCGGTCCAGTCGGTGCATGAGGATTTGATTATACCCTGAATAGGCGTCCATAAACGTCAGTAATTCATGTCCGGATGTTGTGTCGACAAGTTGATCGATCATAGGTAACGGAAAGCTGTCTTTCGGACAAGATTTATTTAGATCCGAGAAATCAATGCAGATCCACCACTTGCCATTAGCCTTTTTCACCATTACAACATTAGATACCCAGTCCGGAAAACTTACCTCTCGAATGAATTTGGCCGAGAGTAATTTGTCAACTTCTGCTCGGATGGCTGCTTGTCGTTCGGGGGCAAATGATCTTTTCTTTTGGATGACCAGTTTGTGCTTTGGATCCATATTTAGCCGATGCACTACGACCTCTGAGTTGATTCCGGGCATATCTGTGGCTGTCCAAGCGAACAGATCCTGGTTTGCTCGAAGGAGAGCAAGTAAAGATTTCTTGAGGGTTTTCGGTAGGTTTGAACCAATTTGGATAGTGGTTAATTCTTACTGAACTGAGATAGTGGTTAATTCTTCTATCGGTTGACCCCTTGGGTTGTTTTCTTCGTCCCTAAGATCGTCCAGCTCAAGCGGGAGGGTTTCCACCTTCTTGCATTTTCTTACTGAACTGAGATAGCACGACCTGGACGTTTGTTGATCTCCTTTGATTTCGCCCACTCCTCATTCGGTGGGGAATTTAACTTTTAGGTGATGGGTGGAGACAACCGCCCGAAGTTTATTCAGTGTTGATCGTCCAAGTATCACATTGTAGGACGAGGGATACCGGACTATCAGAAAAGTGGTCTGCACAGACGTCGCCTGAGGGGCTGTCCCTGCAGTTACTAGGAGGGTTATGCTTCCTTCGACGAAGACTGGTCCTCCCGAGAAGCCATAGAGTGGGGTGGAAACCGTCTCTAAGTGAGAATTTCCCAGTTGCATTTGTTGAAAAGCATCATAGAACAGAATGTCAGTAGAGCTCCCGTTATCAACCAGGACTCGCCTTATTTCATGGTTGGCCATGAGGAGGGAAATTACGACAGCATCGTCGAGTGGAGTCTGAACTCTTTGTAAATCTTCATCCAAAAAAGAAATGGTTCTGCCCGTCTTATGCCGTTTGTGGGGTCCCGAGACAGAAGCTATTGACCTGGCATACGACTTCCTACGGTTATTAGACCTGCCCCCCCGCTGCAGGCCCTCCGCAAATTGTCTTGATGATTTTTGCCATGGGGGCCTTTGGTTTCTTCTGACTAGGCTCCCCTTGGTTCGACCCTGGGCTCTTCCGGATAGGTCGCACAGGCCTATGTCGCTTGGGTAGGTGTTTAGGGCTTCTTTGAGGCCGTTCCTTAAATTTTTTCGTTCGTGGTCCGGTAAACTCCTTTATATATCCTCTGTTAATGAGGGCCTCGATTTGGTTCTTTAGCGCTTTGCATTCTTCTGTATCGTGGCCATAGTTTTTGTAGAACCTACACCAAATGCTTCGATCCGGATTGAGGTTAGGTGGTCTCGGGGGCCACTGCAAGAGACCCTTATTGTGGATTTGCATTAGAATGTTGGTCCTAGATGCATTCAACGGAGTGTAGTTGTCGGCTGGCCCAGAGGCCTTGGGTCTGGTTCCGAACGTCCTGGGGGCTCAAAGTCCACCTCCGAAGGGCCCAGGGGCTCTAGGTCTCTCGTCACGAAATGGTCGTTTAGTAGGCTCACGACATGGGCTAGTGGGGCCTCTCTTCCTTCTCTCTATGTCTCATTCTCGCTCTCTTCGGAACGCTTGGTCATCTTCCGTTAGCATATATTTTTCGGCGCGAGCCAAAACTTCACTCATGTCAACGGGTGGGTGTCTGGTAAGTTTTGAACTGAAGACTCCAGATCTTATCCCATTTTTGAATGCCAGCAGCTGAACCCTGGGATCAAGGTCTGGGATCTCCCAAGTGACGGAGTTGAACCTCGAAATGTAGGCTCGAAATTTTTTGCCTTTTAGCTAGACAATGTTGAACAGAGACTCTGAGGTCTTTTTTGGTCCTTTGCTACTGATAAAATGAGAGGCGAAGACGTAACTCAGCTATTTAAACGTGTGGATACCTCCAGGTTTCAAACGGGTATACCACGTTCCAGCTGCTTTTTCAAGGGTTAGGGGAAATGCTCGACACATCACAGGGTCTGAATGTCTGTAGAGGGTCATTGTGGTTCGGTAATGTTGGAAGTGATCCAGAGGGTCAGTAGATTCGTCATAAGGTTTAATTTGTGGCATGCAGAAGTTCGGTGGGAGGGGGGCCTCGAGGACCTCGTGAGCGAACGGTGGGTCCTGTACATCGAGTTCGTCTATAATATTGTGGCCATGGCCTCTGAACACCTCATTGATTCGTTTCACTATGTCCTTGATCCGTTTGCCAAGGCCTTCACTGTTTTTAGATGAGGGACTCCCTCCGGACCTGGCCACGTGAAGTGGGGGTGAGTTGGTCACCGAACAACCGTCGACTGGTGGTCGGCAGCCGACCAAACCATTGTGACTTGGTTCCGACTGCAAAGGTGGTGGTAATGTACGTTGAGCTCTTCCACGGACTTCGGTGGCTAGGTCGGCCACTAGTTGCGAGAGTTTTACGTATTGCGCCTAAAGAGTAGCCACGTTGGGATGGGCCTCGGATTCGGCTGAGGAACTTGCTCTAGACCTCATTACTCCTTCACCAAGGTCCCTGGCAAGGGTTTTGGGTGGCATGATAACAAATGAGTTCTTTTGATTCTTCGCTGTTACTGCCAGCGAGAGATGTGGCTTCCCACAGACGGCGCCAATCTGTTGATGCCAAAAATGTGTATTGCTGAGCTGGAGGTCAAGTCTTGGTTGTTCCTGCACAGGGAAAGAGAGAAGGGCATGATAACAAATGAGTTCTTTTGATTCTTCGCTGTTACTGCCAGCGAGAGATGTAGTTTCCCACGGACGGCGTCAATCTGTTGATGCAAAAAATATGTATTACTGAGCTGGAGGTCAAGTCTTGGTTGTTCCTGCACAGGGAAAGAGAGAAAGGCTATAGGGTCGTCGGAAGGAGTGCCTTCGAAAATGCTCCAAAGCTTAAGTTAGGGCACAGTAGGGTATATTCAAGAGACGGGTGGAGATGTGGTTTCCCACGGATGGCGCCAATCTGTTGATGCAAAAAATGTATATTGTTGAGCTGGAGGTCAAGTCTTGGTTGTTCCTGCAAAGGGAAAGAGAAGGGCTATGGGGTCGTCGGAGGGGGTGCCTCCGAAGATACTCTGAAGCTTAAGTTAGGGCACAGTAGGGGATATTCAAAAGACGGGTGTTCCTTTTTTTAGTTGAGAAAAAGTTGGCCCGTTTAGAATGCGTACCTGACTGGGCTTTGGAGGTGTTATTGGGCCTAGGGCGGCAGCGATATGATGCCCCAACTGGGTTGGGTAATGATGCCTAGAAGGCCCAGCTAGGTGGCTGGGGGCCGTCTGCTAGGGCTTTTGCCTTGTTGACTTGATCAGGAGCCATCCATGTATGAGGGCGGTTTAAATGCCTGACACCTCCACTTGGTCTTTATCAATGATGCCTACGAGGCCCAGCTAGGTAGCTGAAAGCCATCCGTTAGGGCTTTGCCTTGACGGCTTAATCAGGAGCCATTTATGTGTCTGGGGTAGTCTGCCAACCTGACCCCAACTTGGTTGGGCAATGATAGCCTAGAAGGTGGTTGTGATGTGGAGGCCCAACTGGGGGTGATGGAGCCCTGAAGGGCGGTTGTGACCTGGAGGTTGAGCTGTCCGGTCCTGAATGATCCACGTGCCTTTGTGTACCCTGCTGTCAAGAGGATCCACGTGTTGTCTTCCTACTGGAGGGGTATTTTTTTGGCAGTATCAACCTGAAAGTCTCACTTTTCTAAGGTTGATCCTTCAAATTTTGAAACCTGAAAAAAAAAAAACAGTAATAATTAATTCTCTTGGGGATGACTGTGTCTGTCGAGCTCAATTGCAGCATTATCACTCTAAAAGTAGAATATTGCCAGGCCAGTGAAATCTTTTTCATTTCTTTTTTCCTTTCGACCAATTGAATCTGGATAAAAAGATTCCTACACATTGGAAATAAGAGTAAAATATGCGATCATTAACTAACTTGACAGGTCAGAGAGGGAAGTCTTATCCACAAAAGGATAAGTAATGACTTATGCTATTGCGAATTTGCCATCATCTTAGAGATGACGCCAATAAGATTATAGAATTTACGCAAGTACATCAGCATATTCAAGAGCACCAGCTTTAGCTGAGTTCAAAACATTTGATTGAGAAGAGAGGATTGCAAATTTTTACAATACTGTAAAAAGTTCAATGTTCAAGAATCTGAATGGTTCATATAACCAAAGGTTTTCTCACTGCTGTAGCACATGTACAGAAATCTATCCTCGTCCTTGTAGGATTCATAGACGGAGTTCATCAAATTAGCTACAAATAAAGAGTGTCATATAGTAGTTTATGAGCAGAGAGTCTCAGAAAATGGCTGAATGCAATGGAGCTTACAAATGAAAAGCAACAACCGATCTGATAGAGCTTACCTGTTTGAGGTAAAGTATTTTTCACAAATACAAACAGAGCTTTTCCAGGGTCAGGTGAAGCCTAGCACTTAAGATGTGAATGAACTGCCCAATAGACATGTCTCTGGGAACTAGATATCTATAATCAACGGAACAATTAGTACTTAGATTCTTGAAAATGTAGAAGGAAAAGAAACAAATTTTATTACAAATTTATCATTTCATCGTTTCTCTATACCATGCCAAAGAACCTAGAGATTTAAAATCCAGAGGGATTAAAACTGCCAAGACAATATTCACGTAAGTAGAATTGAAAGCATTGGTTCTATGAGCAGGCACCATTTGACCATGCAAATCCAACATAAAATAAACTTTTAAGCCAGCTGACTCTTTTCACCAATTATATTGTGCACATTTTAAGACAAAGAGATGCTCTGCCATCTGACTAACAAACTCCCTAGATAGGAAAAAGGAGAAAGAATTCCTCAAACAAAGAACTTGACATGTGATACACCAAGGACCGCAGTTTCAGTGAAATGTCAGTACTCGCATGGTTCGATGTGACAACTCTATTGAGCCTTAATTCCAAATTAGTTGGGGTCAGCATTCAGCTCAAGGTGACTAGTTCTTTATTCTCACCGTCTCTAGTGTAGATTAGGAAACTGCAACCAGTTATCACCTCATAAACATAGCACAAAACCAAAAAGGATCCAATGACTGTGTTAGTAACTGCTTCTATCTTTTGGTTAGAAATTTGGTTTCAAACTGGCCATACGAAGTTCACATCTCATATGATTCTACACATGTTCACTCTTTTAGACATATAAAAATACCTCTGGAGGTTCATATTGTAATATATTCCCATGATTTGCCCACAGATTGTTGTTAACCCACCAACATAGGGAACTTCAAGAAGAGTTAATAGAATTCGTAGAATTTCTAACTTGTTAATATATATATATTTTTACATTGATTGGCATCCCCTTGGTGCCCCATAGTGAATCTCTACTTAAAAAAAGACTGCAAGAAAATAACTTATGAAATTTAGATTAATACATTGAGCAGGTTGAAGTTCTTAAAAAGCAACTCAGTTAAAGATTACGAGAAAACGACTGATCCACGTTAGCAGCTTTACTTGCAAGAGGAAGAAAGATGCTAAGCAAGAAGTCTAAGGAGACTAATTCAAGACAATAATGCACTTAAGCTCAGTTAAACTCAACTCTGCCGCAATCACATAAACAATAATGCAAACAGAATGTTCTAAATAACAGTTATATCTCATCCAAAAGTATGCCTTGTAAACATTTCAGGGAGTTAAGCCAAAGCTTAAACTTACTTCTTCTTTTCCATCTCAGGAAGGTCATTTTTCGAATACCTCTCAACAATTACCTGCAAAGTTCGAACAAATATAAATATCATATTTGAAAGCAATCCTTGACGGTGAACAGTCAATTGTCTTTCTTTAGTCTGTAACATTAAGAAAGAACCAAATTTAAAATCAAAATCTTAGAAACTGAGAATAACTTGAGACATACTGTGTTGCGTAACCATTAGTAAACAGGCCCAGACCATTCAGAAGCACATACTTTGTTAGCTTAACAGTTTTTCTCTCTTTCCTAATTACAGTGTATTCTTACCAGTTACGAATGCTAAACTCATGCCTAGCTTATCTAACTTAGCATGTCTAATAATTAACTATCTAATTCTTCTAAATTAAAGTCTCATAGAATTAAGGGCAATCAATTCTTTTTAGAGTCCGTTTGGAACCAAATGAAAATGAACTGAAAAAAGAATTCATTCAGAAATGAATCAAAAAGAATTTTTATATTTGGATTTCTTATGTTAAATCGTAGAATTCATTTGAATGTCATGTTTGAAATATTTGAAATAAATGAAAAAATTCAAAAGAGGAGAAAGAGGGAGAGAGGGAAACATAGAATTTTGGTCTAACACAACCTTATTTATAAATTCTATCAATTTTGATAGAATTTGGAACAAATTAACTTAATTCCATTGTGAATTCATTTCGAAATGAATTCCATATTATTTTTTTTTTACTTTCCAAACATAACAAGTAAGGAATTACAAATGAATTCCATAAAATTTATAGAATTCATTTGTTCCAAACATGCTCTTGAACTAAATCTTACATTTTTTCCCAATTGATATTAAACATTAATCAAGAAAATAATACAGCATAATTTTAATTGCACCTCAATTTTTTTAATAAAAAAATGCAACTTAGAGAGTTACAGGTGCTTTTTCTGAGGACATGGCTAAATAATCAGAGTTCTTGAAATAACTTTAAGAAGAGAATATTAAGGGCCAAACACTGAAACACGATTCTTGACATATACCAATAATTAGAAAGAAACAGAAAAATTCATGAAAATTAACAAGAAAAGCTAAGATAAGAGTATCGAAATCTGGACTCAATGGAACTCGATTAGGATATTTCGAAATAATATCGCGTGATTCTTCGAGCCTTTCCTCTGCAATACCATTTAGTTAACAGAATAAAACAGAGATCAGAGATTAAAAAAAAAATCAAAGAAGATATTATGTGAACAGAATGCAATATCAAACAAGAATGAACAGAACAAACCGAATGTGAATTCGTCCTTGAACGTCCTTGTCTTTCCCATCTGGGTCTGTGTTGATGCTCTCAACGAGAGAGAAAAAACACCAGGCAAGCGGATAGAATATGGTCCTCAATTTAGAGAAAGCAAGCTCGTTACTCGAACAGGCTACACGTGTGTATATACTCTGCACGCAAGAAAAAGCACACGCAAGAAAAACGAGAGAAAACTAAGCTATTTATTTATAGATTGGATCTGAAACGCACAGCGGGGATAGCTCAGTTGGGAGAGCGTCAGACTGAAGATCTGAAGGTCGCGTCTTCGATCCACGCTCACCGCATATGCTAATTTGTTTTTGGGTTGTCAACTTTTAAGAAGCTGTGGACCTGATGCCCATTTATAGGCCCAGCCCATCAAACGCGGGAAACAGAGAGAACAGTCTCTGAAGGCCTGAACTTCAAAAACTTGAAGGCACAACAGAGAATCAGACAATTAGCAGCCAGCTATGGCGGAGCAGCAGACTAAGTGTCGCCTGCATAGTGGGCAATATCTCGGTGAAATATCGGCCCTTTGTTTTGTTATTCTACCTTCTCAGCTCTCTTCTCTTCCTTATCTCCTCGCTGGTACGGTCTTCACTCCTCAAATCTGAACCTCTTCTCTATAGTTAAAAATTCACTAAAAAGTTTAAATTCTATCCATGTTTATTTGCTTCCTTTGTTTCTTCTTGAATTAAAAGCAGCGACTGTAGTTAAATAGTTTAATGACCTTTAGAATTTTGTGAATTTCCTTTTTTGTAATCAGTTGCACGCTCTTGTTGCCTTGTTAATACAAATTCAATTAAAAAAAAATGACTAATTGTAAAGATTTTTATAGTACTTTTTTGTCTTTCCGAATTTGTGATAATGTTGCTGGTTTTGAACAGGTTCTGGTTCACAACTGCTGCTTTACAACTTAGAAACGGGTAAAATGATAAGGTCCTTTCATGTATTCGAAGGGATTCGTGTGCATGGAATCGCTTGTAGCTCCGTTAATTGCATAGAAGGATCATTGTCTACTAAGCTCGTTTACAGACTCGCTCTTTTCGGTGAGAAGAGAGTAAAGCTTTTTAGCTTAAACGTTGAATTGGACTTGTGGTCCCATAGTCAACCAGAAATATGCATTGATTTGACTTTAGTTCATTCGTTGCCTAGGTTTAGTCATTGGGTTTTAGATGTTTGCTTCTTGAAGGTAAAAGGTTTTATGCTTTTCTCTCAGCTACAATGCTTAACTATATTTTGAAACAGTCTTGCTTGATAATGTTTCTTGCTTCGTTAATTTTTGGTCGTTGATTGGTACCAGGGTTGTGATAGTTCTCTGCATGAAAGAGGCGATTGTCTTGCCATAGGAGGCAGTGATAACTCTGTCCATCTTTGGGATATCTCAAACTCTAATCTGATTCTTGAAGTTCAGTCTCCAGGTCAGCTTTTGCACTGAATTTTAAAGTTTGGGCCATTGATCCCATCAGTTGTATTTTCTCATCGTTCGATTTCAAATCCTTAGCTTGTGTTGTATTGAACTGCAGAGAGGTGTCTTTTGTATTCCATTGCGGTTGTGGGGTGACAATCTTGAAGCTCTCCGTATTGCATCTGGTACTATTTATAATGAGGTGGCTAGTCTTTCCTTGTAATTGATTTTCTCCAGTTATCGCTTACTTACACCTGCTTTAAAACATCTAATAGTTTTGCAAATTCGAAGTCTATCATGGGTCACCTGTTTATGATTGCTATGGTTATTATTTGGCTCTTGCCACCATCATCCCTTAAATATGGTCGGATGTTAATTTTTTGCTGTCAGTGGAGTTGACTTGTAATCTCCTTGATTTTCTTATGCAACATTATCCTTACTGGCTCATAATTGGTCAATGTATCTTATGGAATTGTTTTCTTTTTTCTTTTGACATTGAAATTGTTGCTTCAGTTAAGAGATACCTGATGGCTTTTTTTATGAATTGGTTCTGAGCAGATTATTGTTTGGAAAATCGTCTCCCTCTATGGCACTCCATCTTTGACGAGTCCTGTGGAAGAGCAGACACATTTGAGTGGTTCGTTATCCAACTGTGAGAAGTTTGATTATGAGCAGTATGAAGCTGTTCATATATGTAAACTTGCTGGACATGAAGGTTCAATATTTCGCATTGCATGGTCTTCCAGTGGATCCAAACTGGTTTCTGTCTCTGATGATCGTAGGTGAATAATTTGCAACATTCTTATCGTCCTTATTATTATTTTTCATTATTCCTTGGATTGATCTATGCAATGACATTATATGCTCATTTTACAGTGCTCGTATCTGGGCAGTTGATACTCGACAGAAACATTCTGATAAGTCACAGGAGGTTGTTGGCTCTGTGCTATTTGGTCACAATGCTCGGGTTTGGGACTGCTGTATTTCTGATTCTGTGAGCCATACAGGACCTTGGTGCACTTATAATCCTGAATCTTTTACTATAAGCATCAAGCAAACTATTTACATATGCAGGGAAATTTTCAAATATACATATATATCTAGCATATCCTTTCCTCTATTATTTTTAACTTGTAAACTTTCAGAAAAAATGAATATCTAATGTATTGAATATGATGCCTTTTTTCGGCTATATGTACAGAATAATCTTAGCTAATTACAAGGAGATAATTGAGAGATGAGATCAATAAGGAAACTAACTCCTAGAAAAGTAGAAACAAAGTTATTTAGTGAGACTCTATCTTTTTCTCTAATTCCCACCGTTCTAGCATTCCTATTATTAGAATATTACACGTGTACTCATTAAGTTATTTTCCAACACTCCCCCTCAAGCTGGTGAATATGCATCCTTCATTCCCAGCTTGCATAAAAGTCGTTGGAATGTTTCATTGTTTAGTCATTTTGTAAGTACATCAGCAAATTGATTGTTTGTTGGGACTTACGGTGTGCAGATTAATCCGTTGTCCAACTTTTCTTTTATGAAATGTCTATCTACCTCAATATACTTTGTCCGGTCATGCTAAACGGGATTATGAGCGATGTTGATAGCCAACTTGTTGTCACAAAATAACCTCATAGGTCCATCCCACTTAATCTTTAAGTCTTCCAGAATTATTTTGAGCCACAGTAATTTACAAACTCCTTGCGCCATCGTCCTAAACTTTGCTTCAACACTTGATCTTGCCACTACATTCTGCTTCTTACTCCTCCATGTTACAAGATTGCTTCCTAGGAAAATGCAATAGTCTATCGTGGATCTTTTATCAATCGGTGAACCTGCATAATCAGCATATGTATACGCCTCAAGGACTAACGCCGTGTTTCTTCTAAATAGAATCCCTTGTCCTGGATTAGCCTTTAGGTAACGTAGTATGCATGGACAGCTTGTAGATGAACTTCTCTCGGGCTGTGCATAAATTGGCTGACAACACTTACCGCATAAGCAATGTCTGGCTGTGTGTGGGCAAGGTATATGAGCTTCCCAACCAGTCTCTGGTACCTCTCCTTGTCCACGACTGGATCATCTTTTGCTTCTCCAAGTCTATGATTTTGTTCAATTGGTGTGGAAATTGGTTTACATGTCGATTTTCCTGTTTCCTTAAGGAGATCAGTCACATATTTCTATTGTGAGATAAAGATTCCTTTTCTAGAATGAGCTACTTCAATTCCTAGAAAGTATTTCAACCTCTCAAGTTTTTTTTATCTCAAATTCACTGACAAGACATCTTTGTAGAGCTTACTTCTCATTCTCATTGTTTATTGTGACTATTATGTCATCGACGTACACCAAAAAGGTCGTTACTCCCCTTGCATCCGAGTGTTTTATGAAGAGTGTATGATCTCCCTGACTTTGCTTGTATCTGATGACTAGCATCACTTTGGTGAATCTTCCGAACCAAGCTCGTGGAGATTGATTTAGGCTGTAGAGCGCCTTGCTTAGCTTGCAGACTTTGTTGCCTCTCAGTTGCTGCTCATATCCTGGAGGAATGTGCATGTATATCTCCTCTTCTAATTCTCCGTGAAGAAATGCATTTTTTACAGCAAATTGCTCCAAATACCAGTTGAAATTAACAGCGAGTGACAACAAAACTCTCACCGTGTTCATCTTAGCTACTGGAGCAAATGTCTCTTGATAGTTCACACCATAGGTCTGCGTGTATCCTTCCGCCACAAGTCTGGCTTTGTATATTTCAAGAGAGCCATCTGACTTGTATTTTACAGTAAACACCCACTTGCAGCCCACAGTCTTCTTTTCAGGTGGTAAGTCAACTATTTCTCACGTTCGGTTCTTCTCTAGTGCCTGCATTTCTTCACTCATGGCATTTCTCAAATTCTCATTAGATAATGCTTCAGATAAAGTATCAGGAATATGAATAGAGTTTAGACTAACTAGAAAGGTCCTATGTGAGGGTGAAAATTTCTCAAAAGAGACGAATTTTGCCAAAGGATACAATGGGTGTTTTGTGCATTCTCTTGTGCCTTTCCTAATTGCAATTGGGAGATCATGGTCTGGTGTTAATTGAGATTGGTCTGAAATTGTATTTACCTCATTCTTAGGATTAGGAGTTGAAGCTTGGACTTTCATGGGATTAGGATCCGAGTCTCTTCTCCTTGAATAAGCCTTCACAAATCGCATAGAGTCATACACAATGGGTCCAGTGTGGGCAGGTGTGGGTGTTGACACCGGCTGGAACGGTTTGGCCGATACAGGTGGGTCAGTTGGATCTGGTTCGGTTGGAATTAGATCAGATGGGGTTGATGTTGACACTGGCTGGAATGGTTCGACCAATACAGGTGGGCCAGTTGGAGCTGGTTCGGTTGGAATTAGATCAGATGGGGCTAATTCGGTAGACACGTCTGACTCACGAGTAGGTAGATCGAGCATAAACAGATCTTTATCCTTATCTTTACTAAATGAAGTCTCCTCCCCCCGAAGATAAGGCTGGTTAAAGTATGATTTTGTTTCTTCAAAAGTGACATCTATGAAGACAGAGAATTTATGTGTAGGTGGATGGTAGCATTTGTGTTCTTTCTGGGTGGACGAATAACCTACAAACACACACTTAAGAGCCCTTTGATCTAATTTTCCTCTGTTTCGACTATGAACATGGACAAAGGCAGTGCATCCGAAGATTCTTGGAGTGAGGTTATTTGTTGTACGAAGGTCGGGATAGAATTGGGACTTTGTTTCCATTGGTGACTTAAACCTTAGCACCCGAGAATGTAGACGATTAATCATTTAAGCAGCTATGAGTACGGCTTCCCCCCAATAGTGTTTTGGAACATTATGGTGAAAGAGAAAGGCTCGGGTTGTGGCTAGCAAGTGACCCTTTTTCCTCTCTGCCACTATGTTTTGTTGTGGAGTATCAACGCAAAAGGATTCATGGATGATTCCCTCTTTTGGAAAATATGGAGATAGAACTTGATTAAAATAATCCCTTGCATTGTCTGATCGAAATCTTTTGATTTTTACCCCAAATTGGTTTTGAATCATGTAGTGGAAGTTTGGGAGTACATTGCTTATATTTAATTAATGTTTAAGAAGAAAGATCCAAGAAACCCTATTACAATCGTCAATGAAAGAGACAAACCAACTAGAATGAAACATATTTGGAACCGTAAAGGGTCCCTATATATCACTGTGAATCAAATAAAACGGAACTGGGCTTTTATTATTGCTGATTGGAAAAGGTACACATTTGTGCTTCGCAAACTCACATATATCACAATGAAATTGTTCAGCACCTAGATCTTTAAACAAAGTAGTCTAAAATGGTGGAGCCAAATGGTGTCTTTATTGGATGATGATAGAAATGACAGAGATAAATTATTCTTGACCATATATGACTTGCTTGGTTCGTCAAGATAGTAGAGTCCGTTTCTCTCCTTAGCAAGTCCAATCTTCTTCTCCGAAACCTGGTCCTGAAAAACACATTGAGAAGGATTAAAAAATACATTACAATTCATATCATGTGTGAGTTTTTGAATGGATATTAAGTTGGTGGACAACTTTGGAACATGAATATCTCCTAGACCAGCTATAATAGTTACAGAACCATCAGCAACTACTATTTTTCGATTGCTAGGACATGGAGAGTAGGTGCTAAAATTTAGTGAAGAATGAGTCATATGGTCTGTGGCTCCTAAGTGATTGACCCATAAATTCCTGATAGTTTCATTTGAGAAATTTAGTCCTTGAGAAAATGAGAACTTACCTGAGAATGCAAGAGAGCCTGAACCACTAGGTTTTTCCAGCGATCCCAGAAGTCTCCTTAGCTTTTCTACCTCGTTTATATTAAGCATACCCTGGTCTGAACCTGGTTGATTCATGGTGAAATAGGACTGATTCCGCCGTTGTCCTAGATTACGTTGCTGTTCTCCTTGGTTTTCCCACTCCTTGCTCGGTGGTTTTCCATTCAGTTTCCAGTGCCTCTCAGGTGTGTCTCGGTTTCTTGCAATAAGTTCACCAGAGAGTATCCCGGCTATCCAGGTTCGAGGATCGAGACAGATCTGCCTTTCCATCCGTCTTCACGTCTGTTTTTGTCGACATAGCAAAACTTTCAGGAGCTTGGGGTTTGAGCATCATTCCTCTTCGATTCTCCTCTGCTCGAATTAGAGAGATGGTTTCGTTTAGAGAGGGTATCTCTTCTTTGCCGATTATCTGCACCCTTACTTGATCAAGTTCAGCATTAAGTCCTGCAAGAAAGTCATAAACTCGATTTTTTTCGATGAAATTCTTCAAAGTTGTTGCATCTTCTGGACAATTGGTCTCGAAACAGTGATAATAGCCCAGCTCTTGCCATAGATTCTTAAGCGCATTTGCGTACTCAGTGACAGTTTTGCTGCCTTGTTTCATTTCAGTGGTCTTGATTTTGATCTCGTACACTTGAGCCGCATCACGAGCTTTCGAATACGTTTTTCGAACAGCATCCCAAATTTCCTTCGCTGTGGATAGGAACATACAGGTGTTGATGATTTCAGGAGTCATGGAATTCCATAACCAAGACATAATCATGGAATCTGCTTCATCCCACGCTGCAAATTTGGGATCTCACTCCTTCGGTCCTTTGCCTAGAAGATGACTTATTTTTCCCTTGCCCTTTAAATACGTGCGGATAAATTGGTACCGCTTCAGATAATTCTTCCCATTTAGCCTGTATGCTGCTTGAATATTCTGCAGATCACCTGAAGTCGGATGATTGAGAACGTCTGTGAACAGGGTGGTGTTTTCAGCCATGATGAGTTAATGATGGAGAAGAAGGCAAGATTAGAGGGAAGAAAAAATTGGTGATAAAAGCCAGAGGTATGGTCGGTCATGAAGGCCAAAACAGATGAAGCGATGAAGGCTTTTGAATTTCCAAAAAAAAAACCATAAAGTTCTGATACCATGTAAACTTTCAGAAAAAAATGAATATCTGATGTATTGAATATGAGGCATTTTTTTCGGTTATATGTACATAATAATCTTAGCTAATTACAAGAAGATAATTGAGAGATGAGATCAATAAGGAAACTAAATCCTAGAAAAGTAGAAACAAAGTTATTTAGTGGAACTTTATCTTTTTCTCTAATTCCCGCGATTCTAGCATTCCTATTATTAGAATATTACACGTGTACTCATTAAGTTATTTTCCAACATTTTTCATAGTTTTATGGTAGATATATCTTCCTAGTCATGCTAAGTAATGCATATGATTGTAGTGAATGTCTAAAAAAAGTTGTCCTTTCCTTGCTTATGTCTCATTGTGGCCTTGACCAGAGTTGATTAATTCTTGAAAGGACTAGGTCCATACTGGACAAGGACAGTGTATTAGATAGTTGAGCTTATGTGTCAGGTTGATGCCATTTAATTGAACAGTTTTAATTCATTTGTCAGTGAGTAAGGACCTTTTGCTATTTTCCCGTTTCTTGTGCAAATTTTAGAGTCACAGCTTACTGTAGTGCTAGCATACTAGGTGGACTTTGGTTGATTTGAGAAACTATTTTTTTTTTAATTTTGTGCTATTGCAAGAGGCCACTTCACTGTTACACTGACAAAATTTGATATCTAAACTAGCATAAGAGATTCATATTATTTCCTGTTTAATATTGAATATGACGTACTGGATTTTAAACTAATTTTCTCTTCCATGACTTTGTTAGTTAATTGTCACTGCTGGTGAGGATTGCACGTGTCGTGTGTGGGGATTAGATGGTAAACAGCTTAAGATGGTCAAGGAACACATGTAAGTTCCAAACGAGCTTTTTTGTTTCCAATAGTTGGGTATCATATCTTGCTTGAATTTGATGTTCTATGATTTTTTTTTTTTTTTAAAAACAAACGAAAGTGCTGTAAGCCATCTTCTTCATCTCAGTCCGTTGGTCCTCCGTGACACTTGCTGGAAAAGTATCATCTTCTCCAATAGCCAAGTCCACCTTTTGTTGCACAAGAACCTCCTTGATCTTCCGCTTCCATAGGGAAAAATATCCCTTTCCATCAAACTTCTCAATACCGAAATTTGAACTCATCTTGCGGAGATGATCCCTTGTCTTATGCAGTACCCACAAATGCTTTCTTCAACCTCAAGAACACAGATCGAAGATGGATCTTAACCGTTCTTGAATCAACCTTCAAGAACACGACCAGGTCTTAATCTTTACACCGTTCTTGAATCACCCAAGAAGTTTGATCTTTGATTCTTGGAGTCTTGGCTCCGTACCTTCTACTTCTTGCTCCAATAATCAGCTGCTTAGCTCTGATACCACTGTCCAAAGCTCTGATACCACTGTTGGAAATCACCTTGACAAGATGCCCAGGTGGTGATCTTCCAAACACCCAAGTCTTGAATGACTTGTAGAAATAATTTCAGCAATCGAACACAAGAACAGAAAATCAAAGAAAGAAAGAAGACAAGCAATTTGTTGTCGAGGTTCGGCAATGTGCCTACGTCCTCGTGAGTTCCTCCGAACTCTTTGCACTATCTCAATGGTTCTTACAAAGTTACAGCAATCCCCTTCAAGAATCCAAGTTCTTGAAGAAACAAGAAGAGAAGGAAGAAGATGAGAACTTCAACAATGTTCTCTAATCTAATCTAGACTCTCTCTATCTTATTACAACCAGCCTCACTACAAGAGTCCCTCTTGTGTTTATATCTCTCACACAATTCTCTCTTGTGTTTACAATGATCTCACAATGTCACAAAACTCTCTTGTATGTGTGTTTTTGTATCTTGTATTATCTTATGAAATGAGGCATTGAGAACCCCTTTTATAGCCTCTTAATTCTTGGACATTCTTGTGAGTCATTATCCTCCCTTTGATCATGTTCTTCCTTTAATCTCAGCCCTTCATCACTCTCCAAGTGATGCTGTGTGTTTTGGTGTGGTGCACACATGATTGGAGAGGTCTTATGCATGCTGGATCATGTGTGCAGCTATGTGCTGTGTGCTGTGGCGCTGGGCGAGGGCTGGTGTGCTGCTTGCTGTGAGGCGCAGTGCTGGGCAGGGTGTGCTGCGCCCTGACCTGATGCTGCAGCCTCCTGATGCTGTGCGCACACCTCCTGCTTGTGTGCTGAAACTTGCACAGCAGTGTGCCTGACCTTCCCACGCTCAAAATTGAGGCACACACATGTGTGCAACCTTATAACTTGCTGAACTTTGATATCCCACAATTGGTTTGGACATTAACCAACCTTAGACCATGTTTGGACATGTTTGAAACTTAGACAAATAACAACAGGTTTCTCTTGGAGATGGTAAAGGAAACTTGACAGTTGTTAGAGTTATTGGTGATGTTTGTAATCCTAAAGTGTGCTTCATGCTCACCTGGTCAGCTGGACCAGAGAGACAACTCTTAGGAACCTACTGGTGCAGATCATTGGGATATAGGTAATGACGACTTATTATTATGATTTTTTTATTGTTAAAACCCACACACACCCCTCAAACCAAAGTGGACAGGGAAATGTCCTTGCTTGAGCAATGCATTTATACATGCAAGATGACAGGAGTCTAAACTCAGAACTCCATTTGCACTGGAATATAAATTTCCAAGATTCAATGTTAGCCCAATTGAACTGCCACCTATATAGTTCTCTGCATTTTCCTTTTGCTTGTAGCCCAAAAGAGCATTTTGTGGTCAGTACTCCTGCCACATTGTCCAACGCTTTTCACCAGGGCAGTCTGCAATCCAGACAACAATGCTTATGCATTGTCGGCTAAGAGACATCTTAGTTTCTTGTTTTAGTTTAAAGATGCATACGATCACAGTTATCATAATCTTACGATTAATGATTCGATTCATACGATTCAATTCAATTCATAACATAAACGATTCGAATCGGTATGCCGAATCTAAGATAATCTTGAATTAGTGTCGAATCTACGATTCGTTTCGCTTCAACTCGATTCGTACGATTCGCCCGATTCAAGAGAAAGGGTGTCAGACAAGATGTTTAGAAGTTTTTCTCTTTCATAAGTTAATCTAGAAATGTAAGATTTTAAAACTTTTTGTGATGAAACAAATAAGCCCATAAATCATTCATATCTTTGATTTCAATCCATAATAGTATTAAGTATAGTAATACTATTATTTTATTTTATTACTTTATTACATTATTTATTAATTTATTATATTGTGCTATATTAGTTGTTAGAAAATTATGTTATAATATGTTAATCAGAGTAGGTCATGGTAGGCAAACGTTTTTCCAATTGGCCACATGATCATTCAATATATGTTAAAATATTTCACTTTTAATATATATTATTTGTTGTTTACATGTACGCATGTCAATTTAAATTGATTTTAAGAATTAATACTGAATCTTACGATTCAATTCTCGATTCACGATTCGATTATCGATTTGACAACTATGCTTACGATATTAAAACATATTCAATTTCTCTGATGTCTAGGTATATTTTTACTGCTGATCCAAGAGGAACATTGAAGTTGTGGAGGTTATCTGATCTTCCAGCAGCCGCTTATTGTGATTCATCAAGAACTTATGATGTCTCTCTTATAGTGGAATTCTCCTCATGTTTTGGAGTACGAATAATGTGTCTGGATGCATCGTTTGAGGAAGAGGTAATTGTTTTGCTATTATTTCTGCTAATTTCATTTGGATGAATTCAATTTCTATTTTTTTAAGATGGAAATGTGGCTCAAACATTCTGTTTCAGCTAACATTGAATCTTTTTTTTTACCCTGGTCAGCTTATATTAAAATAACAACTTAGGAGAAGGTGGCCTGTTTGGTGTTAATCCATTTTCACTTTAAATGGAATAATTACTTATAGGTATTGAAAAGAGTACTTACTCTTTGCCAGTTGCTTCCTATTTAGTTCCTCCAAGATGTTAATCTCGCATTGGCCTCCCACTCATCCTCACATCGCGTTCGCGTTCGCCACTGCAACTTCGCAAAGGTGTTGAAATAAAAATAATAATTCCATTTGCAAATGAATTCTTCAGTTGAATTCAATTGCTTCCGATGTTTAACTAACTATATATTAAATTATAGAATTCATTTGCCTTTGTTTTACTATATTGCCCTCAGATTTCTAACTGTTATGAGGTCATTTTGGTCTTTACATGTTTCCTTTCTTCATTTTGTGGAGTTCATATACAAATCCGACCTATTTTGGTCTGATTTTAACCTTTGGATTTAAAATCACCAATTTGTTGGCTTTCCAAACAGAGCAAATCTTGGATTTGCAAATGAATTCCACAAAATTTGTTGAATCCATTTACTCCAAACATTATGAAAGAAAATTTTCTGTGCTAATCTTAAGTATCGTATATTGTTTTAACACAAACCATAGTTGAGTTTTTGCAGGTGCTCGTCTGTGGAGATCTATGTGGTAATCTGGTTCTATTCCCTTTGTTGAAGGGCATGTTGGTGGACACATCTGCTGCATCAGAAGTCAAGATATCCCCACTAAATTATTTTAAAGGAGCTCATGGGATTTCAAGTGTGTCCAGTCTTTCAGTTACCAGATTAAGTTCCAGCCAAATTGAAATACACTCAGTATGACTCAAATTAGTATTTAAAATACATAATCATGCTTTTAAGTATTCTCTGACAATTAACTAATCTTTGGAAGCTTCCGTGCTTGTGGTTATCATTTATTAAAAAGGGAAATTTTGGACATAATTTTAATCATTTGCATAAAAGGAACTAATTTGAACATCAGTGTAGCAATGACGAAAAAGATTCATAATAGGTTCACTTCTTCCAAGATTAAGAGTATGCCGTTTCTTGTCTTGAAGCATCAAATAATTTCAGAAACTGATCCTCAAATTAGAGAAAAAAAGTTTGTTTGTGTGTGCATGTGCGAATATATTCATGTTAATGTCTTCCCTTGTGTGCAAACATGTGATTAGGCATTTCAGTTGTTTGTTCTTTTGCTGTTCCTTTTCTTGTTCAGACTGGAGGAGATGGGTGCATATGCTATTTGGAATATGACAGGGATATCCAAACTTTGGAATTTATAGGGATGAAACAAGTGAAAGAATTAAGCTTGATTCAATCTGTCTCCACTGATAACAACTCTGCTAATGATCGGGCAAACTACAAATATGTAGCTGGTTTTGCATCAACCGATTTCATAATATTGAACTTAACAACTGAGACAAAGGTACTACCCCTCCTTCCCTTTTTCCTCCAGAGTGATAAAAAGTTATGTATATGTTATTTCTTTTGATGGTAAGGGTGCGTATTGGAGCAGGTGGTGCAAATCTCCTGTGGTGGATGGCGTCGTCCTCATTCCTTTTATCTCGGTGATGTACCAGAGATGAAGAACTGTTTTGCATATGTCAAGGTATGTTTATTTCTGTAAGTTCAACTCCTACCAAGAGAAAATGACTAGCACCAAGTTGCACATTATTAGCTAGTAAAATACTCTTCACACTTGATCTTTTCTAATAAATGTACCATTCACTTTGATGACCATCACTATACGTTTTGCAGACTACATATGGGAAAACTAGCTAGCAACCACATACCCGATAAGGGTTGTATATAGACTAAATATAACAATTTGGACTAGATCTGTATCAAATTTTGACAGGACTGAAGGATTTTCGGATCCCAGTCTTAGAGATTCTGTATTGAACCAGATTATATTGTTTTCAAACAGTCTTTGAAAGGAAGACTTAGAAAATTTGTTGCTCGCTTCCTTTGTTTCCCACACTTTGTGCCAAATTATTTGATGAGGTGTTTGCCATTTTTTGGGCTATGTTTATTTCACCTGCACTGTCCTTCTATTTCTTCCCATTTAGTCCCACTTGATAACAGAAATAAGTCATAATCAGGGATTCTTCAACTACTTAACTATATCTTTTGCCAAGCCAAATTATATGTTTCAAAAAAATTTAAATTGTAGTTTGCTACTATACCTTCTTTTATTTTTTATTATCTGTTTTTTTTTCCTTACCTGTTCTCATATAACATGTTAAAGCCATTATCAGAAACTAATATGTAAAACCTTTAAAATAATTTTGTAATTGTCCAGTCACCCATTTTCCGTGACACTTCCATCAGAACAGGTTGTGAACAAAGTTTGACAGCGTGGAGCTCTTTTATGCTATGGATTGACATCCATGTAAATTTATGGATCATAATGCATATTTTTGCATTTTGTCTCATGTTTTTGAAGCTTATCTAACTTTCAAGTGAAACATTTGGTTCTCTTTGCCAGGACGAAATCATCTATATTCATAGACACTTGGTAGGAGAATGTGGGAGAAAGATATTCCCCCAGAATTTGCATATGCAATTTCATGGGAGAGAGATGCATTCGCTTTGCTTTATCTCTGGAAATTCAAAAGTTGGATCAAATGTGGAGGAGAGGTTTTCTGATAAATCTAGTTGGATTGCAACTGGGTGCGAAGATGGAACTGTGAGATTGACCAGGTGTGCCAATAATTATTTACCATTTATTAGAATCTAACACAACAGTGGACAAACAATTCATCATGTTATACTGTTGGATTCCTATGGCATGTACGGCAGTCACATCTACCTTTGGGTATGCTGCTTTTAAGATAAGAGTCACATGCCCACACATGCCTGATATGTACTGTTGTTCATCCTTATCCCCCCATCCCCCCCCCCCCCCCCCCCCTTCTCCCTACCACCTTTTTCTCCCATTTATTTATTGCAAAGTTCAGCAATCAATATGATACGCCAGCTGATTGCATGATGGATGACTTAGGTACACTCCTGAAGTTGGGAATTGGTCGACATCAAAATTGCTAGGGGAGCATGTTGGTGGATCTGCCGTGAGGTCGATATGCTCTGTATCAAAGATACACATAATTGCTTCAGATGTGACTGACGTTTCTGACACGAGAAGAGAAGAAAATGCTGCTGCAGAGGATAGAGAAAATCCATTCTTATTGATTTCTGTTGGAGCAAAGCGGGTCCTAACTTCTTGGCTGCTAAGAAATAGAAAACTAGACGAGAAGGAAGAAACACTTGTTGAACAACAACAAAATGGAAGTGAAAATGGTTGTAATCCTTCATCAGGACTGTCATCATCAATGTCATTCCAGTGGCTTTCCACTGTCATGCCAACAAAAAATTCCTGTGCTCGTGGAAGAAAAGAAAACTCTGAAAAAATACAAGGTCTTGCCAAAGATGTTACTGTTACCGGTGCAAAATATGGATCAGTTTTGCTTGAAAAGAGGGAGACAGAATCAAAAATGTGCCTTCCGGAAAAATATGAAGACGACTGGAGATACCTGGCTGTCACTGCTTTTCTTGTTAAATGTGCTGGTTCAAGGTGAGATGAGAGAATTTTTGTTTGTAATGCTGATTTATCATCTCTTTGATTTATCCGAGTGTAAGTCAAATAAAAAAGTATTTTGTTTTGTCTTCCTTTCAGGTTAACCATCTGTTTTGTTGTTATCGCTTGTTCAGATGCCACACTTGCATTGCAGGCTCTCATTTTACCGCATCGATTATGGTACTCGCGGAAGTGCACATGATTTAGTTATTTAATAGTTTCTATGAACTGTGTTTGTATCACTTCTCTTCCTGTTTGTTCCCAGCGATCATCTCTTAACTTCATCTCATTGCAGGTTTGATGTTGCTTTCCTGGTTCCTCTATCATCACCAGTTTTGGCATTGCAGCATGTTATCATTCCTATACGTCTGCCTTCTGAAGGTTTTTGTCTTGTTGAACTTTTCAATCATATTCAACTTTCGAATTGAACTTCCAAAATATAAATTCATTGTTAATATGATTCATCTTCTTCCCACTCCCTTTTTCCTTCTCCCATAAGTTAGACATTTTCTTCTTTTGTAGATTTATCTTTTAAATTTAATTTGTTGTACAGTAGTATGAAGGTTAGTATGTTATTCTTTCCTTTTCCTTGCCTCTTACCGCCACCAGCAGAAATCTTTATCCTTTTAACTAAGAACAGGAATTATTTGACTTATTTATAAGTTCTCTACACCATCTGCTTGATTTTCACATTGCTGACCAACATTTTAGTCCTTTCAAACTAGAACGAATTTGAACTTGGGTTCTCAGGGCATCCCAGGCACTGCAACTCCTCTCATCAGGGATATCCAGTATCTTTGTCATAGGGGGCCAAGGTGTCAAGTCAAAATTGTCATAATAAAACTAAAAATCAAGTATATAACAAAAAATAATCATGGAGTATGAGAATCTAGCTATATCACTTACAAGTTACAACCTTGAATTCGATTACTGCTTTGTTGTTTTTTCATCGACTCGGCAACTTTTCTTTTTAATATCAAATATTTTAATTTCTAGTGTTGTCAAGTTTCAAGAACACATTAAACTTTTTATTTTAATTTTATGAAAGTTCATATTATTCCTATACATATGTTATAATTATATCAAAAAATTATTTAAGAACTCGTATAAAACTTTCTTAAATCAAATTAACTATCATTAACAAAAATGAAGAAGTTTACAACATTATTTCGTCAACAAGCAATGACAATCATTCAAAATGAGTAAATATATTTGTCTCTTACAGAAAAAAGAAAACTGTATAAAGTGTTGTTTTTTTTTTATGAAAAGAAATATTTATTTCTGTATAAGACTCCAAAATAGTTTTTAAAAAATTGAGAAAATCTTTTGGGGTAACATTTTTTCTTATTATCTTTCAGGGTTGGAGGTCACCTATCAAAATTCATAATTTTTTCCTATAGGAGTCTTTATAAAGGGAATTGTTTTGGATGCTTGTGGGGTGAAGGGTACACCTAATACGAAAATAACTAAATCTGTGTTGTATAAGTAAAAAAAAAATTAGAGAAATAAAGAATCCTAAGACTGAAAACAAAGATTAAAATCTTACTGACTGCAGTAAACCCCATTCAATATCTTAATTGAATTGCTTAACTTACACTAAACTTTCATGATTTTGAATGTTTATGGCTGCTACTGGAACCCTGGGAGTGAGGATCTGGGAAGTTGGCGGGCACTTAATGCCTTGAAAGTTTTCTTGCAGTTGTTAATTCTTTTTTCTAATCTTGATTCACAGAGAACGTTCAGATTAGTAGTGTGTATGTTGTGATTAGTGGAGCGACTGATGGAAGTATTGCCCTTTGGGATTTAACCAAGAGTGTTGAAGCTTTTGTGCGGCGAGTGTCAACTCTCCATGTAGAGAAGTTCATTGATTGTCAGAAACGACCACGGACAGGAAGAGGAAGTCAGGGCGGACGATGGTGGAGGTCACTGAGCAGTAGCATGTCTACGAAAAGACCAGGTGGTGACTCGATCACTGCAGGAACTGGTGAGGGAGCTGATTACGAGTTGCTAAATCACGCTGCATGTGGCACATCAACAAAATTAAATGATCCAGAAAACAGTGCAGCAGTTTGTTCTCAAGTTATACATAGTGCTTTTCATGAGTCAGAAGTAAATACAGTTGATTCTCCATTTGGGATATGTGAAATACGGCCTATGCATATACTAAGCAATGTTCACCAATCTGGTCTCAACTGCCTCCATGTTTCACATATAAAGGACAGTCAAAGTTCTTACAATGGTTTTTTGTTCAATGTGATTAGTGGGGGTGATGACCAAGCACTTAATTGTCTTAGATTTGATTTGTCTCTGCTATCACTGGACGTTGAATCTAAGACTATGAGACCAGACATCACAAATTCAGTTACTGCATCTGAAAGTATAAAGAACTCATTTTGTAATAGGATCGGATTCTTTGGCCATCATAGAATCGCCTCAGCTCATAGTTCTGCTATAAAAGGTAAAATGATGATTTCTCTAGATTAATATTCTTGTAAACTTAATTTTTCGATGTTGATCTGTGACCTTTTTATGTTTGAATCAGCAACTGTTCTTGTGTTTGAGCACTTGCTTCCTTCACTGTCTCCTTGCAGACTTTTAGGACTGATCTTACTTCTAGATTTGACTAAGAACCGTTGTTCCTTTTCCCTTTTTAGTTTTTGGTGATTTGTTAAACACTTGACAGATTAATCCTTATATTGAACTCTTAAATTAGAATAAATATTCTGAAGTTTCCAACAATATTATACTGAAATATCAAGAGTTTTCATGATGTCTATTATCCATATGGTAAATTTCTGTATAATCTATGGATCTATAATTCTATATATTTTCCAAAGCTGTTGAGAAAATCACCATAAGAAATCCCAGGTTGTGATCTTTCCCAAACACCCAAATCCAGAATGATTTGTACAAAACCGAAATAAGAATCAAAGCATAAAAGAGAACACAAGCAATTGTTATCGAGGTTCGGTAATGTGTCTACGTCACCGTGAGCTCCTCCGAGCTCTCTGCACTAAATCAATTGAGTTCTTACAATTACAGCAACATCCTTTCAAGAAACCTGTTGTTCTTGAAGAATGAAAGAAGAGAAAAGAAAGAGATAAGAACTAAGTGTTTTGGGAAAATTCCAATTACAAAGCCTTTGAATCCCCAATCTTGACTACTCTCTCTCACCAGAAAGATCTCTCCAGATTTGAGAGTCTTTTTCTCTAAAAAACCAACCTCTCTTGAATGAGCCTCTCTTGTGTTTTTGTGTCTTTGCACTCTCACACTTGTTGTTATGTCTTGATCTACTTTGATTGCTCCTAGATGACCCTTTATATAGGGCAATGACCACCTCATCCAATCTTTGAGATCAATCTCAACCCTTAGATCTCAAGAATCAAAGACTCATGGCTCTCTAAGAGTCTAAGTGAACCTGTGCGTTTTAACCAAGTCCCACGCACCTTCTCAAAGTGCTGATTAATTGGTGTCAGTTGTGCTTCGTGCTGAGGCTTGGAACAGGGCATGCCGCGGCTCAAAAGTGAGGAAACTTGCTGCCATGTTGGAGGGCGCGGTGCAGGTGGGCTATGCCGCGGCGCACACACCTTGAGCCGTGGCGCGCATTGTGGTGCTGAACTTCTGGACTTGCTGGAGGCCGCAGCGCCCAAGGCTGGGCCGTGGCGCACAGGACCTGATGCTGAACTCTTCAACTGTTTAATTCTTTGACAAATTCCCAACAATCTCTACCTTTGTCTAAGCAATTAAACCTGAGCCCATTGTGCAGAGAACTCAGGATCCAAACTCAACTTGAGTCACCATATCAACCGACTCCAATCCTAAGAAGTCCAAGGCAATGATTGAACTTTCTTAGAGGTAGAACTTTAGTACCTAAATCTGCAGGATTTTCTTCCGTGGCTGCCTCGTCCACATGAATGCATCATTCCGTAACATTTTCCCGGATGAAATGATACCGAACATCCATATGCTTTGTCCTCTCATGGAACACCGGATTCTTACACAAATGCAACACACTTTGGCTATCCGAATACACCACAACCTGCTCTTTTAGGACCTTCAACTCTTCCAACAACCCTTTGCACCATATAGCCTCTTTAATGGCTTCCGTTGCCGCTATGTATTCTGCCTCGGTTGTTGGGAGTGCTACCACCGGTTGCAACTAAGCCTTACAACTTATACAACATCCGTTTAAATTGAAGAAGTAGGAGGTAATCGATCTTCTTTTATCTCGGTCTGCTCCATAGTCCGAATCTGCATAACCTTTAAGACAGATGGACTTACCTCTCTTCTCGTAAACAAGCCCCACATCTGAGCTTCCCTTCAAGTACCTCAGCAACCACTTCATCCCAAGCCAATGCTCCTTTTCGGGATTACTTATAAATCTGCTGAGAAATGTCGGGTCTAGTGCTTACTATCATGAACATGACTGATCCAACCGTACTATAATAAGGGACCTTTTTCATTTCCTTCTTCTCCTCATCCAATCTCGAACATTGATCGTTGGAGAACTTGAAATGACCAGCAAGGGGAACCTTCATTGGTTTGCTATCTTCCATAGAAAACTTAGATATCATCTTTTCTATGTAGGAAGTTTGAGAAATCTTCAATCTGTTTCCCTCCCTTTCTCGAATTATACTCATTCCAAAGATCTTCTGTGTATGACCAAGATCCTTCATCTCAAACTCCGAACTGAGTTGAGACTTTAATTTTCCTATCCTCCCCAATGTGCCCCCAACCAACAGCATACCATCAACATAGATGAGGATGATCATCATTTCCTCCACCTTGTGACCGTTGTAGTACAAGCACGAACCATAGTAGCTCCTCATGAAACCCAAGCTAGTTACAAAGGAATCAAACCCCTTATTCCATTGCCGAGGTGATTACTTCAGGTCATAGAGAGATTTCTTTAATTTGCACACCAAATCCCCATGCCTTTCTTCCTCATAGCCTTCGGGTTGCCTCATGTAGATAGTCTCATCAAGCTCTCCATGTAAGAACGTTGTCTTCACATCCATTTACTCGATCTCTCAATTAAATTGGACCATTATAGCTAACACTATCCTTATCGTCTTGTATTTTACAACCAGTGAGAATATTTCGGTGAAATCTATGCCTTCTCTTTGTGTGAACCCCTTCGCCACCAGCCTAGCTTTATACCAGACTTCATCCCCTGGAGTGTTGCCTTCTTTGATCTTGTAAATCCACTTACAATCCACAACTCTCTGTTTTTCTGGTTTGGGCACCAATTCCCAAGAGTTGTTCTTCCTCAAAGAATGCATTTCCTCTTCCATAGCTAGCTTCCATCTTGACGAATCCTTACATCTCATGGCATCAATGTAAGTTTCTAGTTCACTCTCTCCTTCTGAATAAGGAGCTGCTACATTAGCATCCGCAAAACCATATCTCAAAGGTGGTTTGACCAGCTTCTTTTCCCAGTCCCTTGTGAGCTGATAATCATTCCTATTCCCTGCATCATCCCCTTCTAGTTTAGCCTCCTCTTGAGTGTCTTGAGCTTGGCCTTCATCAATGGGCTCTACCTGGTCTGAACCCTCTTGCCTTCCTTGCTTTACCTGAATAGAATTTTCCTTGATGCTATACTCCACATAAACTGGGCTGGTTTGCCCACTTTCCCTTGCAGGGTTAGTTTTCTCCAAATAGGGAAATAAACGCTCATTAAAAATGACATCCCTATTTATTATGAGTTTAGTTCCTTTTGGTTCTAAGGACCACAACCTATACCCCTTAACCCCTTCACCATATCCTAGAAACACACATTTCCTAGATCTTGAGCTAAGTTTATCATCCTTTTGATGTGCAAACGCAGCACATCTAAAAGTCCTAAGGTTGCTTAACTCAGGGGGTTTCCACTCCACATCTCCTCGGGAGTCTTAAGGTCCACAGCCCTAGAGGATGATTTATTAACCAAATATGCAGCAGTTGACACAGCTTCCCCCAAAAACATTTGGGTAATCTGGAGCATATTATCATGCACCTAACCTTGTCTAGGAGGTTCCGATTCATCCTCTCAACAACTCCATTTTGTTGAGGTGTTTTCACAACCGTTCTATGTCTTAGAATGCCATTTAACTCACAGAATTTGTCAAATTCCTTATTTAAAAATTCTAAGCCATTATCGGTTCTTAACAGCTTAACTACCTTACCCGTTTGAGTTTCTTCTAGCTTTTTCCACACCACAAATTTATTCAAAGCATCTGATTTATTTTTAAGCAAATAAACCCAAACCTTTCTAGAATAATCATCAATTAAAGACAGAAAGTAAAAATTACCTCCCTATGTTGGTGTTCTTGCTGGTCCCCAAAGATCGGCATGAATGTAGTTAAGAATCCCCATTGACTTGTGCACTCCGGTGTTGAAGCTAACCCGATGTTGCTTCCCAAGAACACAACTCTCGCAGAAATCGAGTTTTTCCACCTTGTCACCATCAAGTAACCCATCCTTGCTGAGAACTTGCAGTACCTTTTCACTCATATGTCCCAAGTGATTGTGCCAAAGTACTGTCTTATTTATCTCAGCCATCAAGCTTGCTGCTTGATCCTTGATGTCCGTCTCTCCAATCATCTCATAGTGACCGTTCTTGATTGCTGCTTTGATCACTATCAAAGATCCCTTGGTTACCTTGATCTTACCTCCCTTTGCTTTGTATGTGTACCCCATGGAATCTAGCTGCCCCAATGAGATCAAATTTCTTCTCAAATCCGAAAGATATCTCACATTCTGCAATAGCCTTGTAACTCCATCAAACATCCTCAATTGGATGTCTCCCATGCCCCTCACTTGGCATGAAGTATTGTTCCCCAAGAAAATCATTCCCCCATCGGTTTCCTTGAAATTCTTGAACTAATCCCGGTGAGGACATATATGATAAGTGCATCCGGAATCCAAGATCTGTCTCTCGTTGCCCTGCCTTTCGCTCACATTTGAGCACACAACAAGAACATCATCTTGTTGTTCTCCCTTGGCAACCGAAGCCTCTCCATTCTTGGTATGATCTCTTTCTTTCTCATCCCTAATCATCTTCTTGCAATCTCTCTTGAAATGGCCCTCCTTATTGCAGTAGTAGCATCGCCTTCCTCCAAACTTCGGTTTAGAATGCGATCTTCCATGGCTCTGCCCTTTACCCTTTGATTTGTCTCAGTAGCTGCCATGGATGCTGCTGCCATTCCGAGTTGCAGGCTTTCCTCTAACAAACAGACCTTCCCCACTTGATGCTTTCCTCATCTTGGCTTTGAAATCATGAGCCCTTATAGCATTGATCACAATTTCTTTGGTTAGTGTATCTCTTCCATATTCAATAGCATTAATCAAACTTTCAAAATAATCAGGAAGAAAATTCAATAACATAACAACCAATTGTTCATCCGGGAATGTTATACTACAACTAGCCAAATCTTGAACTAGTTTATTAAACACATCAAGATTATCTTGCAACTCTTTATTAGGATCAATTTTAAAAGCAAAGATACGTTTAAGAAGATATATCTTATTAGGGAGAGTCTTGGTAAGAAATAACTCATTTAGTTTCTTCCAAATGACAGCTAGATCTTCCGTGTCTCCACATTCCCTTGTCACACTATCCGATATGTGTAGGAAGATGGTGCTGTACGCCATCTTCTTCATCTCATTCCGTTGGACCTCTGTGATACTTGCTGAAAATCATCATCTTCTCCAATAGCCAAATCAACTTTTTGTTGCATAAGAACAGCCTTGATTTTCCGCTTCCAAAGGGCAAAGTCTCCATTTTCATCAAACTTCTCAACAATGAAATTTGAACCCATCTTGCAGAAAAAATTACAGATTTATGCAGCACCCACAATTGCTTTCCAACTTCGAAATCTCAAGAACGATCAAATATGGATCCCAGCACCGTTCTTGAACCTCAAGAACCTGATCAGATCTTGATCTCAACTCTGTTCTTGAATCACCCAAGAAGTTTCCTTTGATTAAGTTTCCTTTTATTCTTGGCTATCTAGCTCTGATACCACTGTTGAGAAAATCACCGCAAGAAATCCCAGGTTGTGATCTTTCCTAAATACCCAAATCCAGAATGATTTGTACAAAACCGAAACAAGAATCAAAGCATAAAAGAGAACACAAGCAATTGTTATCGAGGTTCGGTAATGTGCCTACATCCCCATGAGCTCCTCCGAGCTCTCTGCACTAAATCAATTGAGTTTTTACAATTACAACAACATCCCTTCAAGAAACCTTTTGTTCTTGAAGAATGAAATAAGAGAAAAGAAAGAGATAAGAACTAAGTGTTTCCCTGGGATTTTCCCCAAGAAAATTCCAATTACAAAGCCCTTGAATCCACAATCTTGACTACTCTCTCTCACTAGAAAGACCCCTCCAGACTTGAGAGTCTTTCTCTCTAAACAACCAACCTCTCTTGAATGAGTCTCTCTTTTGTTTTTGTGTCTTTGCACTCTCACACTTGTTGTTATGTCTTGATCTACTTTGATTGCTCCTAGATGACCCTTTATATAGGGCAATGACCACCTCATCCAATCTTTGAGATCAATCTCAACCCTTAGATCTCAAGAACCAAAGACTCATGGCTCTCAAAGAGTCTAAGTGAACCTGTGCGTTTTAACTAAGTCTCACGCACCATCTCAAAGTGCTGATTAATTGGTGTCAGGTGTGCTTCGTGGTGAGGCTTGGAATAGGGCGTGCTGCGGCTCGGAAGTGGGGAAACTTGCTGCCGTGCTGGAGGTCGCGGCGTGGGTGGGCTGTGCCGCGTCGCACAGGGCCGTGCCGCGGCGCACACACCTTGAGCCGCGGCGCGCATTGTGGTGCTTAACTTCTGGACTTGCTGGAGACCGTGGCGCACACCAGGACCTGATGCTGAACTCTTCAACTGTTTAATTCTTTGACAAATTCCCAACAGCCTTATCCTTCTGTAACTAGTGAGCAAGGTCTTTTTTTGGAGATTCGTTCTAGTGTTTGTGACTAAAACTGGGTTTTATTTTATGAAGGTCTATGGACAGATGGGATCTGGGTGTTCTCTGCTGGTCTTGATCAGCGAATCAGGCGTTGGCGTCTTGAGGAGCATGGTAAACTGATTGAGCATGCTCACTTAATCATTAGCGTACCAGAACCAGAAGCGCTGGATGCTAGGGCCTGTGGCAAGTGAGTGAAGTATCTTATATTCAATTTTACATCCATAACAGTTGCTTGTTCTGGTTCTGAATTTATTTTATGGTTCCTTTTGTCTTTATCCAGGAACCACTATCAGATTGCTGTTGCTGGAAGAGGGATGCAAATGGTTGAGTTCTCTGCGACATGTGACTACAATGGGAGAGATTGAGGTGGTTTCTGGTGACTTTGTGCTCTGATCTGCTTTAAATGATTCGGGAAGCCTAGTATTCCAGTTCCAGGTTTGAAAGTGCTCAACTTTTGCACACATTGTTAACGATAGATGTTATGACTATGATTCACCACTGACAGTCTGACTCACTGATACAAAGTGAGGATAATCTTCAAGGCTGGAAATTACAAATTGGTCAGCCAATTTTTGAGTTCTGGTAACCTGTGAAGGAGATTTTTGTAGCTCGATTGAAGTTCCAATTGATTTCTGTTCATTAGAGGGGCAAATGCCCTTGGGAAAAGCAACAAGATGGTGTCTATCGATAACTGAAGAGTTGAAGACCATTAGCCGTTCCATAGTCTAATACCAGTTGGTGTTGTTTTAGCATCCAACAAATTTGTGTACAATAGTTGTAATTTAATGAAAGGTTCAATTCTTTTTCCATTTTGAATAACAGAGTCCAATATATTCATGGCATAAATATCAGATTTTGCACCACATAAAAGTAAATATTTGATGTTAAAGTTGGTGATCTCACTTCCCGGGGACAAAGCTTGTAGCATAAGCCCAGGCGTTGTTGTTCACAGGGTCAGCCAGGTGATCAGCGAAAATTTTCTTGTAGTTGTTAATTCTATTTTATAATCATGATTCACAAAGAATTTTCATATTAGTACTGGGTATGTTGTGATTAGTTGGGCTGCTGATGGATGTGTTGCCTTTTGGAATTATACCAAGAGTGTTGAGGCTTTTGTGCGCCAAGTGTCTACTTTCCACGTAGAGAGGTTCATTGATTGTCAGAAACGCCGGCCACTGAAAGAAAGAGGAAATCAGGGTGGACAATGGTGGAGATCATCGAACAGTAGTATTTCTAATAAAAGACCAGGTGGCACTTCTAAAAAAAGGAGGAAATAGTAGGTGGTGACTCTGGAGAGGAAGCTAATTAGGACTTGAGTTGCTAAATCATGCTGCATGTGGCACATCAAAAAATTAAATGATTCGGAACACAGTGCGGCAGTATGTTATCAAGTTATACGTAGCGCTTTTCATGACTCATAAGTAAATATAGTTAATTCTTCATCCGGGCTATGTAAAATGCAGCCTACACGTCTTGAGCAATGTTCACTAATCTGGCGTCAATTGTCTTCATGTTTCTGATATGAAGCGCTATCAAAGTTAAGACAATGATTTCTGTTCACTGTGATAAGCGGGGGTGACGACAAAGTAATCTTAGATTAATCTGCCTTTACTTATTAGAATCCTCTTCAAATTCTACATTCGTAAGACTAAAGTAGTTCTAATCTCATATTGTTTATATGTCAAAATAATGTAGTTACTTGTTATTATAAATAAGGTTCTAAGAGAATTTTATTTATAACTATCTTAAATCTTGTAGCGCTAGAATAACTAAAGACTAAGTTATTTGAGAGAGTATAACAGGGCTTTGGGATATTGAGAGTTGAGACGATTTTGTAATTTTTTTACCATTCAAATAATTGTAGCATGGTTGATTTATTAGTGAAGTTTGCTATAGTAGATACAGGATTATTGAAGTCAAACCACATAAATTTTGGTGTTTATGTTTATTTAATTTTTCTCTTTATGATTGTTTGATTTTTTCTGTAGGTTGTGTGGATTAAATCCTAACACTGCTATCACTGTTCATGGATTCCAAAACTGCGACCAGACATCACAAATTAGTATTCTTTCTGAAAGTAAAAAAGAACTCCAATCATAATAGTCGAAACCAAATTCATAGTTATAGGATCAGATTCTTTGACCATCACAGGATCACCTGAGCTCACAGTTCCGCTATAAAAGGCAAAATGATAATTGCTCTTATATTAAATTCTTTTAAGCTAAATTTTTCAATGTTGCTTTGGACTTCTTGTGTTTGAATCGGCAACAGTTCCTGTGTTTGAGCACTTGCTTCCCAAGCTGTCTCCTTGTGGACATACTGGAGTTATTTCTAGATTTCACAAAGAACATTAATTCCTTTTTCCTTTTTCAGTTGCTGGTGATTTTCGAAACACTTTACTGATTAATCCTTATCGAACCCTTCAATTAGTATAAAATATTCTGAAGTTCTCCAACAATCTTGTTCTGAGGGATCAGGAGTTTTCATAACTTCTTTTACTTCTATTATCCATCGTGGAAATTGCTATATAATATATGAACCTATAATTCTATTTATTTTCAAAAGCCTTATATTTTTCAAGGATGAGTATAAACCTTCTGGAACTTATGAGCAAAGTCTCTTTTGTAGATTTGTTCCTGTATTTGTGCCTCAAATTGGGTTTCATTTCATGAAGGAGTTTCAATAGATGGGATTTGAGTGTTCTCTACCGGTCTTGATCAGCGCATTAGTGATGTAGAATATAATAATTAGTACTTTATTTTCTTTATTAGAATTATGTTTCATTTCTCAACAAAGATTATGTTTAGTTTTCTACTAGGACTCTATGTTTACTTTTCTACAAAGAATAGGATTTTCCTATACTATAAATAAGTGATCCTATTATTATATTTGAGACAAATTTTCATCAATAGAATTATTAAGAGAATTTCTCTCAAAATTCTGCGGAGTGTTATCTTTACCACATGCGGGTTAGTGTTTCTATCTTTTGGGTAAGAAACGTTGTTTTCTTATCCATTCTAGGGTGCGCCCAAAAGAAAATAGTTGAAGACGTTGTTCTTCTTTCCTCCTTGGTGCGTTAAGGTTAAACTCAAGTCTTCTGCTATGTTAGTTGGTATCAAAGTAGGCTTTATCCTGATCATGGGTGACCAAAATAATGGTGACAACCCGTGTAACGACGACGTTCGTGACAGGGAGGCTCCTTTGAGAGTCAAGTTCCAAAATCTCTAGCAGTCTGTTCAACGGTTGCAAGAGACTTTGGAGCAGATGCAGCTTAGGTTCAATCAACATCACCGGGACTATGACGCCTGGGATAACGATGGAATCTGGGTAAGGCTAGTCCACCGCTTTCAACCTATGCCTCGAGGCAATCCAGTCCATGACGACAACAGTGATGATGAAGATTACGTTGATGGAGTCTTTGGCAAAGATAGGGGTACAGATCCGAGAGGGGGAGGACGAAGAGGCACCGAGGTGACACAGGGTATGGAGGTCATAGGCGCAGAGGCACTGGTTCTGTGGGTAACACCTATAGTGGTGGCTGTGGGGATGCTTATGAGGAGCACCCTAGGTAGGGATGATCCCAGGGAATACCGGATGACGATAGACTTGCCTTCGTTCAATGGACATCTTTAGATTGAAGATTTCTTAGACTGGGTAACGAAGGTAGAGAGGTTCTTCAAATACATGAGTATTCCCGAAGAAGCAAGTTTCTCGATCCCGGCAGGGGAAGGGACCCGTGACTTCATGGCTGAAGATGAAGCGGCTTCTCAAAGCTCGATTTCTACCACCTGACTTTGAGCAACGATTGTTCCAGCAGTATCAAGAGTGTTGCCAAGGGATCCGTACAGTCTAGGTATATATTGATGAGTTTGATAGATTCTCGACCAAGAATGATCTTATAGAGACCGAAGCCTAATAAGTGGCTAGGTTTATTGGTGGGTTGTGTATAGCAATCCAAGACAAGGTGTCTATGCAACATGTCTTCACTCTTACTGAAGCTGTTAGCCTAGCCACCCGAGCAGAGAAATTGTTAGAGCATCTAAGAGCTTCAAACTGGTAACGAAACCAGAGTGATTTGATGCAATCTGCACAGTCTCGGGGAAAGCAACCAATGGTCATTCTCAAGATCACCACTCAATCCATAGTCCCGGGAGGGAAAGCAGCCGGTGGCAGCACTAGTGGACCGAAACAGTCAAGGACTATACCCCCTTCAACAACCCTTATGCATGACTCGGACCAGACAAGTGTTTCAAGTAACTAACTGGGGCATAGATCCAGTCAATGCCCGAGAAGAAAGATTGTGAATTACATTGACACAGAGATTGGTGAGATGGCAGAGTATGAGGAGTCTGAAGAGGAAAATGCTCTCGGGGAAAAGACATCCGAGTACCAGGAAATAGCAGCCAATGCCGATGAAGGAGCTCTCTTTTCCGGGTCCTTGGTTATCCAACGAGTACTTCTATCCCCGAGACATGAAGACCAATCACAGAGGCACAATATCTTTTGCACAAGATGCACCGTCAACCAGCGAGTATGTGATGTGATCATTGATGGGGGCAGTTGAGAGAATATGGTGTCCCGAGTGATGGTGACGAAGTTAGGCCTAAAAACCGAGAAGCACCTAGCACCTTACAAGATTGGATGGATCAAGAAAGGTACCGAGACACCAGTTACCGAGCAGTGTCGGTTCACTTTCTCAATCAGTAAACACTATTCAGACTCTATTCTTTGTGATATTTTTGAGATGGATGCTTGTTACATAATTTTAGGGAAACTATGGCAATTTGACGTGGACACCCAACACAAATACCGTGACAATGTCTATATTGTCTTCTGGGAGGGTCGGAAGATAATATTTAGACCACTGAAAGAAGACTCGGTCGGGGCACTTTCCCGAACCAAGAGGAAGCAAGTTTTGTTAACTGAGGGGCTGAGTTCCTAGAGGAGGTCAAGGAAGCCCAAGAGATCATTGCATTGGTAGATGAGGGAGCCACTGTGCCTATGTCACAAACCATTCCTGAGCCAGTGCAAGAGAAGCTAAAAGAGTTTTGGGACATCATCCCCGAGGAGATGCCCGACGGACGGGTGAAGACAACTCATGAAGAGGTTCGTCAGCATCTCAAGGATACTTATGCTAAGTATAAGGAGAAGGCATATAAAGCTCGGGGATCAAAGGTTTTCCGTGAGGGAGATCTTGTGATGGTGTATTTACGCAAGGGGCGACTGTCGAGTGGAACATCGGGAAAACTATGAAACAAGAAGTTTGGACCTTACAAAGTTCTCAAGAGGATAAATGATAATGCCTATGTTGTTGATCTTCCGGAGGACCTAGCAATTTCTTCGATGTTCAATGTGACAGACATTTTTGAATATTTTCCACCAAAAAAACACATAACCTAACTCGAGGACGAGTTGTTTTCAAGAATGGGAGACTGATGTAGGACATAATAGTTAGTATTTTATTTTCCTTGTTATGATTAAGTTTCCTTTCTCAACAAGGATTATGTTTAGTTTTCTACAATGACTTTATGTTTATTTTTCTACTAGGACTAGATTTACTTCTTTTACAAGGAATAGGGTTTTCCTATAACTATAAATAGGTGATCCAATTATTGTATTTGAGATAACTTTTCATCAATAGAATTATTAAGAGAATTTCTCTCAAAATTCTGTGGAGTGCTATCTTTACCACCTGCGGGTTGGTGTTCTATCTTTTGGGTAAAAAACATTGTTTTCTTCTCCATTCTAGGGTGCGCCCAAAAGAAAATGGTCGAAGAAGCTGTTCTTTTTTCCTCTTTGTGCGCTAAGGTTAAACTCAAGTCTTCCGCTATGTCAGTTAGGTTTTGGCTTCTTGGGAGCATGCTCACTTAATCATTAGAGTACTAGAGCCAGAAGCATTAGTTTGGTGGACCAGTGCCAAGTGAGTAAAGCATCTTATGTTCAAGTTTACATCCATAACAGTTGCTTGTTATGATTCTTTTAAACTTATTTTATGGTTCATTTTGTCTTATCAAGGAACCACTATCAGATTGTTGTTGCTGGGGAGGGATGCAAATGGTGATTTCTCTGCATCCTGTGACTACAATTGGATAGATTTGAGGTTTCTGATGGCTTCTGTGCTCTGATCTGCATTAAGGGATTCGGGGAGCCAATTATTCCAGCACCAGGTTTGTAAGTGCTTAACTCTAGCACACATTGTTAATGGTACATCTTATTATTATGATTTACCACTTGACACACTCGAGACAAAGTGAGGAGATCTTCAAAGTTGGAAATTACATATTGGTCTGCCAATTTTTTGAGTTCTCGTAACTGAGGCAGATTTTGTATCTCAATTTTAAGTGTCAATTCATTTCTGTTCATTAGAGGGGCAAATGCATTTCTTAAAAGCAACAAGATGGTGGCTATCTATCAATAACTGAAGAATTGAAAACCAGTAGGTATTCCATATGTCTAGGATCTGTTGGTGTTGTTTGACATCCAACAAATTAGTGTACAATTGCTATAATTTAATGAAATGTTCAATTCTTTTACCATTTTGAATAATAGAGTCAAATATATTCATGGCATAAATATAGATATTACACGACAGAAAAGAAAATATTTTCTGTTAAAGTTGGTAAAATATCACTTCCCGGGGACAAAGTTTGTAGCATAAGCCCAGGCATTGTTGTTCACAGGGTCAGCCAGGTGATCAGCGAGGTTTTCAAGAGGTCCCTTTCCAGTTACAATGGCCTGTACGAAGAAGCCAAACATGGAGAACATGGCCAGCCGTCCGTTCTTAATTTCTTTCACCTTAAGCTCAGCAAATGCCTCAGGATCATCGGCAAGTCCCAAGGGGTCAAAGCTGCCACCTGGATACAGGGGATCAGTGACCTCACCAAGGGGTCCTCCCGCAATGCGGTAACCTTCAACAGCACCCATCAGTATAACTTGAGTCGCCCATATGGCTAAAATGCTTTGAACATGGATTAGGCTTGGGTTCCCAAGATAATCAAGACCTCCTTCACTGAAGATCTGAGCACCAGCCTTGAACCAAACTGCCTCGCCGAACTTGACTCCATTTCTGGAAAGAAGCTCTGGGAAGACACATCCCAAAGCTCCAAGCATTGCCCATCTAGAATGAATAACCTCAAGCTCTCGGTTCTTGGAAAAGGTTTCAGGATCAGCTGACAGTCCTGCAGTGTCCCACCCGTAGTCGCCAGGGAATTCACCCGTCAAGTAAGATGGAGCCTCACCGGAGAATGGTCCAAGGTACTTGACACGGTCAGGGCCATACCAGGGGCTCCCAGAGAAGCTTTCCTGCTGTCTTCCTCATTGAAACTCTACCATTACTGTTGCGTACAGTTGATGAAACCTCTGCCCCTGCATTTAAAGGGATAGCTTTGCCTGTGAATGGTGATGAGAGCGCCATGGATGCCATGTATAATGTCTTTGGAGGGAAGATGGGTGCTGCTGTGGTTTTACTGATGACCTTGATGAATGAATAATGTGGGGATTGTCTCCTTTATATAGGGTCTTGTGAGGTCCACAATCCTATCCATGTGGATCTTCACTCTTTTCCTGATTGGTTCATGAGGTGTGAAGAGTGGAGTCAGAAATCCAACTCATCCTCCTAGCCAAGCAATGATGATTTTCATGGATTATATTTAAATCATTGGGAGATTTTCTAAATCCTAAAAATCATTCTCACCCCCAATAGATTTAAACAATATCCAGTTGTCACCGAGAAATGAAGCATATTTCTCTATTTTGGGCTCAAAAGCTCTAATGAGGATTGCCAGTTGGCTAGTCTCGTTAAAGGCTCAAGAAGTGCAGCAGGCTTCTCTATTTTTTTCTTGGTTCCAACTACTGGTGGCAATGGGCCACGCCGGGCTGGCATGGTCTGAAACAAATTTGGCATGGCCCGGCACGGCTTACACTTCCACGAGCCGTGCTATGCTTGGCACGATACTATTCCTCGTGTCGTGTTGGGCCTAGTTTTTTAGGCCCACGGCATGACACGAGGCCTGGCACTGCCCGGGACGAAGCACAGCATGAGACACGACCATAACATCTAATAAATTCAAAATTACATACAATTTTATGCCACTAGAATAATGAGTCAAGAAGAATTAGATGATAATAAATTTGATATTTTAAGATAGTTAAAAAAAATGAAAATAATTACCTTATTCTTAACATAACGGTATATGATCTAATAATTCATAAATTAAGTAACTTCACCTAAAGTCACACATTAATACAAATTAAATTAAATCTATACAAATATTTAAACATAAAAAATGTCATTTGTGAATTTTTAATTTAAATACTGAAGTTATAATTGCTTGATTTTAACATAATAGCATTCGATTAATAAACTAAAACACTAAGAGGAAATTATACAATATTCTTCTTTTTAATCCACCGAATAAAACTTGGTTGCATAGCTTGGTTAAGCAACTCATCATTCCATTTTTAAATTCGTTTTTCTAGAAATTAGATAAGTTTACTTTTTTATTTAAATGTCAAAAGGGTTATAAAAATTATTTTTTTTAATTCTTGATAATATTTTATGTCTTTCTAATTTTTAAAATTTCTAAGTTGTTTTTTTATATTTCACCAATTTGTAAGTCATTTCATCTTCTTTCTTTATTTTATATGTTGTTTTTGTAAATTATTTATTTAGAAGATTTTTGAAAGTTGTAATTTTTAAGTTATTTGTTTATGTTGTTTTTGTTCAATTTCTAAGTTATTTGCAATATTTAACTTCATCAATAAAATGATTGTTTTTCTATACAATTATAAGCATTCAATTCAATATTAATAATTTTTTTTACTATTTTCAACAAAAAAGGTAAAAAAAATCAATATATACCAATGGGGCCCATGGGCTGGCACGACCCGTCACAGCCCAGTAGCCATGCCAGGCCGAGGTTTTTAAAAGTACGGTATGGCACGACACAAAAGAGAAGGAGGCACGGCACGAAGACACTGTGGGTCGCCTTGTGTGGACCGTGGGCCAGCACAGCACAGCCCACTGCCACCCCTAGTTCCAATTTCAGGTCCCTAATAAAACCCATTTTTTAAGCCCACTATTAGTAAGCTTGCCAAGACCCATGGGTTCAAAATTTTCAACTTGACCCAAACCGGTAACTTGTTTAATATATAATTATAAATTTTACATTTCTTAAATATAACATAGTGTATAAATAATTATAGTATAATTATAAAATATTTAATCATAAAATGTCCATTCTAATTGCTGCTAGTGTGTAAAATTATATGTATCAGCTGCTCCAATGTCCAAACAAGTCACATACTTTCCAATTACCCATATTTTAGTTTCAAATATTTATAATAGAAGCAAGTATTGATTTCGAGTTATGAAATAGTTTTCATAATTATTCTTAAACATAACTTCAATCAAAATAAATTGATACACAATTAATTTATGCTAACAAATTTTTGATTTCTTGTACCATTGTAACTATAAAATTAACACTCTAACCTACAAGATTCCAGTCAGGATCAATGTATGCAGATAAACTTATATTCTAAAAAGATGTACCATAATGTTGATGGAAGAAATGTTGAATACATGATAAAGCTTAGTAATACCAACTTACTGGAAGCCTTTCATGCAAACATTATTGAATCATTCAATTTGCCTTTTTGCGACCTTTTAAGAGCCCTCATGTCGCTTCCAAGTGTATTAAAGCATAGTCCAAAAATTAGATTGACTAGTGAGAAAGTAATGACACAACCAACAAATGCTGAGTTACTAAAATATATTATTAGTAATTGTCCAGAAATCCAGATTTCCTTCGTAATTGAACAGTCTTCTAAAGTAAGTTAAATTCATGTCAATTAAAGCAGTTCCTAGCGTAGTATTCAGATGAAGATTGTGCTTTTTCAATATAACAATGAATCCATATTCTAACATCAAGGGCTCCATGTTATGACCATGAAGATAAGCAATTGACTATGGTCACTTCATCAGGCTTTATATTACTCGCTTGCATTTCATGAAACAATGCCAAAACATCCTTACCAAGTTTGGCTTCAACATAGCTTCCAATTATGGCATTCCATGCACAACATCCTTATCTTGCATGTCATCAAAAAGCTTCTTAGCAGTATCCAAAAAACCAAATTTAGCATAGCCTACAACCATTATAGTCAATGAACAATTGTTCTCTTTTCCATATTATCAAATATTCTTTATGCTATCAGTGTAATTCTCGTATTTTTAAAGTAAAGAAAAAGAAGTAATTTAATAAATATATATATATATGTGCGCGAAAGATTTAATTTTTTATAAAAAAATTCTTTTGAAAAAAAAAAGAGATGCGTGGACAATATGTAAGGAAAAAGAAAAAGAAAAAAAAAAGATAGGGATATGCAACACCTAGAAGTCCAGGTGTTGCAACTAATACGCAATTGACACTAAGTCAATTGTGGGTGCAACACCCAGGCAGTAAAATGGTGATTTCTGTTTATATATATAGTTTTGTTTAAGTAAATTTTATCAAATCCTGTTTGGTTTTCTTCAAACTACTTTATTTCTTTAAACACTTAGAGACTGAAAGAAAAATTGAAAGAATAAAATTTTGAAGGGTTTCGAGAGAATTTTACAGAGAGTCACGGGAAGCTTTAAGAAAAACAGAAGGTAATAACGTGAAGTTTATTTTTGAAATTTAGCATACATGAAATTCCTGAAATTCAATGTGGGAATTTTTAAAGAGTGTGAATCATGAATGAATTGAAGAATAAATTAGAAATTTTAATATAAATATTATGTAGTGTTGATAATCAGCAACCGAGAGAAATTGCTTAGAGGAGCAGAAAAGCAAGGAGGTGATCCATGGATAGCTCTAAGTGCTACGTGGTGAGTTAGATTTACTTTAAGTAATCGAGATAAATATGAAATATATAGTGATAATATTTAAATAAATTATTAACTTATGATTTGGTGATAGATGAAAGTCGGTTGATAGGTGTGATAGGAATAATTGATACGTAGAGAATTATTTTATGAGAAATAATATTATTGGAATAATGAGTCGATTTAATAATAAAGGTGATAATTAAAATTCTTGACGAGTTATGGATAATAAGTTGGCATGATATATGAGGAGAAAAAATTAGTGAAATTGATCAAATAATGATTTGAGAAAAAGCATAATAACTAATTTGAATGTATGAATACATGTGTGTTTTTATATTATTGTGCATATGCATATTTCATATCATTGTTCATATGTATATACAAGAAATGAAAAACCGTGACAGCCGGTATATGCTGATGATAAATAAAAAATAGTGACAGCCGGTATATGCTGGTGAGAAATGAAAGACCGTGACAGTTGGTATATGCTGGTGAGAAATAAAAACCCTGACAGCCGGTATATGCTGGTGAGAAATGAAAAACCGTGACAGCCGGTATATACTAGTGATGAAAAAATCGAGAAGGAAATCGATCTAAGATAAAAACATGTCGACATGTGGGAAAATGTTCCCAATTAATAATTCATGCATTGCATCTGTTTTAAATATTGATTTTATTACTGAAATGTTAAAGTGTTGCTTTTGATTGTAAAATTATTGATAAATGAATGAGTCTCACAAAGATACGGTCGGAAAGAAATAGGAAAGTATGATATGATAAGAACTATCTGAGTGATAGATTATATGTTGTGAACCTCATAACGAGGTAATTATGAGATATAACTGATGGTCTCAAGGTGAATAAATATATGAGAAGAAGAGATTGATAGAGAATATGGGTTATGATATGAGTAGTGATAATAGAATGCTATTATCAAATTTTATGAGATATAAATGATTGAATATTAAAAGACTATTTATATAAATTGAATACTTCTAGTAAATTTAATTCACTGAGCTTGTGAAGCTCATCCTTCAATGTTAAATGATTTTAGGCAGCAAACAGGACAGATAGTTGGTGAGCTAAGATTCAGACGGAGTCATTATCTCTAAGCCACGTGGTTCACATCCTCAGACTAATGAGAAAACAAAAAAAAATTATTTGTAAATATTCATGCATATTATGTTGTATAAAATGTTCAAGTTGAGATTTGAATGATGTATCTCCCCTATTAAGGGTTGAGGATCGATGTAAACAATTACAGTTGTATTATTTTTTATTGTTTCATATATGTGTCATGCTAAGATTTTCAAAATATGACAACACCGTCTCAGGGGTGGCCAACCCGGGATGGGTTGTTACAATTTTGGTATCAGAGCATTAGGTTTAATGATTCTGTAGGCTGCATAAGAATTTAAAGAAGTGGAAGATTTAAATAAACTATATTTTAATGTAGAGTTTAAGGATGACACATGGACGTGCTAGAGCTAGATGTAGAGTTCTGAATCAGAGGGGACATGATAGACCCTCAATATTTAGAAGAGCTGAAGTAGAGGGGGAGGTTGAGTCTGTGGTTCCAGCAAGGGAACAGGTTGCTAGTGCAGCTGGTACTAGCAAAGCTGGGAGAGAATCTGATATTAGGATAGATGAATTAAGATAAGCTCTTGATTGTGCTATAGAGAGGATGAATGCAGTAAAAGAAAAGGATGATAATTTATAGAAGAGATTAGAGGAAAGGGGTAGAATAGAACTTGATGTGGTGAGACAAGAGGTTCATGAGGGAGAAGGTGTGTTTGTACATGAGATGCAAGGGGGTTGTTTTATGAGATTTCTTAAGTTTAAATACTAGTCTTTTAGAGCATCTGTAAATCATGTGGAAGCTGAGCAGTGGATTAGACATATTGAGAAATATTTTGAGGTCTTACCAATCACAGATAGACAGAAGGTTGCTTTTGCTTAATTTATGCTACAAGGTGGGGCTTTACAATGGTGAGAGGATATTTTGCCCAGGGTAAGTACACAGGTAGAACAACTTTTAACTGAGAGTAAGTTTAAGGTTGAGTTCTTTACAAAGTATTTTATAGATACATTTTGGGCATAACAAGTGAGAGATTTTATTCATCTCAGGCAGGGTAATTTATTGGTGGTTGAATATGATAGTAGATTCATAGCTCTATTAAAGTTTTTACCTGAATTAGTGAATACAGAATAGAGGAAATGTAAGAGATTTTTAGACGGATTACACTATGAAATTCGAACTAAATTCTTTTATATGGCCATTGAGAATTATGCCATACTAGTGGATAAAACATTACAAATTGAGAAGGATTTGATGAAGTTTAGAGGTAGGAGGGAGTGGCGGAAGAGGTCTAGATTTGAGGGACTTAAAGGTAGTGGCAGTATGAGTGTCCAGGGTGGGAGACCACCTCAGAGGGAGTGTTCCTTGTCACAAGGGACTGTAGTGCAAAGTAAGAGGCAAACAGGATATATTGCTTTTGTAGCTCAGAGTAATACCGGTAGGATCCCTTGATTTGGGAGACAAGCTATGGGAAGTGGGAGTTATGGTAGAGGAGTAAGTATGCCACCAAATGGAGGTGGTAATTTGACGTATAATCGAGAGCCAATGGTTTGCTTTAGATGTAATCAGACAGGGTATCTGTCTCAGAATTGCTCTATGCAGATATATTTTGTATGTGATAAGGGAGGACATGTTGGTGTATATTGTCCTGTGGGAAAATCTGCTGACGTAGGCACTGGAAGTGTTAGGAGAAGATTGGTGAAGAGATGTGGTGAATCAGGGAGTGTACGAGGTAGAAGTAGAGGATCAGCAGCTGAGAGAATACACAGTAGCCAGTTACAGTCCAAAGATAGTAGAGTCTATGCGTTGACCCAATAGGATGCACAAGCCACTCTTGATGTTGTTATAGGTATGATATCTATCTTGGTAGGCCTGCTAGATTATTGATTGATCCTAGTGCAACCCATTATTTTGGATCTAATATTTATATGAAATCTATTGATGCTAGTGCTAGTCCTTTGATGAATGCGATTATTGTTAAAGTTCCTACTGGGGATAGGGTTATTATCAGGATAATTTATCGAGGTTGTATGATTAATATGGCTGCTAAAGAATTTGAAGTTGATTTATTGCCTTTAGATATGACATATTTTGATTTAATTCTGGGGATGAATTGGTTATCTGCATATCATGCTTAGGTAGATTGTTTTAGGAAGAATATGGTGTTCAAGATACCCCTACAAGAGGAGTTTAATTTTCAGAGAGAACGTAAAATACTTGCCAACTATCTTATTTCTGTCTTGACTGCTAGTAAATGATTGAAGAATGGTTATGAGGGGTATTTGACATATGTGGTGGATTCTAGCAAGAAGGTTAGGAAGTTAGAAGAAATATTCGTAGTGAAAGATTTTTCTGACATTTTTCCTGCGGAGTTGATTGGGTTGCCTCCCAATAGGGAGATTGAGTTTTCTATTAAGGTGATTCCAGGATCTACACCCATATCTATAGCACCTTATAGAATGGCACCAGCTGAATTGAGAGAGTTAAAAATTCAGCTTCAGGAGTTGCTAGATAAACAATTTATTTGACCTAGTATGTCACATTGGGAGCTCCTGTGTTGTTTGTCAAGAAAAATGATGGGATAATGAGATTGTGTATTGATTATAGATAGTTGAATAAGATCACCATCAAGAATAAATATCTTTTGCCCTGGATAGATGATTTATTCGAACAGATACATGGAGTTAGGGTATTTTCTAAGATAGACCTTAGATCGGGTTATCATCAATTAAGGATAAAGGAGAGAGACATGCTTAAGACTACTTTTAGGACACGTTATGGCCATCATGAGTTTCTGGTAATGCCATTTGGTTTGACTAATACTTCTATAGCATTTATGTATCTAATGAATCGGATGTTTAAACCATTCTTGGATAGATTTGTGATTATGTTTATTGATGATATTTTAGTATATTCCAAGAATGAAGAAGAGCATATGCAACATTTAGAGATAGTGTTGGAAATTCTGAGGAGAGAGAAATTATATGCAAAGTTATCTAAGTGTGAGTTTTGGTTGAGTGAAATATCTTTCGTGGGGTATGTTGTGTCGGTAGAGGGAATAGTAGTTAACCCACAGAAAGTAAAAGCAGTGTTGAATTAGGAAAGACCCACTAGTGTAACTGAAATTAGAAGTTTTTGGGGTTGGCTGGTTATTATAGGAGGTTTATCCCAAAAAAATCTATGATTACTATACCATTGACTAGATTGACCAGGAAGAAAGTGAAGTTTAGGTGGTCAGAAGAATGTGAAAGGAGTTTCCGGCTATTAAAATAAAAATTGACTACTGCCCCGGTATTAGTGCTTCTTTCTGGTGATGAAGGATTTATGGTATATAGTGATATGTCACATCAGGGGTTGGGATGTGTATTGATACAACATGGGAGAGTTATAGCTTATGCATCTATGCAATTGAAGAACCAGGAGAGGAATTACCCGACCCATGATTTAGAATTGGTTGCTATAGTTTTTGCTTTGAAGATTTGGAGACATCATCTGTATGAAGCTAATTGTGAAATTTTTACTAATCATAAAAGTTTGACGTATTTACCTACCCAGAAAGAGTTGAATTTGAGGCAGATAAGGTGGATGGAGTTGATTAGTGATTATGGCTGTACAATTCATTATCATCCAGGAAAAGCTAATGTAGTAGCTCATGCATTGAGTAGAAATATTACAGGGAGATTAGTTGTTGTTGAGAGTCATAATACTAGCTTGATGATAGAATTAATAAAAATGAGGATGCAGTTAAGTGTCAATGATAGATGAATATTGATGGCAAATATGGTGGTTAAATATTCTATTATTGATTGTTTATTACAGATGCAGGGTAGAGATGAAAGGATAGAGAAGATTAGACAGGAAGTATTGAGTGGGAAGCCAACTGAGTTTAGAATTAGAGAAGATGGTATGGTGGTATTGGGGCATAAAGTTTGTGTTCTCAATGATATAGAAATAAGAAAAGAGATACTAAGAGAGACTCATGATTCTTTATATTCTATGCACCCAAGTAAGAATAACATGTACAAAAGATTGAGACAACATTATTAGTGGTCAGAGATGAAGAAGGATGTAGCGGAACATATTTCTAGATGTTTGACTTGTCAACAGGTAAAGTCCAAGAATAGACATCCAGCAGGTTTATTACAATCTTTTCCAGTGCCTGAGTGGCCATGGGAGAATGTAAGCATGTATTTTGTCTCTGGTTTTCCTCGTACCCAAAGGGGTCATGACACTGTATGGGTTATAGTAGATATACTTTCTAAGTCTTCACATTTCCTTCCTATTGAAACTACCTGGAGTCCTGGAAAGTTGACTGAATTGTATGTAGCGGAGATTGTAAGATTACATGGAGTACCTTTGAGCATTGTATCATATAGAGATTCCAAGTTTACCTTTAGATTTTGGAGAGGTTTTCAAGAAGCTATAGGTACGTAATTGCAGCTTAGTACAGCTTTTCATTTATAAACTGATGGGCAGACAGAGAAAATCATCAGAATACTAGAAGATATGCTGAGGGCAAGTGTGTTGAGTTTCTCAGTGAGCTGAGATGCTTATTTGCCTTTGATCAAGTTTGCATACAATAATCAGTATCAAACTAGTATTGGGATGGCACCATTTGAGGCTTTATATGGTAGGGGTGTAGAACTCTAGTATGCTAGGAAGAAGTTGGTGAGAGAAAGATATTTGGTCTAGAAATGATAGAATAAACTACTGAAATGATCAAACTGGTTAGAGAGAACCTTAGAGTAGCACAGAACATGCAGAAGGGATATGTTGATAATAGAAGATGATCTCTTGAGTTTCAAGTTAGTGACTGGATATTTTTGAAGATATCTCCGTAGAATGACGTATTGAGGTTTAAAAAGAAGGGAAAGTTGAGCCAGAGATTTGTGGGGCCATATGAGGTGATTGAGAGAGTTGGACCAGTAGCATATCGATTAGATTTACCCCAGAGTTAAAGCAATTACATAATGTGTTTCATGTGTCACTTTTGAGATACACGATGAATCTCATAGTATCTTGAATCAGGCGATAGAACTTTAAGAAGATTTTACCTTTATGCAAGTACCGACCAAAATTCTAGACAGAAAGGAACAAGTCTTACGTAATAAAGTTATCCATTTGATTCAAGTATTATAGCGAAGTAAAGATATTGAAGAAATTACTTAGCGGCATGAAGTAAGAGTGAGGAAAGACTACCCCCCAACTCTTTCATGAATTAGGTAAGGAAATTTTGGGGACGAAATTTTTGTAAGGTGAGTAGAATTGTAATACCCGTATTTTTAAAGTAAGGGTAAAAAAATAATTTAATAAATATGATATGGATTTAAAATTATATATATATATATATATATGCAAAAGATTTAATTTTTTATAAAAAAAAATTCTTTTGAAAAAAAAAAAAACATGTGGACAGTATGTAAGGAAAAAGAAAAGGAAAAAAAAAAAGGATGGGGACGTGCAACACTTGGAAGTCCAAGTGTTGCAACAAATGCTTGCAATTGACCCTAAATCAATTGTGGGTGCAACACCTAGGCAGTAAAATGGTGATTACCATATATATATATATATATATATATATATATATATATATATATATATATATATATATATATATATATATATATATAACTTTTTTTTTTGTTTTGAGTAAATTTTATAAATTCCTGTTTGGTTTTATTCTAACTATTCTATTTCTTTAAACACTTGGGGACTGAAAGAAAAGTTGAAAGAATTGAATTTTAAAGGGGATTTAAGGGAGAATTTTACAGAGAGTCACGGGAAGCTCTAAAAAAACAGAAGGTAATAACGTGAAGTTTATTTTTGAAATTTAACATACATGAAATTCCTGGAATTCAATGTAAGAATTTTCAAATGGTGTGAATTATGAAGGAATTGAAAAATAAATTAAAATTTTTAATATAAATATTATGTCAGATGTTGAAAATCAGCAACCGAGAGAAATTGCTTAGAGGAGCAGGAAAGGCAAAGAGGTGATCCACGGGTAACTCTAAGTGCTACGTGGTAAGTTATATTTGCTTTAAGTAATCAAGATAAATATGAAATATATAGTAATAATATTTGAATAAATTATTAACTTATGATTTGGTGATAGATGAAAGTTGATAGGTATGATAGGAATAATTGATGCGTAGAGAATTATTTTATGAGAAATAATATTATTGGAATAATGAGTCGATTTAATAATAAAGGTGATAAGTAAAATTCTGACAAGTTATGGATGATAAGTTGATATGATATATGAGGAGAAGAAATTAGTGAAATTGATCAAATAATTATTTGAGAAAAAACATGATAACTAATTTGAATATATGAATACATGTGTGTTTTTATATTATTATGCATATGCGTATTTCATATTATTGTGTATATGCATATTTCATATCATTGTTCATATGCATATACATGAAACGAAAAACCATGACAACCGGTATATACTGGTAATAAATAAAAAACTGTGACAACCGGTATATGCTGGTGATGAAAAAACCAAGAAGACAGCTGGTCTAAGATAAAATCATGTCGACATGTGGGAATATGTTACCAATTAATAATTCATGCATTGCATCTGTTTTAAATATTGATTTTATTACTGAAATGTTAAAGTGTTGTTCTTGATTGTAAAATTATTAATAAATAAATGAGTCTCACAGAGAGACAGATACGGTGGTAAAGAAATAGGAAAGTATGATATGATAAGAACTATCTGAATGATAGACTATATGCTGTGAACCTCATAACAAGGTAATTATGAGATATAATTAATGGTCTAAAGGTGAATAAATATATGAGAAGAAGAGATTGATAGAGAATGTGGGTTATGATATGAGTAGTGATAATAGAATACTATTATTAAATTTTATGAGATATAAATTATTGAATATTAAAAGACTATTTATATAAATTGAATACTTCTAGTAAATTTAATTCACTGAGCTTGTGAAGCTCATCCTTCAATGTTAAATGATTTCAGGCAGCAGGCAAGACAAATAGTTGATGAGTTGAGATTCAGATGGAGTCATTATCTATAAACCACGTTGTTCACATCCTCGGACTAATTAGAAAACAAAAAAAAATTATTTGTAAATATTCATGCATATTATATTGTATAAAATGTTTAAGTTGAGATCTGAATGATGTATCTCCCCTATTAAGAGTTGATGATCGATGTAAATAATTGCAATTGTATTATTTTTATTGTTGTATATATGTGTCGTGCTGGGATTTTCAAAATGTGACAGCACCGTCTCGGGGGTGACCAACCTGGGATGGGTCGTTACAATCAGGCACACATATTTTATTTGTTATATGAAAGGATTTAGTTTTGGATTTAATAGAATATTTTTTGTTATATATGTATGGTTTAATTATTTAGTAATATATATATATATATATATATATATATATATATATATATCAACCCGGTGACCCAAACCGATTAGAATGGGTTGGGTTGAGTTGAGTTGAATTTTGATGGGTTCATAAGTTGGGTTGAGTTGAGGTTTGATTGGTTCGTTAGTTGGATTGGGTTGAGATTTTTCTAACCCGGTATGAATGGGTTGGATTGAAATTTTAGGATAACTCGACCCGAACCAACCCATGCACACCCCTAATGAACACAAACCCAAAAGGGAGAATTATATACTGAAATGAGAAAATGTGTTACAGATGTGTGCCAAGTGAAAATGCCTATATTGCCCATTCAAATAAGAGAGCTATCAAAGAAGACATGAAGATTCAAGAGGTAGAATTGTCAAAAAAATGTCATATACGAATTAAATTAAGCAACTTCACCTAAAGTCACACATTAATATAAATTAAATTAAACTTTTACGAATATTTAAACACAAAAATGTCCTTTGTGAATTTTTAATTTAAATACTGAAGTTATAATTGCTTGATTTTAACATAATAGCATTTGATTCAATGAACTAAAACACTAAGGGGAAATCATATAATATTTTTCTTTTTAATTACTACTAGTGTGTAAAATTATATGTAGTAGATACTCCAATTACCCATATTTTAGTTTCAAATATTTATACTAGAAACAAGTACTGATTTCAAGTTATGAAATAGTTTTCATAATTATTCTTAAGCATAACTTTAATCAAAATAAATTGATACACAATTAACTTATGCTAACAAAATTTTGATTTCTTGTATTGTTGTAACTATAAAATTAACACTCTAATCTACAATATTTCAGTCGGGGTCAATGTATGAAGATAAACTTATATTCTAAAAAGATGAACCATAATGTTGATGGAAGAAATGATGAAAGCATTATAAAGCTTAGAAATACTAACTTGCTGGAAGCTTTTCATGCAAACATTATTGAACCATTCAATTTGCCTTTTTGTGACCTTTTAAGGGCCTTTATATCACTCCCAAGTGCATTAAAGCATTGTCCAAAAATTAGATTAATTAGTGAGAAAGCAGTAGCATGGCCAACGAATGCTGAGTTACAAAAATATATTATTAGTAACTATCCAAAAATCCAGATTTCCTTCGTAATTGAACAATATTCTAAAGTAAGTTAAATTTATGTCAACTAAAGCAGTTTCTAGTGCAACATTCAAAGAAAGATTGTGTTTTTCAATATAACAAAGAATCCATATTCTAACATCAATGGCTCCAAGTTGTGAGCATGCAGATAAGCAATTTACTATGGTCACTTCATTAGGCTTTATATTACTCGCTTGCATTTCACGAAACTATGCCAAAGCATCCTTACCAAGTTTGGCTTTAACGTAGTCTCTAATTATGACATTCCATGGCACAACATCTTTATCTTGCATGTCATCAAAAAGCTTCTTAGCAATATCTAAAAAATCAAATTTAGCATTGCCTACAACCATTGTAGTCCATGAGACAATTGTTCTCTTTTCCATGTTATCAAATATTCTTTGTGCTATCAAGCACACATATTTTACTTGTAATATGAATGGATTTAGTTTTTGGATTTAATAAAATATTTTTTTGTTATGTAATATGTGTGGTTTAATTATTTAGTAAAAAAATATATCAAATCGGTAATCCAAACCGATAAAAAAGGGTTGGGTTGAGTTGAGTTGAGGTTTGATAAGTTCATATGTTGGGTTGGGTTGAGATTTTTCTAACCCGGTATGAATGGGTTGGATTAAAATTTTAAATAATCTGACCTAAACTAACTCAAGCACACCCTAATGAACACCAACCCAAAAGGGAGAATTATATACTGAAATGAGAAAATGCGTTACAGATGTGTGCCAAGTGAAAATGCCTACATTGCCCATTCAAATAAGAGAGCTATCAGAGAAGACATGAAAATTCAAGGGGTAGAATTGTCAATGATAGATAAATATGTTCATTTTAATTGTATGCCTAGATCACTAAAATTTCCAAGGAATGGTGGATTATGCAAAATCTATGGATCGGGCTTCGGTGAGGTCTTATTGGGTCGTTTAAAGGAATCAAAGCAACAATGGACAAGTGTAAAGTGTAACAGTCACAGTCATAGGGACGAAAAATTCTTTTCTAACACGTCTGTTTATGTTATGTTGCTGTCATTCGTGCAGTCTCTGAGTTCTCTCTCAAGTTCCCAATGTAATTTTGGGTGTTAATTAAATACCGTTATAAATACTGTTGATTCCTGTTAATTTAAATTAAAGACTGGGAAAAAAGCATGCTCTGTATGTCCAGTGAGCAGAAATACTTTCCCGTTGTAAACTTCACCTTTTAATTTTAAAATTTTTTATTGGTAAATTTTTTGCAATTGTTGTTTATATTATTAATAAAATTATTTAATAATTATAAATAAAGATTCGAAATCGATGTAAAAATAAAGTTTTACGTTTGATCCAAATAAGAATTTCACCAATAATAAAATAAGAATTGATATCCAACTGCAAAAGAAAGAAAAAAATAATTTTGATATGAACTCCCAATGATATTATTAATGAAGATTAAGTATTGTGCAAGTGATTGTGGTGTGCTTGATTAATTTTATAACAAAAAAAAATTGATGACATGTTCATCCCCGTATTATTAAAAATCTATAATATCTAATATATATATATATATATATATAAAATGAAAAACATTCAATGAAAAAAATATTTTTATTTAAACGATGTAGTTTTGATTTTATAATTTTTTTGAACTATATAAAGCTCAATCTATCAACTTACAAAGACTTGAAAACCCAATACAGAAAATCTAATCAAGTAGTAAACAAACTTAAATTATAAAATTATCTATAATCTATATTTTACAATCTATCTAAATTATTTATTATATATATATATATATATATATATATATATCAAAATTCATCACATATCAAATTGTAATGTTGTTTTGATTCAATATGCATATTTAATTTTTTTAAAAACCTATAGTTTTTATTATTTCTTAATAATGCTCAAATTTGTTAATTAATTAAGAATAAAAAATAAAAAACAAATTTAGGTAAACATAAAAATTACTAATTACAAGTAGTGCAAATTACTTACCATATTTTATATATATATATATATATATATATATATATATATATATATAGCATTGTTTCAAGTAATTTGTTTTTTCAAACACAAAATTTATTTCAACTTTACAATTTAAAAATAATATTAAACAACTCGATCTCTAAGAATATACATAACTTTATCTTGCCAACCCATGTGTAGAGAATTCAGGTCTTCAGTGTGATAGGTGACTGAATAATTTAACTAAGCGTGATTAAATTGTTTCATCATTTATTTTCTCTTTTATTTATTTTTTACAATTTTTATCATTTATTTTCGTATTTCAATCAAACAAAGAAAATTTAACTGAAATTTTATAATTTTATATGAAACTCATTTTACATAAAATTGATTTTACGATATAAGACATTTTATATGGAAACAAACGGAGACTTAAAGAAAGAGCAAGAAAAAGGCTAACTTCAAATACCTCAGCCCCATCCTTCTATCATTAGGATTTGTAGAGAATGGTTGTGTAACCCTAATCTCACACATAGCTCATCATCCCCCACTCTTCTTATTGTTAGGATTTTAAACTACCCCAAGGAGTTGACTAAAGTGAAGCATATATTTTAAGCCAACATTATAGTGAGATAATAATGTCATATTATTTAAAAATTAATTTATAATCATGTACATGTCATATTATTTATTTTAATTAGATATTCATAAATTCATGAAAACATGATATAAAAAATAATAGATTAACGGTGTATATTGATCAAATTTTTAAATGATAATATAACATATTAACTTATCATTAATATTATCAACTGCGGAGAATATTAACTATAGAATATTCAAATTCTTTTTCTTTTTTTTGTAACCGAGGAAACGGTCCGGATCTCAAGCACGTCATAAACTCTAAATATTTAAGTGCATGATCTCTCATACTCCACACATGAGGAAAATAGACTATTTAATTAAATAGTTCAATAATGACCAAAATAAGACGTGATAAATATCAAATTAAGATAGTACATTCTCTACCATTAAACCACCCCTAAGTGGTTTGGATTCAAATTTGAGTTATAAAATAAACACACAACTACAAAAAAATAACATAAAATTATTAATTTGATTCTGTGTTGGCTGTTTTAACCTTTTGTTGGTATACGACTATTTGTATAATCTAAGATATGCAACGGGATGCTATATAATTGTGCTGATTAGGTATTTTAATGATGGAACCATTACTCCATAAGAAAATATAAAATTGTGCTGATTAAGCATAGAGCAAATAAATAATTTAGTCTAAATCACAAGTCAACTTTTAATTTTATTCTCTCAAATAGAAAGAAAGATAGTTTAAATAAGAAAAAACTTGTCCCTTATTAATCACAAATCAACTTTTAACTTTATACGCAGATCTTAATTTTTGTTTAAACTTTAAACCAATTCAGACTCAGTTTTTTTTTTTTTTTTTCCAGCTTTTGTGCATCATGTTAAATCCACATTTTTAGATGGGTCAAAAGTAAACCATTCAGTCTGGTTTAAAGAATTCACAAAGAAAACTTTACGGTCTAGTCCTAAAGAGACTCAAACCAATAACTTCAAAGAAAACTTTGAAATTACTTTGTCAATTGAACTATTTCATTTGGATTAATTTAGACTCAGTTTCGATTCATATGAAAATACTTTTGTTATCAATGCCGTTGACTTACAAATGAAGATAACCATTTTGGTTCATATAGAATATTTTCCAATTATCCATATTTTAGTTTCAATTATTTATATTAGAAGCAAATACTGATTTCGAGTTATGAAACAGTTTTCATAATTATTTTTAAACATAACTTCAATCACAAAAGATTGATACACAATTAACTTATGCTAACAAATTTTTTATTTCTTGTACCATTGTAACTATAAAATTAACACTCTAACCTATAAGATTTCAGTCGAGATCAATGTATGCAGATAAATTTATATTCTAAAAAGATGTACCATAATGTTGTTGGAAGAAATGCTGAATACATGATAAAGCTTAGTAATACCAACTTGCTGAAAGCCTTTCATGCAAACATTATTGAACCATTCAATTTGCCTTTCTGTGACCTTTTAAGAGCTCTCATGTCGCTTCCAAATGCATTAAAGCATAGTCCAAAAATTAGATTGATTAGTGAAAAAGCAGTGGCACGGCCAACAAATGTTGAGTTACTAAAATATATTATTAACAACTGTCCAGAAATCCAGTTTTCCTTTGTAATTGAACAGTTTTCTAAAGTAAGTTAAATTCATGTCAACTAAAGCAGTTTTTTGCGCAATATTCAGATAAAGATTGTGTTTTTCAATATAACAATGAATTCATATTCTAACATCAAGGGCTCCAAGTTGTGAGCATGCAGATAAGCAATTGACTATGGTCACTTTATTAGGATTTATATTACTCACTTGCATTTCATGAAATAATTCCAAAGCATCCTTACCAAGTTTGGCTTCAATGTAACCTCCAATTATGACATTGCATAACACAACATTCTTATTTTCCATGTTATCAAAAAGTTTCTTAACAGTATCCAAAAAACAAAATTTAGCATAGCCTTCAATGAGCCAATTGTTCTCTTTTCTATGTTATCAAATATTCTTTGTGCTATCAGGCACACATATTTTACTTGTTATATGAATGAATTTAGTTTTGGATTTAATAGATTTTTTTTTTGTTATGTAATATGTATGGTTTAATTATTTAGTAAAAAATAATATATCAACCTAGTGACCCAAACCGATTAGAATGGGTTGGGTTGAGTTGAGTTGAAGTTTGATGGGTTACTGAGTTGGGTTGAGTTGATGTTTGATGGGTTCATAGGTTGGATTGGACTGAGATTTTTCTAATTCGGTATGAATGGGTTGAACTGAAATTTTAGGATAACCCGACCCAAAACAACCCATTGACACCCTTGAGTTACAGATGTGTGCCAAGTGAAAATGCCTATATTGCCCATTCAAATAAGAGAGCTATAAGAGAAAACATGAAGATTCAAGGGGTATAATTGTCAATAATAGATAAATATGTTCATTTTAATTGTATGCCCAGCTCACTAAATTTCCAAAGAATGGTGGATTATGCAGAATCTATGGATCGGGCTTCGGTGAGGCCTTATTGGGTCGTTTATAGGAATAAAAGCAACAATGGACAAGTATAAAGTACAACAGTCACAGTCATAGGCACGAAAAATTGTTTTCTAACACGTCTGTTTATGTTACGTTGTTGTCATTCATGCAGTCTCCGAGTTCTCTATCAGGTTCCCAATGTAATTTTGGGTGTTAATTAAATACCGTTATAAAAACTGTTGATTCCTGTTAATTTAAATTAAAGACTGGGAAAAAAGCATGCTCTGTATTTCCAGTGAGCAGAAATACTTTCCCGGTGTAAACTCCACTTTTTAATTTTTAATTTTTTATTGGTAATATTTTTACAATAATTGTTTCTGTTATCAATAAAGTTATTTAATAATTATTAATAAAATTTTAAAATTGATGTAAAAATAAGGTTTTACGTTTAGTCTAAATAAGAATTTCACCAATAATAAAATAGGAATTGATATACCAAAAATATCCGATTCGAAAAGAAATTTAATCCAGACAAAAGAAAGAAAAAAATAATTTTGACATGAACTCTCAATGATATTATTAATGAAGATTAGCTATTGTGCAAGTGATTGTGGTGCACTTGATTAATTTTATAACAAAAAAAAATTGATGATATGTTCATCCCAGTATTAGAGAATTAATTATAACAGATTTTCTTTACATTTTAAATTCTTGTAATAAGTTGTAATATCCCAGTAATTAGTTGTAATCCCCTAATTCTAGGATAGTTTCCTATTTTTGTGTTTTGAGTAACTCAAGGCAATGCCCAATTTTATGTATATATACTCATTCCTTATTAATGGAAAAGTCAAGTCATTGTTTCTCAATATTCCTCTCTCTATTTCAACATAGTATCAAGAGTCTAATCTTCTTAGGCGTATTTTCTTCCTTTTTTTCGCCACCAGTCCCCTCAATGGCTTCTGATGCGACCCCCTCTTCCACCAACCACCCTATCACCATCCAAAACTTCCAGGATCCTCAACATCTCCTCCTTACAATCAATCTCTCCAATATCACCAAATTGTCATCCACCAATTATCTCACATAGAGCCTTCAAATCCAATCTCTTCTTGAAGGTTATGATCTTCATCACTTCATTGATGGCACTCATACTCCACCACCACCCACCGTCACCGTCAATGGTGTTGCATCCCAAAATCCAGCATACACAACCTGGAAGCGTCAAGATCGTCTCATCTTTAGTGCTCTCCTTGGTGCTATCTTCGTTTCACTGCAACCACTTATTGCCCGCACCACCACTTCCCTTGATGCCTGGTAAACCTTAGCTAATACCTACGCCAAACCATCTCGTGGTCATATTAAACAATTAAAGGAACAATTAAAGCGGTGTAACAAGAGCTCAAAATCAATTAGTGAATATATGCAGGCGATAAAGACTCATGCCGATGAACTTGCTCTTCTGGGGAAGCCAGTTAATGATGAGAATCTTATTGATCGGGTTCTTGAAGGACTCAGTGATGAGTACAAATCCGTCGTTGATGCAATTAATGCTCGTGACACGTCAATTTCTTTTGCTGAACTCCATGAGAAACTTCTCAACAAAGAAGCATCTCTTCAGACCGCTCAACCATCTTTTCTATCACTACCAGCAACGGTAAATCCTATAGCCTTCCGGAATCATCCAAATTGGCATCCACCAGCCACCAATCCATAAAAACCAGGCCCTACCACTGTGCTTTCTCCTCATGATCAACGCCAACCCAAACCTTCTTTAGGTCGTTGTCAAGCATGCGACATTCAATGACACACTGCCAAATGATGCCCGATGTTTCGGCTTGTCACTAATCAGCAATTCCCGACACCTCGTCCTCAAAGCTCTCAGGGAAATCGCCTCTCCACACCCTGGCAACCACGAGCCAATCATGCTGTTCTCAACACTAACACTATTCCTACTTGGCTGCTGGATAGTGGAGCATCTCATCACGTTACGTCTGACTTGAGCAAACTCTCTCTTCATAGCCCGTATCAAGGATCTGATGATGTCATGATCGGCGATGGATCGACCCTCCACATCAACCATACCGGTTCTACCACCACACCTACTTCTTCACGCACCTTTACTTTACAAAATGTCCTTTGTGTCCCTTCTATGAAAAAGAACTTAATTTCGATTTATCAATTTTGCACTAATAGTCATGTTTCTATTGAATTCTCACCCTCTGCTTTTCAAGTGAAGGATCTAAACACGGGGGCAATCCTTTTGATGGGTGAACCTAAGGATGGCATATATGAGTGGCCAACCACATCCTCTTCAGTTACCTCTTCACTGTTGCTTGCATTTTCCAGTGTCCAGACCACTTCGTCCGAGTGGCACTCTAGACTAGGTCATCCACCATTTACTATTATGAAAAATATTGTTTCTAAGTTTTCTTTACCATTGTTTAGTCCGTTATCCTCTTCCATACATTGTAATGACTGTTCATGTAATAAAAGTCATAAAATTCCATTTTCTTCTTCTACCCTAACCTCATCCCATCCGCTTGAACTTCTCTTTTCTGATGTATGAAAATCTCCTGTTTATTCTGTTGATGGTTTTCAATACTATGTTATTTTTGTTGATCATTATACACGGTATATTTGGTATTATCCACTTAAATGGAAATCTCATGTGTATGATGTCTTTGTGCGTTTCAAGGCATTAGTCGAAAACCAATTTAAACGCCGAATTGTTACCCTCTATTCAGATAATTGTGGCGAATATCAAGCCCTTGATAGTTTTCTCTCCACCAATGGTATATCCCATCTTACTACACCACCCCATACACCAGAGCACAATGGTCTTTCCGAACGACGTCATTGCCATATTGTTAAAACTGGTCTATCTCTTCTCACTCATGCATCGATGCCTCTAACTTGTTGGACTTATGCCTTTGCCACTGCTGTATATCTCATCAACCGTATGCCCACACCCACACTACATCTTTCATCTCATTTTGAAAAACTCTTTGAGTCTCAACCCAACTACACTAAACTTCGGGTGTTCGGTTGCTTATGTTATCTGTGGCTTCGTCTTTATTCTCAACATAAACTTGACTCTCGTTCCACTCATTGTGTTTTTCTTGGTTACTCTTCAACACAAAGTGCCTATATCTGTCTTGATCTGTCCACTTCTAAAACATATATTTCTCGTCATGTCAAATTTCTTGAAACCTCTTTTCCCTTTACCACTCACCAATCCCAACTATCTCGTCCCACCCCAGAGATCATTTCCAAATGGCTTCCCCCGGCCCAAATTCTATCCATTTCAAGTGGCTCACTCAATACGCCTCCATAAAGAGATTCCTCGTGTCAACATCAATTACAAAATGCCCAAACGGTCAACCACCCCTCCTCACCAGTCGACCATCGACCTCTGTCCACAGACCTCCTTTTACTCGGACCCAGTTCGGTTGACCACCAAGAAACCATGGTTGACTGTTTACCACTAGAACCACACAATTCTGAGACCTTTTCTGCTTTAACCACAACTCAACCAACCAATCAAAATATCCATCCCATGACCACTAGAGCGAAAAACAACATCCATAAACCCCTACCCAAGATGAATCTCACTGCTGTCCTTTCTAAACCTTCAAATATTGAGCCTCATACTATTAACCAAGCCCTAAAAGATCCCAAATGGAGACAAGCTATGAATGATGAATTTGATGCTCTTGTTCGGAATAGAACCTGGGAGCTTGTTCTATCTACTTCTCTGTAGAATTTTGTTGGATGTAAGTGGGTTTTTCGCATGAAACGACTTCCTGATGGTTCTGTTGACAAGTACAAAGCCAGATTAGTTGCCAAAGGTTTTCATCAGCGACCTGGAGTGGATTATCATGACATCTTTAGTCCGGTTGTCAAGCCCACAACAATACGCCTTGTTCTAAGCCTGGCAGTCAGTAGAGGTTGGCAGTTGCGACAGTTGGATGTTAATAATGCCTTCCTTCAATGCCATCTTTCTGAAGCTGTCTACATGGCTCAGCCTCCAGGATTTGTTGACAGAGACAATCCAACACATGTATGCAAATTAAAGAAGGCTATATATGGACTCAAGCAGGCCCCACGGGTTTGGTACCTTGAACTTCGCCAGTTCCTCATTGAGTCTGGGTTCACAAACTCTCATGCAGACACTTCTCTATTCATTCTCCATTCAGGTGACATTACTATATATCTACTTGTTTATATGGATGACATTATTATCACAGGTACCAACACCAATATTATTCAGCGCTACATTGACCTCCTGGCACAAAGATTTTCAATCAAGAATCTTGGTGCCTTGTCTTATTTTCTCGGCATTGAGGTTCTCACCACTCCATCTGGTATGTTTCTTACTCAAAAGCGCTATGTCACTGATCTCCTTGCCCGGACAAAAATGTTTGGTGCAAAACTTGTTGCTACACCACTTGTTACAGATGGAAATCTCATACTTCATTCAGGTACAGCTCTGACTGACTACACAAAATATAGAACAATTGTTGGCAGTTTACAGTATCTTTGCCTCACTCGCCCAGACATAGCATATGCTGTTAACAGGCTTTCTCAATTCATGTATCGCCCGATGTCTGAACGTTGGAATGCTGCAAAACGACTGCTTCGATATCTGTGTGGCACATTGACTCATGGATTATTTCTTCATAAGGAAAATCCACTTTCTCTTCATGCCTTCTCAAATGCAGATTGGGCTAGCAACAAAGACGATTATACCTCTACGAGTGCCTATATTGTATATCTTGGTTGTCATCCTATTTCTTGGTCATACAAGAAACAGTGTACAGTTGCTCGGTCATCCACAGAAGCTGAGTATCGATCAGTTGCCACTACTACTTCAGAAATAAATTGGATTTGCTCCCTTCTCACAGAGCTTGGCGTCACTCTTCCTACACTGCCTTTTATCTACTGTGACAATATTGGTGCCACCTATCTCTGTTCTAATCCAGTCTTTCATTCGCGCATGAAATATGTGGCAATTGACTATCACTTTATTCGGGATCAAGTTCAATCAGGCGCTCTTCGTGTTACTCATGTTTCCTCAGCAGATCAACTTGCCGACGCTCTTACAAAACCGCTTCCACGAAGCCGCTTCCAAGAATTAAGGGTCAAGATTGGTGTCTCTTACGGAGCTCCATCTTGAGGGGGCATATTAGAGAATTAATTATGACAGATTTTCTTTACATTTTAAATTCTTGTAATTAGTTGTAATATCCCTGTAATTAGTTGTAATCCCCTAATTCTATGATAGTTTCCTATTTTTGTGTTTTGAGTAACTCAAGGCAATGCCCAATTTTGTGTATATATATTCATTCCTAATCAATGGAAAAGTCAAGTCATTGTTTCTCAATATTCCTCTCTCTATTTCAACACCCAGTATTATTAAAAATCTATAATATATATATATATATATATATATATATATATAAAGTGTGAATAAAGTGTAAAATATTTACTGCATAAAAATACTCTTTTAAACGACTTAGTTTTGATTTTATAATTTTTTTTGGACTATATAAAGTTCAATCTATCAACTTACAAAGACTTGAAAACCCAATACAGAAAATCTAATCAAGTAGCAAACAAACATAAATTATATTTTCAACAAATTAAATTATAAAATTATCTATAACCTATATTCTACAATCTATCTAAATTATCTATTATATATATCAAAATTCATCACATATCAAATTGTAATGTTGTTTTGATTCAATATATGCATATTTAATATACATTTTAAAAAAAACTATATTTTTTATTATTTCTTAATTAAGCTCAAATTTGTAAATTAATTAAGAGTAAAAATTAAAAAATAAAAAACAAATTTAGGTAAACATGAAAATTACTTATTACAAGTAGTACAAATTACTTACCATATTATATATAGCATTGTTTCAAGTAATTTGTTTTTCGAAAAACAAAATTCATTTTAATTTTACAGTTTAAAAAAGTATTAAACAACTCTATCTCTAAGAAGATACATAACTTTATCCTACCAACCGATGTATAAAGAATTCATGTCTTCGGTGTGATAGGTGATTAAATAATTTAACTAAGCGTGATTAAATTGTTCCATAATTTATTTTATCTTTTATTTGTTTTTTACAATTTTCATCATTTATTTTTCATATTTCAACCAAGCAAAGAAAATTTAACTTAAATTTTATATGAAACTCATATTGCATGAAATTGATTTTACGTTGTAAGACATTTTATATGGAAACAAACAAGACTCAAAGAAAGGGCAAGAAAAAGGCTAACTTCAAATACCTCAGCCCCATCCTTCTATCATTATGATTTAGAGAGAATGGTTGTGTAACCCTAATCTCATATAGATCATCATCCCCCACTCTTCTTATTGTTAGGATTTTAAACTACCCCATGGAGTTGACTAAAGTGAAGCATATATTTTAAGCCAACGTTATGGTGAGATAATAATATGTCATATTATTTAAAAATTAATTTATAATCATGTACATGTCATATTATTTATTTTAATTAGATATTCATAAATTCATGAAAACGTGATTTAAAAAAAATAACAGACTAACGGTGTATATTGATCAAATTTTTAAACGATAATATAACACATTAACTTATCATTAATATTATCAACTGCAGAGAATATTAACTATAGAAGATTCAAATTCTTTTTCTTTTTCTTGTAATCAAGGAAACGGTCCGGATCTCAGGCACGTCATAAACTTTAAATCTTGAAGTGCATGATCTCTCATACTCTACACACAAGGAAAACAGACTATTTAATTAAATAATTATGTGGTGACCAAAATGAGACATGAGAAATATCAAATTAAGATCGTAGAGTCCCTACCATTAAACCACACCCCTCAGTTGTTTGGGTTCAAATTTGAGTTATGACATAAACACACAACTACAATAAAATGACATAAAATTATTAATTTGATTCTGTGTTGGTTGTTTTAACCTTATATTGGTATACGACTACTTGTATAATCCAAGATATGTAACAGGATGCTATATAATTGTGCTGATTAGGTGTTTTGATGATGGAACCATTACTCCATAAGAAAATATAAAATTGTGCTGATTAAGCATAGAGCAAATAAATAATTTAGTCTAAATCACAAGTCAACTTTTAATTTTATTCTCTCAAATAGAAAGAAAGATAGTTTAATTAAAAAAAAACTTGTCCCTTGTTAATCACAAATCAACTTTTAACTTAATACATATACCTTAATTTTTTTTTAAATCAGTTTTTTTTTTATCAAGTTAAATTCATCTTTCTGGACGGGTCAAAAGTAAGCTATCCACGTTTGATTTATAGAATTCACAAAAAAAAAAAGCCTTACGGTCTTATCTTAAAAGGACTCAAACCAATCAATTCAAACAGAACTTTGAAACTAGTTTGTTAATTGAACTACTTCTTTGGGATTAATTTGAACCATATGAAAAAACCATTGTTATCAATGCCATAGACTTCAAATTAAATTGACCATTTTGGTTCATATAGAATATTTCCACTTGCTGAGTATTTTTTTTATTTCAATTTCTCTTATTCTAAAATATAAAAACAAAAAATAAGTGAATGTCTATTAGTCAGGAAAGTTCAAGTGAAATCTCAAGTCCATCAATTTTGTAATTCAAAAAGTCTTCAAATCTAAAAAAATTTACAATTTTGAAAATCATATTGTATTTTAAATTCACAAGTTTGACAAAAATTGTCTTGACTTAATATTTTAGAACTGGTCTTTGACAAAAATTTAGGTTTGAATTATCGGATGGATCGACATGAATATAAGAATATTCATATAAAAGCTTTGGTCTTTAAATTGTATGTAATTTTTTTTACTAATTTAAAATACAAATATATGCATTTTAGATTTATAAATTTAAATGCAACGTAAATGTTTTTATAACTCAAGCCATTTCCTATAAGAAAAATGTAACAACATGAGTTACAATGACAAACAATACTGCATATAATATCCGTTTAAGAGATTTTAAGTCGATCCTTTCCCCATCAATTAAAAAAATGCTGAGGATCCTCTGGCTTCCACAGCCAGTTGACTTCATTAAGTTAATATTTCTCTTATTAAGCAAACGTGTCTATATAAGCTACAGAGAAAATATTAAACTCTTGCTCATCTAAATCTTTTTGTTTCTTCTGTCCAAAATAAAATAATCTTTTGTTTTCTAGTGAATAAGTGAGATACGTTGACAACTTACAAAGACAAGAAGAGATTCCGCTTTCTAGAAACTAAAGAAAGACATCACAGCCAACCTCACTGCAATTTAGAAAGAAATACGGCTGAATTATAAATTCCATGCAGAAATGTATCATTTAGTCCTCAAACATTGGAGCCTCCTTGACATAAAAATGCCTGAGTTGATAGAGAGAGATGAAATAGAGTCCTTCAGAAAGGAAATGGAAGAGATAGGAAGAAGCATGAGATCCTCTTTCCATCTCCATTCATCAAGTTTCAGGAGTACCTCTGATGCAGAGAAGGACGATGAAGTTGAACTGCAGTGGGCTGCAATTGAAAGATTGCCCACAATCCAACGGCTTAGAGCATCATTGTTCAATCATAAGCATTCAAATGATGGCAGAGAAGAGGAATGGAAGAGGGTGATAGATGTTACCAAGCTTGGAGACCTAGAACGCCATCTTTTCATTGAGAAACTAATTAAGAAAATCGAGGAAGATAATCTAAGGCTCTTGCAGAAACTAAAGAAAAGAATAGACAAGTAAGAACTTCATCCTTCTGAGCTGTGTTTTTAACCGCAAAATAAAAGTTTTATTAATACACAATCAAGTACATAACTGTCTTGGAAACAACAAAAGCCAAATTCAGAGTCTAACAATTCACCACTTGACACTAACCAAGAAAGATGACAGCACCAAAACTCATACAGAACCCCAAGAAACAAATTAACATCCATCACCTATTAGAGCTCCACACCAAACCATCATTCTAATCTATTATTTTCTGCTATATAACAGTTACTTTCACAAGAACATCATATATATATATATATATATATATATATATATATATATATATATGTATTTGCAAATGAGCATATGAATTAAAAGGATTTTAAAAAAAATAAAAATCTAAAGAGCTAACTGTCATGTAAGATATGTTATGTGTTGCTCAATAGAGATGTGAGTTATCCGTCACACATATGTGATGGATATTAGTTGAATGATATTTTTTTCTCATTTTTTTGTTAAATTTCTTAACGGTGAGATGAGTTTGTCATTTTTTTAAAAATTTTAGATTAAATTATAATTACTACCAATACTGAGTGATATATTTGTATTTTACCCATCCATGAAGATAAATGGTTTCATCTTGTTAGCTATAGGCAATAGAAAATATTCTTGGAAAATGACCAAGAATATCGTCATTCCATTTGGATGGTCTTAGACTCCCATGACATCTGATCATAAGATATATGAAAATTTACAACTATTTGAAGGTGGATCAGTCCAAAAAGTAGGATAAAATAATAGATATTTACCATTTCTACGAGTTGAAACACAACATTTTCAAATCCATTGAAAGAATACATATTAATTAAATCAATGCTAACTAATTAAGAAGTTAAGTAAAAATCCATGCATATGATAATTCTGGTCTTTTTAAAGTGATACTGTAACTCTTATTGCTTTAAAGATAAATGAATGCATGCATGCATGTATTGATACATGTATACATCTAAGTGCTAACATACATATGCAACCATGTGTTTGATGGATGTATTATTGTGTACTGAAACTGTATTTGCTCTAAAGAGTAGGACTCAAATTACCGACTGTTGAAGTGAGGTATCAGAATTTGTCTGTACAAGCAGAATGCGAAGTAGTTGAAGGAAAGCCCCTCCCTACTCTTTGGAACACTATCAAAAATATATTCCATGTAAGTATTACTCCATTTTTTGTTTCTTTTCCCCTTCTACTGCAGCAGAAGAAAGTTTTCAATAGAACTGATGGTTTCTATAAAGCAAGATTGAGAAAGATTTCACCTAGGAACTAATTTTAAAGAATTAATTGATTCATGCCTCATTAGTCTTGAAACATGTATAGCCTAACATCCTACAAACAACCGTTATGATACATACCTCAAAGTCATATGGAACATTGACACTCCTGTTCACAAAAGTTAAAACCAATTTGACCCTTGTCCTTTTTGCTTCCTCCTTAATAGGTAGTTCTAGCCATTCCTTAAACGGTAAAAATTCCAGACCGGAGTTATCTTTGCTTCAAAGAGAGCAAATCAATTGCATTTATAACACAAATTTAGATCACTGAACTGTTTCTAATAGCTTAAAGAAGAGATGTGCAATGAACAGGCTATGACAAACATTATTGCGTGCAATTCTCAAGCAATCAAGATAAAGATTCTCAAAGATGTTAGCGGCATCATCAAGCCTTCAAGGTTCATATTGAAATTTAATTTTATGCCGTCATGGCATGTATGCATGATAACATCTATCAGTTTACTCTGTTTTACATTGGAATAATGAGCAATAGCTTATATCAAAATAAACTTACTTAACTCTTAAATAAGCCCTTCTCTTATGCAGGATGACTCTATTGCTTGGCCCTCCAGGCTGTGGGAAGACCACCTTGTTACAGGCACTTGCGGGGAAGCTGAACCCATCTCTCAAGGTTTTATACTCATGCATCAAACCATAGTAAAGAACCAACATAAAACATCTGTATAATCAAGGTCATAAGTCTAGCAATAAATTTGCAGGTCTTAAAAAAATCAATGTTAGGTAACAGTTATACATTTTAATACAATAACCAATATAAAACAGTGTATCAAACAATATGCTGCTAATCAATCTTTTCATAAAATTTTAATTTTAGGTCACAGGGGAGATCTCTTACAATGGTTATAAGTTGAATGAGTTTGTTCCCCAGAAGACATCGGCTTATATAAGCCAATATGACCTGCACATTTCTGAGATGACTGTAAGGGAAACACTTGATTTCTCAGCACGTTGCCAGGGAATTGGAGGCAGAGCAGGTAAACTTGGTTCTGCATCTTATACTCATACCCATACTCTTCATAAATTTAAATTGACCGTAGAAGTCATCTACAATTGAAGATATTATGAAAGAAGTCAGCAGAAGGGAGAAGCAAGCTGGCATTGTCCCAGAACCAGATATAGACACTTACATGAAGGTAAACAATTCACGATATGTTATCAAAGTAATGGCAGTTAAGTTGGTTTTTTTGCCCTATTTTTCGGACAAAAGCCTCTTTATATTAATAGGCAATCTCAGTGGAAGGATTAAAAAGAACTCTGCAGACAGACTACATACTAAAGGTGATTCTCTTTACGAAAAAAAGATTCAAGACCAACCTCATATCCTCACTCAAATTGACAGCAATTCTGCCAACATTTGTGACTGTTTAGATCTTTGGGCTTGGCATTTGTGCTGATACAATTGTGGGAGATGCAATGAATAGAGGAATTTCAGGGGGAGAAAAGAAAAGACTGACAACAGGTTGTGTAGATCATTTCCACCTTACTAATTATTGTACCACTCTAAATACATCCAATATATGTGCTCAATAAGAATATTATTCAGAATTTTAGACCTCTAGATAAGGGACCTATGAAATTATATTTGAAATGGATCTCTTTCCCATGCATTTGGTAATTATTTCATCACCATCATAAATTCTTCTTGATGGTCTTTTCTGTCAGGGGAAATGATCATTGGTCCAACAAAAACTCTCTTTATGGATGAAATATCTACTGGATTAGACAGCTCCACCACCTTCCAGATTGTTACCTGTCTGCAGCAATTGGCACACATAACGGAGTCTACCATCTTGATATCACTTCTTCAGCCAACGCCTGAGATCTTTGATCTATTTGATGATATTATATTGATGACCGAAGGAAAAATCCTATACCATGGACCACGCGATAATATTCTAGAGTTTTTTGAGTTCTGTGGTTTTAGATGCCCACCACGGAAAGGTGTAGCTGACTTCCTTCAAGAAGTATGTCTCTGTATAACCTATGCACCATATTACCAGTATTCTCCTAGAATTGATGTTCTGCTCTGGATTTTGGTGTAGGTGGTTTCTAGAAAGGATCAAGCACAGTACTGGTACCACACAGACCAAGCTCATAATTATGTTTCTGTTGACAAGTTCATAGCTGCATTCAAAAAGTTTCATGTGGGACAGAAGCTAGATGAAGAACTCTCCAAAGCTTTCAACAAATCTGAAAGCCACAGAGATGCTTTGTCATTTAACATATATTCGTTGAGAAAATGGGAACTATTTAAAGCATGCATGGCTAGAGAATGGCTTCTCATGAAGCGCAACTCATTTGTTCATGTGTTTAAATCTGCACAGGTAGGCAAATAATATATGAATGTCTAATATCTGACAGCATCAAAGATCAACATACTTATGCAGCTGGGTCTTTTCTTCTTGCAGCTAGTGGTTGTTGCGCTAATTACAATGACAGTGTTTCTACGTACAAGAATGAATATTGACATGGTCCATTCAGGATTTTACATGGGTTCCTTGTTTTACGCTCTCATAAGACTAATGTGCAATGGAATTGCAGAATTGTCATTGACTGTTTCCAGACTTGCAGTATTTTACAAGCAAAGAGATTTTTACTTTTATCCTGCATGGGCTTATTCCATTCCAGCTGCTATTTTAAAGATTCCATTTTCCTTGCTGGACGCTTTTCTCTGGACAGCTCTGACTTATTATGCTATCGGTTACAGCCCCGAACCAGAAAGGTGTGTTCTATTTGACAATATCTCCTCACATTATGTAAACGAAACTAATTCTATCCTTTCTAATTCACACTGTTGTGAATGACTGTCAGGTTTTTCCGTCAATTCCTTCTTCTCTTTCTCGTACATCAAGTTTCAATATCAATGTTCCGTTTTATTGCTTCCGTTGTTCAGAACCCATCTGTTGCAGCAATTTGGGCTCTCTTCACGTTACTAGTAATATTTCTATTTGGAGGCTTTGTAATTCCACAACGTAAGGCCATTCATCACTATCATCGTGCCTTACCTTCCTAATTCCACAATGTATGGCCATTTGGCTTAACACTTGTACCAATGTAATAAGCCTTTCCTTGCTGCAGCTTCTCTACCTGCTTGGTTGGAATGGGGCTTTTGGCTTTCTCCATTGGCATATGCACAAATAGGTGCCTCAGTAAATGAGTTCCTCGCTCCAAGGTGGCAAAAGGTGAAACCCGAACTACTAATATTGTTAAACTAAATAAAGTAAAGATCAAGGTAGCTGTGCTTGATACAGTTAATGCTGGTCATCCTTACAGGTTTCTTCTTCAAATGCCACAATAGGGCACCAAGTTCTCGAAAAACGGGGACTAAACTTCAGTAACTACTTTTATTGGATATCCATCGGAGCATTAATTGGATTCTGGATAATTTTCAATGCTGGATTTACGTTTGCACTGGGTTATTCTAAGTGTAAGTTGTACCCCCACAGGGATGGTAGAAAGAAAAGAGAACTGGGAAATGTATATAAGCTGATTCTTAAATTCTCTGCATACTAACCTTTACTAGTTAAAAATGAAAATTTTGCAGCACTAGGAAGATCTCGGACTACCATTTCAAGCGAAAAGCTCTCTCATCTAAAGGGCAAAGAAGATTCAAGCAATGAAAAGCAGGGGAAAGAATTGCCTTCTGCCGATACTTCAAAAACTGTTGCAGAAACAAAAGTTATGGGTGAGAAGCTGCTTTTAAGTAATTGATTATGTTGAATGTATACTAGATTTCATATTTATATCATCAATAAATGGTATATAATTAGCTTGTAATGTTTTGGGGTACTGCAACATCAATAGTGACTTCTCTTGTACTACAGGGATGGTTTTACCTTTTGAGCCTATAACGATATCATTTGAGAACGTGCAATACTTTGTTGATACTCCACAGGTAACCACATTATTCATCAACACCTGATTTCCATAGAATGTTGGATATTGTTAGAATTAAGCAAGTATATTCCATTTGATTCGCAGAAATTGAGAGAGCAAGGTTTTCCCTATAAAAGACTAAGGCTTCTTCAAGATATTACTGGTGCATTTAGGCCTGGGATTCTTACAGCTTTGATGGGTGTTAGTGGAGCTGGGAAAACAACACTGATGGATGTTCTTTCTGGAAGAAAAACCGGTGGCCTTATTGAAGGGGAGATAAGAATTAGAGGGTACCCTAAAGTCCAAGAAACATATGCCAGAATATCTGGTTACTGCGAGCAAACTGACATACATTCTCCACAGATAACAATAGAAGAATCAGTGATGTACTCAGCTTGGTTGCGTTTGCCTTGTCAGACTAACAGACATGAAAGATCTGTAAGATTTCTTTAAATTTCATACAATGCACATAATGCGATAATCAAACCATGTTTTTTGGGTTAGGCAAATATTTGCACCTAGGACCTAGCCCCAACCCACTTTCCCCTTCATATCTAAGAAAGAGACTCGGGATGGTCTTCTTAGACCATTAGAACAAGTTGGTTGAATGTATGGAGAACTTTGACAATTATCAAACCAATGAGAAAGGAACAGAATATTCTATATTTCTGACATCATGATCTTATATTCAGTCAAAGAATGATACTCTTCTCCCTTTGATATCACAAGAATGAAACTCAAAAACATATTCCAAAGATGCATCATAGGAAAACGTGAGAATACATAAAAAAAATTGGCTTGAAATGCTTTCAGAATTTGCATACATACCAAAAACATGCTCTATGTTTACAAAAAAAAAAAAAGAGTTTGGGTTGTTTCACTAACCTTACATACCAATCTAACAGGAATTCGTGGAAGAAGTTCTTCAGATGATTGAGCTTGATGAAATCAAAGATTCTTTAGTTGGCATCCCTGGTGTAAGTGGTATATCACCTGAGCAGCGTAAACGGCTAACTATAGCAGTAGAGCTTGTATCTAATCCATCCATAATATTCATGGATGAACCCACCTCTGGTTTAGATGCCAGAGCAGCTGCAATTGTCATGCGAGTCGTGAAGAATATTGTTAATACAAAGAGGACAGTTGTCTGCACCATTCACCAGCCTAGCATTCACATATTTGAGGCATTTGATGAGGTAATTTAACGAAATACTCATATACAGAAAACATTGTAGTTTCTTGTAATGAAAAATGCATTGTAGATATTCAGTAAGAATTTATAACATTTTTAAAGAAACTTAACATGCAAGCTATTATGTTCTTGGATAAGAATTTATTGCGCACCTTCTACTAATCAAGCAAGGCTAAAGTATACTGGAATTTCATTTTACAAGTCAAGAGTTTGTTTTGACCATTGATGTTTTGCATGATAAAATCCATGCTAATATGGTTAACAGCAACATTATCATTCATAGACCATAGTGAACCAGTAATGTGAAAAGGCAACTAGATGTCTTTAATTTTTGTCTTTCATTGTTATGCAAGTGCGTAACGGCTAGAAAAATATAATCGACTGCCATATTTTTTTTGGGTTTCATATAACAACTGATGCATACGCAGCTGATTTTGATGAAAAGAGGAGGACAAATAATATATTCTGGAGAGCTGGGTCAGCACTCAACTAAACTTATTGAATATTTTGAGGTCAGCTGAAATGTAATTCAGATATGTAAATTTTCATTTTCTCTCATTGTGTGCTAATATGCTTAGAAAAATAATGCATGTATCAGACCCTAACTAGTTTGGGATTAAAGCTTAGTTGAGGTTGAGTTTATGTGCTTATATGCTAGGCTCTGGTAGTACATATTTTAACTTCATTAGTTAGAAATCGGAGTTGAAATAAAAAAATATCTCCATGCGCAAACTTTAGAAACAAAAACTGTTCTTTAACAACCATCATCAACTCATCACCCACATTGAAACTATAATAACTTGCAATATTTTCTGGCAGGGTATTCCTGGGGTGCCAAAAATCAAAGAAAATTTCAACCCAGCAACATGGATGTTAGGAATCACCGGTCCTTCTGCAGAAGCTCAACTTGGACTAGATTTTGCAGAACTCTACAAAGAGTCTGAACTATACCGGTAAGCTGACCATGATAAATGAGACAGAAATATGAAAGCGCTTTTTAAAAGTCTCAACATGGATGCTAAGGTTAAAGAGCCGTGTGCACTCAAAATTAAGAATAGGATATTAAAGCTTTAGCAAATAATGTTTGTCATGAATGATCATACCATACCAAACAATGTGATATATGTTCTTTCTCTACTTAGGAAGAACAAAGAACTAGTCAAAGAACTGGGCCTTCCAGCACAGGGCTCCGAAGAACTACACTTTTCTACACGCTTTCCACAAAATGGATGTGAGCAATTCAAAGCATGCCTCTGGAAACAACATCTGTCCTACTGGAGAAGTCCCAAATATAACTTGGTGCGCTTGGCATTTGTTACCGTATCTTCTTTGTTGTTTGGAGCACTTCTTTGGCAGAAAGGACAGAATATGTAAGCTTCTTCACAGTTTTTTTTTTTTTTTTTTAGAGGGTGTTATTGCAACTCACTTTGATGTCTGAATACCGTAGCTTCATAGGATAAACAGTGGCTGCATTGATCTACATTATAGACGGCAGAATTAAGGACTACAAATAGTTATGAACCAGCTGCCTCTCTAAAGCACAAAAAGCGTTTTCTGAGCCGAGAACATGCATTTTCTTGACGCACCATTATTATGCATCTTCCGGTCATTAAATAAAACCAAGCACACCCGGTGACACAACATAGTTTCATAAATGACAATTATTCTCAAAATTTCATATCATGGAGTCAACCTATCACCGTTTACAAGCTTCTTAAACCTACGTAACTAAACAAGAACATGTACGATATTTTGGTGCTACTTAGGTTGCAAAATTTTGTTATATTAACTGTAAAAAATTACAATGCTGCTATCGGATCCTAGCGTTGGCTAAAATGCTGGTATCCAAGCAATCTGCAACCTCAGCTTTCCCATGACATACTGGTATATTTATAACATTTCATTTTAGTAATGGAACTGAGGTTCCATCATGTTGACATCTAGCATCTCCAAACAATTCATGCTCCAAGAATGCATTGGACATCAAAACACATATTCTACTCAGTACCCTCTGAACTCACAAAAAATAGAATCCTTGGTGACTAAAGCGAATAATCTTCTTTCATCCTAAAATATATTCGAACTAAAATTTAGATCCATCTAGAAACAGAGATGGTTGAGGATTGTTAGTTTTTAAAGAATGAAAGAACAAGAATTTTCTTAGGACAATGAGAGAATGGAGGAAGATACACAGAAAATGTAATATGGAATTCTATTTTCATACTGCATCAGCTTACAATATATATAAGAACTGAAAAGTAAAGCTGCAGAAAAAAATAAACAAAAACAACTAATACATGGTACAGCACACATGGGGTAGTAATGACTGATAACATGGGCTAGTAAATGCAGATGACAAGGGGTAGTAATGCAGCTGACAAGGGGTAGTAAATGCTGACAAGGGGTAGTAAATGCAGCTGACAAGGGTAGTAATGACAGAGTGATGCAGCAGCACCTAATGCAAATCACCAACACTCCTCCTTGCATTAGGAGCTGCAAACTCCAAGTCTCTCCCTAAGAGGCTCAAATCTGTTTGCTGGTAGAGGTTTTGTGAAAATGTCTGCAAGCTGATCTTCAGATCTGCAATAAATCAAGCTCACATCTCCTTCTTTCTGCACTTCTCTTAGAAAGAATAGCTTAATCTTAAAATGTTTAGTTTTTCCATGAAAAACCGGATTATGAGATATTGCAATTGCAGCTTGATTGTCCACAAATACCTTTGTATCATTCAGTTGTTTCAAATGTAGATCACATAACAGCTTCCTCAACCACAATACTTAATTCACTGCTGCTGTAGCAGCAACAAATTCAGCCTCTGTAGTAGACTGTGCTACACATTCTTGTTTCTTGGAACACCAAGAGAACACACCTGATCCTAGACTAAAACAGTAACCAGATGTACTCTTCATATCATCCATGGATCCACCCCAATCACTGTCAGAAAATCCCATCAACTTGAAGTTTTGACATTTCTTGAATTTTACACCAAAGTTAACAGTCCCTTTGATGTATCTAATGACTCTTTTTGCTGCTTTAAAATGCATTTCACTAGCACAATGCATAAAACGAGAGAGAATGCTTACAGCAAAAAGGATATCTGGCCTGGTTGCAGTTAGGTACATTAGACATCCAACCAAGTTTCTGAAATAGCCTTCTTCAACTTTGTTTGTGCCATCTTCCTTACTTAGGCTTTCCTTCTGACTCATTGGTGTAGCCGTTGCTTTGCATTCCTCCATACAAAACTTTTTAAGTATTTCCTTAGCATACTTTCTTTGACAAACGAAAAATTCTCCTTCATCTTGTTTGATCTCCATACCAAGGAAATATGTCATCAGACCAAGGTCTGTCATATCAAAAACCAGCATCATCTCTTGCTTGAATTCATCAACAAGCTTGGCATTGTTACCTATCACCAACAAATCATCAACGTATAATGACACAATAAGAAAGTCAGTCCCCTTTTTCTTAACATAGAGAGTGACTTCTGATAAGCTTTTTGTAAAACCCAAGCTCAATAGATGATCATCTATCCTACTATACCAGGCTCCAGGCGCTTGTTTTAAGCCATAGAGAGCCTTTTTTAGTAGGTACACTTTGTTTTCATGGCCTTCTTCAATGAATCCTTCTGGTTGCTCAACAAAGATCTCTTCCTGCAATAGACCATTTAAGAAGGCTGATTTTACATCTAATTGAAACACTTTCCACCCATTTTGGGCTGCTATAGCTAGCACCAGCCGAATAGTATCTAATCTAGCAACAGGGGCAAATGTATCTGAGTAATCAACTCCAAAAACTTGAGCATACCCCTTGACAATAAGCCTGGCTTTGTGTTTGTTGATGGATCCATCAGCATTGAACTTGGTTCTAAACACCCATTTGACCCCAATGATTTTTCTGTCTTGAGGTCCATCAACAAGCTGCCATGTCTTGTTTTTCTTGATCATGTACAGCTCCTCCTCCATTGCCTTCTTCCATTTCTGGTTTTTAATGGCTTCTTCATAACCCGCAGGTTCACAAATGGCCACATTGCATCTTTGATAGATATCATAGAGCGGTCTTGTTCCACGGATTGGTGGATCATCTTCCAAATCTTCTTCTGTCGTTTGGAAGGGGAGACTTGATTTGTGTATGCTTGTGGATGTCTCTTGTGTCTGTTCCCAATTCCACTTTTCATCTTCATTGAAGAACACATCTCTACTAACAACTAACTTTCCTGTTTGAGGTTGATACACCTTGTAGGCTTTAGAGGAAGAACTATAACCCACAAAGATGCTCGGTTCTGACTTCTTGTCAAGTTTATCACGCTTGACCTGTGGAACGTGAGAGAAACACATACAACCGAACACTCTAAGAAAATTGAGAGTAGGTTTATAGCCATTCCAAGCCTCAAATGGAGTTTTATCCTCCAACACCTTGGTAGGCAATCTATTCTGTAAGAAAACAACAGTACTTGCTGCCTCAGCCCAAAGCTTCTTTGGCAACTCTTTGTCATGAAGCATACACCTGGTCATCTCCATTATGTATATGTTTCTCCTTTCACTAACTCCGTTTTTTTGTGGAGTATATGGAGCAGTAAGCTGGTGTTCTATGCCTGCTTCCTCGCAAAACAGATTGAATTCTTCTGAGGTGTATTCTTTTCCATTATCTGACCTTAGAGCTTGAATTTTGCGGCCACTTTGGTTTTCCACCACCTTCTTGAACTTCTAAAACACTCCAGCCACTTCTAACTTGAATTTTAAGAAAAAAAAATCCAGCACATTCTTGTAAAGTCATCAATGAAGGCAATGTAATACCGACTACCTGCTAATGACAGAGTTCTATGAGGACCGGATACATCTGTGTGGATTAGCTGCAACTTGTGAGTGGCTCTCCAGGTTGACTTTGGGAATGGTCTCCGTTTTTGTTTACCGTATTGACAAGCATGACAAATCGGTAAGTGATCTCCAAATGTTGGTAGGCCAATTGTGAGCTCCTTTTTCTTCATGAGCTGCATCTTTTGCAAGTGACAATGACCAAGTCTTTTATGCCATAACTCGGTGTTGTTGGCTTCGGTTGAAAATGCAGCAAGTTCTTCTTTGATGGGATCGAAAGAAAAACTTTTGCCCTTCATTCTCACTTTAAGAATTTCCTGACCCGTGACATCAAGAATGTGACAGTAACTATCTTCAAAGATCACTTTAAAGCCTTTTTTAATCAATTGACCTACACTCAACAAGTTTTGGTCAATTTCTGGTACGTAGAGAACATCCAAAATTCTCTTTGTGCCTATAGTGCTGGTTATAGAGATTGTTCCTTTCCCTTTGACAGAGATGTAATCACCATTGCCAATTCTGACTTTAGTAATGTCAGTTGGCCTCAAATCTCTGAAGAGTTCCTTGTCATTGGTCATGTGGTTGGTACAGCCACTGTCAATTAACCAACTATCAGTCAAACTACTGCCTGCAAAGCAAGATGCCACAAAAAGCTGATCTTCATCCTCTTGATCTGCAACTTGGGCTTCAACTTCCTGCTGCTGAGCTTTTCCTTTGCAAATTACTGCTTCATGTCCAAGTTGATTGCACTTGGAACACTTAGCATCAGGTCTTCTCCAGCATCTAAACGAAGGATGGCCCTTCTTTCCGCAGTGTTGGCAAGGTGGAACATTAGCATCAGGTCTTCTCTAGCATCTAAACGGAGGATGATCCTTCTTTCCACAGTGTTGGCAAGGTGGATAAGATTTCCTCTGATTTCCATTATTTCCTTTTACAATGGCTGATGCTGTACTTACTCCATTTCCTTCAAAATCTTTCTTCTTTTTCTCTTTGTTTCTGGCCGTGTTTTGATGCTTGGCTGCCAAAGCTCCTTCGATTGTTGCATCCTCCCTCATCAATCTTCTTTGCTCTTGTGCTTGCATTGCGTTAAGCAATTCTGCCAAGGAAATTTTTGACAGATCCTTGGTATTCTCCAAGGTAGTGATGGTTGCTTCATATCTTTCAGGTACTGTAACAAGAATTTTTTCTACAATTCTTGAGTCAGTAAACATAGATCCAAGAAGCCTCACTTTGTTTGCAATGCTAAGAAGCCTGTCTGAGTAATCTTTAATCGTCTCGGAGCTCTTCATTCTTTGAAGTTCGAATTCCCTTATCAAGTTCAAGACTTGCATCCCTTTAATTCTTTCATTTCCTGTATATTCTTCCTTAAGATAGTCCCAAATAGCCTTCGCTGTTTTGAGAGACATAATTCTGGTAAAAATCGTTGATGAAACCGCTGCAAATAGACATGCCTTCGCCTTCGATTTTCTTGTCCTTTTCTCCTTTTGTATCTTGATCTGTGCCACAATAGGATTTGCTGGGAGTGGCTGAACTTCATGATCTTCTTCTACAGCCTCCCACAGATCCAACGCGTCCAGGTAGGTCTCCATACGCACTGCCCACATTTGATAGTTGTTTCCATCAAAAACAGGTGGAGCCATTGATGAAAAACTGGATTCTCCTTCCATTTGAACACTCACAGATCCCTCAAGAATAAAGCTCTGATACCAATTGTTAGTTTTTAAAGAATGAAAGAACAAGAATTTTCTTAGGACAAGGAGAGAATGGAGGAAGATACACAGAAAATGTAATCTGGAATTCTATTTTCATAATGCATCAAGTTACAATATATATAAGAACTGAAAAGTAAAGCTGTAGAAAAAAATAAACAAAAACAACTAATACATGGTACAGCACACATGGGGTAGTAATGACTGATAACATGAGCTAGTAAATGCAGCTGACAAGGGATAGTAAATGCAGCTGACAAGGGTAGTAATGACAGAGTGGTGCAGCAGCACCTGATGCAAATCACCAACAAGGATCATTAAATCCCATACTTATCATCTAACATGCTGAAACAGTGACCCTTTTTCTGAAGTGATGATGAACAGGATCTTTTCAACATCATGGGATCACTCTACGTTTTCTTGCAACTTATCGGAATAGCCAACTGTTCATCTGTTCTACCATTCATTGCTACAGAGCGCAGTATTGTCTACCGAGAAAGGTTTTCAGGAATGTACTCCTCATGGGCATATTCATTTGCAGAGGTCTGCATACATTCCTAAAGCATTTGTTAGCATTTCTAAAGGTAAATATGAGATTTTAAAACCCATAAATATAAATATTCTCCTTGATATGTTGCAGGTGACTATAGAAATTCCATATATATTCCTTCAAGCAGTTTTGTTTTCAACAATTGCATATCCAGCAGCAAATTTCCACTGGTCAGGTTACAAAGTAGTTTGGTACTTCTACTCCAATTTCTGCACATTTCTCTATTTCAGTTACTTTGGTATGCTGCTTGTTTCATTGACCCCAACCTACCAAGTGGCTTCGGTGTTGGCAAGTTTCTGGTATACCTTAATGAGTTTGTTCTCAGGGTACCTCATACCAGGACCAGTAAGTTAACTCTATTTTTCTTGCTCACAAAAGTTGCATCACAATTACTAGACTATTATATATGACGCCACCAAGGGGGTGGCAACCCATGTACTAGAGGAATTATTTACAACAGAAAATTTCTATTAACTTTATAATTTCTTCCTCATTTACAAAATTATTTCCATTTAGCCAACAATTTAAAGTATTACACCACCTATTAATGAGGGAATTTTATTGTTTTCATCCTTGCAATTAAGTTACATCCGGTTGATTTTGTATGTTTTGCTTGCAGAAAATACCTAAATGGTGGATCTGGTGTTATTGGACTTGCCCGATCACATGGTCCCTAAAAGGTGTCCTTACTTCACAATATGGAGATATAGAAGATGAAATTACAGTATATGGAGAGCGGAAAGCACTCAACACATTCTTACAAAGTTATTATGGGTATCGGCATGATGACCTAGGTATCATAGCAATCGTTCTTCTTGCTTTTCCACTTGTCTTTGCTTCTGCTTTTGCATATGCAATAGCTAAACTGAACTTTCAAAGGAGGTAAACTTCAAAAGACTAATCGTATACATTCTAAAATACTGCTTCATCAATTGCTAATATTATATGAAGACAGCTTCTACATTGACTGCTTCTAATGGTCATTCCGATCTGCTCTTGCTTTGTCTCCTTACATTCTCACATTTCTTATTGGTCTTCATTTGAGTTCTGCCATAAAAATAAAACTGTGAAGTCTACATATTATACTGTTCAAAACTCAAAAAAAAACTTTACTGCCAAGGCTCCAACAAGCTCATTCCTGTTTACTACTCCTATAATACTAAAATCTAAACAAGAACCATCCTCATCATCAGCATGAGCATATTCATGTTTCTCAGTGCCTTTCTATAGTCTTATCATGAATATAACAACAAATGCACATTTGATTCAAAACTCTAATCTTCCATAAACAAAGAGTGAAGGCATTATACAAATGCACTATTGTCACGTAATTTTTTCCTTCATCAAACTTTCAATTCCATTTAACACCACTAAAGTTTTTCTTTATTAATACTGCACTTTATACATGCATTGGATTTGTATTGAGGGCAACAGAACCTTGACCCACACTTTCCACTTCTCATATGCAAAATCTTACATAGGTTCACACCACGGCTTCAGTGGGCTTTTGTTGGTCCAAATGCTGGCATAAGTTTGGCCTAAGGTCTTTATAGTTAAACTTCCTGGAGTCCCAACCATGGTACATTTCTCTTTTAGGACATTAGGTGAACAACTGAAGGGCAAAAGATAAAGCAAGAAGAAAGTACAATATACTACAGTACGTTTTTGTGTCAAAAGAATATCAAGTAAAGCCTATTTGGGCATTACCCAGATAATCTAATTGGCCAGTTCAATACGTTAAGCATTGACTTCAATTGGAAGCTCCATTTTCACCACCAAAAGAAAAGAAGTTATACGAATGATAAACAAAGATCAGACTTGGAATACCAGTAATAACGAACACAAAAGAAGGACAACAAAGTTAAATTCAATATATGAGAGTTCCAGAAAAGTGAAAAAAAAAATGTAAAGATAAATATATTACGTACGGGATGCTCAATCTGAATTTTGGCTCTGAGAATTAAAGCATTGCTCAATCTGAATTTTTTAAGGAGGGAAAGAGGAGACAATTTCAAAGTTTAGGGGCTTTCAAATTATAAAACTCCGTATTTTAATGTGCCAGAGCAATGATAGGTTAAACCCCTTGAATTTTTTTGCTTAAATTGGGTCATGGAAGTAGGTCATGATTTTTATAATTGAAACTACCAGTAAAATTGAATATCATATAATCAAATGAATTATATGTTATTATCGAAAGTGTGGATATTGATGTTCTTGATTGTAATTATTATTGATATAATTTTTTTTAATTTTTAAGTAATTAAAATTTACTCCGGTGTTTTGGATCAAATCAAATTCAATCATTGTTGATTATCCCAATTAAGTTAGCTCTGTTAGTTTAATTAATATTTTCGCATTAATGAGGTCGACGTATAGGAAGTTTGAAACCTAAATGCAGAATATAAAAAATGATTTCCAGAAAAATTAACAAAATCAATAAAACTCTCACAATCCTAATTTCGGCAGTTAATTCATATATTCTTCATTTACGCACCTATGTTAATTTAAATGAGATATCGACTTAATTTTAAAGTATCAAAATAATACTCTTAAATATACAATGATTAAATTTGGTTTGACCCAAACCAAAAAAAAAAACACAAATTATAATTCATCTTAAATTTTAATCATTAAAATTATCATCAACACTATACCCTTGCAGCAGAGTAAAACAATCCACTGATTAGATAGAATTCTTTTTCATTACAATACTGATGATTAATGGGATGTTTTGTTAAAAGTTATAAGCAATTTGTCTGTCTTATACATTTTAAGATAAAATCCATATTTCTAGTGATAAAACACAAACTACATAGTTATTTTCCTTTTACTTCTACCATCAAAAATGTGTTTTACTATAAAATTTTATCAAGACGCCTTAAACACCATCGTAATATTAGGTCTACCACAGTACTTAGAAAACAAATTTTGTATCATTAGTCTCAGATTCAAACACCAGAGTCCACTTTGGATTCTGAAATAAGCATATATCGTTACAACTTTGGATTCTGAAATAAGCATATATCGTTACAACTATTATTATTACAGTCGGATAACGGTACAATGCTGCCTCTCTCATCAGTGTCTAGCAAAAACCCCAGAGAGACCTAATGCAGTTTGATGCCTGGCAAAATTACACTTAAAAGAGTAAATATATGTCAATCAATATTACAGAACATGAAACTAGGTCCCAAGCATTGGTTATACATGAGATCTTATCTTTACAGTCTATAAACGCATACAGATACAAACACCTACAACACGCCAACTAGTTGGGAGTTAATGGACTTCAGCTTGTTCCATAGTCCACCAATTCCCACCTGAACGGACGGAACACATACAGAACTTCAGGACAGCTTTTAAATAGAAGTGCAACGCATACACAGACAGCAGCAATCGCCACCATTGAGAGCATTGCAGGCCTGTACGGCAGAGACCTGCTGGCTGTCCGGTAAGCCAGCTTCCGATAGCAAAGCTTGCAGTTCCTTGGAATGGACTTTAACTCAGTCTGTCCAATCTCAAAGCCGGCAGCAGTCAATGCCCTCTCTTTCTGGTTTATATTGCAGTCTGAAAGAGCACCAGGAATTTCAACCACCACATGCCCAGCAGTCAGTCTCTTATTAATTTTCTTCTGTACCACGTGGATGTATGAGTAGTGGCCACGCAAGCGAGCATAATCTTCAGGTGTGAAGCCTGTGCTGTCACGAGCACTCTTCCATGCTTCAATTCCCACCTAAATTAGATAGACAGAAATTAATGTTCTTAAAGATGGCTCAAACATAGCTTCCTTTCAATTTTCTCAAATATTCTCAGCTGTTGTTCGAAATATGTTCTGCATCCAAATCTGACAATTTAACAACATGCAAAACGAAGAACTAGGAACTTCTGCAACATATGCAACAGTGAAAACTCATTCAAATGCAAACATGACCAATAACATTTTTTTTTTATTAATGAAATGTATTAAAAAAAAGGCACCAATAACATATGTAGATTAAAAAAATGGGTTAGACAGTTTGCCTTGAACCCATCAACTACTCATTCTACAAACAATCATGTGAGAAAGCAACATTAGGAAAAAAAAAAAGTCTGCAAATACTAATTAAATACAGGAGGAGGAGAGGACATAAAGTTGTGCAGTGGCTCTATCGGTTCATTCATCTGTGTAGCACAGATTGTCTACATCACTTCAGGTTTGCAATGACCCAGTTTAAGGAACCAAATTGCTATGAATTCGAAACACTCTATAGCAAATACCTTAAACATAAGCATGAAACATGATGGTCCATATTGAAAAGCAGCATGAACCAAGAGCAATGGCGAAGTTTCAAATTAATGCTAGATAAATAATAAACACCAATTTCACAAAACTTTCATCTTAGCATGCCCATAAATAAAGCAATCAGAGAAGGAATTACCATTCCAGGATCTTCAGTCAGTGCATCCAGTACATCCTCAGAACCATCTTTCCCGGCTGCGATGTGAAGAGGTGTCAAACCTGCAGGGCCTATCACATCAGGTCTAAACAAGAAGCTCTGATGGCCTCCATCAACCAGTGCCTTCTGCTCAGACCCCAACTTGTCTGAAGCATTCTCAGGAACATATCTCAAAAGGAGCTCCACCAACGACCTGCAATTTTTCCTCACAGCTCTGTGAAGGAGACACATCTCCGCTAATGCAAGGTTCAGAGAAGGGTGCTCTCCGGCACCCACAGTTCCATCAAGCAAAATATTTAAAAGTTTTTTCACTACAGCACACCATTCATGGTCCATGGAGAACTCCATGAGCCACTTGAACCGTCTTAAAGGAAAGAGGTCTGTATTAGGATCCAAGTGCCCCTGTCTAGACTTCACTTGACTTCTATGAAGAAGCCAACCAATTTCATGAATGAAGTCCACTGCTTGATTTTTCGCTTCAATTTTTTCAGTTCCTCCAACATCAGCATCAGTTCCAGTAAACTCCAATGCATTTTCAAGCATACGAATCTCCAAACAAACATCATCCTCTGCAACTATAAAAGGAAAGAAACTGCTGCTCAGACCATGATCTTCAATCTGGATGATATCAAGCAAAAGCTAGCATCAGCTAACATAAAGGCATGTTTCAAGAGTTTATCCATCTCTTAATAAATAAGATGAACCATAAAAGGAATTAGCACATTGCAAGAATTAACTGAACAGAATGTGCCTGTGTATACAAACACTCATGGATATACTTGCATGTTTATCAGACGACAACTGTAGGAAAAAAAACAAATACAACATCATAGCATATTAAAGTTATTTTTTATGCAATGAAGAGTATAGAGATTGGCAAACATTAAGGCATGAAGGACAGACATGGTCATACTTTTGATATTTTTTTCTTATGCCTCTTCAATTACAAAATAATAGCAACCATAAAAAGCAAAAACACAATTCTGGACAGCAGCTGGTGCATGTTCTACCATCCACTTCTCCTAACTCTTCATCATGCAACACATTCAGCATGAATCGACTAACAGGTGCAGAAAAACGAAGCTTATAGTTCACACGGTCACGCCATCTATCTTAGATACATAGCATGTAATTTCCCCCAGTCACCACCACCATGGAAAAATGGACAAACATTATGATACACATCGATGGATCTAAAAGGAACCGCCAGAACAGAGAGAGATTGTTACAGAATCATGGATATACTGCTCGGGTAACATACAAAAAGGACAATTAATAACAGTTAGTCATCCAGAAAGCCACAATATTAGTCCCATGATCTTCCGATTACATATTTGGGTCTTCATTTGGAGGCAAAGATCAATGAGAAGAGCGTGTGGGATCTACTGATGAAAGATTTGAAGGAAAAAAAATTAGCCAGATGGAAGAAACAATACTTATCCAAAGGGGAGAGAATAACTCTTATAAAGAGCATGATTTCTAGCTTTCTAGTTTACTTTATGTCTCTTTTTCATATCCTTACTTTGGTTGCTAAGCGTTTGGAAGGTATCCATAAACGGTTTCTATGGTGAAATATGGGAGAAGAGTACAAGTACCATTTGGTGAGATGGGGAAAGATGAAACAACACATTAAAGAAGGGGGATTAGGCCTTAAATCGCTCATTTTTCAACAAAGCTCTTCTTGGGAGACAGCTTTGGATGTTGAGAAAAGTCATTTTGGCTACTTATAAAAAAAATAGTAAAGTCATTTTGGCTAAGTTAAGGTTGGATCATAATGAGTGGATGTCTACAGAAGAGAGGGATCCCTATGGGGTGGGTGTGTAGAGGTGAATATTTTTTTATATGAAAAAAAGACTATTAAAAAAGCACCAAGGGGGTGCAACCAAATTACAAAACTATCTACAAGAAAGAAACTCAATAAACTCTATGAGGTCTTCCTCATTTGCAAAAACTTTACCCCTAAACCAAAAACTTAAAACAGTATTGAACCATCAATCTTTAATTGCTTCTAAGGACTTCTCTTCATTGTCAAAAGTCCTCTTATATTTTTCATTCCAAACAAGCCAAAATATAGCGAGGGGATCAAATAGAGAGCCTTCCTCAACTCTTTAGAAGCTTGCATACCATTCTAAGCCCAAATTCATCTTTCACGGAGCTGGCAACCACCCAAGAGATACTCACAATACTAAAAGTCATTTCCCAAAAATTTCTAGCTAACAAACACTCCAACAAAAGATGAAATACTGGCTCGACCCTTTGTTTATAAATGTAGCATCTGTTAAGAGAGGTTGGGAAGATTTCTATCAATGGTTGAACTTTGAAATTGAAAATGGTGCACGAGTGTTTTTGGTGTGATTCTTGGTGTTGGGACAAGCCTTTGTGTGAGAAATTTGTGGATATTCTCTCCTAGGTTCGGGACAAAGAGAAGTTGGTTGGCTCTTGTGTGTTTGGTTGGTGGGGAGGTGGTGTGGGAGGTCCCTTATCAGGTGCGCTTGGTGCCCTATCAATGGAAACTTTTACTTTAAAAAAAAATTGTTAGTGTTAGGCTGCCCCTTCACCCACTAAATGGGAATACAAGAATTCCTTGATCTTATTGCACCATATGCAAACATAACTACAGAAGAACAGGCCATGCAAGGAGACATTGAAGAAAACAACACCTCAATGAATCCTCTTCCAGTCACTGTTGGGATAGTGCAAGAAATATTGACACATTGGAGCTCCTCATACTCCTTAAAACCATCATCACCATCCATTAACTCATGAGTAGCTTCCTGAACCAGATATTTCCCTTCTACTGCACAGAGTAACCTGTAAAATAAGTTCAAGGAACATAATAAGTTGTCAGCATACCAACCGATAAAAAGAATACATGACAACAAAAACAACTTCAATTTTAAATGCATCTCCATCTCAAGTTAATATACCGAGAATGATGCAGATATTTTTGAAAGAGAAAAAAATATAATAAAAGGCACATATTAATTGATACCTTGTAGCAGCCTGAGACAGGTTTATTCCTTTTACTGAAAACTGAGCTCTCTCATACGCAGGTACTGCAACTGGTTTGATGCTTAAAATTTTACTGTAGTTACTACTTTTAAGAGGTAAGGATGTTTCTACAACAACCTGGCCTGCAACATAAGCAAGCCAGTAGAATGCTCAATCTACTGAACAGGAGTTGTTAATTCTCAATTATTCGATCATATCAATATTTATCAGGGAATTACAAATATGAAAAAAAATCAAACACAAACAGACCATTGTGAATAAATGCTATTTGGTGCTGCACCCTAACGTAAACCCATCCAGACGTCCAGAAAGTGCCATCTGAGAGATCCAGAAGCCTACTCAAACTGAAGCTCAGATCATTGCAAAGCTGTACAGAAGGCAATCAAGACTTTGTAAGGAAAAGAGTTTCACTTGAGAAAATTTACACGGGCATGCATGCACACCCATATACAGATGCAAGTATACAGTTCCATGCAGGCAAATCTTACTTCTTCCCATGCAGCCTCAGTCTGACGAAGATAAATTGTCAGAATGATACAACCAGGCCTAATGTAGCTCTCCATGTCAGTGGGACTGTGCGATAACCAGTCAAGAATCTGGAAGTTCAAATATTTTACATAGATACACTTTCTCAGTTAGAGAACATCTTACAGTTACAATCAATTTTAAAGTAGAGGTACCTGTGCTCGCAGGACAATAGGAAAATCATTTGGTTCTTTCCCAAATAGTTTAAAAACAATCCGATCTGTGCGGCTCTGAAGAGAAGGGAACAAAAGAAAGTTATATTTTGAAAATCAAGCCATTTTGTGATGTTACATATAGCTCCGAAAAGAGACTCCTTATCAACTCAAAAACCTTAAGCATAGACATCAAATTGTGTCTGAACGAAGCAGGTAGCTTTCAAAAGAATAAAAATCCTTTCATAGTAGTGGTAAACAGAAACTAATGTATAGCTGCCAAAACAAAGCACTAAATGAAGTAGAAAAATTCAAACTACCTACAAAATTTTATTTCCACTTTGTTCCTCTCCAGAAAAAATTATTTTCCTTTTCTTTTCTTCTCCTCTTTTTCTTTTTGTTTGGGAGGGGGAGAAGTTGATAGTTCTGGAGGAACTCTTAAAACTAGTTAATCCAGAAGTACAGAATCATACTAATCTCATTCAACACCACTATAAAGTTATTTCATATTCTGTAATATAAAAAAGTACACCCTGCAATTATTCTATTTCACTGCAAAATCCAAAAAAGGTAAACTATGTAAATAACATGTATGTTATGCCACAAATATATACCTGAGCATCTCCACTGGAACTAGAAGGTGACTGGGCAGAAGCTGAATCCGAATTACCACTTGTCTGAGGTGGACTCGACTGATGAGAGTCTTGTTGTACCCATGAAGGACAATCAAGGGAGCTAGTTCCCAGATTTGTAGGGACCGGTGATCTCTCCATATCCTCTGTGCCATCATCTGAATCAATATATATGTCATTCAAATCAAAATTGTTTGTCTTGATCTGCCTAGCAGAACTGTCTTGGACTTCTGCACCTCTAGCATCATGGGTTTGTACCCCTTCCTCTGGCATCTCAGATGCAGGTACTGCAAGATGTTTAAAAGCCCTAGGAGGGCCTTGCACATTTGACAGTAAAGCTGAAACCACTTCCGAATTACCACTTCTATCATTTAGCACATCTTGAGGTTCCTGCAGAAGTCCAGATGTGTTTCTTCCACCATGTTCACCAGTTTGGTTTGCAAGGCTCCTTAGAAGATGAGATAGAACATCCTGATCGGTGGTCTGGTTCGAACTATTGGCTGCAATTCAAAGCAGAATCACTTGTACCAAATAATATAGCAGTGGTACAAAAAACTTCAACCAGAACTGTGTTGAGCAGGATAACAAGACAATAAAAAATCTGTCTACTTTGTTCCTCCAATGAACTGGCTATGGAGAGAAAAAAACAAAGAATACTAGCAGTAGCTTTTTAGTACAGTGACTACTATGCATCATAGTTTGCAAACCACAAATTTCATTGTAGCCAACCAAAAAGTTACAGCCACTAATTCAACGCTAATTCAAAATTCATCTCATCATAGTGCAATAACAAGGTGACATATTAGTGCCACAAACCAACTTAGTATCATACATCTCTCAGTCAAATGCATCCAAACATATGCTTATCTCATCATCTACACTTAACTAACAGACATTAAATTCAGGAACTAGTGCTCAACTCAAATGATCCACCCTGATTCTGTATTTGTTTGAGAGGAAGAAAACCAAAAGCAAAAAAAGTGGAATAACTCTTCCCAAGACTGCAACAATTCCTCATTCCAGAAAAAACAAAATTCACTGTTCTTTATCATGGTGGCCAAGAATCTAGGAAAGCATCAAAGGAAACTTTTCATACAATAAGAAAAAATCAGACATTGTTTTGCACAGTGGAATATGGTATTATTCATCTAAAGAGGTAGAGCATAGGCATTTGACCTATGCAATCTATTACACACTTTTAGGGATTAGGCTGCGCATATTAGGTGAATAAAGAGAATTCCTGTGGAAAATTATAACTCCAACGGTAATAGGGCATGCAATGCTTTTTTTTTTGGGAGGAGGGAACCACCTTACCACTGGCTACTTCATTCTACGAAATCAGATGGACTTATAAAGGAGTGATTTAATGAGTGTTAACAAACATTTCTTAAAGTTAAAATTAAGCCTGCCTTAAAACCAAGAAACTAAATACTACCCCTCAATGTCGATGACAAGAAGGTGACATAGTAATATCAAAAGCAATGTAAATATCAAGGAACAAAGATGAAAATCCGTGCATGGAATCAAATTTCATAATTACAGCAACAAAAGCATAGAGTTACTTACAGTGCATGTTGGAAAGTATCTTTAAGAGACTTATCAATAAGTAACTACTAGTCTGATCATCGTTCAGTGAATTTCCATTTGCACCAGTATCAGGATTTGTTTTCCTCCTACGCTTGTTGTGTCCAGCCAAACGTCTACGGCAACTTCTCTTTCCTTCATCAAACTCTTGAAGGGCATGAAACCTGTCATTTTTAACAAAATATCATTTAACAACATGATCTTTGCCAGAATACACGTGCATATATGAGCTTCTGACCTTGTAACTGCTATGTTAAAAAAGGAAGAAGAAGGAAACCATGAGTCCTTAAGAAATTCTGGGAAGCCTGATGAAGGAAATCCAAGTAATTTTTTGAGAAGCCCAAATCTTTGCAACCATAACTCATTTTGTATTGCATATTATGTCTAGGCTATGTTCTATGATGATATCAGTATTAATTTACTACGAAATATTTAATGACATGACTGTAGGTAGTTCATAGAAACATCAAAAACTAGGCTATGTTCTATGATGATATCAGTATTAATTTACTACGAAATATTTAATGACATGACTGTAGGTAGTTCATTGAAACATCAAAAACTAAGAAAAGTTCAGCCCATAAACGAAGACTTACCTGCTACACTGCTGACAAAACCGCTGCATAACTCCTCCCACAAGCGCCCTACTGGCCTTGGAATGCATCTCACAGACCTTATGTCGTCTATGATAATCCTTGGCATTGCTCAGATCAGTTCCACAGTCCTCCACCTGACAAACCGCGCAACTAGAAGCACCTCCACCCAACTTTGTCTTCTTCCCGCTAGTTCCCTCCCAATTCCCCACCTCCCTTCCGCTAATTGGATAACCATTCTCACCGAGCTTCAAAGTAAGACTACCTGCTTCGTTATTCAAATTGTCATCTTCGACTACAGAAACCTTTCTCCTCTTCTCCAATTCCCTTTTTCCTTTCTCAATTCCCACGTTCACTTCATCCGAACATGAGGACGAGCTATTTGATGAGTTCCCAGCCACGTGAATCCCTGCCCCGAGTGGGAAAATTTGCCGGCCCATATTATCAGTGGGCAACAGATTCAATGGGCGAGCTATAAAAAGATCACCATCCCATTTCCAATCATTCAAATCCCATTCTACACTCCTTTTACCCACTGCTAGCAAATCCGCTGAGCTCATCCCATAAAAATGGTGAGCTTCACCCACAAATCTAGCCTCCATAGGTCAAACCAGAAAACCAAAAGATCAAAATCCAACAATCCAAGGATTAAAAGCCACAGAAACAGTACCAGCCAGAAAATTATAAAGATCAGAACTCAAACATCAACCGCTAATTTCTCTAATCAGCCTCACTTCTTCCCCAAAAGTCCAGAAACAGTACATCCACACATCCATGGTTCCAATTAAGAGCAACCCACATACCCAATCCCTCGTAACCAACTACCAATCCCTCCAAAATCCACTGGAAAAGCTACCATGAAAGAAACAAATTCAAGCACTGAGTTTTTCACAGATCATACACGAAAGTCCTAAACAGATGAAATAAAGTTACCTGAGGGCTCGATAGAAACGGCGGGAGATTGGGGAGTTGCCGGAAAGTGTACGAATCCAAGGCAAGTGGGACAGCGAAAGGTTCGGATGATGAAGTTATGATGAACGGTGATGGTGATGGTGATGGTGATGGTGATGGCGATGATGGTGATTATGATGATGATACGAACGTGTTTTTTTTTCTTTTGTGATGGGAAGTGTTGGAAATCGTTATGTATGGTATGCTACAGAAAAAATATTAAATTAAAAACATCACCAATCGTTTTTTTAATGCGAGAGACTAGAGAAAGGAAACAATACAGCCAAAACCAAAATGGTGGGTCCACTTGCACACACCACTGGTTCCTCTAGAGCTCACGAAAAAAAAAAAGATGCCTCGCTTTTTTTCGTGTACTACTCTGTGTAATTATCTAGTGCTTCCCGTACTTTGTTGAGCCACCGCACGAAAGGAGAATTGTAATTCTCTACAACAGGGCACAGAGGTCAAAATTAGGATAAATATTAAATACAATGGTTTTGAAAATTTGGGCTACTCATTGCAGGGATGTCTAACTGTTATCGTTAAACATTTATTTATATTTGTTTAAATGAATATTGTTCGGATCGATTATTTATAAAAAAAAATTTAAATTATTATTTTTATTTATTTAAAAATAACAATAGATAGATTGCTCCTAAAATTTGATATATCCATTATAATATCCGTTTAACTATTTTAATATCTAAATCTAAATTTAAAACCGTTAAAACCATTAAATATTATTTTGTCTCAATTTATGTATTATAGTTAATTTTTTTAAAAATATATATTTTAAATATATTATTGACTTAAAATTATAAAAAAAAAATTAAATACTTGTAAACTTTATACATTTTTAATTTAAAAATAAAAAATAATCATTTAAATAAATAATATATATTGAGACAAAAAAAATAACCAGTTTAATAACAGAATCATTTTTCTTTTTTTTATTTAGAGAATATCAACGATTATTATTAAACAACAAAAATCAAAACACAACCATCTTAAAGACAAGACTTGGTACCAACAGGTCTGGTACTCGTCCTATCCATGACAAAGGATCCCCTTCTAATGAGAGTGTAATCTTCGCTAGACAACGAGTAATGCATGTTTTCTGTTCTATTTTACTGACCCTTTTACCAGAAGAAAAACAAAACTTATTACCACTGACTCGGTCAGTATACCAATTATTAGTAGAGGAATGATTCAGTGCACCGGCGTTCAATTTTACTCCTGTAAGCAAACAAAACTTAAGAAAAGAAATTACGTCGGTGCCTTTATGCGTTGACCTAGAACAATCAACGAGGACTAAACACCTAGACCTTTGGTCAACTCGAAGAGAGTTCCCCGGTGGCCATCTTAAGTATAGGACGGGCTGCGCTCTTGGGCTGTTCTCGGACCTCCTACTTTAGTAGTTGATGCCTTCATGGGCCTTGTCATTTAAGATTGTTTTGAGTTTCAATGGTGATTTTATTCGGTTTTGTGAAAATTACTATAAAATCGAAAAAGTTAATTAATAATTATGTAAAATTTGAATAATAATTATTTAATAAATAAATAAATATCAATATTATTTTTTAATTTTTTATAATTATTAATAAACTTTTTTAATTCCGTGTTAACTCCCATAAAACTGAATCTATTGTGTCACCACTATTCCAATGTTGACCGATCAGAGAAAAGTGAAATGTTCATAGTCAAAAAGAGGTTAAATAATACCATTAACCTTCAACTTTGGCAATTTAATTAGGTCTATAGAATTTCAATTTTATCAAATAAATTTTTAAAAATTTAATTTGATCTAATTAAATATTTTCATTAACTCTTGTTTAACTCTTGTAGCTTTTGTCATATGAGATGATTATCTGAAATGAATTACTTAGCCATGTAACTAAAATGAACTGAAAATTCTCTCCCTTAATTATCACTAAATAACACGTAAACTAAAAAAAATTATCGTTAATAGAGAAACCTTTTGAACATGGAAGTGTAACACGCGTTATTTACATTAATTCACGTGTTATTCACATGATGACCCACTGTATCTTAATCAAGTAATCATCTTAATTGGTAGAAATTAATAAAGGTAAGAAAATTTTAACGAGAGAAATTTAATTAAACCAAATTAAAACTCTGAGGGTTTAATTAATTTAATTGAAATTTTGAGATCAATTTGATAAATAAAAAAATAAATTAAGAGAACCAATAATTTTTAAAAATAACAACAAAAAAATAGTGTAAATACCCAAATATGAGGTAGGAGTTGTAGTGCCCTTTTATCTTTTTGATAATTTTGCTTAAGTTTAACCTATTTCAGTTATGGATAAGTAGTGGCCACATGAGCCGAAGAATCCAACAGAGAGATAGAGATGTTTCCCTGATTATCTTCATCTCGTTAGCAAAACCAGTCAGACCAATCATATGACAAGACAAATTACATATTTTTATATAGTCACTCTGACAATATGATTCATACCAACATGTGTTCAACGCTTATGTGTGTATAATTGCAATTGTGTCCTTAAACACTGGTTAACGTTAGATCTTTTTTTCCAGTTGTTTAGTGCTCTCCAGCTATGTATCTCAACAAAACATTGAAAATAAATTGTTAATAATAGTCGCGAGTGTCGTATCCGTCTGACCTGTCAATCACAGCACTCGTGTCTGACACTGCTAAAGGTCAAGATTGATGATATTAAAATGAAATGTGTGACTGAAATTTTTTATGAAAAAATTAGAGTATTTGTTTTTTTTTTGGTACATCAACATCACCAACTTGGTTGCATAGCGAATTCTTGGTCATGAGCTCCAGCCTTTCCTCGTGGACAGGTTGAAGTAAATGTTTCTTTGACACTTGGAAGTGGTCCATAAATCATGCTATACCACCAGAGCAAGACCAATGAGAAACACTAAGGAGGAAAACACAGTAACAAACAAACAAAGGTGAAATATACATTTTGGTATTTGAGGATTGCCCCTTTTTTATTTTAATTCTTGAGGATCAAAAAGTCGTAAATGGACTAATAAAACTTATTTTCATTAATAAATAAATCTTTTCAAACCCATTTTCATAAATAAATAAAAAAGATAATTTTCACCTAGACATTGAGAAGACCGTTTTTTGCTGAGGTGGACAATATTTTATGGGGTAAAGCATGAATCCCAAATACTTAGAACGGTAAAGTTCCTCAAATTTCCTCTCTCATCCATACTTTTCCTCTTAAATACTTGAAAAAACTTTTAATAATTTTTTATCAATGGAAAACAAATTTGGAAACTTCGAATTTACAATGAATTTTTATGGACAATGGTTGTGATTTGGATGTGGTGGTTATAATAATATGTAGCTATGCTTTCAAATCTGTTAAGGGAGAGGATGAACAGTGTTAAAAATTATAGACAAATTTTTCACTAATATGATTTTGGACGAAGAAAATTCGTAAATCTGAAAGTTGTGAGTAATTACTCAGATTTTTTGGGTACATTATTTTCCATTTTTCAGATCTTGGGTTGGGTTTTTCTCTTGTTAAGAGAGGGGGAAGAAAGAAAGATTTTTTGTGAAGTAAACATAGGAAAATTTGTGGATAGAGGCGAGGGAGAGAGAGGAAAGCGGGAAAGGGAAAGAGAGGAAAAAGAAATTCCAATTTCCAACTGGTTGCCCATAATTTTCCCATAATAAACTACACGTGTCAGATTATTATAGCAAAAGTGGAAGAGCGAAGGTCAGATCCCTAGCACCCATGCATCTTGTTTATCAAAGTAGAAATCTTTTGGAAAGTTTGAGTTTCCGTGAGCTAGAATTCATGAAAAAGTTTAACATTCTCTTTCATATCTTTTTACTTAAGGATAAAAATAAACCTCTATCCTACACAACAAAAGATATATCTTTCTCTATCGATCGATCAATGAAAATGTGTCATGCAGACTGTGAAATGCAAATGTATTTTTAATCTCTTCGTATTATTAATGAAGTTTCAAAAGATTTTTAAAGAAATTCTAAAAAATTACTTATAGATTTCTTGGCAAAAAAATGTGTGAGCTCATTGTATGCATGTCATTGTTCTTTACTTAAAATGTACGATTCATTTATGAAACTTTATGTTTAAAATTTATTTGTAAATTTTATCAATTTCGATAAAATTTATGAAAAACATATTCAATTATATTAGAATTCATTTCAAATAATAAAATGAATTATACACTTTCATAGCAAACCAACAACGTAGTAGGCTATAAAACTCAAATAAATTCAACAAAAAGTTATATAATTCATTTAAACCAAACAAGGTGTAATGGTGCACTTGGTTGTAGAAAATATTTTTTATTTTTCATTTCCAATTTTCATATCCAATTTCCTCAACAATTTGCATAGTAGTAACATAATTTAAAAAATAATACTTATCTTTCAAAGTATTGTTTTTCAAATTATATTAAAAATGTACAAATTATTGAAAAATGTTAAGAAAAATATAAACGGAAAGTAGAAAATATTTTCACAATTAAGCGCACCATCAAACTCGTTGATCGAGATTTAATCTTATAGCTCCACTAAAATATTAAATTATTAAAGGAATTTGTGTTAAATGTATGCAGGAGTGAATATAGTACGAAGGCAGTGAAGGCAGTTGTCCCCACTTGGTTTTTAAAAATAAAATTATTTTATGGTTATTTATATTTTACCCCCACTTAAATTGTATAGTTGCCCCCATCCCTAACACTAAGTCTCCAAGCCAAGCCAAACGCCCACAAATCCTCAATCGTATCATCTCTGGCTCTCCTTTACTCTTAAAGTCTCAATCAATCTGAAACTCTCCACCATCTCATCTGTGTGGTCACTCGTCAGCCTTAACTAGTTTTCATATCCCTCTCTCGGTAACATTCTTATCAGTTATCTCTAGCTCTTTATTTCTTTCTCTTTCTCTCTTTTCGATTCTCTCCCTCTTTCTTACGCCTAACTCTCTCTCTTACCTTTTTCAGTTGCCACTGGCCTTCAATCCTTTATGGGTTTTACACATTGGTGAACCGATTAACCAAACTAATAACCACTGTTTAGATTCTCTCAGTCTTTCCATCAAGTAAGGTTTGGTCTTAAACAAATTTTATTTCTTTTTTATATATTAGCAGCTATGAAAAATTGCATGTAGAAAATAAAATCACTGAGGTCCTACATTTAATTTTTTTTCTTCTCTTTTCATCTTATTTTTAATCTTTTTTATATCAGAAAATTGAGAATTATTTTTGTTTATGAGAACTGAGAATTCTTTTTCCTTTCAGCCATGAATGATAATTGAGAGTTCCTTTTTCCTTTTCTACTATTGATAGATATTTAGCTCTCATTTTTTATGATATTAGGTTGTTATACTGCTTTCATTGTGAGAAAATTGGGAGTTAGTTTTCTCTCCGAAAAATAGAAGTTTATTTTTCTTTCAATTTGGTATGAAAATTGGGATTTGGAAGTTCTTTTTTCTAATATTGACTGATATTTAACTATCATTTTTTTTATTGTTTGATTTTTATATTTTTTTTGAATGATATTAATTAGATTACAATATTGCTCTTCATTGTGATAACTCAAAAAATGAGCTACTATATTGATGAGTTAAGATGAGCTACTTTTGATCAACTCAAAATAACTATTCAAATTTAAAGCTTAATTATCAATCATTTTGATCATTTTTTTTGAATAATTATTGCGGTCACTTGCCCACTTGGTTTAGAATTTAGATAATGGATTCTTACATATAATCTCAACGAGAAAAAAACAATAAATTATAGTATCTCTTTACAATTTCGAAGAAGTTGCCGCGCTTGTCATAGAATATGCCCCCTTTACAGTTTTAATTTTAGGCACCAAAGTAAATACAATAGGAAACTTCAAAGCATATGTATACAAATATTTTTTTTTATAGTTTTTGTAATGAAAAGAATATGTTAACGATCTTGAACCGAACAAAAAAGGTATTTATTCGAGTCAAAAAATGCAAAAATATGTGTATTTGTTTTGTGAAAAAATGTCATCAATATTTATATTTCTTTTTTTAAATATGTATATTTACTGATTACTTATATAGTTATATAATATAAATATATATATATGCCGCTTCCACTAATAAAAGTTTTTGCATCGGTCACTAAATGTATGTTTTGTAAACTAAATAATTCACTAAAACAATCATTATTATTTGGTAATAAAATTATGTAAGCTTCCTACATAATAATTATTTATCTGTTTCACTTATAAAGGGTACAAAAATTTAAAAAGTAATTAAAACTACATATTTAATAATAAAATATATTTAATTATTTTTCAAGTTTACAAAAATATTTATTTATTTATTTAAATTTTCTTATGCAAATTACATGATTGAGAATCCCAAAGTGTTGATCATTAAAAAAATGTAATAAAATCAGATTAAACGATGGTGCTCGCAAGATTTTTACTAAGTTAACTACATGTCACTTTTACATATTTTTAATTTAAAAAAAAAATTGAAAAAAATTGCCTCACTAGGCACTGTAACATAGGGAGTCCATACCCTGTTTAAGCCTTTACGTAAATTGCCGAAAGTAAAGTTGGTTTCTGTCGAAATGATGTTCTGTTTGTATTTTAAAAATATTAAATACCTATTTTAATAAAATTAGAATCCAAAATCAAAACTTTATTTGACATTTATTTTTCAAAATGTTCTGTAAATTTTTATTTAAATATATAAAATTAAATATTAAAATAAAATTATATATTTAACTCAATTGACTCAAATTTTTCATAATTTTCTTTAATGTTTTTCTCTCACAATTTCACTCAGATTTAACTTCTATACTCTCATTGTCTTTTTTATCTTCAACCATCATTGATTTTCTCCGTTCCTATTTATTTTCTCCATATTTTTAATTGTTCTTCTTTCTTTTTGGTTATTTTAACTGAATTGTTCTTTTCTTGAGTTTTTTTGCAGGTTCAGTTTACTAATAGAGAATATGTAACAATTATGCTTAGGATGCTCATAAGTAAGAAAATACTTAGCATATTGTTTTATCATATAAAAGATTATATCAACGCGCGTGTTACGCGTATGTTGAGATGTTAGTAAAATTAAATGTACAAATTGACACGAGTTCCAAATTTTTTTGTTTAAACCCGATCTAAAATATTAGATCCTTCTAAAACTCTATTAATAATTTTGAAAATTTTTACTGATAACATTATTTTTTTGTCTCACACTTGTATTGATGTCATTAATAAAATTTTCTAAAATTATTAATAAAATTTTAAACAAATTGAAAATAATAATTTTAAATCCAACCTAATAAAAAATTACTCTACGACACTCAATATCATATCAAGTGAACTGTTCTACGAAAAAAAAATCTTACTTGTATCTAGTGCAAAGCACTACGTTTTAGATAATTATTAATTAATTTTACAGATAATATAGATAATATTACCGATAAAATTACTTAACAATTCCGTGTTAAGTTTTTATCAAAACAAAACGGAGCTGAGCTGGCACCATTAGCTCGCTTCAAAGGCAAGACTTTCTTTGGAATCTAGCCGGTAATAATGAGACGCTCGTTGAACTTAAACCCTTCCAATCCAATCCCTATTATTTTTTCAAAATGCAATCTCGATAAGTGCCGTCAAGCCTGTCAAACTCAACCGAACAAGAACGATAATACAAACAAAAATAAATATTTACCTAATAATTCAATCCTAAAGGGCGTATCTGAGAGAATCGAGTCATCTAAGTCGAGTTCATTTCTCTTCTTTTTATCATACGCACCGCTGAGCTCTTAACCTACGCACCCTTCCTCGCTGGATTTGCTATTTTTTAGATCTCCCTCCAAGTACAACACTCTCACTGGAGTGATCCAAGTAGTCAGTGTTTGCGTCGTAACAGCTTATATCGGTGCGTAATTTAAGGTAATGACTGATCATTTAATTTTAGTAATTTTATTTGTTCTGTTTTTTATTATCTTAATGAACATGCATGTAATCAATCCGATTGAAAGGTTTTACGTTTTGTATTCTGAATTAAATTGGCCCTAATCTGGGGAATGTTTGAAAATATGACCGAGAGATGGAGATGTTTGCTTTATCCTCGAAGATTTACATAATTGATCTATCAGTTCTTGCTATTATATCCTGTACTTTTTTTTTTTTTTTTTTTTGTGTGGAAACTTTAGCTTTTTGTGGTGTCGGTTTGATCTGGATATTAGATTCATGACCTGAATTTATTGGATGTGATAACCCGGAAAAGTGAGAACAGTATTGTAAGGTGTAGAATTTTGAATTATCTCATGCTAAATTTTGTTACCAATTGTGAAGTTTTAAGCTGTCCGAGAGTGAAGAAGCATACTGTGTGAACTTTGACCTGGAAATGGTTTGTAGATAATGAGAATCATGATCAATGGCAGAAGATATTTGTGCGTTATTGCGTTACTTGCAATTGCTATGTTACCGGCATTTGATAATTCAACTTGGTTATAAATAATATTATGATTGTTTTTGAGTTTAAGTAAATATTGAATGCTACCTTCAGGGAAATGCTATAGGATGGGTGTGTTTGGGTGCTCCATGTAAAATCTTACTTGTCTGTGCTCTTTTCATGAAGGATTTATGCGTAAGAAAAAGGCCATTTCTGAAATGTTAGCTAGTGTTAGACCTAGTGGCATGGATTAGCTATTTTATAAAATTGATTCCACAACTTAAAAAGAAGATTGGATGTATTTTTGTGGACTTGGTTCTTTAGATTTTGCCTAACATGGAATAGCGTGATGATAAGACAAATAAGTGGGAATGATAGATTTTGGCTGGCTGCATTTTAATGTGGTGTTGTGACAGCTTGATTAACTCATTTAGTGTACATGATAAGCTGCTACCCAAGGTTTTGTTTGAACAGCTCAAATGTAGGTTGCCATAGTTGATTCTCGAGTCTTTCAGTTCTACTGATAATATGAGTCTAATAGATTTTGATGAATTGAAAATTTCAGCTGACAAAGAACTGTCTATATGCTTGGGATCAAAGAAATAGATGGTTTGGATCCAGAGGCCAGCATTGACATGCCTCAAACAAAAATAATAACGAGAAATTTTCTAGGTCGCTTGCTTAGGATCAAAGAAATAGATGATTTGGATCCAGAGGCCAACATTGGCATGCCTCAAACAAAAATAATAAGGAGAAATTTTCTAGGTTGCTTGAGTACGGTAGTTTGACCTTAAGCCAAACATGCTGGTAGAAGAATCAAATGTATTATGCTTCTGACTTTATACTGTGAATGTATGATTGCTTTTGTTTTGGTGTTTCATGGTAATAATTTGCATATATTAGGCCTAATAATTACTTCAGTGCATCTGCATTTTCTGTGTGTATAGCTGTTTTTATTGTACTTGCAATGCATGTGAATCTGATGATCATATCCGCTCTGGATGGTAGAGGGTTGATCATGCAGGAAGATTTCTTCTATGAAGAATCTTGTTTGTATACCAGTATATATTTGAAAGCTCTTTGTTTTGTTCAATCCGTCTTTGCCTTTCTTTTATTTGAATAGCTTCTAATAGTTAACTTAAACTGAAAGATTCAGGAATCAGGGAAGGCCATTCTTACGATTTGAACCATGAGCTGCTTCAGCTGTTGTGATGAAGGTGATATGCATAAAGATGCAGACGGTGGAGGCCAATACATGGTTAAAAACTCGGGAGGTAATCCTGGTGTTATATAACGTTAATATGTTTCAAGTAATAAGTTGAGTTTGTCACATCCGACACTATAGGGTTAGTTGAATGAACTTGACCAAGTTGGATGGAATTATCACTGGTTGCCGTTAGAATCTCTATATGATTGCAGTTCGGAATACATACAGTGTATCCATTTGTTTTTTCTTCTTCTTAATTTTGGTACTTTTTTTGGGTGTTATCAGAAGAATTGATATGTGCAAGTGCATGAGTGCACTTGTGTTCACCTTTTTTAGTGGTCATTTCCTACTCCTCTTTATTTTACATTTATTTCATTTCTTATGTGGGTACTGTTTCACCACACAGCAAATGATGGAGGGTATCATGCTTCTGAAACTGCACCTAAAGGTGCTGAAACTGTGAAAGTCCAGCCCATTGAAGTGCCTGCTATTGCAGTTGATGAACTGAAGGAAGTTACAGATAACTTTGGGACAGATTCTTTGATCGGAGAGGGCTCGTATGGAAGAGTATATTATGGGGTACTTAAAAGTGAGCAGGCTGCAGCGATTAAAAAGTTAGATGCCAGCAAACAACCTGATGAGGAGTTTTTAGCCCAGGTTCAGCTGAAAACTTTTTACTTTCACCATATCATGGAATTCTTCTCACTTTTTCTTTTGGATAAGTAGAATTCATGTCATATTTTTAAACTTGCCTTTAAACGGAGGTACGAATTTACAGGTTTCCATGGTATCAAGGCTGAAGCACGAAAACTTTGTTCAACTGCTTGGCTATTGTGTTGATGGGAATTCTCGTGTACTTGCCTATGAGTTTGCATCTAATGGATCTCTTCATGATATTCTTCATGGTATGTAAGATTACTGCTTTAATGATATATTTGCTATTTCTGGCTGGATAATCCTGGTTCATACATTTCCGGGCGTAAAACATGAATTTGATATAGTTTTCGGTTATTGTGAATGCAGCTTCTAGCAGAGAGATAAATTGAGATTTGCTATTTTTACCGTTTCTAATTATAAATACCTTTACAAGCATTCTCTTAGCTTATTTTTGTGTGAAATATGCATGACTGTGAGATTAAAAAGAATTGGAATGCAGCTGACTTTTAAAAAGTTTTTAGTTATTTTTATCAGGCAATCAATGCCATTTGATGTAGTAGATAGATGGGAAAATAATTTATAATTGCTTCAATAAATGCTCTCAAACAGACTGGTGGCTTTTATCATCTGTGTGGCTAATGCTTCAACTATACTGTTTTTTTTCCAGGGAGGAAAGGTGTGAAAGGAGCACAGCCTGGTCCTGTTCTGACATGGCAACAACGAGTAAAAATTGCTGTTGGAGCTGCGAAAGGGCTTGAGTACTTACACGAAAAGGCAAATCCTCACATCATCCATCGTGACATCAAGTCCAGTAATGTTCTAATTTTTGATGATGATGTGGCTAAGATTGCTGACTTTGATTTGTCTAATCAAGCTCCTGATATGGCTGCTCGTCTTCATTCCACTCGTGTTCTTGGAACCTTTGGATATCATGCTCCTGAGTAAGCTATTTATGGTTGCATCAATTATTTTGTAATTGATGTTGGAACCTAAACTAAAAATGATTTACTTAGTTTGTGGAGAGGAAATGGGAAACTTGAAACATTATCTTGTGGCTAATTATAGTAGGTCATTGAGATCACTTCTTGTACTTATTATTCCCCTTGTACTGCTGTCGCTCAAATTGAGTATAAGCGTTAACTACTTCAAGATTCCTGGTTTAAGAATCTTGATGTAGGCATTCCTTAAGAACTGTTCATTGACCATTTTTTTTATTGGCAGATATGCAATGACTGGACAGTTGAATGCCAAGAGTGATGTATACAGCTTTGGTGTTGTCTTGCTTGAGCTTCTGACAGGGAGAAAACCTGTTGATCATACGTTACCACGTGGGCAGCAGAGTCTAGTAACATGGGTACTAAGTTCATGCTACTTTATTTTCTTGAATTGAGCTCTTCTGCTACTTGCACAAGCTTTTGAGACATTTGAACATGTCACCATAGCTGATTACTGGAAGTTTTGGATTATTTATTAGGCTACACCAAAACTCAGTGAAGACAAGGTTAGGCAGTGTGTTGATACAAGACTAGGAGGAGATTACCCTCCCAAGGCAGTTGCTAAGGTATTCACTATGATTCTTTCATTCTCTTTTATCCTTTGTCCACATTGTGAGATGCAGGTGTAGACCTGAAGTCTTAGTTCTGAAGCAAATGCATGTTATCCAGATCTAGGATACATGATTCAATGATGGGGCCCAGTTGCAGATCTAGGATATAGGATTCAATGCATGGGCCTCAATATGCGAATCCAAGGGACCTGTGGCGGATCTGCTACGAGTTTGCAATAGTGTGAGTTGACTTCCAAAGAGGCTGAAGTGCACTTAAAATAGCCACTGAGCTGCTCTTTGCAACATTGATATACATCATATATATTTATTACTTACTTTTTTACAAAATACATTAACCTCAGGCATCCTTGTGGTTTTTTACCTCCTTTGACTAAGTTTGACTTAACAGATTCTTTTATTGTATAAAAGAACTTGTGAAAAGACCACAATGCATTTGCATAAACACCTTTTCTTTCATCATTTTTGCTTATGTTAGAATAGCATTTGACCAAGAATCTAACAGTTTGCTAACATGTTTTTCGTACTGTAAAAAAACATGTTTTTTTTAACAGACTTATAAAAAAAATGTTTTTTTAACAGACTTATAAAAAAAATGTTTTTTTAACGTACTTATAAAAAAAAATGTTTTTTTTAATTAAAGGAGGTAACTGTCAACCCCAACCCCTCCCCACACAAACTTCTAGGAGGTTAAAGTTATTTTCAAAACCATAGGCGGTAACAGTAATTAACCCCTAACCTTAGGGAAGTTAATGCAATTTACCCTTATTTTTATAAATATTTTACTATGATAAATAATAACAGCTTAAAATTTGTAATACTTTATAACAATATAAAATCGGAAGACTGTGTATATTATATGAATATATTTATATAATATAAATATATAAGCGTGCTGGAGGCACTCTTGTTCTTCGCATTTGAGACGCTCTTGTTCTTCGCATTTTTTGAACATTAAAGCTCTCGTGCTCCCATTCCCGCTGGGAGCATCTCACTCTTGCTCAATGCTCTTGTATCCTAGATCTAGATAATAAGATGTGCATGTAATACTTATATTCTTCATGTTGAAATATAAGTTCGAAACAGTTGACACTTATAACGTTTTATTTTTATTTTTTTGACAAGTACACTTATGACATGTTAAACAACCTATCAATCCAGAAGCTTTCAGTATGTTTATGTTATCATCGGAGGTGATTGAGGAAAAATAAATTGAATGTTTTTGGTAATGTCAAGGATGAAGCATGATGAAAGTTAAAATATTTGGGTTGTACCTTGTATCTTGAGGTTCTGGGTTCAAGCGGGCCTCTCGTTGCAGGTCGAAATCTGGATGGCATTTCCCTGTTTCCCCCCATCTCTCACGAATTGTAAGCTAAAAGCATTTTGTTTATCTTGCTCACAGATGGCTGCTGTTGCTGCCTTGTGTGTGCAATATGAAGCTGATTTCCGGCCAAATATGAGCATTGTTGTCAAAGCCCTTCAGCCCCTGTTAAATGCACGGCCAGGACCTACTGGTGAAACAACAAGCTAGTCTCTATCTCTGTTCCTGTGAGTGCGTGATGCTATGTGCACACATGAGAATGAAAAATGTAAGAAATGGATTTGTTCAAAAGGCAGTGATAGGTTGTTTGTTGGGTTACAGACACTTGAATTGTTTATTCTTTGATGATTTGTTCATAATGTGTGAGGCGCTCCCTCTCTCTCATCTGGTGGACTAGTCTAGTTTTGTTATACTTTTTTTTTATTCTTCCTTCATTTTTCTTCGTTGATCTATAAATGGTTGCTGTCTTGAATTGTATAGTTGTGTAGTTTTGTCAGCGGGTGTAAGGAAGTGATCAGTCCCCAAGAGTTCTTTGTTGGAACATAAGAGGAACTTCTGTCATGTGATGTTGGATTCATGTCTTTCTCCGTTGACATATGAATGGATGATTGCAGATAATTTATATGCATTACATATCATACATAATAAAGAAATTATGATACAACCGTTATTAAATTGATGCATTTTCAGACTTAAAATAATTTACTTGGCGACAAAGAAAGAAGAAAACAAATAAATGAGATTGAAAATGAAAAACTAATAGAAAATCAATAAAAAGAGTATGTCGAATTATTATTATTTTTGTAGATAAAATTTTCATTTATAACATCAAAACCAGTGAGGGCTTTGTTTCATTTTTCATGCCTTGATTTTGATAGCATGCATAATTTTTTCTACTAAATAAAAATGATGATATTGTTGGAACATAAATTATTATGACCAAAGTAAGCTATATTTTTAAAGTGTGATTGTGAAAGTCTTTTTTTTTTTTTCTCTTTTATTGAGTACTTTTTTATAAAATCTTTTTATTCCAAAAATACACTAATTCATTTCTTGAAGAAACAAAAATCAAACCAAACTTACATGATTCACTTTCTTCTTTTATTTCTCAAACCCTTATTCTTCAGCCTTATGTCAATCATAACATATTTTATCATAGACTACATGATCCAATGGATAGTAGAGCATGGGAACCTCTAATACAGATTAAAAGATATGCCACATCCCAAAAGATCACATTGCCTCATTTTTCCTCTCCAACTATCTAGATGAGGTTTCTTCCAATCATGGACTATGGTCATGTTTGGTTAATGAATTTATAGACCAGGTTTGGATGACAATTTAAAACAGGGTGGTCTTAAAGCCAACCAAACATGGCCATAAATTCGTCAGAATTTATGGGCCAGGTTTAGAACTGCTGCTGCTTGGGACCTTAAAATATTTTCTCAGCAGAATGTATATTTCTATCATAATTAATCGCAGTTCCCTTATTTCGAAATGTTATCACCATTTGCTATTGCTTTCTCACAATGACTTTAGGTCTTTAGAGAATTCTTATTGCTTATTATGTTTTATCTGAAAAACCTTGTCAATTTTGTTCAAATTTTGCAGAAAATATCCTCACAAACTTTAATGTGATTTAGATTCTAACATGGCTCCTCGGTTTAACAGATAATTATAAGTTATAGCTACAGAAATATAATGATGGGTGTTGTTGATGCCAAAAATGTGTTTTGCTGAACTGGAGGCCGGGTTTCAGATCTATCTGCACAGGGGAAGAAAAGTGAGTTAGGGGGTTGTCGGAGGGGATACCTCCGAGGATGCTCCGAAGCTTTAGTTAGAGTGAGAGAAAATGCATGTAGAGGGCAAGCGCTCCCTTTTTAGGTTAAGAAAAGTTGGATGGTTTGGAATGCGCACCTGAGTATTTTTATAGGGCTTTGAGGAGGCCTTCTACCTAGGGCGGTAGTGACGTGAAGTCCCAACTTGGTTAGGCAATGATGCCTAGGAGGCTCAACTAGGTGGCTTGGGGCCGTCCGTTTGTGCTTCGCCTTGCTGTCTTGATCAAGAGCCGTCTATGTGCAAGGGCGGTTGGTGACCTAGAGTCCCAACTTGGTTGGGCAATGATGCCTAGGAGGCTCAGCTAGGTGGCCTGGGGCCGTTCGTTTGTGCTTCGCCTTGCTATCTTGATCAGGAGCCGTCTATGTGCAAGGACGGTTAGTGACCTGGAGTCCCAACTTGGTTGGGCAATGATGCCTAGGAGGCTCAGCTAGGTGGCCTGGGGCCGTTCGTTTGTGCTTCGCCTTGCTGTCTTGATCAGGAGCCGTCTATATGCAAGGGCGGTTGGTGACCTAGAGTCCCAACTTGGCTTTGGGTTTGGATCCTCTGTGTCTCGATCTATTGGCCTACCTTTGCAATGGCCTACTTGTTGTCTCCTTATTGGTTGTGTATTTTGGCCGTATCAGAGGCCCTCCACTTCCTTAAGTACATTTATGTGCTTAAGGAAGTATGGCAGGGTTCGGTTTCCAAAGAAAGGACAGCCAACTTTCTTAGGTTTGGAGATGCCGAGCCAAGCAAGCGTGAAAGCCCTATCTGCTCGGACCTTGGAGCTATTGGGCTGAGGACCAATGGAGCAATCCATCTGCTCGGCCTTGCAGACATAAGTCTAAGCATAAGTGGAGCAATCCATCTGCTCAGACCTTGGAGCTATTGGGCCAAGGACCAGTGGAGCAATCCATCTGCTCAGCCTTGGAGACATGAGTCTGAGCACAAGTGGAGCAATCCATCTGCTCAGACATTGGAGCTATTGGGCCGAGGAGCAGTGGAGCAATCCGTCTGCTCTGCCTTGGAGACATGAGTCCAAGCACAAGTGAAACAATTCGTCTGCTCGGACCTTGGAGCTATTGGGCCGAGGACCAGTGGAGCAATCCATTTGCTCGGCCTTGGAGACATGAGTCCGAGCATAAGTGGAGCAATCTATCTGCTCGGACCTTGGAGCTATTGGGCCGAGGACTAGTGGAGCAATCCATCTGCTCGGTCTTGGAGATATAAGTTCGAGCTCAAGTAAAGCAATCCATCTGCTTGGACCTTGGAGCTATTGGGCCGAGGAGCAATGGAGCAATCCATCATCTCGGCCTTGGAGACATGAGTCCTAGCACAAGTGGAGCAATCCATCTGCTCGGTCTTAGAGACATGAGTCCGAGCACAAGTGGAGCAATCCATCTGCTTGGACCTTGGAGCTATGGGGGTTCAATCCTGGGGAAACGTCGGTTTGTGTGACACGTGGTGCATTTAATGCGAGCAGCCGTTTTTGGGAAAATGGTGGCCTTGGAAAAGTGTTTTGCCTTAGGAAGTGAGAAGCCTTCTGGGGGAGTTGGCTGGTGTCTTGGGGAACAAAATGTTCACTGGGAGAGTGTGTGAGTGGCCTTGGGATTCTGAAGGCCACCTCTTTTTCTGTGTTTTGCATTAAATACCCTTGTTAGGCGTACTTTTCTCCTCTATATAAGGAGGTTTCTGCTTCCTCCCTTCTCGCTTCACACCAAAGTGAGTTTGTTTTTAAGAGAGAAAAGTTGAAAGCCTTTGGCCTCATCCCCTTATTCCCGAGAGTCTTCATCTTCATCCCCTGATTATTTGAGAGTCTTCGTCTTCATCCCTTGTTCCTTGAGAGTCTTCACTTTATTTTTAGAACCTGTGTTTCAGCTTGTGGGGGTCCTCGTCTTGCATTTCGTTGGAGGCTTGGCGTTCGATTTTTCATGAGAGTTTGGACTCGGTTGGTGCTAAAGCTTTGGTGGTCGTGACGTTTGGAGTCGTGGAGGGGTGTTCTTGACGAGTTTGGACTATTGAAGGAGTTCAAGTCCGAATCCTTTGGACTTTGGTGAGTTTGTCTGTCCTTATTTCTTTTAAATATGTCTTCGTTTGATGCATACCGTGATCAGCCTAGTAGTAATGATAGCAATAGGAGTAGTGTAGATGAAAGTAGTAGTGATAGCACCGAGGGAGTGGAGTCATCCTCGTCCTCTTCCAGGAGAGTGACTCCAGAAAGGGCTGTGCCGAGGGTAGGCCCTCTGGCAATGGTGCCATATGTCCCCTTGGTAGAGGAGTATGAAGAGGATTCTTCTTCCAGGGACAAGATGATCATGGCTTTGATCGATGTCAAGGAGGCCTCGACTGGAGAGGAGAGTGAGGAGTGGAATTATTCTACTAATGAGATCCCTAGCCAACTGAAGGAAGAGAACCTGGAGGTAATCCGGAAGATATACCGCATCCCAAGCGAGTACGCCTTCCGGTTGGCCAGGGTGGGGGAAAGGGCTTGCGACGCCCTTCCGAGCCAAGCACCCTATGAGTTGTGCGTATATGAACATCATATGCAGGCTGGGCTACGGTTCCCCCTTCACCCCATCTTTTGTACCGTCTTTCGATACTTTGATATTGCGCTGTGTCAGCTAGTACTGAACTCGGTACGGCTGATCATGGCCTTTATCTGTGTCTGCTCGGAAGTGGGTAGGCCAATGACGATGGACATTTTTAGGGCCTACTTTCTGATTAGCAGACACGGCCAGACTAGATGGGTGGTCTTCAGTACTCGTCCGAGGAGAAGACTGCTAAAGAGGACACCCTCGTCAATCAAGAGGTGGAAGAAGAACTTTTTCTTCATCCATCAGCCGTGCACTTCGACCTTCCTCGTTCCTGGAGTGATCGGACCGGGAAATGTAAGAAGGTGGGTCTCCTCACTTATGAGCAAGAGACCATGGATGCCATGGTGGCCTTGCCACTAGTCGTTGAAGTCCTTTACAGCAACGAGGAGCTGGCCAAGCGTGGTCTTTGCCCCTTATGCCCTGAGTCCTCGCTCGAGAATGGTAAAAGTCCGAGTTTTTTACTTTTTCTTTGCTTTTTTTTTACTTTTGCTTTCATTTACTTGTAATTTTTACTTATGTTTTTCCTTGGTTGTTTTTAGGCAGAGATGGAGGCAACGACTCTCACCAGAGAGCAGGCAATGAAGCTGGTCATGGAGAAGAGGAGAGCTGCTCGGGCTGAGACGCAATAGGCCTTAGAATAAGGGGGCTAGGAAGAGGTCTCGGGCCCCATCTCCTAGGTTGACCTGGAGACCCCCCCCCCCCCCCCCCCCCGAGACCTCTTTCTCAGCTGGAGGCCACTCTCGCCTCCTGTGTTGCCTCAGTGGCTTCTGCTATCATCGGGCACTCGACTGCTTCTGATGCTACCCAGGGTACTGCCTCTGGGGCCACGATCTTCGTGCCCAACTGGGCGTTGAGGATGGATGACCCCGTTTTCACGCACCCTCGGGCAGCGCGGGAGCATCTGACTAAGGAGACCTCTCCTCGGGATGCTATGGAGCTGGCCCGGAAGACTACTGAGTCCTTCTGCGCGGTTGCAGAGACTGTTGCGTCCCAGGTAAAATTTCCTTTTATTAATACTTTCCATTTTCTTCTTTTTTCATGTTTTCGCTTTATTGACCAACATTTTTTGCTCGATTGTAGATGGGTGTCATCGTAGGCACGACCTCTTGTCGATGCCTAAAGATGACCGAGCTGCTTGGCCGAACCCAGCGTCAATTGGAGGAGAAGATGGAGACCACTCGTCAGCTGCAGGCTTTGCTGGACACGACCAACCAAGCCAGGGCTGAGGCTGAGGCTCGTGCTCAAGCCGCTGCTTGGGTTGCTGTGGAAGAGGCTCTGGCCGTTTTCCAGGGCTCGGAGGCCTATCGGACGGTCGTGGTCCTGGAGGGGGGCCAGCAGTTCCTTTCAGGCTTCATGGAAGCCAAGAGAAAGGTTGAGGCCATGCACCCAGAGATGGATTTCTTGGGCCTTGCCCTTCTGGAGCCCGAAGAGGAGGAGGAATAGGAGGACGAGGAGTAGCTAGCTTCGGAGGAGGAGCGGCTTGAGGGGCAAGAACATCATCTAGACTCCAGGTGGGAGCAGTCGGATGGGCAAAAAGAACATCCAGGAACAGGGTAGCTCGCCACAGAGGAAGAACATCCAGGCTCAAAATGAGAGTAGCCCACCACAGAGAAGAGCCTCAAGACATAGAGGCTGAGGCAGCAAGACATAGAGGCTAAGGTAGCTCTTGTCCTGAACTAGGATTTTTGTTTCTTCTTTGTACTTTGAGGTTGTTAGGGTTCTTTTTTGCTTATACTTCAAGGTTGTTAGGGTTTTTGTTGTAACCTTTTGATAAGTTAATAAAAAACTCTTTCTTCAAACTTTGCTTTCTATATAATAGTTTCTCGCTTTTAAACTTAGTCATTTAGAGTAAAATTTCTTCCCAAAACTTAGGCGTCGGATCCGAGCCTATTGATAGAAACGTCGAAAGTGTTCGGCGTTCCAAGATAGAGGAATAGGCTTTCCATCCAACTCCTCGAGCTCGAAGGTACTGGGGCGGCACACTTTTTTGATTCAATACGGCCCTTCCCAGTTAGGGATCAGCTTTCTCGTTTCCCAACGTCGAGATGCTCTGCTCTTTTGCAAGATGAGGTCATAAAGCAGGAAGTGCCTTCCTTGCACTCGAGAGTTATAATACCTAGTGGTCTGTTGTTGATAGGCCGCTAGCCGGATCTGAGCTCTATCTTGGGCTTCGTCGAGGAGGTCAGCATTCATACGGAGAGCTTCGTCGTTGCTACTACTTTCGAAGTTTTGTACTCGGAGTGATGGGACCCCTATTTCTAACTGGATAACTGCTTCGGATCCGTAAGTTATGAAGAAAGGAGGTTCCCCCGTGGGTGCTCGAGCCATGGTTTGATACGCCCAGAGTATGTTGGGCAAGTGGTTTGTCCATTGCTTGTCCGCTTCGTCTAATCTCCTTTTGATGCCTTGCAGGAGGGTTCTAGTAGTTACCTCAGCTTGCCCATTAGCTTACGGATATCTGACCGAAGAGAAGCGATGCTCGATATGCAACTCATCGCAGAATGTTTTAAACCGAGCACTATTGAACTGCTTGCTGTTGTCCGTTACCAATACTTAGGGTACACTGAACCGACATACTATCGACTTCCAGACGAAGCCTCGGGCCTGATGGTCAGTGATGCTGGCCAGTGGTTCGGTCTCTACCCATTTTGTAAAATAGTCTATTGCTACTATGAGGTACTTTCGCTGACCAGCCGCTACGGTGAAAGGTTCGAGGAGGTCTGATGCGATGAAATTAACACTAGCAAGTGAACTAATCGTTCAAGTAATAAAATGATGAGTAAATATCGTTCCCAACGAGGACTGAACAAATACTACAGAAATTATGACTGAACTCTTGCTGTTATTTGAGCAAACGAATAATTGTAGGAGAAAAGTTTACTAGCAATTAACTAAAGAAAAAAAAATAAAAGCACTAATAATTAACGAAAGATTTGCAAACTTTTGAATGAAGACTCTTATGAACTAATGTGCTAATGACTCGACTTCACCTAAACCATAATTGACAAGAGTTTTGAATGGACAAGTTTCACTTACTATGTTTTTCAATATGGTAGAATCCCCAATCAATTGGTTATCCTTATTCAGGTATAACCACAATCTCGAGAATCATCAACTTCAAATATCCATATTCCAGGTATATTCTAGATTGATTCAACTTAAGAAGCATTAAGTTCAATGGAATTCCTTTCAGTTAAATCTCCCTATTCGGTTACGGTTTAAACGGACCACATGAACTTCCAAGAATCCCTATTCGGTTACTCCTATTTCATTCATGACATGTTTTACCCTGGCTTTGCATAGTTAACAATCCAAAATCATATTTATTAATTCAACTATTCATAAAAGAATAACTTCTCTATTCGACACATCACTATGCCTCAAGAAGGAATTAAAATAATAAACAGCATTAAGAACAATAAAACACACTTTTTGAAAAAAAAAGTAAATTCCAACTTGTCCAAATAGCATTCAAGATATAGGTTTAGGATCCATCTATCCTTAACATAAAAATATCTACTCCATAATAATATTCAAACAACCCATGTTCATATTATAAAACATCAACATAGCTAGATAAGAATAATACAAAACCGGAGAAGAATGACTTAAAAGCTTGATGCGTAGCCTCCCAGAGTGTCTCTAACTCTCATTTTGCGTCTCTTCTCCTCCAAATTCTGTTTTTTTCTTCTACGGCTGCGCTCTTCCCTCTTGTTCAACTAGGGTTTCAATTTATAACTTTCAGAATCCGCGGGCTGGCGCTGCAGCGCCAACATCCCGGCGCTGCAGCTTTAGGACGAATTTCTAATCCTAGTATGGCGCTGCAGCTTCAACATCCCAGCGCTGCAGCGCCAACTTTCTGTCCAAATCCTCTCTTTTTGTCAGCTTCCAGCACTGCAGCGCCAACATCCCAGCGCTGCAGCCTTGAGTTTCTGTTTCCTTTGCGCATTTTGGCCTTCTAGTGCTCTCCAGTGCTCCAGCAAGTGTCTGCACAACAGATTTCCATGAATTAGCATTGATCATTCAACTAAAACAACTTATTAGTAAAGTAAGATAGACTAAACTCAAATTGCTAAAAATACATGCAACATAATTCTAATACTTAAGATTGACACCAAAAACGTGCCTAAAAGTAGTATAATAACATGATTTATTCAGAGTTATCACACCCCCAAACTTACGTTTTTGCTAGTCCTCGAGCAAACTAGAAAAAAATTCTATGCACACACAACCTAAAAGTGAGAGATGGTTTGATTAGATTTGATATAACATGCCTCAAAGATTGCATATAGATTATAACGCATGAAAACTTTCCAAATGCTGCTAATGTCTAGAATTTCAAATTTATTGCCAGCTTTATCTTACATCAAATTCTTCAAACGTGTGTGTGTAACACCTTTATAAACTTAATTGTTTCACCACTCTGATCGGTTTATGCAAGCAGGTAGGATAATGCCAATCTTTCAAAGTCCATAAGCTTGCTTTTCACACCACTCTCCACTAATGTAGGCCATGACAATACCCGAGATTACCAGGACTTTATTCAGCTTATAACTTTGGTTAAGATTAAGGTATGGTAAAAGATTGATTTGGGGCTCACATCACCTTAAGCACATCAACCAATAACAATTTTATTTCAAACTTTCCCTTAGTTATAATGGAATACTTCCAATACTTTTGCTGTTGTCACATCTTCTTCTTCTTTTCTTCTTTTTTTTTTTCATATGCTTGTACTATAGTAGCACCAGTCTTTATTTTCGTGTGCATTAATGAAACCATAACATAGCATGTACACGACGATCAAACACGGCTTTGCCAGCTGCCTGTGATAGGCAGAATACAACTTGATCAAATAGTTCGTGTGGTACACTTTTTAACTTCGATCTTTCCCTTGGTCACTCTCGATGGAAAATATTTGGTACTTAACACAGCCAAGTCGAAGACTGCTTTCTCTTGCTCAATCTTCTGCCACCACTTAAGAGAATAGTCCATTCATTAATCGATGTGCTTACAGGTGAAAGGTAAAGTTATAGCAATTTTTTTTTTATGTTTTTTTTTTTTGAAAAAGAAATAGGTTAGATGATTGGGTGACAAAACAAAAGATATCCAAGCTCAAAAGGGGAAAACTAAGGATAATCACATATCAAGGGTTGGTTAGAAAGACTCAAACTTTCCAAACATGGCCTGGATCATTTCTTTGGTATAGTACTACCTAGGATTTCGCCTCGAGTGGTCTTCAAACAAGTTCTAGAGTCTAAGAGATCACAAGAACTACATTGCTCACATAAACGTTCTTCGAAACAGCAAGACAACAAAGTACTTAGGTGTAAGTGCTCATTGTGTTCAAAGAGTTCGATGTAAAATAAATCCAATAACAAATTCAAGCACACAGACAAACACAACATTTTTCAAATTTTCAATGGCTATAATCAAGTCAATCTATTTCTCATCATTGGCAGAATCAAAATCAAACAACAGAAAACACTCAGATAAAACAAACAGAAAAATAACTAGAAACATGAGTAGCGCACAACACTCAGATAAAGTTCTCACCTCCAAACTGGAATGATACATTGTCCGTAATGTATAAAATTTGAATTATAAAGTAAGAGAAGGGAACTCCACTGATTAGTCGGAGGCCAAATCAATCGTCTTTGTCAATGTCCTCATCCTTTGGATCATTGCGATTACCGGGATATGGTGGTAGTGGAGGAAGCTGCTGTGAGTCGATGCCCAAAATGTCTTGAATAACCCAGCATAATAGAGTGTAAATTTAACTTATTAACACCAGAAATTTATTCAGCTACAATACCCTTCTCTTCCAACGCACAGTCCCATGAAAATTTTCAGCATAAACTTGTGAAAATGCATCTTATCCATTCATACTTTCCTCAATTTTTCATCAAATCACCATGTATTATAAGCTACCCATAAACAACTCAAGTGATTGCACTTAAAAATCTGAAGTTTGAGAGTCTCAAAGTGGAGAAATCTTACTTGATTAGAAGACCTCAATATCACCCAAAATCACTTGAGAGGAGTGATTCTCGGGAAGAATGGAAGCAATCCATGGTGGAAAATGAAAAAGACCCTTGATTATGTGTTGTGATGGGAAAGAGAAGTGAAATTTTGGTGTTTTGGAGAGGGAGAGCAGCTGGAATTCTAATGTTGAAGTGCCCTAACTGCGGAAGGGCTGTGCATTTGAATATCAATTTGTGACTTGGCGCTGCAGCTTCCACTTTCCAGTGTCGCAGCGCTGGATTTCTAGGCAGATTGCACATGCATGAGTGCAGAAACAGCTTATGGGTGCAGGTCCTGGCGTTGCAGCGCCAACATTACGAGGTTGCAGCACTGAATCTCTGACCTGGACAGCGTGGAGGGTAAGGACCTGGTGCTGCAGCGCCAGAAATGTGAGGCTGCAGCACTAAATATCTGTCCTGACTCCAAGTCAGCCTGAAAATAAACCAAAAATACACACTGTAAGGCCATAAAAATTGAAATAACAGATAAATTAAACAAAACAAAAAAATTGAAACACACAAAATAACTTCAAAAGGCAAGAAAAATAAAAAGGAAGAACCAAAATGGTAGTTCTAATTTATAGTCTTTAGCTTGACTTTCGGATTCATGGCTCTTGGAGAACGGTGATGGACAATTGATGGTCAAAAGTCCCCATAATGTAGTGCTTCAATCAGTGCCCGTTAACCTTGAATGTCTCCTTGTTTTTCTTGTGTCGAACCTCAACAACACCAAAAGGTGAGATACTGATCATGGTATACGGTCTAGTCCATCGAGATCTCAGTTTTCTCGGAAATAGACGAAGTCGGCTATTGTACAGAAGAACTTGTTGCCCTGGAACAAATTCTTTCCTTGAGATGTGTCGATCATGCCGTTTTTTTGTTTTTCCTTGTACAGCTTTGCATTCTCATATGCTCCTAGTCGAAGTTCTTCCAATTCATCAACCTGTAACAAACGTTTTTGTTCTGCAAGGATTATATCAAAATTCAAGAATTTGGTGGCCCAGTATGCTTTATGCTTGAGTTCGACAGGAAGGTGGCAGGCTTTACCAAAAACCAACCTATATGGTGACATTCCTATGGGTGTTTTGAAAACCATTCTATATGCCCACAAGGCATCATCTAATTTAAGAGCCCAATCTTTCCTAGAAGTATTCACGGTTTTTTCTAAAATTCGTTTCACCTCCCGATTTAAAACTTCTACCTGGCCGTTTGTTTGTGTATGGTATGAGGTGCCGAGTTTGTGAGTCACTCCATATTTTCTTAACAAGGTTCTAAATTGACGATTGTCAAAGTGTTTACCTCGATCACTAATTATTGTCCTAGGAGTTCCAAACCGCGTAAAGATGTTTTTCTTGAGGAATTGGAGAACTACTTTGGCATCATTAGTGCGGGTTGCTATGGCTTCTACCCATTTAGACACATAATCAAAAGCAACTAGAACATACTGGTTTGATAAGGATGCAGGATAGGGTCCCATGAAATCAATGCCCCAAACGTTAAATATTTCGTAAACAAGAATATTGTTTAAAGGCATTTCATTTCGTTTAGAGATGTTACCAATTCGTTGACACCTATCACATGAGGCGACGTAAGCCTGGGCATCCTTAAACAAAGTCGGCCAATAGAAACCTGATTGCAATACCTTTGCTGCTGTTTAGTTTGCACCGAAATGTCCTCCAGCTTCTCTGTTATGGCAGTGATACAGAATATTGTTAAACTCATGCTCCGGCACACATCTGCGAATTACCTGGTCTGCACACAATTTGTATAGATGTGGATCCTTCCAAAAATAATGCTTCACGTCGGACAGAAATTTCTTTCTTTGTTGATAAGTGAAGTGCCATGGGATCCAGTTTCCTACAAGGTAATTGGCAAAATCAACAAACCATGGTGTCTCAGATACTAATAAAACAGAATCAAATGACGAAATAGAAAATATTTTCTCATCCGGAAATTCTTCGTTGATGCTGATGTTGGTCTCTTCTGATTTTTTGAGCCTTGATAAGTGGTCTGCTACTTGATTGTCAGTCCCCTTCTTATCTTTGATTTCTAAATCAAATTCTTGAAGAAGGAGAATCCACCTCAACAGTTTTGCTTTTGCGCCATTTTTCGCTAAAAGATACTTTAAAGTTGCATGGTCAGTATAAACAGTAACTTTTGATCCAATAAGATAGGATCAAAATTTATCAAATGCAAATACAACATCTAAAAGTTCTTTTTCGGTGGTAGTGTAGTTTAGTTAGGGTCCGGTAAGAGTGCAGCTTGCATAATAAATTGTCCGAAAGACCTTATCTATTCTTTGACCAAGCACTGCTCCAACTACGGTGTCACTGGCATCACACATTAATTCAAACGGGAGGCTCCAATCTGGAGTGACTACAACAGGGGCAGTTACCAATTTATCCTTTAATGTAGCAAATCCCTGCAAACAATCATCAGAGAAGTTAAACTTAACATCTTTTACAAGATGATTAGAAAGAGGTTTAGAGATTTTTGAAAAATCCTTAATGAATCTCCTGTAAAATTCTGCATGCCCCAGGAAACTTCTGATGGCTTTGACTGAAGTGGGAGGTGGGAGTTGTTCGATCACATCCACTTTATCTTTGTCAACTTCAATATCCTTCGATGATATTTTGTGCCCCAACACTATCCCTTGGACCATGAAACGACATTTCTCCTAATTTAGTACGAGGTTCGTCTCTTCGAATCGCTACAAAACTAAAGAGAGATTATGAAGGCAATCATCAAAGTTTAGACCAAATAGTGTAAAATCATCCATGAAGATCTCTAAAAAAATTTCAATCATATCAGAAAAAAATGCCAACATGTAACGTTGAAAAGTTGCTGGTGCGTTACAAAGACCGAAGGGCATCCTCCTATATGCAAACGTGCCATAAGGACATGTAAATTTCGTATTTTCTTGGTCCTCGGGTGCTATGGGGATTTGATTATATCCCAAGTATCCATCAAGCTGACAATAGAACTTGTGACCTGCCAATTTTTCCAACATTTGATCAATAAAAGGTAAAAGAAAGTGATCTTTTCTTGTGGCGTCATTCAATTTTCTATAGTCAATACAAACCCGCCAACCTATCACAGTTTTGGTGGGTATCAATTCATTGTTATTATTTTTCATAACAATGATCCCACCTTTCTTTGGTACTACTTGTACCGGGCTGGTCCAAGCATTATCAGAAATTGGATAAATAATACCTGCATCAAGTAGCTTGACCACTTCTTTCTTAACGACCTCCTGCATTGCTGGATTTAAGCGTCGCTGTGGTTGAACAGTAGGCTTGAAGTTCTCCTCCATGAGAATTTTGTGAGTACAAACGGAAGGGCTAATTCCCTTGATATCCACTATTGTCCATCCCAAAGCCTTTTTGTGCTTTTTCAAGACTTCCAACAAGCGTTCTTCCATTTTACTTGTCAATGAAGAAGATATTATAACCGGAAAAATATTTTTCTCTAGATAAACATATTTCAAATGATCAGGTAAAGTTTTTAATTCAGGGGTTATTATTGGTTCTTCTAGCACTTCTTTTCCCATTTCAGCTTCCAAATTCCTTGCTTCTTCTTGGATGACAAGTTCTTCAGTGGTGGTAGTTCCAGATTCCATGATGCATCTTTCCAAAGTATCTTCATTTAATGTCTTCTCCTGAAACTCATCAATGAGGTCATCAACAACATCAACATGAAAACAAGAAGAAGTAGATACATCAGACGGATATTTCATGATTTTATACATATCAAAAACTACTTGTTCATCATTAACTCTCAAAATCAATTTCCCTTGTTGTACATCAATCAGAGCTATTCTTGTAGCAAGGAATGGACATCCGAGTATAAGAGGTACCTCCCGATCCTCTTCCATGTCAAGAACAATGAAGTCTATAGGAAATATAAATTTATTAACTTTTACCAGTACATCTTCTATAATTCCCTGTGGTCTCTTAATAGATCGATAAGCTAATTGCAATGATACTGTTGTTGTTTTGACTTCTCCTAATCCAAGTTTCTTGAAAATTGAAAGTGGCATAAGATTAATACTGGCACCAAGGTCACATAAAGCTTTATCAAAAAATGAATTTCCCAAAGTGCAAGGTATAGTAAAACTCCCTGGATCTTTCAATTTTAGAGGTAGCTTGTTTTGCAGTATAACACTGCACTCTTCAGTCAACATTACCGTTCCATATTCCTCTAGCTTCTGTTTATTAGACAAAATTTCCTTCAAAAATTTAGTGTATCTAGGTATCTGTGCTAATGCCTCTGCAAATGGTATGTTAATATGCAACTTCTTGAAAATCTCTAAAAATTTTGAAAATTGTTTGTCTAATTTTTCTTTTTGGAATTTCTGAGGATAAGAAAGAGGTGGCATATATTTAGTTTCAGAGTTAGAATCAATCAAACCTTTACCAGTAGACTTCTTTGCTGAAACTCGTTTTTTTTTTTTGCTCAGTCTCTTCATTCTCGCCAACTTGCTGAGTAATTTCCTTAGGTTGTGGCTCTTTCAATTGTGTGCCGCTCCTTAGTGTTATGGCATTGACATCCTCCTTAGGATTCTTTTCTGTGTTGCTCGGGAGGGAACCTTGTGCACGTCCAGAAATTATGGTTGCTAGTTGACCGACCTGAACTTCCAGGTTTTTTATAGATGCTTATTGATTTTGGAATCTAGTTTCTGCTGTACTTAAGAATTTGGCCATCATATCCTCCAAGTTGGGCTTTTTTTCTTGAGGAAGGTATTCAGGATGATGTTGATTCGCATTGCTTTGATTCCACGAGAAGTTCAGATGATTCCTCCATCCCGGATTATATGTGTTGCTGTATGGATTGTTCTGCCTGTGAAAATTTGAAACAAAATTAGCTTGTTCAGCAGATGAATTATATGCAAACTGATTACCTGCTTGGCAATTACTGTTGTGATGACCACTACCACCACACAATTCACATATTGTATGTGAGTTGGGACTAAGTCCATCAATCTTCTTGTTGAGAGTCTCTAGTTGTGCTGCTAGAGCTGTAACAGCATCTACATTGTGCAATCCTGAGGCTTTGTTGACAGGTAACATTTCAATTGGCCATTGATAAGAGTTTGTGGCCATTTCTTCTAGTAATTCAATGGCTTCTTTTGGAGTTTTCCTCATGATAGTGCCACCTGCAGCTGCATCAATCATGTTGCGGGTTGTACTAGTTAAACCGTTATAAAAAGTTTGTACCTACATCTAAGTGGGCAGCTTGTGATGAGAACATCTTCTCAAAAGGTCTTTAAAACGTTCCCATGCCTCATAGAGTGACTCCCGATCGACCTGCAAGAATATAGTAATTTCATTACATAACTTTGCAGTTTTTGCAGGAGGAAAGTATTTCCCTAAAAATTTATGTGCCAATTCTGCCCATGTTGTTATGGATCCGGCAGGCAAAGAAGTCAACCAGCTTTTTGCTTTATCCCTCAATGAAAATGGGAAAAGCCTTAAATGAATTGCGTCCTCTGATACTCCGTTATGCTCGAATGTGTCACAAATTTCAAGGAAATTAGTCAAGTGAACATTTGGATCTTCTTGCGATAGGCCCCCAAATTGTACTAAATGTTGAATCATCTAAATGATGGAGGGCTTAATTTCAAAATTGTTCGCTTGTATAGGTGGTTGTCAAATGCTAGACTCAACACCATCCATCTTTGGCATGACATAATCCCACAGTGCACGTTGCACCTCTGCATGGTTTCCTTCTGCCATTGTGTCAACTGTTACTGGTGCTGCTCTTCTCAAAGCGTGAAAAGTGCGCTCAATCTTTGGATTCAGTACTGCAAGTATTCTCCCACTAGTACGTGTCATGCACTAATGACGAAAACCCTACAAAATAGACTTAAAAAACAAAATTAATAAACTCTCAAATTAACTAATAGAATCACAATAAATGTAATATATTATTTCAGTCCCCGGTAGCGATGCCAAAAATTTGATGCGATGAAATTAACACTAGCAAGTGCATTAATCGTTCAAGTAATAAAATGATGAGTAAATATCGTTCCCAACGAGGACTGAGCAAATACTACAGAAATTATAACTTAACTCTTGCTGTTATTTGAGCAAACGAATAATTGTAGGAGAAAAGTTTACTAGCAGTTAACTAAAGAAAAAAAAACAAAAGCACTAATAATTAACGGAAGATTTGCAAACTTTGGAATGAAGACTCTTATGAACTAACATGCTAAGGACTCAACTTCACCAAAACCATAATTTACAAGAGTTTTGAATGGACAAGTTTCACTTACTATGTTTTTCAAGGTGGTAGAATCCCCAATCAATTGGTTATCCTTATTCAGGTCTAACCACAATCTCGAGAATCATCAACTTCAAATATCCATATTCCAGGTCTATTCTAGATTGATTCAACTTCAGAAGCATTAAGTTCAATGGAATTCCTTTCAGTTAAATCTCCCTATTCGGTTACGGTTTAAACGGACCACATGAACTTCCTAGAATCCCTATTCGGTTACTCCTATTTCATTCATGGCATGTTTTACCCTGGCTTTGCATAGCTAACAATCCAAAATCATATTTATTAATTCAACTATTCATAAAAGCATAGCTTCTTTATTCGACTCATCACTATGCCTCAAGAAGGAATTAAAATAATAAACAACATTAAGAAAAATAAAACACACTCTTTGAAAAACAAAGTAAATTCCAACTTGTCCAAATAGCACTCAAGATATAGGTTTAGGATCCATCTATCCTTAACACAAAAATATCTACTCCATAATAATATTCAAACAACCCATGTTCATATTATAAAACATCAACATAGCTAGATAAGAATAATACAAAACCGGAGAAGAATGATTTAAAAGCTTGATGCGTAACCTCCCGGAGTGTCTCCAACTCTCATTTTGCGTCTCTTCTCCTCCAAATTCTGTTTTTTCTTCTACGGCCGCGCTCTTCCCTCTTGTTCAGCTAGGGTTTCAATTTATAACTTTCAAAATCTGTGGGCTGGCATTGCAGCGCCAACATCCTGGTGCTGCAGCTTCAGGACGAATTTCTAACCTTAGTCTAGCACTGCAGCTTCAACATCCCAGCGTTGCAGCGCCAACTTTCTGTCCAAATCCTCTTTTTTTGTCAGCTTCCAGCGCTGCAGCCTTGAGTTTCTGTCTCCTTTGCGCATTTTGGCCTTCCAGTGCACTCTAGTGCTCCAGCAAGTGTCTGCACAACAGATTTCCATGACTTAGCATTGATCATTCAACTAAAATAACTTATTGTAAAATAAGATAGACTAAACTCAAATTGCTAAAAACAAATGCAACATAATTCTAATGCTTAAGATTAACACCAAAAACGTGCTTAAAAGTAGTATAATAACATGATTTATTTAGAGTTATCAAGGTCCATTCCCCACATGGCGAAGGGAAGTGGGCTGGTGATAGGAGTCAGGAGGCTTGCTGGTCTGTGGGGGACGGCGGCATACTACTAGTAGTTCTTGCACTTTTTTACCAACTGCATTGCTTCTTCCCTTATCCTGGGCCAGTAATAATCTTGGCAATGGATTTTGAATACTAGGGCTTGGCCCCAAAGGTGATTCCCGCATATCCCTTCGTGGACCCTTTGGAGGGCGTAATTGGATTTGATCGGGCCAAGGCATTTTAAGTAGGGCACTGTGAGGCCTCTTTTATACAACTGATGACCTAAAATTATGTATCACGCCGCTCGGGATATGATTTTTCTAGCTTTGTTTCTTACTCCAAGGAGATGGCCATCCCACAAATACCCAAGGATGGGACTCATCCAAGTCTCTTCGCTAGACACGGGCAACACCATGGTTTTATCAATGCTGGGCACGACAAATGTTTCAAGGTAGACCGTCCGCATCGGTTCTGGCTAGCGAAAAGAGGCAAACTGGGCCAAAGAATCAGCTTTTGCTTTTGCGGCCTGGGGGATCTGGCTAATTCGGAACATTTTAAACTTTGCGACGAGCTCTTTAGCCCTTGCTAAGTAGCGATCAGTTCTCTCTCTTCGGGTTTTGAACTCTTCATTTACTTGATTTACCACCAATTGTGAGTTGCTGTACCCCTCAAGAGCTTCCACGGATAATACCCTGGCCAGCTTCATCCCAGCTAGCAAAGCTTTATACTCAGCCTCATTGTTTGAGGCCTTAAATTCAAACCTTAGGGCATACTCGAGGGTGAAACCATCTGGGCCACCCAAGATAAGCCCGGTGCCACTTCCAGCATCAGTGGAAGATCCATCAACATAGAGGGTCCACTGAAGAAACAGTCGTGTCTCGTCGAGAGCTTGAGGTGGATCTTCTTGCCTTGGTAGGGTGGTTTCCATGACGAAGTCGGCTAAGGCCTCGGCTTTGGTGGTAGCCCGAGGCCGGTAGCAAATGTTGAACTCGCCGAGCTCTATTGACCATTTCACTATTTTGTCAGAGACATCCGGTTTGTGGAGTACTTATCGAATGGGCTAGTTTGTGAGGAGGCTGATTGTGTGGGCCTAGAAGTACGGCCTGAGCTTGCGGGCCAAGATCAAAAGGGCGTACACCATTTTCTCCACATGAAGGTACCTTGTTTCCACATCAAGGAGGACCTTGCTTACATAGTACACTGGTTTTTACGCACTTGCCTCTTCCTGGATTAAGACGAAGGCTACCACCTCGTGCCCAGCTGAGAGGTATAGGAAGAGCTCTTCGTCGACTATGGGTTTGGTGAGTAAGGGGGTGTACCCAAGTATTTTTTCAGTTCTCTTAATGCTTCTTGGCAATCTTTGGACCAGACAAAATTTTTGGCCTTCCTGATGGCTTTAAAAAAAGGAGACAATTCTCAACAGATTTTGGCATGAATCAGCTCAAAGTGACTATCCTCCCAGTGAGTCGCTGGACTTCCCTTACGGTCCGAGGTGGGCTCATACTGAGAACGACTTTTATTTTCTCAAGATTTGCTTCTATACCCCTATAGGTTACCATAAATCCTCGAAACTTTCCCCCCGTGACCCCAAAGGCACACTTAGTAGGATTCAATTTCATTTGGTGATGGCGGAGGACTTCGAAGTCTTCTTTTAAGTCAGCTCTATGGTCATTGGCTCCGATGCTCTTAACTAGCATGTCATCAATATAAACTTCCATATTCTGGCCTATCTATCCTTGGAAGATTTTATTCACCAACCTCTGATAAGTTGTCCCAGCATTCTTTAGGCTGAAAGGCATGAATCTGTCACAGTAGAGCACTTGCTCAGTGATGAAGGCTGCTTTCTCTTAGTCTGGTCAGTACATGAGGATTTGGTTATACCCTGAGTATGCGTCCATGAGGGTTAGTAACTTATGCCCCGATGTCGCGTTGACGAGCTAGTCGATCCTCGGTAAACGAAAACTGTCTTTTGGATAGGCCTTGTTCAGGTCCGAGAAGTCGATGCAGATCCATCACTTGCCACTTGTCTTTTTCGCCATTACTACATTGGATACCCAATCTGGGTAATTTGCCTCTTGGATAAATTTGGTTGAGAGTAGCTTATCGACCTCTGCCCGGATGGCGGCCTGCCGCTCGGAAGCAAATGACATTTTTTTCTGGATGATCGATTTATTGTTTGGGTCCACACTTAGTCGGTGCACTATGACCTCTGGGTTGATTCCCGTCATGTTTGCGGTGGTCCAGGCGAAAATATCATGGTTCTCCAAGAGAAGGGCGAGTAAAGATTCTTTGAGGGTTTCTGGAAGATTGGAGCCAATTTGAATGGTTCGTGAGCTATCGTCGCCAAAGAGGATAGCGGTTAATTCTTCTACCAGTTGGCCCTGTGGGTTGCTTCCTTCATCTCTAAGGTCATCTAATTCAAGTGGGAGTGTCTCCGCCTTCTTGCTCTCTCTCACCGCGCTGAGATAACATGGCCTAGAGATCTGCTGGTCTCCCCTGACTTCGCCCACTCCTCCCTCTGTAGGGAACTTGATTTTCAGGTGGTATGTGGAGACGACCACTCGAAACTTGTTAAGAGTGGGCCGACCGAGTATTATATTATAGGATGAGGGTTGTCGAACGATCAGGAAGGTGGTTTGTACGGTGGTCCCTTGCGGAGTCGTTCTTGCTGTCACTGGGAGGGTTTTGCTGCCCTTTGCAAACATCAGACCTCCCGAAAAGCCATAGAGTGGAGTGGAGACCAGCTCCAACCGGGAGTCTCTCAGTTGTGTTTGTTGGAAAACATCATAAAATAGGATGTCAGCCGAGCTCTTGTTATCGACCAGGACTTGTCTGACCTCGTGATTAGCCACGAGGAGAGAGATAACTACGGTGTCATCATGCAGGGTCTGTACTCCTTCCAAGTCTTTGTCCGAAAAGGAAATGGTTCCGCCCGACTTCTGTCATTTGTAGGGTCCGGAGACAGAAGCCACTGATTTGGCATAAGACTTCTCGCGGTTCTCGGACGCACCCCCAACTGCGGGCCCCCCGCAAATGGTTTTGATGATTTTTGCCATGGTGGCCTCTGGTTTCTTCTAGCTAGACTCCCCACGGCTCGGCCCAAGACTTTTTCGGATAGGTTGTATCAGCCTATTTCATTCGAAAGGGTGCTCAGGACTTCTCCGGGGTCGCTCTGTGAATTTCTCCATCCGCAGCCCGGTAAACTCTTTTAGTTGTCCTCTGTTGATGAGGGCCTCGATATGGTTCTTTAGCTCCTAGCAATCTTCTGTGCCATGACCGTGGTTCCTGTGGAACCTACACCATGTGCCTCGATCTTGGTTGAGGTTCAATGGTCTCAGGGGCCATTGTAAGATGGCCTTGTCATGGATCTGCATCAGGATGTCGATCCTAGATGCATTGAGTGGAGTGTAGTCTCTGGAGGGCCCAGGGGCCCTTGGGGGCTCGAGGCCTACCTTCGAAGGGCCTAGGGGCCCTTGGTCTATCCTAGCGAAATGGTCGTTTAATAGGCTCGCGACTCGGGCTGGTGGGGCCTCTCTTCTTCCTTTCCGTATCCCTTTCTAGCTTTTTCCGGAATGCCTTGTCATCTTTTGCCAGCATTTACTTCTCGACTCTGGCCAAGATTTCACTCATGTCAATAGGCGGGCACTTGGTGAGCTTCTAACTGAAGACCCCAGATCTTAGCCCCTTTTTAAAAGCCAAGATCTAGACACTGGGGTCGAGATTGGGGATCTCCCAAACGACGGAATTGAACCTCGAAATGTAGGCTCGTAGCTTCTCCCCTCTTAACTGGACAATGTTGAACAGGGACTCCGAGGTTTTCTTTGGTCCTTTGCTACTAATAAAATGTGAGGTGAAGGCATAACTCAGCTCCTTAAACATATGGATGCCCCCTAGTTTCAAACGAGAATACCACGTCCCAACTGTTTTTTCGAGCGTTAGGGGAAAAGCTCGACACATCATAGGATCGGAATGATTGTGGAGTGCCATCATGGTTCTGTAGTGCCCGAGATGATCCAGAGGGTCAGTATATCCGTCATAAGGCTTAATCTGAGGCATTCAGAAGTTTGGCGGGAGGGGGCCCTCAAGGACTTCCTGAGCGAAAGGGGGATCCTGTACATCGAGTTCGTCCATAACGTTGTGGCTGCGGCCTCTAAATGCTTCATTGATCCATCCCTCTATATCCTTAATTCGCTTGCCGAGGCCTTCGTTGCTTTTGGACGAGGGCTTTCTCTAGACTTGGCCACACAAGGTGGGGGAGACTCAGCCACGGAACAGCCAACGACAGAAGGTCTACGGTTAGCTGGACCGATGCGACTGGGGTTCGACCGAGAAGGTACTGGTGATGGCTGACGAGCTCCTCCACGGATCTCAGCGGCTAGGTCAGCCACTAGTCGTGAGAGTTCCACAAACTGCGCCTGGAGAGTAGCTACATTGGGGTGCGCCTCGATCTCGGCCGAGGAACTCAATCTGGACCTCATTGCTCCTTTATCGATGTCCTTGGCAGAGGTTTTAGGTGGTATGACAACAAATGAGTTCTTTAAACTTCTTTGCTGTTACTGTCCAACAAAAGATGATGGTTTCCCATGGACAGCGCCGATCTGTTGATGCCAAAAATGTGTTTTGCTGAGCTGGAGGTCGGGCCTCAGATATATCTGCACAGGGGAGAAAAAGTGAGCTAGGGGGTCGTCGGAGGGGGTACCTCCGAGGATGCTCCGAAGCTTTAGTCAGAGTGAGAGAAAATTCATGTGGAGGGCGAGCATTCCCTTTTTAGGTTAAGAAATGTTGGATGGTTTGGAATGCGCACCTGAGTCTTTTTATAGGGCTTTGAGGCGGCCTTCTACCTAGGGCGGGTGGTGACGTGAAGTCCCAACTTGGTTGGGCAATGATGCCTAGGAGGCTCAGCTAGGTGGCCTGGGGCTGTCCGTTTGTGCTTCGCCTTGCTGTCTTGATCAGGAGCCGTCTATGTGCAATGGCGGTTGGTGACCTAGAGTCCCAACTTGGTTGGGCAATGATGCCTAGGAGGCTCAGCTAGATGGCCTAGGGCAATCCGTTTGTGCTTCTCTCTATTGTCTTGATCAGGAGCCGTCTATGTGCAAAGGTGGTTGGTGACCTGGAGTCCCAACTTGGTTGGGCAATAATGCCTAGGAGGCTCAGCTAGGTGGCCTGGGGCCATCCTTTTGTGCTTCGCCTTGCTGTCTTGATTAGTAGCCGTCTATGTGCAAGGGTGGTTGGTGACCTGGAATCCCAACTTGACTTTAGGTCTGGATCCTCTGTGTCTCGATCTATTGACCTACCTTTGCAATGGCCTACATGTCATCTCCTTATTGATTGTGTATTTTGGCCGTATCAGGTGTAATTGCTTGGAAGGTGTTGTGCTTTGATGCTAAGGGAGCCTCTGAAGATGTACTGGTATTTTGCAGTGTAATAATGAATGGAATTGTAGTCTGTAATCGAGTTTGTGATGATTGGCATAATTCATTAGGTTTGAAAAAAAAAAAAATCATATAAGTTTGGTTTGACTGAGTTTTTTTTTCTTTCAAGGAATTAATGATTAATGCATTTTCAGAATAAAAAGATTTCACACCAAAAAAAATACTCAAAAGAAACATTCACTTTCATAAATTTACACATTAAAAAATTATCTTATTTTGATATTAACAATTTATATTCTGATAATATCGTCGCTCTTTTTCATAAACTTAATAAATAGATGGTGTCTTTACCTTTATTTTCTTTTCAATGCCTTAAATTTTGTCATAAATCATACATACTGAACTTTTTCCTCTGAACAAAAGCTTCATATATTGAAAATATGAATGGTGCTTGGTTTTCAATTTGGTAAAAATTTGTCAATCAACATTTTTATTAGCTAAATAAGTTCTCTGTCATCTTAACAAATTGGTGGTGCTTTTTATTTTTTATTTTTTTTATTTAGCCCTTTTTAATTGAACTTAATTGAATTTTTAGTTTTAAAATATATAAATACTTCTGGATAGACATATTTTCAAGAAGCAATTTGTATCGAAAAATACATATTACAGTGGCCATTTGTATTCTAATACATATTTCAGAGGTATCTGTATTCTTAAATCAAAAAATACATGTTTTAAGTGTATCTGTATATTTTAAAACTATAAATCTTTATGTGTAGAATTACATGTGATTAAAAATAATTTAATAATAAAAAAAGCCAATAAACATATTAACAGGTAGTGCCTTGATTCTCCTTTAGAATAGAAAAATCTATCAATCAACATGCCTAGATAAAAACAAGTATTGGTATATATTAACAGGTGTTTGTTAAAGATTACATAATAACAATGTACTTGTTTCCTTTTTTTCCCACGAATATCTGAAATTTCTTCTTTCTTTATTTTTGTATGCTTTGATAAGAGATGTATTAAATTTTTGACTGAGCTTGGGGAAAGTTATTTTTGAGTTAAAAATTAAAAATAACAATATAGAAAGACTCATGGAGTTTTACTAGAGGTTTGAACTGATAGTATGACCCATAAAATTGTCTCTAAAAAATATTTTTTTTTTGAATAAATATTTGGGTGGCAATTATCATGCCCATCCTCTAAATCTGTCACTGGTTTTACTTCAAATTCTAAAAGTTTCTTTAATACATTTGTTTTCAGTTGGCTTTAATTTCACATCTTTTTTTTAGATTCCCTTAATTTCACTATTTAGCATGATAAACCTTACATAGAAAACACCATAAAAGGCAAACACAAAGAGATTGTGATTACTGAGGAAGAGGGTGGAACAATAATGTTTTGAAAAGGACCTGGATCCTCCCTGGTAATGTATGAATTTTTTTTCTTAGATATACTATTTGATAAATATCACGTTAAAACTATAACTGACATGTATCGTTCATCAAATGATGTATTTGAAATTTTTTTTTCCCTTACTAAAAAGATTTTCACCAATATGAAAAATAGCAAGGAGTCTTTACACAATGTAGGGTTTAAATAGTAAAATAATAAAAGAATCACTTAAGTAAAAATTGTTAAAGTTAATAAATTAATAAATAAGAGAATTAAAAGTTGGTGTAGAAATGTAAATAAATATGTAAATGAAAATCCAAAAAAAGGGGATTTTTTTTCAAAGTTAAAGTCATTTGCAGCCCAAAAGAGAACTTAATTAAATTAATTTTGTTTGTTGTGATTGCAATTGGTGTCTATTATAAAAAGTGGAGAAATGCAAAAAAAAAAAAAATAAAAAAAATATCGCATCAATATGTGTTAAACACTTATTATCTTACGTAAAATATAAATCAATAAAAAATGAATATTTTTCATATAAAATGATCGGTTTTTTCATTTTTTAATTTTTTTCTCACATATTACATCGTTAAATCTTTATCTTTATATTTATTTTTTTATTTACTTTTAAGTTTCGACCAAAGAAAGAATTAAACGAAAATTTATAATTTTTTTTTAAAAAAAAGCCTCCATAGCAAAAATTATCCTGAGCCTTAGCTTTTTCAATGGGGAAATTTTTAGTTACACCGAGTAAGATTTACATCGATAATTTTTAAAAATTTTATTAATAATATTTATATAAAATAAATTAATATTAATAATAAAATTTCCAACTGATGCTTCTAGATGATAAGTAGATGCTCAAAATCAAATGGGACAAGGACCTACCGTAGGGCTTGGAGTTTAGTTTTATTTTTTACGAAGGTCCTCACTCCTTTCCTCAAGAAAGAAAAGAGAACAAGACGATAGTCTCCCTTCCTTCCTTCCTCTCTCTTGCCTGCATGACCCCACGTTAGAGAAATATACCAGACGAGAGTATACATCTTCCAAAATTACCCCCACCAAGACACAGCGCACAAACAATCTTAACGGGATAAAAAGGTACATTTTACAACCGAGTCCCTTGTTTTTATTTATGCCGCAACAAAGCAAACAACTCTCTACTACTATACGAATATATCAAGATTGTTGCAAGAAAAAAAAAAGGGAAAAAAAAAACGACAGACAAGAACATCCATAAATATACATCACCATTTAGGAAGAGAGAGAAAATCAAGGAATAAAAGGAGGAGAGATTGCTGCATAGATGCTATCGTGCGCTTAACGGAGTACCGTTGCGGTTGGTGATATGATGGGAGGAGATGTGACCAGAACCACCAGCACCAGCAGCGGCGTAACGGCGACGGCGGCCGTGGCATCGGTGTCGTATGGGACGGCGGAGGCGCAGTACGTGGAGGCGAAGACGTCGGTCTGGTGGGACATAGAGAACTGCCAGGTGCCCAAGGGTTTGGACCCGCACGGGATCGCGCAGAGCATAAGCTCGGCGCTGGTGAAGATGAACTACTGTGGGCCGGTCTCCATCTCCGCCTACGGAGACACCAACCGCATCCCCGCCTCCGTCCAACACGCCCTCTCATCCACCGGCATCGCCCTCAACCACGTCCCCGCGGGTCATTCCCTAACTTACACACTATATAAGCGCAAACACGTGTATCGTTAGGTTTTCTGCGCTTAATTTTGAGATGGTTAATCGCGTCATTTCTACTTTTATTTATGGGCCTGAGTTGATCTTTTGATTAATAGGCATTTAAAGATCACAGCATTGAATTTGAATTGTTACTTTTGTGCTGAGGATACGAAATTTAAGTGATGCTGTGGATGTTATCCCATTTATTTGTTTGATTGTGTTTGCGTGAGGATGAATTGTTTGAGAAGGGAGATGATTGCGTTCTTTTCGGGGTTGAATGGGGGTAACGGGTGGAATCTTTTTGTGTTTCTTTAATTGAATAAATGGCGATTTTTATGTTAATTTTGACTTCAATTTTTTTATGAATACTTTATTGATTTAAAATTATAAAAAAATATTTTTTGAATATTTGTGAACTTTATGAAACTATATTTGTAAAATTTTAATTACTTTCTTAATTTAAATTTAACCAAAAAATTAATTATTTAATTGGATGAATAGTGCATACCGACATATAAATTCTGACTTGGGAGTAATACCAATGATGAGTTGATTGGTTTCATTTATGAGTTTCTGTAAATGTATAAATCTCAATCTTCAATTTATAGTGTTGTTAGCAATTTTACTTCAAAAAGAAAATTGTTCTCATCTATTTTACTTTAAAAAGGAAAAATGTTGTGATCAATTTCAGTATATTCTTTTTAACTGTTGCGGTGGATGTTATCCAATTTATTTGTTTGATTGTGGAATCTTTTGTTTTTGGTTCATTGAGTAAATGACTAATAACAAATAACAAATTTTTTTCCCAGAATAACCAATGATGAGTTGATTGGTTTCGTTTATGAGTTTCCTATAACAGTATAAATGTATGAATCTCAATCTTCAATGTAGTCTTTTAAGGGTTATGATCAATTTTACTTTAAAAAGAAGTATTGTGATCAATTTTAGTAGTTTCTTTTAAGTGATGTGGTGATTGTTGTCCAATTTATTTATTTGATTGTGCTTGTTTGAGGAGGGAATGTTTGACAAGGGAGAGAGTTGCGTTCTTTTAGGTGTTGAATTTGGTACTAAGTGGGATCTTTTGTGTTTGGTTCATTGAATAAATGACTAATAAGTAATAACCAATGACGAGCTTATTGGTCTCATTTGTGAGTTTACAGTAATAGATAAATGTATAAATCTCAATCATCAATGTAACCTTTTAAGCGTTACTTATAAAAAAATGTAACCTTTTAAGTGTTGTGAGCAATTTTACTTTACAAATAGAAGTGTTATGATCAATTTAGTAGTTTCTTTGTAACTGATGCGGTGGATGTTATCTAATTTATTGTTTGTTTATGCTTGTGTGAGGATGGAATGCTTGAGAAGTGAGAGAGTTGCGTTCTTTTGGGGGTTGAATTTGGTAATGGGTGGAATCTTGTGTTTGGTTCATTGGATAAATGATGAATAACTAATAACCAATGATGAGTTGATTGGTTTCATTTATGAGTTTCCTGTAAAAGCATAAATGTATAAATCTCAATCTTCAATATAGTTTTTAAGTGTTGTGAGCAATTTTATTTTAAAAAGAAAAATGTTGTGATCAATTTTAATAATTTTTTTATTTTTTCTTTTCTTATCCAAATTTTAGTAGTTTCTTTTTGACTGATATGGTGGATGTTGTTCCATTTATTTGTATGATTCTGTAATCTTTTGTGTTTGGTTCACTGAGTAAATAGACTAATAACTAATTAACTAATGATGAGTTGATTGGTTTCATTTATGAGTTTCCTATAACAGTATAAATGCATATATCTCAATCTTCAATATAGTCTTTTAAGGGTTGTGAGCAATTTTACTTTAAAAAAAAGTGTTGTGATCAATTTCACTTTAAAAAGAAGTGTCGTGATCAATTTTAGTAGTTTCTTTTTAAGTGATGCGGTGGTTGTTATCAGATTTTTATTTGTTTGATTGTGCTTGTTTGAGGATGGAATGTTTGAGAAGGGAGAGAGTTGCATTCTTTTGGGGGTTGAATCCGGTAACTGGTGGAATCTTTTGTGTTTCGTTCATTGAGTAAATGACTAATAACTAATAACTAATGATAAGTTGATTGATTTCATTTATGAGTTTCCTATAACAGTATTTTAAGGGTTGTGAGCAATTTTACTTTAAAAAGAAAAATGTTGTGATCAATTTTAGTAGTTTCTTTTTAACTGATGCGGTGGATGTTATCCCATTTATTTGTTTGGTTATGCTTTTGTGTGGATAGAATGCTTGAGAAGGGAGTTGCATTCTTTTGTGGGTTGAATTTGGTAACGGTGGAATCCTGTGTTTGGTTCATTGAATAAATGACTAATAACTAATAACTAATAATGAGTTGATTTGTTTCTATTTATGAGTTTCCTGTAGCAGTATAAAAGTATAAATCTCAATCTTCAATGTAGTCTTTTAAGGGTTGTGAGCAATTTCACTTAAAAAAGAAAAGTGTTGTGATCAATGTTAGTAGTTTCTTTTCTCCCTCTAAAACTGTATTACCGGGCCGTTTGTATTTGACAAAACTGAAATCGGTGCTTGTTTTTGCATTTTCTTTCCTTATGCATGGTTTACTTTCATATCATTTTTCCTATATTTTTTTCTTTACCTTGCGTTACATCGGGTATAAAGTAGAACACTAGAAAGTACTTTGGATGCGAATCACCTTCATTAACATGTTAACGTTTGAAAACTTTGGAGGGTAGTTAAAGGAGGTTCCTTTGGGGGAATACGAGGGGGAATACAAGTATCATTTGGTTAGGTGGGGTGTGGTTAAGCAACCGATGGAAAAGGGGGTCTTGGTCTTAAATCCCTTACTTTATTCAATAAAGCTCTTATAGGGAAATGATTATGGAGATTTCTTGTGGAGAGGGATCATATTTGGAGGTGGTGGAAGCTAAGTTTGGGATGGATCCTAATTGATGGATGTCTAAGGAAGGGAGAGGGGCCTATGGTGTAGGGGTGTGGAAATGGATTTGGAAAGGATGGGAGGTTTCTTTTCCTTGTGTGTTGGTGTTGGTGGGTAATGGGCAGAGAACTCGGCTTTGGCATGACACGTTGTTTGGGAACACTACTTTAAAAGACCAATTTCCAGATATCTATGTTATTGTGAGAGATAAAGAAGCTCTTATTTGTTTCTGCGTCTCCTTAATTAATGATATAATCTCTTGGGATGTGCCTTTTCTCCAAAATATCCATGATTGGGAGGTTGAGAGGGTTCAAAGTTTTTTGGAAGCCTTGCATAGTTCTAGGATGGATTTGGCTAGAGAGGATTTGATTAGATTGGGGGATAGCCTGGATAAAAAGTTTGAGGTGAAATCATTTGATAAGATTCTTCTTGTTGGGGATCCTTCGGAAAGATCTTCCAATATCTCGTGGAAAGCAATTTGGTGTCCTTCTATCTCCAAAAAATATATTTTTTTTAGTGTGGGAAGCCTCTTGGGGGAAGGTTCTTACTAGACAATCTACAAATAAAGAGGAAAGTGATTGTTAATAGGTGTTACATTTGTAAAGGTTGCGTCAAGTCTGTGTTTCATCTTTTGATGGAGTGTTTATTGGCTAAAAGCTTGTGGGTGATGGCTTATAGTGTTTTGGGTGTTTCTTAGGTATTTGCTGGATCCGTGAAAGATGATGTGGGGGCTTGGAGTGGGTTATGAGCTTCTAAGGAACTTAAGAAAGCTTACTCGTTGATTCCCCTCTCTATTTTCTGGATCGTGTGGAATGAGAGGAATTGTAGAGCTTTTGATAGCATTGAGAGACCTATTAATGTAATTAGAGATAGTTGGTTCATTGCCTTTAATTTTTGGTTCACATGAATATTTTTTTGTGAAAGTAGATCTTTTAGATTTTGTAGAGTTTCTATCGTATAGATAGTCGTTGTAAATGGGTTGCACCCTTGTGGTGCGCCTTTTTCTTTTAATATAATTTTACTTATAAAAGAAAAACGTTTGAACAGGTGTGAAAGATGCAAGTGACAAAAAAATTCTTGTTGACATGCTGTTCTGGGCTGTGGACAACCCTGCTCCTGCAAATTATTTGCTGATTTCTGGCGATAGGGATTTTTCTAATGCTCTCCACCAGTTGCGCATGAGAAGGTACAATATTCTTTTGGCACAACCACAAAAGGCATCAGCACCGCTTATTGCTGCAGCCAAGAGTGTATGGCTTTGGACAAGCATTGCAGCTGGAGGACCCCCACTTACAAGCGGTGAATCCTCACAACTTGCTAACGACCGTAATACCTTTAGCCCTGAAATGTTGCATCATCCAGTTTCTGAACCCACTCAATTCAGCCAACCAATTGATTTCAGTTCTGGTACTGGAAGGGTTGCTGATAACAAATACAAAGGGAAATTCGTTCAGAAAATGGCAAATCATCCTATCATGTCAAGAGCTTCAAGCATGCCAGTTTCGATGCAAGAAAGTAAGAATAACGATTATGGTAACCAGCAGGAACATACACAAGTAAAGCAGTTTAAGAAAGCTCCACACGAGTTTTTTGGTGGCAGTGAGCCTGTTGTCTCCACAAGTAGGTCTACTCCCAATTTTTTCCCGAGCAATACTAGCCCTTCAGGGAACAATGGCAATAATTTCATAAGCAGTCCTCAGAATCAATATCCTCATCCTTCAAGGCCAAATACTTTCCCGATGCAACCACCTTATGCACCAGATAATCTGCTACGTCCTAATTCCCATAATCATGGCTTTCGCCCAATGCCTCCGAGAAGCAATGGCCCTAGATTTTCTTCAGTCCCATTCACAAATGTACCTGATATTGGTAAGCTTAGTACGTCTCAATACCCCAACTATGCTCAAAATCATCCTAGTTTTAATCATCGAGTTGGAAAAGAGTTTAAAGCAAGCTCTATCGACTCTGCATATCCAGCTAGCTTAAACATTCCACAAAAAGGTCCCATCCCCCACAATGGCCAAGCAATTTACCATAATACTCCAAAAAATAGGAATACTCGTGGTCGTGAATTCTCACCTCCATCATCTGCAGCGGTTTCTAGTACTGGTTCAAGCAATAATATTTGGGGAACTCAAGGGTGCTCACCACCTTCTAAATATGTGCAAGGCCTTATTGGGGTTATCTTACTTGCTCTAAACACTCTGAAAATTGAAAAAATTATGCCTACCGAAGCAAATATAACTGATTGCATCCGTTTTGGAGATCCAAAGCACCATAATACTGATGTAAGGAAAGCTTTGGATAGTGCAATCGAGCAGCATATGGTAGTGAAGCAAAACATAGGTGCACTGCAGTTGTATGTTGGTAAAAATGAGAAACTTTGGAAGTGTGTGAATCCCATAGGTGGTAATCCTAATAATTATCCAAAGGTAATTTGGGATGGAATACAGAAGTTTCTGACCTCATCCTCTAGACGATTGGCAATAATGGCTTCTCAATGCAGGTAAACATTTTTGTTGATGTTTTTGGCTGTTATGACTTCTGGAATTCTAAGTTTTGACTAAGGAACTCTTTGCATTGATTTTTCATCTACTCCACAGGTATGAAGCAGCTTTGGTTCTAAGAAAGGCCTGCTTGGAAGAGCTTGCTTTAGGTGATGTACTCCAACTCTTGAATATTGTAATCACCACGAAGAAGTGGATTATTCAACATCAGTCAGGATGGCAACCAATTACTATTACCCTTCCAGAGACCAAAGATGAAACCGGTACCAAAACTGGTGCTTGATCTAATCAAAGATTAGTCTGGGTACCAATAAATGGCCCTAAGATGGTTGGTGTTTTACTTTATCGTTAATGCACTGGATTTGGGAACTGTGTTTTCTTTATGTTAATTTCTTAGAAAACTCTCGTGGGCGTCTGCACGAAGGAGGGGAGCTTTCTACAGGTAAGACATCTATCACACAATGTTGAAATACACTCAGGATACAGAGTCACAATAAGTTGCCTCTTGAACTTCTTCATAGGCTGTCTCTAGCTGCATTATAAGGCTTCTGTCTATACGAAAGCCATCCATCAGACATTTCCATCCATGCTGGATATTGCTTAATTAGAATTAAGCTAAAGCCTTACTTTCATCCTGTAGAATGTAATGGGGGTGGTACTTCTGGGTATTGTGATATTTTGTTTCAAATCATAGATCTGTAAGCAGGTAGCTGTAGTCTGCTGTCAGTATATTTAATACCATCAGCGCAGCCAGCACTATTATGTTGTGGGGATCTTTAGAGCTCTCAGGAGACAAGCTCAGGCTAAAGGTCCCGGTGGAGATGTGGTTAAATGTGGAACATAATCTCAATAAACAGGAAGAAATTTAATGGCGGAAAGAGAACGAAGTGCCTATGCACGCATTAAGCTTTTGAAGTATGTTGATGTGAGAAAGTTTCAGTGGTAGGTTGATTTTTTTTAGGTGATACAGCTTGTAATAGAAAAGGTTTCATGGCTGTTGGCTGATGTAAGTTTTTATGATTTTGGTATCATGGGGAATGTGACAATTGAGTATCCTATTATAATGGGGAGTGTATTTGGTTGTATCCTGAACCTTGTTTTGGTGGTGAACAAGTAATTCTGGGTGGAATTCTGGTAGTATTAATTTTGAAATGCATGAAGTTCAATGTTATATTTCTATTCTTCAAAATGTTCTCGAGTTGGTCGTGGATTCCAGCTTTGATCCTTGAATTGTGGATTGGATAAATTCCTGCATGTTTTGACTTCACCGCAGAATACCATTTTCTTTTCTTTTCTTTTCTTTTCTTTGTTGGGATTTGCAGAATGCTACTTATTAGAAAGAGAGAGAGTAACAAAGCAGTTGAAAACAAATGGATCGGGCCAAAATTGGTTATTTCATCATCTGTATTATAACAAAAACAATTGGATTACTGATACTGTGTATGTGGGTGAGGTAGGTATGTGTTGATGTATATCAAGCTTATGAAATAATTTTACCGCTGCTGTCTTACTAGGAATATTCGAACTTCCAAAAGCGTTTCTGCTGCTGTCTTACTAGGAAAATTCGAACTTCCAAAAGCTTAATGGATTGAAGAATGCCATTGATTTGGTAACCATTATTTTTGGCTATTAGGGCAAAAAACTAAATAAGCATTAGCTAGCAACATCTTAAGCTAACCGCATAAGAACTTTAAAGAAATTCTATTTTTTAATTTTTTTACCATTCTTAAAACTTGTTTATTTGTGAAAAACATTTTTTTTAACCATTTTCTTTATCTCTTTTTGACAATTTACATATTCTTAATGTAATTTAAAAAATAATATATATTTTTTGTATTTTGATTTTTTCAACATAATTTGAAAACAATAAAAGATAAACAAACTGCATATTGAGACTTCAAATAACCTTTCATATATCGTGAAAAGATAACAGTCTAATCTTTGTCAATTATTAATTTATCTTCTATAATCACATATGATCCAAATCGATCGCTTCATTGTGTATTTCATATAACAATGCTCATTTTAATTTTTTTTTCTCATCTTTTACAATATCATATCGAAAAGATTAAAAAAACAAATCAATCTCTTTTTCAAAATTTTGTAATTTTTTTTGGGATCACATGACATGAAGCATGAAAGATAGCCTCTTGGCTATAGACCACGTCAGTCAAAGACTACTCGAGATGGATCTGGTTTATATCAAGTTTTTTCAATCTCAATGCAATTATGCAACCCGCCTCATATATCAAGTCACCATTTCATGTTACCGCCGAAAAAAGAGGGAAAGAAGTGGCAAAGTTTCCTGGTATGCCCAGTGATACTTTTGTACATTTTTTATCATTTTAATACATGTTTATTTACAGATAAAAAAAAAAAAAAAAAGTGGCAAAGTCATTCTTCAAAGGACAAACTTGAGTGTTGAGATCCAATTTAGGATTGAAAAATTCACGCCACCAAGAAATTTCATCATGGAAAAGCTTTATTAAGAAATTTTATTGCAATTTCCATGAAAATAAGAAATTGAACCAGACTTTAAAAAACGATTGTAAGGGTTTAGATGGATGATTGATGCTTCTGAACCAACACCAAACTGACATGTGAATACAAAGAATCAGCTGTAAATATGTGGATCAACAAATGAGGTACTTAACTCATAAATTGTTAAGTTTTTCAGCACAACTTGTGTAGGTATAATTGAGATCTGGACCATGACCTACGGCAACAACACAGATTGTACAGGTGCATTTAGTAAAACATACCAGATCACACATAACTTCACCTGAGGATTTTAATCAGGGAAGGAACGGATTGTGAGAAGGATAGGCCACTTTTTGCTTTTTGTAAGCCCTGCAAAGCAAAAAGACAGAATTGATTATGAATAACTTAGACCACTGATAACAACAGAATCCAAAAACAAGAAATTGACGTAGCCTCTGGATAGTGCTAACTACCTGGAATCATTAAATCCCTAAAGTCCTACAGTTCCTAGAATTATAAGAAGGGAACCCGAATCAAAGCATGATTTTTTCTCCCCCCGTGTACCCTTGGAACTCCAGTTCTGACAACTCGCACATATGTATCTGACCAAGAAAGATGAAGTATGATGATAGAATAGATAAGGATATAATGAAAAAAAGTAATGATCATCACATCAAGAAAATAGTAGTGATCAATTTCATTATAAAATGTTACATGAGGTTGAACATTCGCCTCTGGCACCTGTAATGATGATTACATGGAATTTTAATAATATATCAACTCAAAGAAAAAGAACATATAAACTCAGAAATTAATTATCTTTTTTACCACATTGAGGCGCAAAATCCTTTAACAGAGTGACTAACATTCCAATCATGGTTTGCAAACTTGAAACCCAAATGAGCTAGATCTGATTGTACATCCTGTAGTTGACTCTATGTATACTCAGAGATACGAATTAGAATGGCACCTGTATTTCATTGATCAATCAACCAAACTTATACAAATAAACAAGAAAAGATGCAAATTCCAGTTAGCTGCAATACAGCACCACCAGGGAATAAACAAATTACTCAACTGACTGGGCAATTAGGTTTGCTTACTTACCAAGAGAGGAAAAAATAATTTGGAAATACATAACGCTAGTCAATGATCAATATATGAATACCTTAATGATACATATGGAACAACAAATTAAAGGATATGAAATGGTTTTTGATAACATCAAATAACTTTTCTTATCAATACTAGGTTACCATACATGGGCATCTCACATACAGATAAACTAATCTGTCAAATCATCATCAAGAAAATCAAGACCATCATCATCCGTAGTAACACCTCCGGCAGAAGGATTAACCTCCAAAGGTTCGAGTATGCTGGCCAATGTTACCATTTCTGCAGGTCGTTTTTTGTCATTCTCATCCATTTCATCTCCACAAAGTTGTTCCATCTCATTGTATAGAATCTCCTGAAATACAAAGGATTTAAGAATTCCACTCAGGTCCTCAATCATTCTGGGGAAAACCCAATTTAATGTTAAAGACAAGGATCTGTTACCAACAAAGCATGTAAGAATGAAAGGTGCCTCACTTATAAAAAAAAAAAGAACTAAAAGTACCTCGTCTTCTTGCATGGCTTGCTTCTCTGACTCCACAAGCCAGTCATCCAGTACACTTTCCAGCATGGCACTGTCAAAGGAGATCAAGTCCTCAAGTTTCCTTCCAAGCTGGCGTTCTCTAAGCCGCAAGTTGTAATGAACATAGGTATGGTCATTCCAGCTCTTCCGAGACAGGCAGTTACTCCTTTTGCTATGGGCTTGATCATACATACTCCATGTATGTTCACACCCAATAGACGAGCAAGTCTGGCTTAGTATTCGTATGGCAATTCGTTGGAGCTCTAAGCAACTTATCCCATGTAGTTGCCACCATGAAGCTAACAACAATGAGCAGGAAAAAATTGCCATTATAAATTCGAAATGGACAATGTAAGCAGCTAATTTTTTTGACTGAATAAGTTACATAACATCCACACAAATCACCTGGATCAAGCTCTGTTCTTGTACTTATGGCTAAATCAGTTCCAAAATCCGCTTTCGCAGATACATAATCAGGTATCTGATGAAAAACATCGCATCATCAATAAAAATACGAATAAACAAGGAAATATCAATTGTGCATTTAGTGTAGCTCAATGGACATTTCCACCTTCACTGACCACAGAAGCGATCAGATAACTCTAGCATTAGTCTTCGCCTTAAATATCACACAAAATGCAAAATATAAATTGATAGGAAGAGATTACCTGCATAGATGCAGATATCCTTTTCCCACTGTCTGCTTCTAGTCGGACAATACATTCATTTAGACCACGAAACACCTCAGGATGCTGCAATACTTAGAAAAATAAATATAAATTTAATATTTACTGAGAAAACTTGCTCTAGAAACAGGTACAGTCGCCATTTCTCATACCATTATAAAATCTGGACGATAACGATATGATGGATTGAGAAAGTAAGCAGCCACATAAAGAGGATGGTGGAACAATGAGTTCCATTGGCTGTCTATCACGCTCCAGAAAGGTCCATATTTCCGCACATCATCACCATGAATGGCCTTAATTGCAAGCTTAGCTCTATACATATCATTATATACAAAAGGCATTGATCGACTTTCATCACTATATATCTTTTGGACAACTTGTGCAACTGGCTCTAAAGATTTTCTTACATACTGCATCTTCTTCCAAAATGTGATATTTAAGACAATTTTTTCAACTTCTTTACCTTCATCTGAGGTGGCAAAGTGGGAAGAAAGCCATTTATTTGATTGAAGCATTCTCTTAAGACCAATCCTGTGATCCAACAAATTCTGTAAAGTAAAAAAACTAGTGGCAAACTTTGTGACAGCTGGTCTAAGAAGTTCCTGTCCCCTTGTGAATTCTTTTTTCGTAAGACTCAACAACCATGTACTGTTATAAATGAACCTAGTAACTTTTTTCGCTTTATCTATGCATTCTCCTACCCATTTTATATTTAAAAATTCCTCAAGCATTCTATCAATGCAATGTAAAGCACATGGTGTCCAAAATAAATTACTGCTTTTCTCTTCAAGCATTTTCCCCAGAGTCTTGAAACTGGCAGTATTCTTCGTGATCACCTGTGATGGAAGTAAAGAAGAAAACAGCTTAGCAGCCTGCTAATCAAGTTTACTTAAAAGGAGACACTCCAAATAAGAAAAAACAAGAAGTTCACCTGGACTACATTTTCCTCACCAATCTCTTCCACCACTTTGTCCAAACACTTGTAGAGGTTTGCAGCATCTTCTATGATATCAGTGGCATCAATGGAAGAATGAAAATACACACCACGAGGGCAAGAGACCAGAAAGTTAATTAACGTCCTACCCTGAGCATCATTCCAGCTATCAGCCATGATGGAACAACCAGTAATTGCCCACGATGCCTTAAACTCTGCTAAATACTCCTTAACGGTAGCAATCTCATCTTGAAGGAATTGGCCAGATATAAGTCGGCTTGAAGGGCCTTGCAAGCCTTGCCCATATTGGCCAACCAACTCCAACATTTTATGGAAATATGGAGAGTTTGCTGCATTTGAAGGGACTCCAGCATGATAAAAGAATTTGCAGATAGCAGATATCACTTCCTTGCGAGTTTTCTTCTCAAAAGCCATCTTTGGTTTCACTTGCTTCAAGTGTGATGTATGGCTTTTGAGTGACTTCAGGAAGACAGAATCTAATCTTGATCTTTTGAGTAATGGTTCGGCAACGCTGATGCTACTACCAGGGGACCTACCCTTGACATTATTTCTGATGTCGCTGTCTGAAACTTTATCATCAGTAGCTAGCATTTCCTTATTTATACGCTGCAAAAACCCTTCCTCCTGCTCTTCATTTTCATTATCTGAGTGCATGTAGAAAGCAGATATCTCCTTAGTATCAGGTTTCCTGTGCCTTCTACCAGTACGGTGCCATTTCATGTTCTCCTTAATTTTAAGATATACATCCTCAGGTGCCTTTTCACAATATGCAACTTCTCCAGGGATTCTAGCCAGATGCTGTTTAAACCGATTTATGCCCCCACTAATTATTTTTTCACAATAATTGCATTTTACCCTTTTCTTCCTTTCATCTTGAGCGACACAATGTTCCCAACCAGGGTCCACATATCCCAATGATCGAAGAGGGGCATATCTTACAATTAAATTCTTATCACCTATCACTTTCTTGCCTTTGTGTTTAAAATCAGGAGGTGCTTCTTCTGTGTCATCATACTCAGTAGAGTGGAAAGCCAAAGATGCCTGTTCATACTCGGATTGTCTCCGTTTCCGACCAGAACGACATCCTTCTAGGTTTTTTCTCATATTCAAGCATACTTCGTCCGAAACCTTTTCACAGTGAGTAACTTCCCCAGACATTCTAGCTAAATGTTGTTTCAATCTGAATATTCCGCCACTTACTATTTTCCCGCAATAATTGCATTTAACCTTTTTCTTCCTTTCATCTTGAGCAACACCATGCTCCCATCCAGGGTCAACATATCCTGTGGACCGAAGTGGGGCCATCTCTTCAACCATTTGGTGGGTAATGGTAGCTTGGCAGCAGCGACTTTATATTATTTGGCTGTTATAAGATAGAAAGAAAAACTAAAACAAATAAACAGCTATAAGAAATAAAAAAAGTTTATAAGTCAGCTCAAGACATTTAAATTTGGGTTACTAGATTTTTTGGATTTGCTTCATTGTAAATACTTGTGAGCTTTGAGTTGCTTCTGCTTGGTTCTTTTTAATAAAATTCTTTACTTATCAAAAAAAAAAAAAAAAAAAAATTAAAATGATATAAACTGGTTGTTGGTAAAAAGGAAACAAAGCACTAGAAATGCTGATCTCCACAACAAAATGATCACATCAAAAGAGAAACTAGTTGTAGATTACTACAGCACCCCAGTTTTCCTCAGTGTTTGGTTGCTTTTAATTTTGATTCCCTAATCATGATCACTAATCACGCGTAACCCTAAACTACAATTAAAATCAATCTAAACGTAACATTGAAATCTTAAACAGAACAATCCAACATGATGGATATATATTGGCCGCGCCGGCCCTCTTGTCTCTTGCCGGCAGTCACCGTATGGTCCACCTTCTTCAGCCAACCACCGCATGCTCACTCCATTCCCTCTCTCTTTAATCGACTGCCTTCTTTTTCTCTATCCCTTTCATCAGCTACCATTGAGTTAAGCACCTCAAATTTTTCTCTTGATTAAGCAGCAAGCAAGTATTAGGCCCAAAGGGGAATCAATTTTAGCTGTTCATGCTTATTGATTGAAAGTGATGGGTTAGTGAGGAGTGGAAAGTGGAGACTGGTGAATTTGAAATTGGTTACAAAATTCTGCTTTTGGGTTTTTTTTTTTTTTTTTTTTTTTTTTTGCTTCTGTGTAATTTTTTTGTGGGGAGTTTTCTACAAATGCTCCTCCTCAGCTGCAGAAAACTCCTCTCCATCACCATCAAAACCCCTCTCCGTTCCCTCACCACCACCAACACTTTACACCCAAGTACAAACCCTCAGCCAACCAAAGACGATTACTTCGCTGCCATCAATCACATCTCCAACATCGTCCGTCGCAAGGTCCACCCTGAGCGAACCCTCAACTGCCTCTGCATCCCTCTCACTTCTGAGCTCGTCTTCCGCGTCCTCCGCGCTACTTCAATCTCCCCCTCCGATTCCCTCCGGTTCTTCTCTTGGGCACGCTCCCACCCCTCCTCCTCCTACTTACCCACCTCACTCAAATACGAAGAGCTCATCAAGATCCTTTCAAAGCACAAAAACTTCGAGTCTATGTGGAAGACCATCCACCACATGAAGAAATCTACCCTCAACATCTCCACCGAAACTCTCTTTTATCATTGAGCAGTATGGGAAACATGGGTTCATCGACCAGGCCGTTGAGGTCTTCAACAAGGCTGCTTATCTTGGCTGCAAACAAAACGTCGATGTCTACAACGCTATGCTTCAAGATCTCTGCGAGGTCAAGATGTTTCACGGGGCCTATGCTCTGATCAGGAGGATGATAAGGAGAGGAGTGAAGCCAGACAAGAGGACCTATGCGGTTCTCGTAAATGGGTGGTGCTCTGCTGGGAAGATGAGGGAGGCCCAGGAGTTCTTGGATGAGATGAGCAGGAAAGGGTTCAATCCTCTGGTTCGTGGTCGTGACTTGTTGATTGAAGGGTTGTTGAATTCTGGGTATCTTGAATCTGCAAAGGAAATTGTAAGGAAAATGACTAAAGAAGGGTTTGTACCCGATATCGAAACCTTTAATTCTTTGGTCGAAACCATTTGTAAATCCGGGGAAGTTGATTTCTGCATTGATTTGTATCATGGTGTCTGTAAATTGGGGCTTTGCCCTGATATAAATACGTATAAGATACTAATACCTGCGGTTTCAAAGGTGGGTAGGATTGATGAAGCTTTTAGACTATTGAATAATTCTATTGAAGATGGGCATAGGCCTTTTCCTAGCTTGTATCCCATAATTAAGGGGATGTGTAGGAGGGGTCAGTTTGATGATGCTTTTAGCTTTTTCAGTGATATGAAGGTGAAGGGGCATCCACCGAATAGGCCGGTTTATACCATGTTGATAACGATGTTTGGGCGTGGAGGGAAGTTTGTGGAGGCGGCTAATTACTTGGTGGAGATGACTGAGATAGGATTGATGCCAATTTCGCGGTGCTTTGATATGGTTACTGATGGGTTGAAGAATTGTGGGAAGCATGATTTGGCTAAGAGGATAGAGCAATTGGAGGTGTCCCTTCGAGGTGGTTGATCCAGCAGTTGAGAGTGGGCAACGGTACTACTGTTTGTCACTTTTACACCAGTTGAGCTCAGCATTGGGTTGCTTCTAAGCTTGAGAGATTGGTTTTTGTTTGATGTTCAGTGCTTATAAAACACATATGACAATCATAAACAACTTGTCAGGTTTTTCTGTTTCAGCTGTTACAATTATGATAATTTGTACTTCGGTTTGAAGAATTATTTTCTTCGTTCTGAGTAACATATCTAACTGGTTAACTTTCATTCAAATTTGGAAATCATGTGAATGTGCAAAGTAGGTGAAGGAGAAATATTTGGAAACCATTTTGGGAGTGGTACGTTGTATTAGGCAGTGATTATGTATGCGCTTGAATTTGGTTTAGTCCATGGTGTTGAGATTACCTCCTAGCAAGAATAGCTCAAGTTGATTAGGGTGATCTCCAACGAGTTAAACCATTGATATCTTGCATCTTATAAGAGGTTTCATTAATGGGAAGCTTGACTGAGGCAACTTATGGGAAAAAAAAAAAAATGATGGTTATATATCGAATGACTGTGTTAACATATTTCTTGTTATATTGGCAGAAATTCACATTCAATCATGCCATGTATTCTAGGTAAGAAAATATTTGATGACAAAACTAAAATTAAGAATTAAATATTAAGTTTCCACGAACTTCTGTCTCATCTAGATCAAAATAAACTCTGGTATTTTTATAAATAAATTAAAGTACTCCTAAAAATGAGGAAAATTCTTTCCAACTCCTACCGATGGGCATTTTCATATAATTGTACTGAACAAGTGATGCTTCAAAAATGAAGACAAAAGAACTCAGTATTTCTTAACATTCTGACCCAGAATGTTTTTACTGAAGTAACTGAGCCACCATATATGAAACCTTTCACCAAAAAAAATCAAATCTTTTCAGATGAATATTGTTAGATACTGAGACCGCTCTTTGATAAAAGAGTCGTATCAGTATAATCATTATTACCAACAAGTAAAGAAGAAAGCCTAAATGATTTTTTATTTCTTTTTGGAAAAAAAGCATCATGTAAAATGTAAAATGCATCCGATACGTTATCAGTAATGTCTTGATGCATAATTGCTCACCGATTTGAACTTAGACTCTGCATGCGGCTTTTCATCAGCTGGAAAGCGGTCAGGGTGAGATTCCCATACTTTTCTTTTATAAGCAGCTTTAACCTAAAAAAGAAAAAAAAAGAATCAACTTGATGAGACACACAGAATTCCATATTAACGGAGTAATTACAAGGGAAAACGCTACAAGATCACTCGTGTTTCCTAATTATGAAGTGATCAACTTAACATATTCAGTCCAATTAATTTATTCAGCTCAACATCAATAAGAACATTAATTCAAAGAGGACTCAACTCCAGCGTCACAAAATCTCAGCTTAAAATTCAGTCAATTTTGATTCCCTAATCATGATCACTAATCACGCGTAACCCTAAAATTAAACAGTTTATAGATAGCGAATATGGCCTAACAGTATGGGTACAGTGATAATAATTGATAACAAAGATAGAGAAATACCTGAGAGGGAGTTGGGCGAGAACTGGGAGGGAAGCCTAGCAAGACCCTGCCTTCATCTCCCTGCATTTCTGAAATTTCTTCACGTCTTTGTCTCGCCCCATATTTTATCTTTTAACTTTATTTTTATTATTGTCGTAATTCTTTTTGGGGAAAGTTTTGGTCTGAACTGATCGGACAGGTGCTAGACTCTTATTGCATAACCATGATCTGATCAGAGTGAATGATGAGAAAATTGGAATAAGTGAGATTTTTTTTTTCTTGCAAGGGAAATAGGTAAGAATTGACAAAGCTGTGTGTTATGCGGTGCATAATAATTTTTTTTTTAAGGTTGTTATCATTAATGACACTATATTTCAATGACTAATTATATTTTAAAATTAATCATTAAGATTAAAATTTCGATTAAATTAAAATCGATACACACCTACTCTATCTTTATGTTTCATTTAAATGCAAAAAAAAAAAAATTCTTTCATATTTTATTTTCTTCTCCAAATCTTATATTTATTATTTTTTTAAACTCAAAATCTTTAATTCTTTAATTTAAAATTCATAAAGATAACTTTAAAAGTATACTGTCATAATTTTCTTTTTGCATTTAAATGAAGCATATGTATGACTTGCACTTGTACACTAATTCTAATTTGATCAGAATTTTGATTAAAATTAATGACCTATTTGATATATTTTATAATGTTTGATGTGAATTGATCAAATTTAAAATGTAAATGGACATTAAAATGTATCTATACTTGTAATACCCCTATTTGTAAAGTAAGAATAAATAAGTACTTTAATAAATATGATATAGAGTTAAAATAAGGTATATATTTTTAAATACAAAAAATTAAATTATAAAAAATAATCGAACGTCCAAGAATGTCAAGAAGAAAGTAAAAAAAAAATAAAAAAAATGTGGTAATAAATGGCAACACCTGCCACCTGCACTACAAGAAGAAAGTAAAAAAAAAATAAAAAAAATGTGGTAATAGATGGCAACACCTGCCACCTGCTGCCAAGTACAAAGGAAGGCATTGCATGTAGTGCAGGTGGCCAAAACGTGGAGGCTTGTGGGGGCTGCCAAAGATTGTTTTCAAATCTTACTTATATATACTAAGTATATGTAAATGTAATTATATTATACTTACCAAATTTCGTTTATTCTTCCTTCAATTACTCTATTTTTTTAAATACTTGGGGACCGAAAGAAAGATTGAAAGAGTAAAATTTTGGAGGGGTTTATGGAAGAATTTTATAGAGAATCACAAGAAGCTATCAGAAAAACAAAAGGTAATAATATAATGTTTATTTTTGAATTTTTAGTATACATGAAATTTCCCGGAATTCAAAGTGAAAATTTTCAAAGGGTGTGATTTATGAAGAATTGAAGAATAAATTAGAAATTTAATATAAATATTATGCCAGGTGTTGACAATCAGCAACCGGGGAAAATTTCTAAGATGAACGGGAAATACAAGGAGGTGATCCATTGGTAGCTTTTAAGTGCTACGTGGTGAGTTAGATTTACTTTAAGTAATCTAGATAAAAAAGAAATATCTAGTGATAGTATTAAAATAAATTATTAGCGTATGCTTTGGTGGAAAATGAAAAATTGATTGATAGATATGATAGGAATTTTGGACATGTAGAAAATTATTAGGTGAGAAATAATATTTTTGGAATAATAATTTGATTTAATAATAAAAGCAATAAATGAAATTCTTGATGAGCTATAGTTGATGTTTTGATATGAATTTGAGAAGATGAAATTTAGTGGATCTTGACAAGTTTTGATGGATGATTTGATGTGATTTAGGATGAGAGGAATTTTGTGGAATTTTTTTTATATAATTTGAGAAAAATTAGGATAGCCAATTTAAATATTTGAATTCACGTTTGTTTTTATTTTTTTATGTTATTTTTCATATGCATATGCATTAAATAAAAAAAAAGAACCGGGAAAGGGCCGGTCTAATTGAAAAACCGTGACAGCAGGTATATGTTGAAAATAAAAGAGACACCGTGACAGCTGGTAAATGTTGGAAAGAAAATAATCGGAAAGGGGCCGGTCTAAGATAATAAAAACATGTCGACATGTGGGAAGACGTTCCCTAATAATAATTCATGCATTGCATCTGTTTTAAATATTGATTGCATTACTGAATGCTGATGTGTTGTGTGTTATTGTAAATTTATTTATAGATGAATAAGTCTCACAGAGAGACAATTATGGAGAAAAAGAAACCTAGAAGTATGACATGATAAGAACCATCTAAATGGTAGACTTTATGATGTGAATCTCATTACGAGGTAATTACGAGATAATTGATGGTCTTAAGGTGAACCAATAAATAAGAAGAAGAGATTGATGGAGAATAAGATTTATGATATGTGTAGTTATAGTAGAATGCTATTATCAAGTTATGTGAAATATAATTGATTTAATATTGAAAGACCGTTTATACAAATGAATACTTCTAGTAAATTTAATTCATTGTGCTTGTGAAGCTCACCCTTCATTGTACAATGATTTTAGGTAGCTGGCATGACAATTAGTTTGGTGAGTTGAGGTTCAGAAGAAATTATTATCTCTAAGCCACGTACGTGTTCGCATCCTCAGACTAATGAGAACATAAAATAAAAATTTATTTGTAAATATTCATGCATATTACGTTGTGTAAAATGTTTAAGTTAATATCAGATTGATGTATCTCCCCTGTTGAGGGTTGAGGGTTGAGGATTGATGTAAAACTTTCTATTAGTATTATTTTTGTTGTTGCATATATATGTCATGCTGGGATTTTCAAAATGTGATGACACTGTCTCGGGGGTGGCCAACTTGGGATGGGTCGTTATAATTTTGTATTAGAGCGTTACGTTTTATGATTCTGTAGATTGCATAAAAAGTAAGAAAGTGGAAGATTAAAATAAATTATATTTTAATAGTCTGAGGATGACATGTGGACGTGCTAAAGACAGAGTTATTGATTTAAGAGGGCGTGGTAGGCCTCCAATATTTTTTTGACAAGTTGAGGTTGAGTCTGAATCTGTGGTTCCTAGAAGGGAATGTGTTGACAGTATAATTGATATTAGTAAAAGTGTGAGAGAATCTGAAGTTGAAAGAGATGAGCTAAGTTAAGCTCTTACACATGCTCTTGAGAAAACGAATCTAACAAATGATAGAATTGATAGCTTATAGCATAGACTTGATGAACAGGTTAGAGCAGTGTCTGAGGTTGTTAATCTAGTAATGATAGACGTTTAAAAAGAGGGAAAAGTGAGTTTATGCATGAGATATAGGGAGATTGTTAAGTTGAATGCTTTGTTGTTTAAAGGATTTATAAACCCTTTAAGCCAGAGTTATGGGTGAAACATGTAGAGATATTATTTGATATTTTACCTATGACTGGCAGGCAGATGGTTGCTTTTGCTTCGTTTGAGTTAGAAGGAGAAGCTTTAGAATGATGAGAGGATACTCTTCCCAGGGTAAGTGCAGATGTTGATAGACCGTTAACCTGAATAAGTTTAAGGAGTTTTTCTTTGATAAGTACTTTCCTTAAACCTTTAGAGCCCAACAAGATAAAGATTTTATTTAATTGAGGCAAATGGGTTGACTGTGGCTTAGTATGATAGCAATTCGTGATCTCGTCAATGGTTGTACCAGAAATGGTAGACCTAGAGCAGAAGAAGTGTAAGAGGTTCATAGATGAACTATGTTTTAAAGATTTGATCAAAACTATATTACATGAGGCATATGAATTATGTTAAGTTGGTGAATATAGCACTTCAGTTGAGAAGGATGTGATGGAATTTAGAGGAAGGAAGAATTGGCAAAAAAAGTCTAGATTTGAGGAACCCAGAAATGATACCAGTATGAGTGTGCAGGGTAGGAGACCACCCAGAGAAGGCGTTCCTTATCATAGGAAACTGTAGTACAGAGTCAGAGGCAAGCAGGATCTGTTACTTCTATAGCTCAGAATACTATTGGTGAGACTCTTAGATTTGGGAGACATGTTATGGGAACTAGGAGTCATGATAGATGAAATAAGTATGCCACCAAGGGGAAATGGTAATTTAATGTATGATTGAGAGACAAAAGTTTGTTATAGATATATTTAGATAAGATATTTATCCCATAATTGTTCTAATTTGAGGTGCTTTGTATATAGAAAAGGTGGACATATCAATGTTGGTTGATCTTGGTGCAACCCATTCTTTTGCATCCAGTATTCATATGAAGTTTATTGAAGTATATTTTAGTCATTTGATGCAAAATATTTTTGTTGAAGTTCCCACTAGAGATAGAGTGATAATCATAAATATTTACAAGAGTTGTGTGTGATTTGTATTAGTGATAGAAAAATCTGAAGCTGATTTATTATCTTTGAATTTGGTTGATTGTTCAAAAAAGAATGTAGTGTTCAAGATATGGACATGAGGAGTGTAACTTTAAGAGAAAACATAAAATACTCTCGAACTATCTTATTTTTCTCTAACCACTAGGAGATGGTTGAAGAAGGGTTGTGATGAGTATTTGACATATATAATGGATTCTAAAAAGAAAAATAGGAAGTTAGAATAAATCGTAGTGGTGAAAGATTATTCTAATTCAATTCTTGATGAGTTGCCTAGTTGTCTCCCAGTAGAGGGATTAAATTCTCTATTGATGTGATTCCAGGTTCATCACATTACATCCTATAGAATGACACCAACTAAATTGAGAGAGTTGAACATACCATTTTAAGAATTTTTGGATAAACAATTTATTGGACCTAACGTATTTTGGGAGCCCTGTGTTATTCGTGAAGGAGGAAGATGGATCGATGAGATTGTGTATAGACTATAGATCATTGCATAAGAACAAATATCTTTTACCAAGGATAAATGAATTATTTGAGCAGTTGCAAGGAGTAAGAGTATTTTCTAAGATAAACCTGAGATCAGGTTATCATCAGTTAAGGATAAAGGAGGGAGACATGCTTAAGATTGCTTTTAGGACATGTTATGGCCATAAGTTTATTGTGATGTCATTTAGATTAACTAATGTTCCAGAAACATTCATGGATTGGATGAATATAGTGCTTAAGCTATATCTTAACGAGTTTATGGTTGTGTTTGACTTCCTGATATAATCTAAGAAGGAAGAACAACATGTGAAATATTAGACAGTGTGTTGGAGATTTTGAGGAGAGAGAGATTGTATGATATAATTTCCTAAATGTGAATTTTGGCTGAAAGAAATGACCTTCTTGGAACATGTAATATCGGAAAATGGCATAACAGTTGATCCAAAAAAGGTAGAGGCAATGTTAAGTTGGGAGAGACCAATTAGTGTGACTGAGATTAGAATCTTCTTGGGGTTAGCTGGTTATTATAGAAGGTTCTTTAAGAAATTTTTTCTATTATTGTAATACTATTAAATAGACTGACCAGGAAAGAGATGAGATTTGTATGGTAAGGGAAGCGTGAGAAAAAATTTCCAATTACTAAATGAGAAGTTGACTACAACTCCAGTATTGATGTTTTCCTTCTGGTGATGAAGGATTTGTGGTGTGTAGTGATGCATCACATCAATGATGGAGATATGTGTAACATAGGAAAGCTGTGACCCATACTTCTAGGCAATTAAAGATTCATGATAGATATTGCCCTACTCATAACTTAGAGTTGGTTACTATATTGTTTACTTTAAAGATAGGAGACATCATCTATATGGAGCCACTTGGGAGATATTAATGGGTTATAAGAGTTTGATATACTTACCTGCCTAGAGAGAGTTGAATTTGAGGCAAAGATGGTGGATGGAGTTGATTAGTAACTATGATTATACAATTCACTATTATCTAGAAAATGCAAAAGTGATAGCTGATGCATTGACTAAAAATTCTAGAAGAAAGTTAACTGATATTGGGAGTCTTGATGTAAAATTTATGATAGATTTAAAAGAGATAAGGATGGAGTTGAATATCAGTGATAGAAGATCAGGGTTAACGAATATGATTGTACATTCATCTATAGTAAAATGCTTTAGAGATGCAAGGTAGAGATGAAGAGATAGAAACGATTAAGCATTGAGTACTTACTAGAGAGCAATATGAGTTCAAAAATTTGAAATGAGGATATTTTGGTATTGGAACATGGAAATTATGTTGCCAATAATGCGAAGTTGAGAGAGGAGATAAGGAGAAAGGTACATGATGATGTAGATTCAAAGTAACCAAGTAACAATAAGATGCATAGAGGATTGAGACAGAAATTCTGATAGTCAAGATTGAAGAGGAATGTAGCTGAGATTGTGAGGTTGTATGGAGTACCATTGAGCATAATGTCAAATAAAGATGCTAGATTTACATATTGGTTTTGGAGAGGCTTTCAGAAAGCCACAGGTACACAGTTGTAATTTAATATAATTTTTCATGCTCAGACATAAAAGATTATTAGAGTAGTAAGAGATATATGTTAAGGATAAATGTGATGAGTTTCTCAGTAAGTTGGGATGCTTACATGCCATCGATTGAAATTACTTATAATAATTAGTATCAAACTAGTATTGAGATGGAACCGATTGAGACATTGTATGGTAGGAGGTGTAGAACTCCTATATGTTCAGAAGAAATGGTAGAGAGAAATATATCTGGTCCATGACTTATTGAGTTAACAATTGAGAGGATCAAACTGGTTAGAGAGAATCGTAACGCAGCACCAAGTAGACCAAATAGCTATACTGATAATAGAAGAAGACATTTTGAATTTCAAGTAGATAATTGGGTGTAATTAAAAATATCTCTTTGAAAAGGTGTGTTGAGGATAAAAAAGAAAGGAAAGTTAAGTCTAAAGTAAGTGTGACCCTATCAGGTTGTTGAGAAAGTTTGGCTAGTATGAGTAGCCTAGATTTGCCTCCAGAATTAAAATATTTATATAGTGTATTTCATGTTTCACTTTTAAGAAAGTGATTACATGATGAATATTATAATATTTCGAGCTAAACTATAGAAATTCAGAAAGATTGGGCTTCTATATAAGTACTGATGAGTGCTAAATATTACATGTTTTAACCCCTTAGTTTACATTTGTTGAGTTCTTAATTATGTTATTTCATGCTATTTTATTTATTTTCTGTGTTTTTTGTGTTTTTATAGGTTTTGGAATAAAATGAAGTAATGTTGAAACTTCAGGGCTTAAAGAGCAAAGCTGAGGATGCCTAGTGCGATCGAGCGCACAGGACGTGCGATCGTGCACACACGGCATGAGATCAATTGCACCTGCGATCGTGCGCACATAGCATGAGATCAATCGCACCTGCACTCGAGCGCACCAGACTTGCGATCGATCGCAAGTAACTCGTACATCCCACATTGGAAAGGAAACATTTGATACTGCATATATATTGCAGTGCACTGTGATGCGCTTGAGCGCAACAAGGCTGCGATCGATCGCAGTTGACTCGCACATCCCACATCGGATAGGAAGCACTTATAGCACGCTAGATGCATTGGATCCCACCATGCTGCGATCGATCGCACCAGACTTGAGATCGATCGCAAAGGACCAGTATCCCACATCGAATTTACAGCTTATTGTACTCCGAGAATTCCCTTATATAAACACTATCTCACCTCATTATTCAGTGTGCAGTCTGGTGGATTTCTACTAGCATTCTAGTAGATCTCCTAAGGGCTTTTGCCACCACCGGGGGAAGTGTTGCCCAACAGTGTGTGGAATTTCTCCCAATGTACAGTCAGTTTTAATTCTTTTCAAGTTTTTAACGCTTGGCACTTTTTATTGTGAAATTTAGTGGTGATGGGTGGCTAAAATCTTCAGCTAAGGTTGAAGATGAAGCCTCGCCATTGTTTAGCATTATATTTTCAGATATGTTTAGTTTATATGTTCTATTTCAATTGTTTGAGTAAATTCTTATGATTGATAGTTTTTTATTGTTCCGTTGGATATTCTGTGTGATTCATCCGATGGATACATCGAATCCTTTTTGATTAAATTGGATTTCATTTGTGATTTGTTAAAAGCGAATACATTGGATGCTTTTGGTTTAATTGGGATATTCGTTGTTTTTTGTTTAAATTGGATTCATGGAATGTTTTGATAGATTATTTTTATATAGAACATGAAGATATATGCTTTACTTTGGTGGGTGGATTCGGAAACCTTAGTGTTTTCATCATTAGTTATTAAATCAATTTAGTTAGTTAGTTTATGTTTGTTTTGCAAAAATATAATTCACAATTCGGAACTAGGTTAAAATAAGGTTAGTTTAGATAAAAAGCTATTTTCATAATGCACTCCCTGTGGATTCAACCTCGCCCTTGCACAACACTATATTGTAACGATTCATGCGCTTGCGAGTAATTTAAAACTCACAACAAGTTTTTGGCACTGTTGCCGGGGATGTTGTTTTTGTTTGTGAAATTTTTTTCTAAATTGATTTTATTTTTCTACTAGTTTAGTTAGCATTTTTGTTTTATTTTTCTTTCTGTTTTATTTTATTTTGCTGTTTCTGCTAGTTAGTTTGATTTATTGTTTTCTGTTTGGTGCATGCTTGGTCGGAGATCCTTGAATTTAGAATTGACACCTTTAGATCCCGATTTAGAAAGAACTCTTAGGAGACAGAAGAAGTCACTTGGTGAACAAGAGACAATTGAGATGGGAGAAAACTTGAGGAACCAAGAGCAACCTGGAGCGTGGAACGTGGACTCCACCACGTCCCTGAGAGATTTGTTCGCACCAGTTGCGACTGACTCATCTTCCTGCATCGTGTTGCCACCCACCAATGCTACCCATTTTGATTTAAAGCCACATGTCATCCAACTTCTACCCTCATTTCATGGCTTAGATCTTGAAAATCCTTACAGCCATATAAATAAGTTCAAAGATATTTGTGCCACATTCAAGTTTCAGAACTTCTCTGAGGAGTTAGTCCATCTTAGACTTTTTCCTTTTTCTCTTCATGATAGAGCTAGAGCATGGTTGGATTCCAACACGTCCGGGTCTATTACATCTTGGGAAAATCTGCTGAGTAAATTCTATAATAAATTTTTCTCAATGTCTAGAGTGAACGAGTACCGAAAGAAAATTAGTTCTTTCACTCAAGAGGAGGATGAGAAGTTTTCTGAGAGTTGGGAGTGTTTTAAAGAGTTACTGATTAGATGCCCTCCACATGGATATGAGAAGTGGAGACTTGTTCAGTTCTTCTACCAAGGGTTGACTCAACCCAACCGTAGCATGATCGAGTCTATGAATGGGGGGGCATTCTTAAGTCTGACAGGGGATGAAGCATACAAAGCATTGGACAAGTTGTCCGACAACTCGCAGCAGTGGGATTTTTCAAGCTGTCGGGACAAGTCCATTCGTACTCCTAGGAAAGGAGGCATCTATGAGATTAAGGAGAAGACTGACTTGAAGATAAAGATAGATGCTCTCACCAAGAAAATTGATGCTCTCACTATGAGCAAGTCCATCAATGTTGCCAATACAATTAATGACGATCGCTGTTCCATCTGTGCTAGTCCTATGCATTTAGCACAGAATTGTCCATCTATGCCGGCTTTTGCCGAGTATCCCACGGAACATGTAAACGCTTTTAATGACTATAGGAGGCAATCAGCTGGATCCTACTCTGAGACTTACAATCCAGGGTGGCGGAACCACCCTAATTTTTCATGGAAGCAGAACCAATCGCTGAATCAGGGAGGAGCCCCTTATCATGCTCACAATCAATACCCTCATGGATTGCCTCCACCAATTCTAAGTCATTGTCACTCAGTCCATCCAGCACCAACATCTGCTTACCACACTCCCACTCAAGCTCCAACGTCGGTTTCACAATCATTGGAGGACACCTTAAAGGAGTTCATGAAGATGACCGGCCAATCCATCAGCAAAGTGAAGAGTGCGACAATAGTAAACACCTAGGCAATTGCTAATCTAGAGAGTCAAATGGGGCAAATCGCAAGTCACTTGGGTGAAAGAGAAAAGGGAAAGTTCCCCAGTCAGCCCATGCCCAACCCGAAGAGACAATTTGTGATTGGGAATTCATCAACTTTTACGCATGGGGAGGAACAAGTGTAATCGATTGTCACATTAAGGTCTGGGAGACAAGTGGATAGTCGAGTGGAAGAGAGCCCTGCTAGGCAGCAAGGGCAAGAAAGTGGCAACAAGGTGAAGAGAGATGCTGAGCCATCTACAACCACTCCTACTATGAATGACCCTCCTAGGTCGTTTGTACCTAAAGCACCTTACCCTGAGAAATTACAAGCACCTAAGAAAGGAGGGAAGTTTGAAGAAATACCGGAGGTGTTCAAGCTAGTCCAAATCAATATTTCGCTTTTGGACGTCATCGAGCAAGTGCCATCATATGCCAAGTTCTTAAAGGACTTGATCACTATCAAGAGGAGGATGAATGTCCCGAAGAAGGCATTTTTGACTGAGCAGGTTAGTTCAATCCTTCAGTGCAAGCTGCCGATCAAGTATAAGGACCCAGGGTGTCCTACCATCTCTTACATGATAGGAGTCAGCCAGATTGAAAGGGCTCTATTGGAATGAGGAGCCAGTGTGAATCTTCTACCCTATTCAGTGTATTTGCAATTAGGGTTAGGAGAATTGAAGCCCACATCCACAACACTTCAATTGGCTGACAGGTCAGTGAAAATACCACGGGGAGTAGTTGAGGACGTTTTGATAAAGGTAGATCAGTTGTATTTCCCCGTGGATTTTATTGTGCTAGATACAGAGCCGGTCCAAAATATAGGGATTCAGATACTAGTGATTATAGGGCAACCATTCTTAGCCACGACTAACACCCTAATCAATTGTAGGATAGGGGTGATGAAGATTTCATTCAAAAATATGATAGTGGAGTTGAATATTTTTGATATCACCAAGCAACCACTGGAATTTACTGAAGTGAGAAATATATGCTTAATAGAGGAGATTATTGAAGATACGGTGGATGAATCAAGCATGAAGGACCCCCTGGAGGCATGCTTTGCTCAGTTTGAAGAGGATCTGGATTTGGATAAGTTACTTGAGCAAGCAAATGCCATTTTAGAGTATGCTCCTACGGAGAGTAGTGAGAAGGAAGAGACTGAAGAACTTGAGCATCCTAAGAAGGAACTTAAACCCTTACTGGACAATCTTCAGTATAAATTCCTAGGTCTAGCAGAGTCTTTGCCCGTGATTATAGCTTCAGATTTGGTTGAGACTCAAGAAGAGAAATTATTAGATGTGTTGAGAGAACACAAGGAAGCTATAGGCTGGACCATTGAGGATATTAAGGGAATCAACCCCTTGCTGGTAATGCACAAGATACATTTAGAGGAGAATGCCAAGCCATTGAGGGAGCCACAAAGAAGGCTCAAACCAGCTATGCAAGAGGTTGTGAGGACAGAAGTTATTAATCTGTTAGATGCAGGGATCATTTATCCCATCTCTGATAGCAAGTGGGTGAGCCCGATTCATGTGGTGCCCAAGCGTGCTGGATTAACGGTAGTGAAGAATAAGAACGACGAGTTGGTGCCAACTTGTGTTCAGTCAGGCTGGAGAGTGTGTATAGACTACCATAAACTGAACGCTGCCACAAGGAAAAATCATTTTCCACTCCCATTTATTGATCAGATGGTGGAGCGTTTAGCTGGGAACGAGTATTATTGTTTTTTGGATGGTTATTCTGGATATAATCAGATCCCCGTGGACCCTGAAGATGAGGAGAAGACAATATTTACCTGTCCTTTTGGGACATTCGCCTACCGATGCATGCCCTTTGGGTTATGCAATGCACCTGCTACTTTTCAGCGGTGTATGGTCAATATATTCTCTGACACGGTGGAGCGTTCTTTAGAAATTTTCATGGATGACTTCTCCGTCTTTGGTTCATCATTTGAGGAGTGTCTGCACCATCTCACTTTGGTTTTAGTGCGGTGCAAGGAGAAGAACCTGGTGCTTAATTGGGAGAAGTGCCATTTTATGGTCAAGCAAGGTATTGTATTGGGGCATGTCATATCCCATCGGGGGATTGAGGTTGACAAAGCGAAGGTGGACCTGATTTCCAACCTTCCACCCCCACGTACAGTGAAAGAGGTTTGTTCTTTTCTGGGCCATGCAGGATTCTACAGGCGATTTATCTAGAATTTCAGCAAGATCGCCTAGCCCTTATGCAAATTATTAATGAAGGATGCCCCATTTGTATTTGATGAAGATTGTAAGAAAGAATTTGGGGATCTGAAGAAGATTCTGACATCCACACCCATTATTCAACCACCCAACTGGGGTGTGCCTTTTGAAATTATGTGTGACGCATCAGACTATACTGTTGGAGCTGCTTTGGGGCAGCGTGTTGATAAACTTCTCCATGTTATCTATTATGCAAGTCGAACTCTAAACGACGCACAACTCAATTACTCTACCACTGAAAAGGAGTTATTAGCAGTCGTTTTTGCATTAGACAAGTTCAGATCCTACTTGTTAGGATCTAAAGTCATTATCTACTCAGACCATGCAGCATTGAAGTATATTTTCTCTAAAAAAAGATGCTAAATCTCATCTTATCTGATGGATCTTGCTACTTCAAGAGTTCGACATAGAGATTCGGGATAAGAAAGGTTCCGAAAATGTTGTGGCAAACCATTTGTCTAGGTTGATAGTGGATTTCACTGAGGCCGGCACTCCCATTTCTGAGACCTTTCCTGATGAGCAATTGATGCACATTGCTCACAATCCCGTACCATGGTTTGCTGATATAGTGAACTATCTTATCACCGGTCAAATGCCTTTGCATTGAGGGCGACAAGATAAATCAAAGTTTTTAGCCATGGTAAAACATTTTTTCTGGGATGATCCTTACCTGTTCAAGTATTGTCCTGATCAAATCATCAGAAAGTGCATTCCTGAGCATGACCAATCTAATATCATCGCCTTTTGTCATGATCATGCTTGTGGAGGCCATTTCAGTGCTAAAACAACCGCTTCGAAGATTTTGCAGTGCGGATTCTATTGGCCTACCCTGTTCCGAGACTCTCACACTTACTGTGTATCTTGTGAGCGTTGCCAAAAGCTAGGGAGTATTTCTAGGAGGAATATGATGCCCCTCAACCCCATTCTGATTGTTGAGATTTTTGATATGTGGGGCATTGATTTTATGGGACATTTCCCAAACTCCTTTGGCTGTCTGTACATTCTAGTTGCTGTGGACTATCTGTCTAAATGGGTGGAAGCAGTTGCATGCAAGACCAATGACCATAGAGTTGTGGTCCAGTTTTTGAAGAACAATATCTTTGCTCGTTTTGGTACGCCTCGAGCAATTATAAGTGATGGAGGTAAGCATTTTTGCAACAGGATTTTTGAGCAGTTGATGAAGAAGTATTTCATCACACACAAAGTTGCCACCCCATATCACCCACAGACGAGTGGACAAGTGAAAATTTCCAATCGCGAGATTAAGTACATTTTGGAGAAAACTGTGAACCCTAATAAAAAGGACTGGCCTCTGCGATTGACTGATGCACTATGGGCATATCGAACAACATTCAAGACGCCAATTGGCATGTCTCCATACCGTATTGTGTATGGAAAAGCCTGTCACATTCCAGTCGAATTAGAGCATAAAGCCTATTAGGCTATCAAACAGCTGAACTTTAATCTTTTGAAGGCTGGATCCCAAAGGAAGCTTCAACTCAATGAATTAGAGGAGCTGCGAAATGATGCATATGAGTGTGCATGGTCATACAAAGCACAAATGAAGAAGATTCATGACCAAAACATTTTAAGACGAGCTTTCGAGCCGGGTCAAAAAGTTATTCTTTACAACTCACGCCTGCATCTTTTCCCAGGCAAGCTCAAGTCTCGATGGACCAGCCCCTTTATTATTCGGTTAGTTTTTCGTCATGGAGCTATCGAGATTGAGGATCCAAAGAATGGTAACACTTTCAAGGTAAATGGGCATAGGCTAAAACTATTCTTGGAATTGAGGAGTCCGGACATTGAGACAATATTGTTGACGGATCCTATTTACTCTGATTGAGGGTCATCTACTAAGAACAGTCTGGCTGAAGACTTTAAACTTAGCGCTCATGGGAGGCACCCCACAACTTATCTTTTTATTTGTTTATTATTTTATATATTTATGCTTAATGTTTGTTTCCAGTATTTTTTGTTTTCTAGTTTTTATTTTTCAGGGACAACATGTACTGCAGATCAAGTTTAGGGGTATGCTATGAGCCATACCAGTCCAGATAGTTCTCCATATCCCAGGTAAACTCTTTCCATATTATTCACACATTGGGGTCAATGTGTAATTTAAGTTTGGGGGTATGGGAGACACATTACGCATACTTTGTCCTAATTTGTTGTTATTTTTTTAATGCATGCTCATGTTATTTTGAAATTTTGGTTGATCTAAACAATTTCTATGATGTGATTCATTGGTGAGCTTAAATTTTGGAACACATGATCTGTTGATAAAGTTTTAAAATTTAGTTACTTACTTGAGGCATTTGAGAATTCACATGTTTGATCTCGAATTTAACACGAGCACATTAGTACGCATTATGTGAGGTATGACATGTGATTTTAATGTGTACGTTTCTGTCTTAACTGAAACTGTATGACTTGTTGGATTAATACTTTGGCATATATATAATAAAAAATAAAAAATAAAAAAAAACGAAAAAATGAAAATGATGATCATAAATAAACTTTCCACTGAGTAACTGGACCTCTTGCCTCAGTAAGCAGTGAGTGTTCACATCAAAAGGTTGGAATTTTGTTTAATAATATTAAGGCCAGTTTAATTTCGTAGCCTTTTTGACTCGAATTAGTAAGTCTTAAGGGGTGTCTATACACCTAATGCCCTAAAACCATCTGGTTTGGGAGTCATTGACTCAACACTCGCTACATAGGTCAATTAGAAAGCTTAAAGGAACTAAACATAGCTGAGCCTTATATATATATATATATATATATATATATATATATATATATATATATAAATAATAATAAAAAAAAACAACTATGCCATTTTCGTGCATTCTGATGGAAAATGCGGTGAATCTTGAGACATAGAGACCTTACACATTGGACTCATTCGGAAGCTTCATTTTTACTTTACACTGAGTCAGACGTATGATGCATTAACCTGCCTTTTGTAATTAATTAAATTTTAACATTTCTATTCATTGCGAAGATGAGTTTATCTTTTTAAGCTTGCTCATGAATCATTATCATGATGGTGTTTGCTCCTAAAATCTTTGGATACCATGAGTTATGAACTTATCTTTATATTCTTTGTTTTTTTATTTAGTTTTTAGTTTCGTATTGCTATGGGACTAGCAATATGTATGTTTGAGGATATTTGATGAGTGCTAAATATTACATGTTTTAGCCCCTTAGTTTACATTTGTTGAGTTCTTAATTATGTTATTTCGTGCTATTTTATCCATTTTCTGTGTTTTTATAGGTTTTGGAATAAAATGAAGCAATGTGGAAACTTCAGGGCTTAAAGAGCAAAGCTGAGGATGCCTAGTGCGATCGAGCGCACAGGACGTGCGATCGATCGCACCTGCGATCATACGCACACGGCATGAGATCAATCGCACCTGCGCTCGAGCGCACCAGACTTGCGATCGATCACAAGTGACTTGCACATCCCACATTCGAAAGGAAACATTTGATACTGCATATATATTGCAGCGCACTGTGATGCGCTCGAGTGCAACAAGGCTACGATCGATCACAATTGACTCGCACATCCCACATCGGATAAGAAGCACTTACAGCGCGCCAAACGCATTGGATCGCACCATGCTACGATCGATCGCACCAGACTTGCGATCGATCGCAAAGGACCAGTATCCCACATCGAATTTACAGCTCATTGTACTCCGAGAATTCCCTTATATAAACACTATCTCACCTCATTATTCAGTGTGCAGTTTGGTGGATTTCTACTAGCATTCTAGTAGATCTCCTAAGGGCTTTTGCCACCACCAGGGGAAGTGTTGCCCAACAGTGTGTGGAATTTCTCCCAATGTACAGTCAGTTTTAATTCTTTTCAAGTTTTTAACGCTTGGCACTTTTTATTGTGAAATTTAGTGATGATGGGTGGCTATAATATTCAGCTAAGGTTGAAGATGAAACCTCGCCATTATTTAGCATTATATTTTCAGATATGTTTATACAATTCTGATATGTTTAGTTTAAATGTTCTATTTCAATTGTTTGAGTAAATTCTTATGATTGATAGTTTTTTATTGTTCTGTTGGATATTCTGTGTGATTCATCCGATGGATACATCGAATCCTTTTCGATTAAATTGGATTTCCTTTGTGATTTGTTAAAAGCGGATACATTGGATGCTTTTGGTTTAATTGGGATATTCGTTGTTTTTTGTTTAAATTGGATTCATGGAATGTTTTGATAGTTTATTTTTATATAGAACATGAAGATATATACTTTACTTTGGTTGGGTGGATTCGGAAACCTTAGTGTTTTCATCATTAGTTATTAAATCAATTTAGTTAGTTTAGTTTATATTTGTTTTGCAAAAATATAATTCACAATTCGGAAGTAGGTTAAAATAATGTTAGTTTAGATAAAAATCTATTTTCACAACGCATTCCCTGTGGATTCGACCTCGCAGTTGCACAACACTATATTGCAAACGATTCGTGCGCTTGCGAGTAATTTAAAACTCACAACAAGTACAAATGAGAATTTTTGACAAAAAGAACAAATCTTGTATAATAAAATAATTTCATTAGTTTAAGTTCCGTGGCGGAACAAGGATGTCGAAGAAGTCACGTGGGAACATGAAGCAAGAATGAAGAAGGAATACCCCCAACTTTTTCTTGAATTATGTAAGGAAATTTCAGGGATGAAATTTTTGTAAGGTGGGTAGAATTGTAATACCCGTATTTGTAAAGTAAAGGTAAATAAGTATTTTAATAAATACGATACAGAGTTAAAATAATGTATATATTCTTAAATACGAAAAGTTGATTTTTTTTAAAAAAATTGGACGTCCAGAAGAAAAGAGAAGAAAGTAAAAAAAAAAAAAAATGGAAAAACATGGCAGTAGGTGGCAACACATGCTGCCAAGTAGAAAAGATGGCTTTGCATGTAGTGCAGGTGGCCAAAACGTGAAGGCTTGTGGGGGGTTGCCAAAGATTGTTTTCAAATCTTACTTATATATATACTAAGTATATGTAAATGTAATTATATTATACTTACCAAATTTCATTTATTCTTCCTTCAATTACTCTATTTCTTTAAACACTTGGGGATCGAAAGAAAAGTTGAAAGAGTAAAATTTCGGAGGGGTTTATAGGAGAATTTTATAGAGAGCCACGAGAAGCTATCAGAAAAATAGAATGTAATAATGTAATGTTTATTTTTGAATTTTTAGTATACATGAAATTTTCCAGAATTAAAAGTGAGAATTTTCTAAGGGTGTGGTTTATGAAGAAATGAAGAATAAATTATAAATTTAATATAAATATTATGTCAGGTGTTGACGATCAACAACTGGAGAAATTTCTGAGAGGAACGAGAAAGGCAAGGAGGTGATCCACAGGTAGCTTTAAATGCTACGTGGTGAGTTCAATTTACTTTAAGTAATCTAGATAGAAATGAAATATCTATTGATAATATTAAAATAAATTATTAGCGTATGCTTTGGTGATAGATGAAAAATTGATTGATAGGTATGATAGAAATTTTGGACATGTAGAAAATTATTAGGTGAGAAATAATATTTTGGAATAATAAGTTGATTTAATAATAAAAGAGGTAAGTAAAATTCTTGATGAGTTATGGTTGATGTTTTGATACGAATTATGAGAAGATGAAATTTAGCAGATCTTGACAAGCTTTGATGGATGATTTGATGTGATTTAAGATGAAAAGAATTTAGGAGAATTTTTTTTTATATAATTTGAGAAAAATCAGGATAGTCAATTTAAATATTTGAATTCATGTTTTATTTTATGTTTTTATTCATATGCATATTTCATATCATTGTTCATATACATATGCATTAAATAAAAGAAAAGAACTGAGAGGGGGCTAGTCTAATTGAAAAACTGTGACAGCCGATATATACTCGAAATAAAAGGGACACTATGATAGCCGGTATATGCTGGAAATAGAGAAAAACCATGACAGCTGGAATATACTGGAAAGAAAAGAACCAGAAGGGGGCCGGTCTAAGATAACAAAAACATGTCGACATGTGGGAAGACGTTCCCTAATAATAATTCATGCATTGCATCTGTTTAAGTTAATTAAGTTATGTGAAATATAATTGATTTAATTATGAGGTAATTATGAGATAATTGATGGTCTTAAGGTGAACCAATAAATAAGAAGAAACAATTGATTGAGAATGAGACTTATGATATGTGTAGTGATAGTAGAATGCTATTATCAAGTTATGTGAAATATAATTGATTTAATATTGAAAGACCTCTTATACAAATGAATACTTCTAGTAAATTTAATTCACTGAGCTTGTGAAACTCACCCCTCATTGTACAATGATTTCAGGTAGCAGGAATGACATTTAGTTTGGTGAGTTGAGGTTTAAACGAAATCATTATCTGTAAGCCACGTACATGTTCGCATCCTCAGACTAATGAGAGCATAAAATAAAAATTTATGTGTAAATATTTATGCATATTACGTTGTGTAAAATGTTTAAGTTAATATCAAATTGATGTATCTCCCCTGTTGAGGGTTGAGGGTTGAGGATTGATGTAAAACTTTTTATTAGTATTATTTTTATTGTTGTATATATGTGTCGTGCTGGGATTTTCAAAATGTGATGACACCGTCTCGGGGGTGGCCAACTCGGGATGGTTTGTTACAATTTGGTATAGAGCATTAGGTTTTATGATTCTGTAGACTGCATAAAAAGTAAGAAAGTGGCAGATTAAAATCAATTATATTTTAATAGTCTGAGGATGACACGTGGACGTGCTAGTGTTAGAGTTAGAGTTGTTGATTTGAGAGGGCGTGGTAGGCTTCCAATATTTTTTTGACAAGTTGAGGTTGAGTCTGAATCTGTGGTTCCTAGAAGGAAATATGTTGACAGTATAATTGATATTAGTAAAGGTGTGAGAGAATCTGAAGTTGAAAGAGATGAGCTAAATTAAGCTCTTACACATGCTATTGAGAAAATGAATGAAACATATGATAGAATTAATAGCTTATAGCATAGACTTGATGAACAAGCTAGAGTAATGTCTGAGGTTGTAAATCTAATAATTATAGACCTTTAAAAAAGAGGAAAAATGAGTTTGTGCACGAGATACAGGGAGATTGTTAAGTTGAATGCTTTGTTGTTTAAAGGATTTATAAACCTTTTAAGCCTGAGTTATGGGTGAAACATGTAGAGAGATTATTTGATATTTTAGCAACGACTGACAGGTAGATGGTTACCTTTGCTTCGTTTAAGTTAGAAGGAGAAACTTTAGAATGATGAGAGGATACTCTTCCCAGGGTAAGTGCAGATGTTTATAGACCTTTAACCTGGAATAGACTTAAGGTGGTTTTTCTTGATAAGTACTTTCTTGAGACCTTTAGAGCCCAACAAGATAGAGATTTTATTTATTTGAGGCAAATGCATTGACTGTGGCCTAGTATGATAGCAATTTCGTGGTCTCGTCAATGATTGTACCAGAAATGGTAGATCTAAAGGAGAAGAAGTGTAAGAGGTTCATAGATGAACTATGTTTTAAAGATTTGATCAAAACTATCTTGCATGAGGCATATGAATTATGTCAAGTTGGTGAATATAACACTTCAGTTGAGAAGGATGTGATGGAATTTAGAAGAAGGAGGAATTGACGGAAGAAGTCAAGATTTGAGGAACCCATAGGTGATACCAGTATGAGTGTGCAGGGTGGGAGACCAACCAGAGGAGGCGTTCCTTATTATAGAGAGCTGGAGTAGAGAGTCAGAGACAAGCATGATCTGTTACTTCTATAGCTCAAAATACTATTGGTGGGACCCTTAGATTTGGAAGACAGGTTATGGGAACTGGGAGTCATGGTAGAGGAAGTAAGTATGCCACCAAGGGGAAGTGGTAATCTGATGTATGATTGAGACACAAATGTTTTTTTATAGTTATATTCAGATAAAATAATTATCCCATAATTGTTCTAATTTGAGGTGCTTTGTATATAGAAAAGGTGGATATATCTATGTTGGTTGATCTCGGTGTAACCCATTTTTTTGCATCCAGTATTTATATGAAGTCTATTGAAGTATGTTTTAGTCTTTTGATGCAAAATATTTTTGTTGAAGTTCCCACTAGAGATAGAGTGATAATCATAAATGTTTACAAGGGTTGTGTGATTCGTATCCATGATAGAAAAATCTGAAGTTGATTTATTATTTTTGAATTTGGTTGATTGTTCCAAAAAGAATGTAGTGTTCAAGATATGGACATGAAGAGTGTAACTTTAAGAGAAAATATAAAATACTCTCGAACTATCTTATTTTTCTCTAACCACTAGGAGATGGTTGAAGAAGGGTTGTGAGGAGTATTTGGCATACATAATGGATTCTAAAAAGAAAAATAGGAAGTTAGAATAAATTGTAGTGGTGAAAGATTATTCTAATGCAATTCTTGATGTGTTGCCTAGTTGTCACCTAGTAGAGGGATCAAATTCTCTATTGATGTGATACCAGGTTTATCACATATATCTATAGGACCTTATAGAATGACGCCAGCTGAATTGAAGGAGTTGAACGGACAATTTTCAAAATTTTTGGATAAATAATTTATCAGACCTAGTGTATTTTGAGAGCCCTGTGTTGTTCGTGAAGGAGGAAGATGGAACGATGAGATTGTATATAGACTACAGATCGTTGAATAAGAACAAATATCTTTTACCCAAGATAAATGAATTGTTTGATTAGTTGCAAAGAGTGAGAACGTTTTCTTAGATAAACCTGAGATCAGGTTATCACCAGTTAAGGATAAAGGAGGGAGATGTGTTTAAGATTTCTTTTAGGATACGTTATGGTCATAAGTTTCTTGTGATGTCATTTGGAGTAACTAATGTTCCAGAAACATTCATGGACTGGATGAATAGAGTGTTTAAACTATATCTGAACAAGTTTATGGTTGTATTTGACTTCCTGATATAATCTAAGAAGGAAGAACAACATGTGAAACATTAGACAGTGTGTTGGAGATTTTGAGGAGAGAGAGATTGTATGATATAATTTCCTAAATGTGAATTTTGGCTGAAAGAAATGACCTTATTGGAACATGTAATATCAAGAAATGGCATAATAATTGATCCACAAAAGGTAGAGGCAATATTAAATTGGGAAAGACCAACTAGTGTGACTGAGATTAGAATTTTCTTGGGGTTAACTGGTTATTATAGAAGATTCTTTCAAAAAAAATTTCTATTATTGTAATATGGTTAAATAGACTGACAAGGAAAGAGATGAGATTTATGTGGTAAGGGAAGTGTGAGAAAAAATTTCTAATTACTAAAGGAGAAGTTGACTACAACTCTAGTATTGGTGTTTTTCTTCTGGTGATGAAGGATTTGTGGTATGTAGTGATGCATCATATCAATAATAGGGATATGTGTAACATAGGAAAGCTGTGGCCCATACTTCTATGCAATTGAAGATTCATTATAGAAATTACCCTACTCATGACTTAGAGTTGGCTGCTATAATGTTTACTTTAAAGATAGGAGATATCATCTGTATGGAGCCACTTGGGAGATATTCATGGGCTATACGAGTTTAATATACTTACCTGCCCAGAGAGAGTTGAACTAGAGGCAAAGATGATGGATGGAGTTGATTAGTAACTATGATTATACAATTCACTATCATCTAGAAAATGCGAAGGTGATAGCTGATGCATTGAGTAGAAAGTCTACAAGAAGGTTAACTACTATTGGGAGTCCTGGTGTGAAAATTATGATAGATTTAAAAGAGATAAGAATGAAGTTGAATATCAGTAATAGAAGATCAGGGTTAACGAATATGGTTTTACATTCATCCATAGTAAAATGCTTTAGAGATGTAAAGTAGAGATGAAAAGGTAGAAAGATTAAGCATTGAGTGCTTACTTGAAAGCAATATGAGTTAAAAAATTTGAAATGAGGGTATTTTGATATTGGAACATGGAAATTGTGTTCACAATAATGCGAAGTTGAGAGAGGAAATAATGAGAAAGGTACATGATGATGTAGATTCAAAGCAACCAAGTAACAATAAGATGTATAGAAGATTGAGACAGAAATTCTGATGGTCAGGATTGAAGAGGGATATAGCTGAGATTGTGAGGTTGTATGGAGTACCACTGAGCATAGTGTCAAATAAAGATGCTAGATTTACATCTTGGTTTTGGAGAGGCTTTCAGAAAGCCACAGGTACACAGTTGTAATTTAATATAATTTTTCATGCTCAGACATAAAAGATTATTAGAGTAGTAAGAGATATATGTTAAGGATAAATGTGATGAGTTTCTCAGTAAGTTGGGATGCTTACATGCTATCGATTGAAATCATTTATAATAATCAATATCAAATTAGTATTGGGATGGAACCGATTGAGACATTGTATGGTAGGAGGTGTAGAACTCCTATATGTTGGGAAGAAATGGTAGAGAGAAATGTATCTAGTCCATCAATTATTGAGTTAACAACTGAGAGGATCAAATTGTTTAGAGAGAACCGTAATGCAGCACCGAGTAGATCAAATAGCTATGCTGATAATAGAAGAAGACATTTTGAATTTCAAGTAGGTGATTGAGTGTAATTAAAAATATCTACATGAAAAGGTATGTTGAGGATAAAAAAGAAAGGAAAGTTGAGTTTGAAGTAAGTGTGACCCTATGAGGTTGTTGAGAAAGTTGGGCTAGTATGAGTAGCCTGGATTTTCCTTTAGAATTAAAACATTTATATAATGTATTTCATGTTTCACTTTTAAGAAAGTGTTTACATGATGAATATTATAATATTTCGAGCTAAGCTATAGAAATTCAGAAAGATTGGGCTTATATACAAGTACCAATTAGAATTTTTGACAAAAAGAACAAATCTTGTATAATAAAATAATTTCATTAGTCTAAGTTCCGTGGCGGAACAAAGATGTCGAAGAAGTCACGTGGGAACTTAAAGCAAGAATGGGGAAAGAATACCCCCAACTTTTTCTTGAATTAGGTAAGGAAATTTCGGGGATGAAATTTTTGTAAGATGTGTAGAATTGTAATATCCATATTTGTAAAATAAAGGTAAAGAAGTACTTTAATAAATATGATATAGAGTTAGAATAATGTTTATATTCTTAAATACGAAAAGTTAAATTTAAAAAAGAAATCGGACGTCCAGAAGAAAGGAGAAGAAAGTAAAAAAAAAAAAAATTGGAAAAACATGGCAGCAGGTGGCAACACCTGCTACCAAGTAGAAAAGAAGGCTTTGCATGTGCTGTAGGTGGCCAAAACGTGGAGGCTTGTGGGGGGTCGCCAAAGATTTTTTTCAAATCTTATATATATATATATACAAAGTATATGTAAACGTAATTATATTATAATTACCAAATTTCGTTTAGCTTTCCTTCAATTGCTCTATTTCTTTAAATACTTGGGGACCAAAAGAAAGGTTGAAAGAGTAAAATTTAGAAGGAGTTTACGGGGGAAGTTTATTAAGAGTCACGAGAAGCTATCAGAAAAACCAAAGGTAATAATGTAATGTTTATTTTTGAATTTTTAGTATTCATGAAATTTCCCGAAATTCAAAGTAGGAATTTTCAAAGGGTGTGGTTTAGAAGAATAAATTAGAAATTTAATATAAATATTATGTCAGGTGTTGATGATCAGTAACTGAAAAAATTTCTGAGAGGAACGGGAAAGGCAATGAGGTGATCCACGGGTAGCTTTAAGTGCTACGTGGTGAGTTAGATTTACTTTAAGTAATCTAGATAAAACTGAAATATCTAGTGATAGTATTAAAATAAATTATTAGCGTATGCTTTGGTGGTAGATGAAAAATTGATTGATAGGTATGATAGGAATTTTGGACATGTAGAAAATTATTAGGTGAGAAATAATATTTTTGGAATAATAAATTGATTTAATAATAAAAATGATAAATGAAACTCTTAATGAGCTATGGTTGATGTTTTGATACGAATTATGAAAAGATGAAATTTAGTGGATTTTGACAAGTTTCGATGGATGATTTGATGTGATTTAGGATGAGAGGAATTTAGCGATTTTTTTTTATATAATTTGAGAAAAATCAGGATAGCCAATTTAAATATTTAAATTCATGTTTTTTTAATGTTATCATTCAAATACATATTTCATATCATTGTTCATATGCATATGCATTAAATAAAAGAAAAGAACTGGGATGGGGGCTGGTCTAATTGAAAAACAATGACAGCCGATATATGCTAGAAATAAAAGAGACATTATGACAGCCAGTATATGCTGAAAATAGAGAAAAACTGTGACAGCCGGAATATTCTGGAAATAAATACTGTGACAGCCGGTATATGCTGGAAAGTGAAGAACCGGGAGGGGGCCAGTCTAAGATAATAAAAACATATCGACAAGTGGGAAGACGTTCCCTAATAATAATTCATGCATTGCATCTGTTTTAAATATTGATTGCGTTACTGAATGCTGATGTGTTGTGTGTTATTGTAAATTTATTTATAGATGAATGAGTCTCACAGACTATTTATGGTGAAAAAGAAACCTATAAGTATGACATGATAAGAACCATCTAAATGATAGATTTTATGATGCGAACCTCATTACGAGGTAATTATGAGGTAATTGATGGTCTTAAGGTGAACCAATAAATAAGAAGAAGAGATTGATAGAGAATGAGACTTATGATATGTGCAGTGATAGTAGAATGCTTTTATCAAGTTATGTGAAATATAATTGATTTAATATTGAAAGACCTCTTATACAAATGAATACTTCTAGTAAATTTAATTAACTAAGCTTGTGAAGCTCACCCCTCATTGTACGATTATTTCAGGTAGTAGGCATGACAATTAGTTTGGTGAGTTAAGGTGCAGATAAAATCATTACCTATAAGCCACGTACGTGTCCGCATCCTCAGACTAATTAGAACATAAAATAAAAATTTATTTGTAAATATTCATGCATATTTCGTTGTGTAAAATGTTTAAGTTAATATTAGATTGATGTATCTACCCTGTTGAGGGTTAAAGATTGATATAAAAATTTCTGTTAGTATTATTTTTATTGTTGTATATATCTGTTATACTGAGATTTTTTAAATGTGATGACACTGTCTCGGGGGTGGCCAACTCGGGATGGGTTGTTACAATACTTCTATATCTATATCTATACTTACTATTAATAAAGCCAAAACTCCCATTTGGTGTCCACCTCTCAAAATATCTCGTAAACCTTTCTTAAATATATAAATCATATATTTAAATAAGGTTATATATGTAACTCAGTTGAACCCTCCCACTAGCCCACTTAAACTTAACTTCTCTGCTTTTCTGATCCCTTTTATCTTAAACCTATGTTTTATCTTATAAACTCTTATTAAATATATAAATCAAATATTTAAATGAAGTTATGTTTTGTTTGCAATGGATGTGAGAAATTAAAACCAATTGAGTTACATTTATAACTTTATTTAAATATTTAATTAAAAGTTTATGAGATATTTTGAGCGAGAATCACCAAATAAAAATTCTGCTTTTATTAATAGTAACTTGTGTGCATGTCACAAAACTAGAATTATGATCAATCGACAACAACTTTGACGACCTAATAAAGAGGGATAAGATGCACAAAATTAATGGTCCTAAGCCACCCTAAAATTAATCCCCAAAGACCGATCAACCATCAGACACCCTTGCAATTAACCACCATCCAAATTCCATGCAAAACAATACAAACCTAATTTTAGAATTTAGCCATATAAAACCCTCCACGCATGCACCCTTATGGTTCCATTAATCCAATTTCTCTCTGATCCTAGCTCCTTTTTTTCTTTCCCTTATAGGATCAGTCATCAGAGAGAGAAAGATTGTTAAGAAATATCATCAGAAAACAAATATAATGAATCGCAAAGTAGGCATTTTGTCGTTGATTTCCATCCTTCTCGTGGCGGATGCCTTGGCCGCTGTCCGCCCCCTTCGCACTCACCTCGGCCTTAAACCACGCCCTGCCAATGGTTGGACTTGGTCACCCGCCCACACGAAGGCGGTGGAATCCATATGTAAGCCGACTACTTACAAGGAAAGATGCATCAAGTGGCTCGGAAAAGTTCCGAGCGACGACCCCCAGGTGCTGATCAAGTCGGCCGTGTTGCTCATCACCAAACAATCCCTCAATAAAGCAATCAACTTCACCGATGGCATGCTCGCTAAGTTCGCTAAGGGTGAAAGAAACGTGACGAAGAGGGCGATCGATTATTGCAAGAAGGAATTGGATTCAGGTGTGAAAGATCTCCAGCCGTTCATCGACCAAATGGGAAACGACGTCGCTCGTTACCTGAACGACAACTACTACAAACTCAGGTTAGCGTTGAGCTCCATCTATTCTTACCAAATGTCATGCCTTGACGATGTTTCGGAGAAGAATCTGAATGAAGTCATGGGAAACGGTATCCTTCATGCCCAAGAATGCACCAGCAACGCCATGGCCATCGTTAAGTACGCCTCCGAAATCTTCGCTTCCTTCGGTATCAAGTGCGACGTGCCTTCAGATTTGTAATTTTAGGAGTACATATATTTGCTGCTATCTCATTTTTAGCCATCATTGTGTATGTCTCTAGAGAGAGAGAGAGAGAGAAAGGTTTGTGGGGATCCAAGCTAGAATTGCTAATAATTTGTTTGCATACAAGAGAGAAAACGGTATAATATTACTCTATTATTACTACTTGTTACGGTTTCCAGATATGCAATGGTGTGTTATATTACGTCTTTGTATCATTGCATGATTCTTTCTGTGGGAAAAATTATCTAAAAATTATATATATATATATACAAACACACGGAATCAAGCGTAGGTATTTTGAGGGATATATTTTTTTAGAATGCATGGCTCTGGTAGGTTATTCCTTGTGGACAAGTTATACTCCCAAAGAAATTATTAAAGCACCAATATTTGATTTATATTATATATAAAAGTATAAATGTAATGTAAAATATTCGTTTGACAAAAATATATTTATGTAATAATTATTTTATATATTAAACATTTTTCTTCATATAATTAACATTCTCCATTAAAACAAAACTTTTACAAAAATTTATTACTATTCTTGTAAAACTGATATGCAGTGGAATAACCGGTACTTATCGATTAAATCTGAAATTTTTTAGCATTTGGACTCCTTGAGTTCTTTACGCTTCAATCTCATCGGAGGTCGGACGTGAAATTATAATGAAAGAAATCACATTTTTGTCACAACCAAAAACTTTTATGTCTTTCTAAAGGTAGAAGATGATGTTTCTCTCTCTAATGTCTCTTTCCCTCTCAAATAATCAATTGTCCGACTGCCATTTTCTTTCTGGAAATACATATAAATACGGCATGAAAATGCAAAGTAGTTATAGACATTTGAACTCAAGAGCTGCAAAAATTCCTATAAATACCCCCTTAGTTTTTTTTTTAATTTTTAATTTTTATTTTTGATTTTAACACATATAAAAAACTCAGCAAGTATTTCATACATTTAAGAGAGAAAATAGAGAAAAGACCAACATAGAGAGAAAAATTGTTTAGAAATAAAAATTCTTGTAATCTTTCATTTATAGTGAAACTTTTTTCTTCTGTTCTCATGGAGTAGGTCTCATAAGCCGAATCCCATAAACATTTGTCTAAGTTATTTTACACTTTCTTTATTAACATGTATTTATACACCAATTATTTTTACATTCACAAAACACTACAAAAAAAACCATTATTTGCAACGGACTATCACTGATGTATATGTGTCCCTTAATTATATTGGTTTTTTGCGACGGATGTCTTTAGGTGATATGGCTAAATAGTATCATTGACACAATATTTTAGCGGTATACTATTTTTCTGTTATTATTAAATTTTAATTAAATTTGGTAAAATCATACAGTTATTTTTTTAAATAAAAATATTATCATCAACGAAACTAATACCCATAAATTTACAAATAAAAAATATTAAATATGATTTTCAAATTTAAATATATATTAGAAAAAATAATTATCACCAATATATGTCCCCCAATGATAATTTTACAAATATAGCAATCAGCACCGATGGAATTGCGGCCCTCCATGATAACTTGTCCTTACCCATTTCCTACACCATATATAAATCTCTTTATCTCTGTCAAGTCAAACCCTAAAATGACTCACAATCTTCAGTTATTTGTTTTTAAAATGATTTTTGATAGAAGAATTGTAAAATTAAAAATGTTATTTGTTTGTTAAAACAACTGTTTTAACATAAATTTTCTTATTATAAGCTTTTTTTAGGTTTAGATTTTTTCTAAAATTCATTTTTTAAGTTTCTAATAATTTATGTTTATAAAAAATAAAAATAAAATTCATAAACTCTCTCAATGAAAATGCATGATTAAACTTTGGAATAAAGAGGACCGAGGGAAAGGGAAAAAGGAGTGTATAATAACTTTGTACTTTAAGATATTGTATCAATTTCTCTAGATCAATTGAGACATAATGTTTTAGGGGTGTATTAAATTGCTCCCTTCAATCATATTTTTAATCAAAATTTTAACAAAAAAACACGTATGTGCATGTTATTGATCAATCTTATATACAATTGTGGTATTATTTTTTGTATTCATATTGATTGGAAGAGATGCGTAATTTTTCGTTTGAAATTAAAATGAAATATGGTTAGAGTGGTTGATTTACTACACCCTTATAACATAAGGTCTCAATTTATTCATTTTATGTAGCTGCAAGAAGTTAGATCGCACAAGTCCTGATGATTCCTCTGACATGTAAAAGTTCATTTAGTGGCTATTAGTGTTGATATTCGACTATTAAATCTGAAGTTGCTACTTTAAAAAGAAAATTTTTGGGATCTTTGATATTTGATATCGCATTCTCTGATCTGAAACTAGCTTTAGCAGTTATTGATTTTTTTTTTTCGATCGACTGATATTTTCGGGGTTGGGGTACTTGTGTAATCTTCTGCTAAAATTTGATGGTCGCAACTTGCAAGGTTATCTTTTGGTGTGTGTAATTGTGCTTCTAAATTCCCTCACTTCAATTAATTTGTAGGAATTTAACTTAAACTGAAATATTTGTTGTGTGTTTGAGATAATTCTATTGATTTCTACATCTGAAAGCTACAAATCTATATGGATTGCTCTACACATGCTTGGCTCTATGTTTTTTAGGCCGAGCATATGGATTGCTCCACACATGCTCGGCTCAGATGTCTCCTAGGTCGAGCATATGGACGGCTCCTCACATGTTCGGCCCAATGTCTCCAAAGCCGAGCATATGGATTGCTTCACACATGCTCGGCTCCATGTCTCATAAGCTGAGCATATGGATTGCTCCACACATGCTCGGCTCCATGTCTCATTGACCGAGCATATGGATTGCTCCACACATGCTTGGCTCCATGTCTCATAGGCCAAGCATATGGATTGCTCCACACATGTTCGGCTCAAATGTCTCATAGGCCGAGCATATGGACGGCTCCTCACATGCTCGACCCAATGTCTCCAAAGCCGAGCATATAGATTGCTCCACACATGCTCGGTCTAATGTCTCCTAAACCGAGCATATGGACTACTCCTCGTTCGCTCGGCTTGGCACGACCAAGGCTCGGCAGATTGATTGCCTTTTTACTGAGATTGAACCCTGTGAAACTTCCTTGAACACATAAATATACTTAAAGAAGTGGGGGGCCTCTGATACAGCCTAAAAAACACTTCTATATCTATATCTAAATTCCCTCACTTCAATTAATTTGTAGGAATTTAACTTAAACTGAAATATTTGTTGTGTGTTTGAGATAATTCTGTTTATTCGGTTATTGAGGTGAAAATTTGCATTACCATTTACGATTCCTTGCTTTGATTTCTTCGTCTGAAAGCTACAAATCTATATTGATTTTATGATGTTAATTTTCACATATATTTGACTGGAAACTTGCTAAGTTTACTGGTATCTGATTGGGTCCTAGAAAAAGGAGACAACATGTAAGCTTATCTCTGAATTTCTTTTATGTGATTTGGAAAATAATTAAGTAACTGCAAATTTTTTTTTTCACATTTGATTCATCAAACAGGTTTTTTAATTTTTAGTATTAAATTTTTGGTTCTTGGTTTTGTTTTATGTTATTTTCATCTATAAAAAAAATCAATTATGATTTCACAATACTGTCTAGTTTGGGATTTTTGAATTCCTTTCACCAGAATCATTTTATGCTTGTGAAGTTTTTACTGTCCAAAAAGTAAGTTGAATTGTTATATATTTTCCAGATTGTTAAGTTCTTATGATCGTTCTGGATTACTTAAGCTACATTAACACAGTTAAATTAGATAAAACTAACTTTTGCTCTGTCATGAATTGTATGATTACTTTAATTGTTTTATAAATCTTTTGTCATTTGCTAACTTTTACAGAATAAAGAGGATTTGTGAAAATTCTTTGGAGCAATACTTGTAAAGGAGCCTAGACATACTTACTTAAAGGTGCTTGAAATTAACTACTCTCATCCCAACAGATATTGGATTTATAGCTTAAGATATAAATTTTTTAAATGTATGCATTTATGCAAGAAATTGCCTGGTTATTGGGTGAGTGAAATTTTTTGTTAGCATTCTTGAGTGAAGTTTGTCCATAGTTGTCTTGTATAATTAGCTTTTTGTCTCTGAGTTGCGCGATCTTAGTGCTATTTCCTTAATAATATTTTTTTACTTATAAAAAAAAAAAAGTTTGTCCATGGTTGTCTTGTCTAACCCCTTTGTAATATTATGCTATTTTTGACATTTTTATATCCTTGTGTTTAGAATGCTAATTTGCTTTCTGCTACTAAGATTTGCCTGAAGTAAGTTACTTGGGATTTGTATCAACATTAGTTACGAAAGTCGGTAGTTATCAACTTTTTTTTCTTTTCATTTTAAAGAATGGGTCAATAGTTAATTATTTTTATTTGAGCATGTTTTAACTTAAAAAATTATTAAATTTATATCCATTCAAACATTGGGAATATGGTGTAGTGGGATATAAATATAACATGAAGATAACTAATAATACAAACAACAATTAATTCGTAAATATAACCTTTATATTTCACAAATTAAGTTTGAGTCATTGGTGGCAAGAATAATCTTACAACACTACAAGATATAAGGCTAATGCCGACATTTTTTGTGTGTGCATATTTTGGCGCTTTAAAATGCCGAAATATGAAATACCGGTACTTATGGCAAGTGTCGAAATATGTAGTGTCGAAGTGTCAATACCGACGTTTAAAGAAAGCGCTGCAATATGCATTTTTTTTTGACTCTTTCAAATGCCGTAATATACCAGCGCTTCTAAGCGTCGGTATATTGTGGCCCTTTTAAACGCCGTAATATACCGACACTTAAAAGCGACACTATATAACGGACAACACAAATTTTGCAGCGCTTAAAAGAGTGGGTTTAATTGTGTTTTTACATTATTTTGGCTTAAATATAAATACTATACACCCTTCAATAAATAAAATGTACCATCAAATTCATAAAAAATTAAATGTTCTTCAATATATAAAATGTACCATCAAATCCATAAAAATTCAAATTTCAATACAAAAGTCATCTCATTTACACAAAAAACAATCATAGTTAACATATAAAATTCATACAAAACAAAGTAATGGAATGTAGTCTGAAAAATTATTTTACCATCACACTTGAAATCAATTATGAGGTCCTTTATTAATCAACTGTTGTAGTAAAGACTTCAACTCATCAACTTGGGATTGCATATTGTTCATTTGATCATCGTGCTTCGCTGTTATTTCTTGAATTTGCTGCGCATGCTGTTGATTGTTTTCTTCTATTTGTGCTCTCAAACTATTTATCTCTTCAGCATAAGCTCCATTGTATCCCATATCATTCATAATTTGAGCTGAAAGTCCATACACAGCAGAGGGTGTAACTCCAAACCCTTGATATCGGACACGACCAGAACTCTCTTCACCCATAAGCTCGGTGAAGACTTCATTTTGTATTGCTAAATTATTGCTAGCATCAGAAGATCCTGAAGTTGCAACAAGTTTAGCAACACGAGCTTCAATTGTCACCTACAATTACGAAATAATAAAGATTAAACTCCCCCAAAGATTATGCAGCGAAAGTTACATAAAAGAAAAGTTGCTTATCAGATTTTATAGAAAAATCGACAGAATTTCCCCTATATTTCCATAAAACCTCCTGCAAATGAAAAAAAAAATACAATCCAAACAGTGATCTAAGTTTCAACTAGTTAATTGAGGTAGCAACCATCAACAAAAGGCAACATAAATTCATCTATGCTTAGCAATGGTGAAGTGAATCTCTTGAAAAAATATGGGGTATTAAACAAAGCTTAGCCAAATTGATAAACTCCCTTCCCATTCTCAGTATCTCTCAACTTAAGCTATGATTTATATATATATATATATATATATAAAATAACCCCAATTTTTTCAATTTTCTTTTCTCTTACTTTCCTTAGTAGCTAGTGAGTTGGAATAAATCACACTTAAGTCTAAGTGGATCAGCCGTTGATATGAAGTGGTGCAACATTCAAGATATATATATAGTGTAAATCTGAAAGTTTATACATTAACCTCCTCTAATAAATTATTTCGGGTGCAGGCTAATACAATTTTATAAGCTATGACGCTTGGGTATTTGCAGTTGTTGTGAGTTTTAAATTACTCGCAAGCACACGAGTCGTTTGCAGTATAGCGTTGTGCAAGTGCGAGGTCGAATCCACAGGGAATTGCGTTGTGAAAATATAATTTACTCTAAACTAGCTCTATTTTAACCTAGTTCCAAATTTGTAATTTATATGTTGCAAAAGAAATATAAACTTAAATTAAATTGATTTAAAAACTAATGAAAAACACTAAGGTTTCCGAATCCACCCCACCAAAGTTTAAGCATATATGTCCTAAAAAATAGCCTATCAAAAGATTCCATGAATCCAACCATAAGACAAAAAACAAAGAATATCCCAACTAAACCAAAAGCGTCCAATGTATCCGCTCTTAACAAATCACAAAAGAAATCCAATTTAATCGAAAAGCATTCAATGTATCAATCAGATGAAACACAAGGAATATCCAACAGACAATTTAAACTCAATCAATTATAAGATTAACTCAAATAATTGACAGAACATTTATACTAAAAATTGTCAGATTTGTACAAGCAAATCTGAACTACTACGCCAAACAACGGCGGGGCTTCATCTTCAACCTTAGCTGAAGAGTCTAGCCACTCATAACTATGAAACTACAATTCATAATAAAAGTGCTAAACATTTAAACTAAAACAACTAAATGTAAAGAAATAAATAAATAACTTTACATGGGAGAAATTCCACTCGCTGACGGGCGGCGCCTCCCTTCGTGGTGACAAAGCCTTCGAGATCCACCAGAATGCTAGCGGACATCCACCGGTAAACACCAAAGTGGCTCAGGAATTGTACCCTGAATGATGAAGCCAGATGGTGTTTATATAGGGGAAGACCCGGAGCAATATGGGTTGCAGATTCGATGTGGGATACTGCCCGTGTGCGCTCGATCGCAGTGTGGTGCGATCGATCGCAGGTACGATCGATCGCATGTCTTGTGCGCATGATCTCATGTGCGCTCGATCGCATGTCTGCTACGATCGATCTCAGATGCACTGAACTTCAAATATTTCGATGTGTGATGTTGACCATGCGCTTGTTCGTAGGCAGGTGCGCTCGAGCGCAGGTGCGCTCGATCGCATATCTCGTGCGATCGATCGTAATGTCTCCAGAAGCTTCACATCTCCTGAAATGGTTTATTTTCTCCACAAACCTGTAAAAATACACAAAACACAAGAAAGACGTAAAATAAAGTGAAATACTACTAACTAATAGCATAACAAATATAAGTTAAGGGTCTAAAATATGCAATATTTAAGACTCATCAAATACCCCCAAACTTATATTTTGCTAGTCCCATAGCAAAACAAAATAAAAGACTCAATGAAAAACAAAGAACATAAAGATAAAGTCATCACTCATGGTATCCAAAAATTTAAGGAGCACACATCACCATGATATTCATTCATAAGCAAGTTTAAAAAGGAAAACCCATCTTCGCAATGAATAGAAATGTTAAAATCTAATTACTTACAAAAGGCAGGATAAGGCATCACAAGCTTGAATCAGTGTAAGGTGAATTAGCATATAAAAATGAAGCTTCCAAGTAACTCTAATGTGTAAGGTCTCTATGTCTCAAGATTTATCGAATTTCCCATAAAAAATGAATGAAAAGGCATAGTTTTTATTTTATTCTTTTATTCTTTTTATTTTTTTTAACAATAATAAGGCACGACTATGTTTAGTTCCCTTAAGCTTTCTAATTGACCCATGTAGCGAGTGTTGAGTCAATGACTCCCAAACCAGATGGTTTTAGGGCATTAGATGTACAGACACCCCTAAGGACTTACTAACTCGAGTAAAAAAGGCTACGAAAATAAACCAGCCTTAATACTACCAAGCAAAATTCCACCTTTTGACGTGAACACTCACTGCTTACTGAGGCAAGAGGTCCAGTTACTCAGCGGAAAGTTGTAGTAATTAATTTTTTTTCTTTCTTTATGCCCAAGTGTTCATCCAACAAGTCATCCAGTTTCAGTTAAGATAAGGAAAAATACACATTAAAATCACGTGTCATACCTCACATAATTTGTGCTAATATGCTCGTGTTAGATTAGATCAAACATGTGAATTCTCAAAATGCCTAAAGTAAGTAACTAAATTTTAAAAATTTATCACCAGATCATGTGTTCAAAATGTTAAGCTCACCAATGACATCACATCACAGAAAATGTTTAGATCAACTAAAATTTCAAGATAACATGAGCATGCATTTATCTTTATGACGAAAAGACAACAAATTAGGACAAAGTGTGTGATGTGTCTCCCATACCCCTAAACTTAAATTACACATTGACCCCAATGTGTGACTAATATGGAAAGAGCTGACCTGAGATATGGAGAACAATCTGGACTGGTATGGCTCATAGCATACCCCCAAACTTGAACTAAAGTACGCTTTGTCCCTGAAAAATAAAAACTGGAAAACAAAAAATACTGGAAACAAACATTAATCATAAAAATGTGAAATAATAAATAAACAAAAGAAAAGATAAGCTGTGGGGTGCCTCCCATGAGTGCAAAGTTTAACGTCTTCAGCCGGATCCAACATTAGTAAACATGCCCAACTAAGTGCTCCACCATCTGATCAATAAATGGGAATGAAAAATGATCAGGCCTAGTGGCAGCATTCAACTTACAGTAGTCTATACTCACTCTCCCTCCTGACTGAACACGAGTTGGCACCAACTCGTCGTCCTCATTCTTCACTACCGTTAATTCAGCATGTTTGGGCACGACTTGAATCAGGCTCACCCACTTGCTATCAGAGATGGGATAAATGATCCCTGCCTCTAACAGCTTAATATCTTCTGCCCTCACAAACTCTTGCATAGCAGGGTTGAGCCTTCTTTGTGGCTCCCTTGATGGCTTGGCTTTCTCCTCCAACTGTATCGTGTGTATTACCAACGAGGGGTTGATTCCCTTGACATCCTCAATAGTCCAGCCTATAGCTTCCTTATGCTCTCTTAAGACGTCCAATAATTTCTTCTCTGGAGCATCACCCAAATCTAAAGCTATAATTATAGGCAAAGAATCTACTGGACCTAGGAACTTATACTTAAGATTGTCCGACAAAGGCTTAAGTTCCTTCTTGGGGGATTCAGGTGTTGTGGTTTCCTCCGTCTTACTGATCTTTAGAGGAGCAGACTCCAAAGTAGCATTTGCTTGCTTAAACAACTTATCTAAGCCCAAATCCTCTTCAAATTGAGCAAAGCATGCCTCCAAGGGGTCCTCAATACCTGATTCATCCATAGTCTCCTCCGTCTCACTACTCTTCTGAGGATCAGACTCCAAAATGGCATTCACTTTCTCGAGTAACTTATCTAAGCCCAAGTCCTCTTCAAAGTGAGCAAAGCATGCCTCCAGGGGATCCTCAAACTCCTCTCCTTTCTTGGGCGCTTATAATCTCTCAGGGTAAGGCGCTTTAGGTAAAAACGACCTAGGGAGATCCTTAATGATAGGTGTGGCTGTAGATGGCTCAACATCTCTCTTTTCTTTGTTGCCACTTTCTTGCCCTTGTATAGGAGTTGATAAATTTCCCACCGTAAACTGTTCCTTTGGGTTAGGATAAGGTTGACTGGGGAACTTTCTTTCCTCTCCTTCACCTACATAACTTGCGATTTGATCAATTTGACTCTCTAGCTCGACAATTGCTTGGGTGTTTTCTATGGTTGCACTCATCACTTCACTCATAGATTGGCTAGTCGTTTTCATGAAATCATTGAGAGCGTCCTCCAATGACTGTGAAACCGACGCTGGCGCTTGAATGAGAGCTTGGTAAGTGGGTGATGGTGCTGGATAAGCATAACTTGGTATTGGTGGAGGAAATTCGGGAGGGTATTGATTGTGAGCATGATAAGGGGCTCCTCCCTGATTCATCAGTTGGTTCTGCTCCCATGAAAAATTAGAGTGGTTCCACCACCCTGGATTGTATGTTTCAGAGTAAGATCCATTTGATTCCCAACAACAGTCATTGAAAGCATTCATTTGTTCCATGGGGTACTCGGCACAAGCCAGCATTGATGGACAATTCTGTGCTAGATGCATGGGACTAGCACAGATGGAACAGCTATCAACATTGAATGTGTTGGCAGCATTAAGGGATGGGTCGGTCATTTTCATGTACTCCTTAATGGTGTCCTCTAAAGACTGTGAAACCGGCGCTGGATTCATCCACATAATTTTTTTTTGTTTTTTTTTTGTTAACTAACTAGTAGAAAAATAAAATTAATTCAGACCAAAAATTTTCACAAACCAAACAAGTCCCCGGCAACAGCGCCAAAAACTTGTTGTGAGTTTTAAATTACTCGCAAGCGCACGAGTCGTTTGTAGTATAGCATTGTGCAAGTGCGAGGTCGAATCCACAGGGAATTGCGTTGTGAAAATATAATTTAATCTTAACTAGCTCTATTTTAACCTAGTTCCAAATTTGTAATTTATATATTGCAAAAGAAATATAAACTTAAATTAAATTGATTTAAAAACTAATGAAAAACACAAAGGTTTCCGAATCCACCCCACCAAAGTTTAAGCATATATGTCCTAAAAAAATAGCCTATCAAAAGATTCAATGAATCCAACTATAAGACAAAAAACAAAGAATATCCCAATTAAACCAAAAGCGTCCGATGTATCTGCTCTTAACAAATCACAAAGGAAATCCAATTTAATCGAAAAGCATTCAATGTATCCATCAGATGAAACACAAGGAATATCCAACAGACAATTTAAACTCAATCAATTATAAGATTAACTCAAATAATTGACAGAACATTTATATTAAAAATTTTCAGATTTGTACAAGTAAATCTGAACTACTACGCCAAACAACGGCGGGGCTTCATCTTCAACCTTAGCTGAAGAGTCTAGCCACTCATAACTATGAAACTACAATTCATAATAAAAGTGCTAAACATTTAAACTAAAACAACTAAATGTAAAGAAATAAATAAATAACTTTACATGGGAGAAATTCCACTCGCTGACGGGCGGCGCTTCCCCTCATGGTGACAAAGCCTTCGAGATCCACCAGAATGCTAGTGGACATCCACCGGTAAACACCAAAGTGGCTCAGGAATTGTACCCTGAATGATGAAGCCAGATGGTGTTTATATAGGGGAAGACCCAGAGCAATATGGGTTGCAGATTCGATGTGGGATACTGCCTGTGTGCGCTCGATCGCAGTGTGGTGCGATCGATTGTAGGTACGATCGATCGCATGTCTTGTGCGCACGATCTCATGTGCGCTCGATCGCATGTCTGCTACGATCAATCGCAGATGCACTGAACTTCAAATATTTCGATGTGGGATGTTGACCATGCGCTCGTTCATAGGCAGGTGCGCTCGAGCGCAGGTGCACTCGATCGCATATCTCGTGCGATCGATCGCAATGTCTCCAGAAGCTTCACATCTCCTAAAATGCTTTATTTTCTCCAGAAACCTGTAAAAATACACAAAACACAAGAAAGACGTAAAATAAAATGAAATACAACTAACTGAGAGCATAACAAATATAAGTTAAGGGTCTAAAATATGCAATATTTAAGACTCATCAAATACCCCCAAACTTATATTTTGCTAGTCCCTTAGCAAAACAAAATAAAAGACTCAATGAAAAACAAAAAACATAAAGATAAAGTCATCACTCATGGTATCCAAAAATTTAAGGAGCACACATCACCATGATATTCATTCATAAGCAAGCTTAAAAAGGTAAACTCATCTTCGCAATGAATAGAAATGTTAAAATCTAATTATTTACAAAAGGCAGGATAAGGCATCATAAGCTTGAATCAGTGTAAGGTGAATTAGCATATAAAAATGAAGCTTCCAAGTAACTCTAATGTGTAAGGTCTCCATGTCTCAAGATTCACCGAATTTCCCATAAAAAATGAACGAAAAGGCATAGTTTTTATTTTATTCTTTTATTCTTTTTATTTTTTTAACAATAATAAGGCATGACTATGTTTAGTTCCCTTAAGCTTTCTAATTGACCCGTGTAGCGAGTGTTGAGTCAATGACTCCCAAACCAGATGGTTTTAGGGCATTAGGTGTACAGACACCCCTAAGGACTTACTAACTCAAGTAAAAAAGGCTACGAAAATAAACCGGCCTTAATACTACCAAGCAAAATTCCACCTTTTGACGTGAACACTCACTGCTTACTGAGCCAAGAGGTCCAGTTACTCAGCGGAAAGTTGTAGTAATTAATTTTTTTTCTTTTTTTATGCCCAAGTGTTCATCCAACAAGTCATCCAGTTTTAGTTAAGATAAGGAAAAATACACATTAAAATCACGTGTCATACCTCACATAATTTGTGCTAATGTGCTCGTGTTAGATTAGATCAAACATGTGAATTCTCAAAATGCCTAAAGTAAGTAACTAAATTTTAAAAATTTATCACCAGATCATGTGTTCAAAATGTTAAGCTCACCAATGACATCACATCACAGAAAATGTTTAGATCAACTAAAATTTCACGATAACATGAGCATGCATTTATCTCTATGACGAAAAGACAACAAATTAGGACAAAGTGTGTGATGTGTCTCCCATACCCCCAAACTTAAATTACACATTGACCCCAATGTGTGACTAATATGGAAAGAGCTGACCTGAGATATGGAGAACTATCTGGACTGGTATGGCTCATAGCATACCCCCAAACTTGAACTGAAGTATGCTTTGTCCCTGAAAAATAAAAACTGGAAAACAAAAAATACTGGAAACAAACATTAATCATAAAAATGCGAAATAATAAATAAACAAAAGAAAAGATAAGCTGTGGGGTGCCTCCCATGAGTGCAAATTTTAACGTCTTCAGCCGGATCCAACATTAGTAAACATGCCCAACTAAGTGCTCCACCATCTGATCAATAAATGGGAATGAAAAATGATCAGGCCTAGTGGCAGCATTCAACTTACAGTAGTTTATACTCACTCTCCCTCCTGACTGAACACGAGTTGGCACCAACTCGTCGTCCTCATTCTTCACTACCGTTAATTCAGCATGTTTGGGCACGACTTGAATCAGGCTCACCCACTTGCTATCAGAGATGGGATAAATGATCCCTGCCTCTAACAGCTTAATATCTTCTGCCCTCACAAACTCTTGCATAGCAGGGTTGAGCCTTCTTTGTGGCTCCCTTGATGGCTTGGCATTCTCCTCCAACTGTATCATGTGTATTACCAACGAGGGGTTGATTCCCTTGACATCCTCAATAGTCCAGCCTATAGCTTCCTTATGCTATCTTAAGACGTCCAATAATTTCTTCTCTGGAGCATCACCCAAATCTAAAGCTATAATTATAGGCAAAGAATCTGCTGGACCTAGGAACTTATACTTAAGATTGTCCGACAAAGGCTCAAGTTCCTTCTTGGGGGGTTCAGGTGTTGTGGTTTCCTCCGTCTTACTGATCTTTAGAGGAGCAGACTCCAAAGTAGCATTTGCTTGCTCAAACAACTTATGTAAGCCCAAATCCTCTTCAAATTGAGCAAAGCATGCCTCCAAGGGGTCCTCAATACGTGATTCATCCATAGTCTCCTCCGTGTCACTGCTCTTCTGAGGATCAGACTCCAAAATGGCATTCACTTCCTCGAGTAACTTATCTAAGCCCAAGTCCTCTCCAAAGTGAGCAAAGCATGCCTCCAGGGGATCCTCAAACTCCTCTCCTTTCTTGGGCGCTTGTAATCTCTCAGGGTAAGGTGCTTTAGGTAAAAACGACCTAGGGAGATCCTTAATGATAGGTGTGGCTGTAGATGGCTCAGTATCTCTCTTTTCTTTGTTGCCACTTTCTTGCCCTTGTATTGGAGTTGATAAATTTCCCACCGCAAACTGTTCCTTTGGGTTAGGATCAAGTTGACTAGGGAACTTTCTTTCCTCCCCTTCACCCACATAACTTGCGATTTGATCAATTTGACTCTCTAGCTCGGTAATCGCTTGGGTGTTTTCTATGGTTGCACTCATCACTTCACTCGTAGATTGGCTAGTCGTTTTCATGAAATCATTGAGAGCGTCCTCCAATGACTGTGAAACCGACGCTGGCGCTTGAATGGGAGCTTGGTAAGCGGGTGATGGTGCTGGATAAGCATAACTTGGTATTGGTGGAGGAAATTTGGGAGGGTATTGATTGTGAGCATGATAAGGGGCTCCTCCCTGATTCATCAGTTGGTTCTGCTCCCTTGAAAAATTAGAGTGGTTCCACCACCCTGGATTGTATGTTTCGGAGTAAGATCCATTTGATTCCCAATAACAGTCATTGAAAGCATTCATTTGTTCCATGGGGTACTCGGCACAAGCCGACATTGATGGACAATTCTGTGCTAGATGCATGGGACTAGCACAGATGGAACAGCTATCAACATTGAATGTGTTGGCAGCATTAAGGGATGGGCCAGTCATTTTCATGTACTCCTTAATGGTGTCCTCTAAAGACTTTGAAACCGGCGCTGGATTCATCCACATAATTTTTTTTTGTTTTGTTTTTTTTTTTGTTAACTAACTAGTAGAAAAATAAAATTAATTCAGACCAAAAATTTTCACAAACCAAACAAGTCCCCGGCAACAGCGCCAAAAACTTGTTGTGAGTTTTAAATTACTCGCAAGCGCACGAGTCGTTTGTAGTATAGCGTTGTGCAAGTGCGAGGTCGAATCCACAGGGAATTGCGTTGTGAAAATATAATTTAATCTAAACTAGCTCTATTTTAACTTAGTTCCAAATTTGTAATTTATATGTTGCAAAAGAAATATAAACTTAAATTAAATTGATTTAAAAACTAATGAAAAACACTAAGGTTTCCGAATCCACCCCACCAAAGTTTAAGCATATATGTCCTAAAAAAATAGCCTATCAAAAGATTCCATAAATCCAACTATAAGACAAAAAACAAAGAATATCCCTATTAAACCAAAAGCGTCCAATGTATCCGCTCTTAACAAATCACAAAGGAAATCCAATTTAATCGAAAAGCATTCAATGTATCCATCAGATGAAACACAAGGAATATCCAACAGACAATTTAAACTCAATCAATTATAAGATTAACTCAAATAATTGACAGAACATTTATACTAAAAATTGTCAGATTTGTACAAACAAATCTGAACTATTACGCCAAACAACGGCGAGGCTTCATCTTCAACCTTAGCTGAAGAGTCTAGCCACTCATAACTATGAAACTACAATTCATAATAAAAGTGCTAAACATTTAAACTAAAACAACTAAATGTAAAGAAATAAATAAATAACTTTACATGGGAGAAATTCCACTCGCTGACGGGCGGCGCTTCCCCTTGTGGTGACAAAGCCTTCGAGATCCACCAGAATGCTAGCGGACATCCACCGGTAAACACCAAAGTGGCTCAGGAATTGTATCCTGAATGATGAAGCCAGATGGTGTTTATATAGGGGAAGACCCGAAGCAATATGGGTTGCAGATTCGATGTGGGATACTGCCCGTGTGCGCTCGATCGCAGTGTTATGCGATCGATCGCAAGTACGATCGATCGCAGGTACGATCGATCGCAGGTACGATTGATCGCATGTCTTGTGCGCACGATCTCATGTGCGCTCGATCGCATGTCTGCTACAATCGATCGCAGATGCACTGAACTTCAAATATTTCGATGTGGGATGTTGACCATGCACTCGTTCGTAGGCAGGTGCGCTCGATCGCATATCTCGTGCGATTGATCGCAATGTCTCCAGAAGCTTCACATCTCCTGAAATGGTTTATTTTCTCCACAAACCTGTAAAAATACACAAAACACAAGAAAGACGTAAAATAAAGTGAAATACTACTAAGTAAGAGCATAACAAATATAAGTTAAGGGTTTAAAATATGCAATATTTAAGACTCATCGGTAGTCATGGATTGGGGGCTTAATTGTGGAGGTTTTGAGAAATGCCTTGTAGCTTGAAGCCTAAAAGGAGGAGATTTATCTCCCTTATAATGGAATAATAAGTTTCAATTGAACAATGAAAACTCCATTACTTATAAGGTGATTTTATAATGTTTTCTAAACTAGTTCACTTCAAACGAAATTAAGCCTAAATTATAAAACAGCTTCTACCTCAAAGTGTATCTTTCTGTAATTTGTACTTGGATGGTTGCTTGAAAACTAGCCAATGTCTAGTATATGTAGTATGTTGCCACACCACAATTTTAGCAGAAAACGAGTTTCTTTTCTAGCATAGATATATGGAATTTCTATAGTCACCTGCTTGAAGGATATCTTATTACTACAAAGATGTTAAAAATTGAGCTTATCTAGCGTGACAATATGAAACATCAAAACAATGTTTTCTAGTTTAAACGATAACAAAAGGTTCTATATTAACAGATGTGACATACTCACTAGGACACTCCAAAGATTAGCTATCAAAACAATAAAGCTCAATTCTAGTGCTCAGTCTATTGTTTTTGATGCTGATGATGATATATCCATAAAAAACTGATTAATTCGTTGACCAGATCAACTCAGTAACTTCAAGAATGATAACTTTCATTATCGAAAGAAAATCATTCTGCCATATTATCATTGTGGCTTAAGGAATGAAAGGTCCCTATTATAGGCATATAAACAGCGAAACTAGTTAAACTATCAATGTTAACACAATAGACAAAACAAAGGTTTGGACACTAGGCAATTGTTCAAGAGAAAAAAATTAACACGTGGTGAGACATGCATGTATATTGTTTGCAGATAAAACCACTTCAAGCAAAATGGAAGTAAATATGGAGCATCAGATTACAGCAAAACCAGCAAGGTTAACATGGAGAAAGGGATTTCTAGCCCAGAAAGAAATATTGGAGACATGTGTATCTACCTTGACTCTCTAGGCTCAGCTAGAAGTAGAACCTCTTGATAAGGCATCTGATTCAAATCCATTAAACTCACCAAAAACCTCTCTCATTCTTATATGATGTTCAATCATCATTCTGAATGTAAACTAAGCTAAAGTAGTTCGTGTATTTGTATTAGGATCACTAAAAGGTGAAGTAGTAATATTCTCTTGCTCTAAGCGAATCAAAAAACAAACAGCAAAGAAAAATCAATAAAATCTTCTGATTGTCGCACGCTTGCTTACATCCTATAATCTCAATCACTTGGTTCCTTCTAAACAGTTTTCTTATTGCTCTCCTCCTCTCTCAAAATCACACACAATAAATACTCTTAGGTCTCATCACTAACCAGTAGAAATAGGCTTCCACTACAGCACACAAACAACTCCAATGAAGTTTTGCTCACCTATGACGTAACAAGCAATCAAGTATATATCAAGTGGTAATCATATTGCTAATTGCTAGACTTGTTTTTTTGTCTTGCATCATTTCCACCCTTCAAAAAGTGCACTGCAAACTAAATCTAAGCACACTGAAAACCATATTGAAAGGCTATAAACCATCTCACAAGGTCATAAGTAACTGGCATGTAACATGATGATCATGTATCCAATACAGGAAACATTAAGGAATCAAGGGATGGGGACAGCCGACAAACTGTCCATGTATGAATATATGAACCATGCTTAAAATTCCATAACATTACCTGTACAATTTTCAGACATTCAAAGGCATGATAAAAATAGCAGGGTCCATGTTAGGTGTAACTCAAAAAAGGGAAAAAAATGTTCGATAATTCATTTGGTTTTGGATCACTAAAGTCCAGCACTAGATAGTGAGCAAAATTCCAAAAGTTTCTGAATTCAGATACATAAACTCCAGGGCCACCACTCAAGGTTAAACACTTCAACTAGGGTACAAAAAGGTAATGATTCCTGGGAAAGTACACTCTACAAGCAAATACAGAAACACCAATGAGAATTCCTGTTCCTTTATAGTGGAATTGTGGTATATTAGACTTTCACTTTAGTTTAAACATGGAAATTGCATATGCTTTTACTTTAAATAAGGAAGCTCATCCTTGCAATGCTTCCCTTCAACATTATGGACACAACAAGCTTATATAGTCAATAGTAAGGACCACTAGATTTTTAAAGATTTGTCCTCCCAATATTTCTTAAAATTACTTAGACTATCTCTGTTTGCTTTAATTTAACACTACTGCAACTAAATTAAGCTCTTTCTTAAATGTAATCAGGTTTCGTGCCATTCATCTCTACCTTGTATGTCATTGTAATCTTAGTAAACTACAGGAAAAAAACAAAGGGGCATTAAATTAGCATGATTTGGTGAAGGTTTACTAATTTATATGCATTTACAAGTACACTGAAAAAATGAGCTCCTTAATTTCTAGGATAGGAACATTTAACCTTGATTATTTTATTCTTTCAGTTAATATAACATCAAACTTTAAAGGAGTTTGTAAAGGGTGTCAACTAGGAAAGATGAAATGACTGCCATTTCCTTAAGACATTCACTAACAAGTCAAATTAACAACTAAGTGAACTTACCACAAATTGTCGTGATGCTTCATCAATAAAAGTTTCATCCTTGCGTTTATGAGTTTCAGTAAAAAACCCAGGCTCATTTCCATGTTTCATCTCCTACCATTTATGAAAAGAGTTCAAACAGTGACTCAATACACTACATCTCAAATGAAAGATTGAATGAATGAAGCAAATCAACTCACTTATTCATCTCGTCTTCTAGAAAAACTCTTTGATCCGGTCCTGTGAGGATATTGTCGTCTTTCACGTGCTGTTGTTCCTATAGTAGAATATTTCTACACCAACAATAAACTAATTGAATAATAAGTCATTAAAATAAAATAGAAACAATGAGAATTGAAATGAACATAATTATGAAAAAACAACCTCACTCTGCTAAAAAAACCAGCAGTTCACCAGTTGTTTCCACTGGTCTTGATCTACTCCTTTTGGAACATTATTGCTCAAAACTTGTTGTTTTGTTCTGTTCCTCACGTGATCCTTTTTGAACACATATCTGTAGTCCTTCTATTTTTTCCCGATCATCCTCAATAAAATTTTGTCGACCGCCTCAATCATAGGATAATGGAACTTCCTCTACCACAAAGAAAGGAAATCAATGTCAAATAAGCAATTTTGACGTTAGGGATTATATGCATGTACAACACCACAAAAAAAAAAGAAGGAAGAAAACCTGAAATTAAGTTGTTGTTAGAAGACACCTTCTTCCAATCCATGTAACCAAGCGGACAAAGGTTCCCTCTCTTTGCAACTTTGCCCAACTAGCTACTTAATATTTGGTCACCTTTTTTAATAGGTTGATTACATGCATTGAAGTGGACAACAATTTTTTTTCCCGCGTTCCAAGGACCACACTTGTGAGGTTCGTAGGACACATGTTTGCTTTCTCACCCTCCATTCAGAATCTGTTAATTGAAAACATAAATTTTATAATTAGTATAACAATGTGATATCAAACTAGTTATAAAGAGAATGTATTATACTACAAAAATTACCAATTATCTCGTATTGTTCACTATTATTGTTTTGACTTTCTGTTGTTATTGGCTCTGTCTCAGAATCAGTTTGCGAGTCATGATCACCATCAAGGTGATACTCATGCTCATGGTTAATATCTTCTTGATAGTGTGAAGACCCAGCTGGAGACTAGTTTGACATGTCATCTCTGACTGAGGGAGGAATATATTTTGACCTAAGCATCTTGCAATTTGTATACATAAAAACATAAAAATGATTATATCTCACACTATCAAGAATGCATTAAAAGTTAACAAGAATTAGAAGAACCACACCTGAAAGATAGGAATGGTCAAGGGCTTGCAGTAGATGCAACAATCAATAACTTCTGATTCTATGGGACCATCAATTTTTTCCACAGATCAGTGGACGAATAACTTTGTCTACTCTAGTTAGGATAACAATAAGTAAATGATTATTTTGAATCTAAATACGATTTAAAATACAAACCTCAAGGACTGGCTTATGCAGGAAGCACTTCAGATTACCTGTGAACAAATGAACAAATAAGTGCTATAAATAAGATTTAAAGAACAAGCAATAATCAATCATACAACTAAAACATAAATTTACGACATTCTGAAGTAACATTCCATAAACTGTAGGCAAAAAAGTTCACGACTTTTGAACTGTGTGATACAAAGCAATAGTAACACGAAAGAATACAATCAAACATTATAAATCTCGTTGACACACATGTATATCACATAAATACACATCCAAATACAAGTACATGAAAATGCACATATAACTAATTGCCATCTTCGTCAATGTCCATCGTAGCCCAAGTTGAGATACAATCTAATTGATCGTCTACCATTAAATTATAAGGCATGCACTGATTGTAAATGTCATCATCATCTTCCTGCGGTTTTTCCCCCATTTCATATAGGTCATTTGGCTTTGTCATCACAACATGATACCATTCATTCCTTGTTGGGTCTTGCACATAAAACATTTGTTTCGCTTGAGATGAAATAACGAACGGGTCATCCTTCAATAACTGACTAGTGTGTATGAACCTATTCAAGTTCACGAGAATGCACCCACTTGCATCTTTCTTTAAACCCCTGGGTGAATTAATATCCACCCAATCATAACGGAACAACACAATCTTAAACGTCCCATAGTAATCCAACTCGATGATATCTTTGAGCACACCATAATACATTTGATCATCCGCTTCAACCATAACTCTCGAATTTTGAGATCGTCTAAACCTCTCATGTTCCTTTGTGTGGAATTTAAAGCCATTGATGTTGAATCTATTAAATCTCCTAACAACATTATTCGTACCTCGAGCAAAGGCAATATCTTCTGAATAATTGTTATCCACCATCCATGGCACCTAAACATTTTTCAACAATTAATATGAGACAACATCAGTCAAAGTTTTTATTGAAAACATTTATAACATTCGAAGACAATTGATATTATGCCTAACCTGTCTCATAAGCCATGAGGAAAATTTCTCAACCAACCACTTTTGTTCGAGACTTTGTATTGGTCGATTGGAACGGTTGGTTAGTCTTTGAGCAGCCAAAAATTCACTGCAATTATTGACCTTTTTATCTAACTGTTAGCCATCACAAGGATAACAAAAGATAATAACTACTCAATTTAAACACATGATTACTAAGTTCTTTTATTGATACTAACCTACGAAGGTCAGAAAGTTTATCATTATGGAGCAACACATAACGATGTGCTTGAGCCAATGACATGTCATCGAGCTCAACACTTACAATCTTTCTCAGTATCTGTCCACCTGAGGAAAACATGAATTCATCCAGATAAATTACAGTATCATTGTTCCTTTGGGGGCGGATGAATTTTGTCTCTACACCTTTGAAGAATTGTGAGCAATATGTTAGACACTCTTTCCCATTGTATCCTTCAGCAATTGACCCCTCGGGTCGACTTCTATTACGTACGTAAGATTTCAAGCGCACTAAATACCTTGCAAAGCTAGAAAATTAAAGATAAATTTAGTAGCCAGTAATATAAAAAAATAAAAAGTGCACAAATTAGATTTGAACATCTAACCTCTCAACATGATACATCCACCTGTAGTGTACGAGACCACTAAGTCTAGCCTCGGAGGCTAAGTGAATGATAAGATAAACCATAGTGGTAAAGAAACCCGGGGGGAATATTTTCTCCAAATGGCAAAGTGTCAAAGCAACACACGACTCCAATATTTCAAGCTCATGGGGAACAAGGGCTTTAGAGCATAAAGCTTTGAAAAATGATGATAACTCAGAAACAACTGCTACAACATGTCTAGGCAAAAATGTTCTTAAAGAAATAGGAATGATTTCTTGCATCAATATGTGATCGTCATGACTCTTTAAGTTTGACAGCTTACGATCCTTTAGGTTGACACATCTCGAGATGTTTGATGCATACCCATAAGGAACTTTAAGATTTGCCAAAACTGTCAAGAAATTGTGCTTCTCCTTTGTAGACATAGTGTAGCATGCTGGAGGTGAGTGATCTTTTCCATTAGGAAGAACAACTAAATGGAAGTATTTCCTAATACCAATTTCCTCGAGATCGCGACATGCCTTTTTATTATCTTTAGTCTTACCATCTATATTCAATATTGTTCCAATCAAATTATCACATATATTCTTCTTTATATGCATCACATCTAAATTATAACGCAATAGATTGTCTTTCCAATAAAGTAACTAAAAAAAATGCTTCTTTATTTCCACAATGTATCTACAACTCCCTCATCTATGGGAAGATCCTCATTATCAATATTTTCTAGGAAATCGTCCACACCCTCAAAAAAGTTATAAACTTCATCCACTAGTACTTGCCTCATAGATGTACCAACATTCTCTCATGCCCTTTTCTTAGAAAGCTTCGAGGTTTTACCATAAATATAGTTTCCACCCTCTAGTTGTCTTAAAACATCGTGTCCAGACGATGAAACAGAAGCAAATCCCAACTCTATGGTGCCGTCAAACTGATTCTTTTGAAAATTAAACTCATGGTTTTTTGCTAACCATCAACGATGACCCATATAGAAAAACTTTCCCCCTTGCTTTAACCATATAGAATGCATAGAGTCCCACAACATGGACAAGCAACCTACCCCTTGGTGCTCCAACCAGATAAGTTTGCATATGCCGAAAAATCATTAATGGTCCAAAGAAGAGAAGCGCACAGCTTAAAGCTTTGATTGGTGGACGCATTAAACGCATCAACACCATCCCATAATTGTTCAAGTCTTCCATTAGAGGCTGCAAAAAGATATCAGTATCATTACCAAGGCTTTTCTCACCAGGAATCACCATTGAAAGGATGAAGGATGTTTGCTTCATGCAAAGCCAAGGTGGCAAGTTGTATGGGACTAAAAGAACGGGCTATGTGCTATAAGTTGAACTCATTGTTCGAAAAGGATTGAACCTGTCACTAATTGTAACGACCCATCTCGGGTTGGCCACCCCGAAATAGTATCATCACATTTTGAGAATCCTAGCACGACACATATATGCATCAGTAAAAATAAAAATCACCAAAATAATTTTACATCAATCCAATCTTTAAGCATTCTATACAATATAAAATGCATGAAGATTTACAAATAATTTTTTTTTGTTTTTATTTTTCTCATTAGTCTGAGGATTATGACATGCACGTGGCTTACAGAAATGATTTCTTCTGAACTTCAACTCACCAAATTATTTGTCAAGCCTGCTACCTGAAAATCATTGTACAATGAGGAGTGAACTTCACAAGCTCAGTGAATTAAATTTATTAAAAGTATTCCAAATTCCATAAATAGTTCTTTAATATTTAATATTTTATTTTTCACTTAACCTGACGACAACTTTCTACTATCATTACACATATCATATGATTAATTTTCTATCAATATCTTCTTCTCAATCATTGGTCCACCTTAAGACCATCAATTATCTCATAATTACCTCGTAATGAGGTTCACATCATAAAGTCTACAATTTAGATAAATCTTATCACCATAACTGTCTCTTTCTATGAGACTCAACCATCTATAATTAAATTCACAATAATATATCACATCTTAGTATTTCAATAATCTCATCATCATAGCTGTGTCTTTTTATGAGATTCAACCATCTATAATTAAATTCACAACAATATCTCATATCTCATCATTTCAATAATCTTATCATCATAGCTGTCTCTTTTTATGAGATTCAACTATCTATAATTAAATTCACAACAATATATCACATCTCAGTATTTCAATAATCTTATCATCATAGCTGTCTTTTTTTATGAGACTCATCCATCATTCACAACAATATACCACATCTCAGCTTTTCAATAATATTTTCATTATAACTGTCTCTTTATGTGAGACTCAATCATCTGTAATTATATTCACAATAATACATCACACCTCAGCATTTCATTAATGCAGCAATAATTAAAACAGATGCAATGCATGAATGATTATGATGAGAACGTCTTCCCACTTGTCGACAGGTTGTTATTATCTCAGACCGACTCTCTCCCGGTTCTTTACTTTGCAACTTAGTCTCGGTTGCCACAGAATTTTCTCAGCATATACCGGCTGGCACGGTGTCTCTTTTATTTCCAGCATATACCGGATGTCACAGTGTCACTTTTATTTCCAGAATACACCGGCTGTTACGGTTATTTTATTAGACCGGCTGCCTTCCCGGTTCTTTTCTTTCTCATTTAATGCATATGTATATGAGCAATGATATGAAATATGCATATAAACAGTAATATAAAAACAACATATAAATTTAAAACACTTAAATTAGCTATCCTGATTATTCTCAAAAATTCATCTCATCCCAAATCACATCAAATAATCCATTAAAGCTTGTCAGGATTCACCCAAATTCCATTCCAAATCATATCAATTCATCCATCAAAATTTGTTAAGATCCATTAAAATTCATCTCATCATAATTCGTATCAAAATCTCAATCATAGCTCATCAAGAATATCACTTCTCACTTTTATTATTAAGTCAACTCATTTTTCTAATAATATTTCTTCTCACGTAATAATTTTCTATGATTCCAACATCTATACCATATCTATTCACCCAAAGATTTATCTATCACCCAATCATACTTTAATAATTAAATTTAATATTATTACCAAATAATTTATTTTTATTTAGACTACTTAAAGTAAATCCAACTCACCACGTAGCTCTTAAAGCTACCCGTGGATCACCTTCTTGTCTTTCCCGTTTCTTTCAGAAATTCCTCCAGTTGTAGATCGTCAACACCTGACATCATATTTGTATAAATTTTCTAATTTATTCTTCAATTCGATATAAACCACCAACTTTGAAAATTCCCACTTTGACTTTCTAGGAATTTTATAAATGTTAGAAATTAAAAATAAACACTATATTATTACCTTCTATTTTTCTGATAGCTTTTCCTGATTCTCTATGCAATTCCGCAGAAAACTCCTTCAAAATTTTTCTCTTCCAGCATTTCTTTGAGTCCCCAAATATTTTGAGAAAAACGAGAAAGATTGAAAGAAACTGAGCAAAATCGTTCAATTTATGAATATGTTTGCATATATATAAAATTTCTTTGCTTCAACAGCCCCCTTTTGCATTTCTTGGGGTGCCACGCACATGGGCATTTGGCATTTATGCAGAATGCCTTCCTTTATCTTTTCTTCCTTACTTTTTTTTACTTTAAGTTTTTTTTTTGTTTAACTTTTTTTTAATTAATTTTTTTACTTCTTTTCTTTTAATGACGTCCACATCCCAAAAATCTGTTAATGACATCCATGTCTCAAAAATCCTTTAATGACATTGACTTCCCGAAAATCCTTTAATGATGTCCATATCCCAGATATCCTTTAATGACATCCACATCCCAAAAATCATTTAATGACGTCCACGTCTCAGATTTTTTTTAAAAGAATTATTTTGTTCAATACTAAATCCTTTGCGTAAAATATATGATTTTAATTTCATGCTATATTTATTAATTTACTTCTTTCCCCTTACCTTACGAATATGGGTATTACAATTCTACCCACCTTACAAAAATTTCGTCCTCGAAATTTCTTTACTTTACTTCAGAATCAAATATAAATAATCCTTCTTCATACTTGTCTTACGCTTTCACGAAATCTCTTCAACATCCTTATTCCGCCACCGAACTTCACACTAGTGAGATTATTTTTTTACACAAGACTTACTCTCTTTGTCCAAAATTCTCACTGGTACTTGTATATAAGCCCAATCTTTTTGAATTTCTATAACTTAGCTCGAAATATCACGTAAACACTTTCTTAAAAGTGAAACATGAAATACATTATATAAATGTTTTAATTCTGGAGGCAAATTCAGGTTACTCACAACTAATCCAACTTTCTCAACAACCTCATAGGGTCCCATATACCTCGGATTCAACTTTCCTTTTCTGTTTAAATCTCAATACACCTTTTCATTGAGATACTTTTCAATACACCCAATCACCTACTTGAGACTCAAGAGGTCTACTCTAGGCTGCTTTACGGTTCTCTCTAACAAATTTGATCATCTCTATTGTTAGCTCAATAATAGATAGACCAGATATATTTTTCTCTTCTATTTCTTCCCAATATATAGGAGTTCTACACCTCCTATCATACAATGTCTCAATGGGTGCCATCCCAATACAAATTTGATACTGATTATTATAAACAACTTCAATCAATGGCATGTAAGCATCTCAACTTACTGATACATTCATCACATTTGTCCTTAGCATATCTTTTAGTATTTTAAAAAAAAAATCCAATATAAGCATGAAAATTATATTAAATTGCCACTGTGTACCCATGGCTTTCTAAAATCCTCTCCCAATATAGCATCTTTATTTGACAATATGACCAATGGTACTTCATACAACCTCACAATCTCAGCTACCTCCCTCTTCCATCCTGACCATCAGAATTTCGGTCTCAATCCTGTGTACATCTTATTGTTACTTAGTTGCATCGAATCTACATCATCCTGTACCTTTCTCATTATCCCCTCTCTTATCTTCTCAGTTTTTGGAACACAATTTCCAAGTTCCAATACTAAAATACTCTCACTTCAATTTTAAACTTATATTACTTTCTAATAAGCACTCAATGCTTAATCTTTTTCTATCTCTTTATCTCTACCTTGCATCTCTAAAACATTTAATTATGGATGACTGTACAACCATATTTATTAACCATGATCCTCTATCACTGAAATTCAACTTCATTCTTATTTATCTTAAATTTATCATTAATTTCATATAAGGACTCCCAATAGCAGTTAAGTTTCTTGTAGATTTTCTACTCAATGTATCAATTATCATCTTCGCATTTTCTAGATGATAGTGAATTGTACAATCATCGTTACTAATCAACTTCATCTACCATCTCTGCCTCCAATTCAACTCCCTCTGGATAGATAAGTATGTCCAACTTTTATAACCCATGACTATCTCACAAATGGCTCCATACAGATGACTCCCATATTTAAAATAAACACTATAACAGCCAACTCTAAGTCATGAGTAGGAAAACTTCTTATCATAAATCCTGAATTGCCTAGAAGTATAGCCCACAACTTTCCTATGTTACACATATCCCACTCATTGATGTGACGTATTACTATAAACCACAAATCCTTCATTACCAGAAAGAAACACCAATACTGGAGCTGTAGTCAATTTTTCCTTTATTAATTAAAATTTTTTTCTCACACTTTCCTCAGCATACCAATCTTATCTTTTGTAAATCAACTGCTATCCATTTCTCAATATTACATGTTCCGAGAAAGTTATTTCATTCAGCCAACACTCACACATAAAGAACTTATATCATACCATCTCTTTCTTTTCAAAATCTCTAACACAATTTCTAAATATTTTACCTGCTCTTCTTTAGTCTTAAAATACACCAAGATGCTATTTATGAACACGATCACAAGATTATCAAGAAATGGGTCAGACATTTTATTCATTCAGTCCATGAATGTTTCTGGAATATTATTCAATCCAAATATCATTACAAGAAACTTATGACCATAATGTATCCTAAAAACAGTCTTAGGTATGTCTCTCTTCTCTATTTTCAATTGGTGATAACTGGATCTCAGGTTTATCTTAGAAAACACTCTCACTCCTTACAGTTGCTCAAACAATTCATTTATCCTGAGCAAAACATATTTGTTCTTATTCCAACTATCTGTAGTCTATACATACTCCTATCATTCCATCTTTCTCTTTCACGGACAACACATAAGCTTCCCCAAATACATTAAGTCTGATAAATTGTTTATCCAAAAATTCTTAAAATGGTACGTTCAACTCTCTCAATTCAGCTGACGTTATTCTGTAGGGTGGTATTAAATATACGTGACGATCCTGGTATCACATCATTAGAGAATTTAATCTCTCTACTAGGATGCAACCTAAGCAACTCATCAAGAATCACATTAGAATAATCTTTCACCACTAAGATTTATTCTAACTTCCAATTTTCCTTTCTAGGATCCATTATATATGCTAAATACTCCTCACAACCTTTTTCAATCATCTCCTAGTGGTCAGAGCAATAATAAGATAATTAAAAAATATCTCACGTTTATATCTTGAACACTACCTTCTTACCGGAACAATTAACCCAAGCGTAATACTTTAACAACCAATTCATTCTCAAAGTTAAATGAAATTATGTCATATTCCAAGATAATAACTCAGCTTCAGCTTCTCTATCATTGATACGAATCACACAACCCTTGTAAAAATTTATAATTATCCCTCCATTTCTAGTGAGAACTTCAACAAAAATATTTTGCATCCAAAGACTAATACATACTTCAATAGACTTCATATGAACACTAGATAGAAAAAAATTTGGTTGCACCAAAATCACCCAACATTGATATGTCCACCTTCTCTTCACATAAGGCACTTCAAATTTTTTTTTTTTGTTGACAATTCTGCAATAAATATCTTATATGAATATATCTATAATAAATTTCTATCTCTCAATCCTACATCAGAGTACCACTTTTCTTTGGTGGCATACTTACTTTCTCTGCCATGACTCCTAATTCTCGTAACCTGTCTCCCAAATCTAAGGGTCCCACCAATATTGATCAGAGCTACACAAGCAACAAATCATATTTACCTCTGACTCCATACTATAGTTCCTTGTGACAAGGAACGCCTCTTCTGGGTGGTCTCCTACCCTGTACACTCATTTTGGTACCAATTCAGGTTTCCTCAAATCTAACCTCTTCCACCGATTCCTCCTTCCTCTGATCTCCATCACCTTCTTCTAAATCTGAAGTATTATATCCACAAATTTGACATAATTCATATGCCTCAAATATTAAAACATAATTCATTTATGAACCTCTTACTCTTCTTTTCCTATAGGTCTACCATTTATGGTACAAACCTCGAACAAGCCACAATTCTCTTATCATACTGAGTCATATTCAATACATTTATCCCAAATAAATAAAATTTCTATCTTGTTGGGCTCTAAAGGTCTAAGGAAAGTATTTATCAAGAAAATCTTCCTTAAACCTATTTCAGGTTAAGGGTCTATCAATAGACGTACTTACTTGGAAAGAATATCCTTTCATCATTCTAAAATTTCTCTTTCTAATTCAAACGAAGTAAAGATAATCATTTGTCATAAAGTACTAAATAATGTCTCCACATATTTCTCCGAAAATTAAGCGTAAAAAGATTCATAGATCCTTTAAACAACAAAGCATTTAGCTTAATTATATCTCCCTGCATCTTATGCATAAATCCACTTTTCCCTCTTTTTAAGTGTCTACCATTATTGGATTAACAACATCAGGCATTGCTCTAGTCTGCTTATCAAGTCTATGCTATAAGTTATCCACTCGATCATCTGTTACATTCATTTTCTCAAAAGCATGAGTAAGGGCTTATTGTAGCTCATCTCTTTCAACTTCAGATTCTCTCATACCTATATTACTAATATCAATCATATTATCATCACGTTCCCTTCTAGGAACCACAGATTCAAACTCAACCTCGACTTATCAAAAATATTGTAGGCCTACCACGCCCTCTCAAATCAATAATTTTAACTCTAGCTCTAGCACGTCCACGTGTCATCTTCAGACTATTCATTATAATTTATTTTAATCTTCCACTTTCTTACTTTTTATGTAGTCTACAGAATCTTAAAAACCTAATGCTCTGATACCAAAAATTGTAACGACCCATCCCGGGTTGGCCACCCTAAAACGGTATCATCACATTTTGAGAATCCCAGCACGACACATATATGCATCAGTAAAAATAAAAATCACCAAAAGAATTTTACATCAATCCAATCTTTAAGCATTCTATACAATATAAAATGCATGAAGATTTACAAATAATTTTTTTTGTTTTTATTTTTCTAATTAGTCTGAGGATGATGACACGCACGTGGCTTACAGAAACGATTTCTTTTGAACTTCAACTCACCAAATTATTTGTCAAGCCTGCTACCTGAAAATCATTGTACAATGAGGAGTGAGCTTCACAAGCTCAGTGAATTAAATTTACTAAAAGTATTCCAAATTCCATAAATAGTTCTTTAATATTTAATCTTTTATTTTTCACTTAACCTGACGACAACTTTCTACTATCATTACACATATCATATGATTCATTCTCTATCAATATCTTCTTCTCAATCATTGGTCCACCTTAAGACCATCAATTATCTCATAATTACCTCGTAATGAGGTTCACATCATAAAGTCTACAATTTAGATAAATCTTATCACCATAACTGTCTCTTTCTATGAGACTCAACCATCTATAATTAAATTCACAATAATATATCACATCTTAGTATTTCAATAATCTCAGCATCATAGCTGTCTCTTTTTATTAGATTCAACCATCTATAATTAAATTCACAACAATATATCACATCTTAGCATTTCAATAATCTTATCATCATAGCTGTCTCTTTTTATGAGATTCAACCATCTATAATTAAATTTACAACAATATATCACATCTCAACATTTCAATAATCTTATTATCATAGCTGTCTTTTTTTATGAGACTCAGCCATCATTCACAATAATATACCACATCTCAGCTTTTCAATAATATTTTCATCATAACTGTCTCTTTCTGTGAGACTCAATCATCTATAATTATATTCACAATAATACATCACACCTCAATATTTCATTAATGCAGCAATAATTAAAACAGATGCAATGCATGAATGACTATGATGGGAACGTCTTCCCACCTGTCGACAGGTTGTTATTATCTCAGACTGGCTCTCTCTCGGTTTTTCACTTTGCAACTTAGTCACGGTTGCCGCGGAATTTTCTCAGCATATACCGACTGGCACAATATCTCTTTTATTTCCAGTATATACCGGCTGTCACAGTTATTTCATTAGACCGGCTACCTTCTCGGTTCTTTTCTTTCTTATTTAATGCATATGTATATGAGCAATGATATGAAATATGCATATAAACAGTAATATAAAAACAACATATAAATTTAAAACACTTAAATTGGCTATCATGATTATTCTCAAAGATCCCTCTCATCCCAAATCACATCAAATAATCCATTAAAGCTTGTCAAGATTCACCCAAATTCCATCCCAAATCATATCAATTCATCCATCAATTTGTCAAGATCCACTAAAATTCATCTCATCATAATTCGTATCAAAATCTCAATCATAGCTCATCAAGAATATCACTTCTAACTTTTATTATTAAGTTAACTCATTTTTCTAATAATATTTCTTCTCACGTAATAATTTTCTATAATTCCAATATCTATACCATATCTATTCACCCAAAGATTTATCTACCACCCAATCATACTTTAATAATTAAATTTAATATTATCACCAAATAATTGATTTTTATTTAGACTACTTAAAGTAAATCCAACTCACCACGTAGCTCTTAAAGCTACCCGTGGATCACCTTCTTACCTTTCCCATTTCTTTCAGAAATTCCCCCAGTTGTAGATCGTCAACACCTGACATCATATTTGTATAAATTTTCTAATTTATTCTTCGATTCGATATAAACCACACACTTTGAAAATTCCCACTTTGACTTTCTAGGAATTTTATAAATGTTAGAAATTAAAAATAAACACTATATTATTACCTTCTATTTTTCTGAAAGCTTTTCCTGATTCTCTATGCAATTCCACAGAAAACTTCTTTAAAATTTTGCTCTTCCAGCATTTCTTTGAGTCCCCAAATATTTTGAGAAAAACAAGAGAGATTGAAAGAAACTGAACGAAATCGTTCAATTTATGAATATGTTTGCATATATATAAACTTTCTTTGCTTCAACAGCCCCACTTTTGCATTTCTTGGGCTGCCACGCACATGGGCATTTGGTATTCATGCAGAATGCCTTCCTTTCTTTTTTCCTGCTGCCACTTTTTTTGACTTTAAGTTTTTTTTTAATTAATTTTTTTACTTCTTTTCTTTTAATGACTTCTACGTCCCAATTTTTTTTTAATGATATCTACGTCCCAAAAATCCTTTAATGACATCCACGTCCCAAAAATCCTTTAATGACGTCCTTATTCCAGATATCCTTTAATAACATCCACGTCCCAAAAATCATTTAATGACGTCCACGTCCCATAATTTTTTATTTTTTAAAAGAATTATTTTGTTCAATACTAAATCTTTTGCGTAAAATATGTGATTTTAATTTCATGCTATATTTATTAATTTACTGCTTTGCCCTTATCTTACGAATACGGGTATTACACTAGCTGGCCAAGCCTAACACTACGAGAATCAGCTGCAAAATCGGGATACAAAGTATTAAATTCATTCCAGGCTAATCCATCTGTCGGGTGTCTTAAAATCCCATCCTTTGTTCAATCTTTATCATGCCATCTCATCAACGAAGCCATTTTAGATGACATATATATCCTCTTCAATCTCGGTATTAGCGGAAAATAACGCAGTACTTTAGCTGGCTATTTTTTTTTCGATTGACCATCCATCTCATTCAACGGGTCCTCATCATCAGCATTGTTGTTAACCCACCGTGGCACACCACACGCATGACAAAATTCATCATTCACATGCTCACCTCAATGCAGTGTGCAGTCATTAGGACAAATATGAATCGTTTCATAGCCAAGACCCAATCCTTTGATAATCTTCATGGCTTCATAATAATTTGATGGCAATGGAACACACATCAGAAATACCATGTTGATAAACTCAAGCAACATAGTAAGAGATTTACCAAGCCACCCATTCAAACATTTGAGGTGTAGTAGATATAACATAAAACTTAACTTTGTGAAATTATGGGAACCCAGATAAAGTTTATTATCATAATCTTTCATCAAATTGCTATACTGAGTCATCTCATAAACATCAGAATGAATTGGATGTTCGACGTGTGAAGGATCACCACAATTATTGAACTCAAACACACCCTAACCCTGTTGCTCTTCACCATACTCATTTGAAGATCCCACTTCGATTCCTAAACTTAATGGTTCATTGTTTGGGTTTTTACAAGTAACCTCGAAGGCAGTTCGGAGTAAACCCAACAAGTCATCTCGTTCCATGAATCTAACTGGAACACTAGTGGGTTGCAAACTAGCATGAGTGTGGTCTATACGAGAGACTTTCTCCCCATGAAAATCCCACTCGGTGTAACTTGGACTAAACCTATTATACAATAGATGCTCCTAAACAACTTCTGGTTCGAATGAAGAATAATTACCACATCTCTTACATGGACAAACAATACTACCACGACCACAAGCTTTCAGACACGTAAATGTAATGAAGTTTGCAACACCATCCATATAGGCTTTACTCGACCTCGGTTTATCTAACCAACTTTTATCCATTTTTAGATGACGTTAATAGACTTTCCTAAAACAGTATTAAGAAAGTCAGAATTGACATATTTTTGGCAAAAGAAGGCATAATCACAAATTGATAACAACAAATTGATAATCACAGTTTAGTACTCCATATATTACAATTGATCCCATCGAAAGTGAGTATTTATTTGTTCTATTGACTTCTCTTTAAACAAAGAGAAATCTTTCTCGGCAACTTAACACAAACTTAAGCTCATGTTGGCGATTGGTCTCAGCAAAACAAAAGGTAGGAAATAACACATGTATGCAGATTTTACAACTTCTTTGACAAATTATTAATTATTCACTTTTAAAAGTTTACCAACTTATGAATCTTCCACCAAATGTAAGCTAATAACATTTACCAAATTAATGAGAAGTCCTAAATTTTCAAAGAGAAAGTCAAGAACACATGACTTTCCCCAGTACCCACAAGTCAAATTTGTCTAAATTTAATAGTACTATACTTTTTCATCTTTTGCTTGTTAATGTTACCAGGCACCAGCTCATCAGACTTTTTACTCAGCACCTTCTGGGCTGACTCTACTGCTGCAATTTAAAGGCTGCTTTGACTATACTATTTCAATTTAATGATGGAGTTAAAGAACTCTGTTATAAATGATAGAAAAAAAAGTGAAAAAAAATAGAAAACATTTTTTTTTATCATTTGATAAAAAAATAAATAATAAAAGAAAAAAATGAGATAGTTGATGTTTTATTCTCACATGTCCAAATCACAATCATTTTAAATTAAAATAATTGGAGAATAAAAATTAAAATAAATATTTTTCGTTTCTTTCACTCTTTCATCATATGTATCAAATGCATGATAAAAATATATCAATTTAATGCTCTCCTATAATAAGTTTCCAAACTTGTTTTTTTTTTTTTCCTTCATATATTCCTACAATAATCAAAGATTATCAAAACACAAAACAACGTTGTTTATTGAAAGCCTTGATGAAGAATCCAAATCATTCTCTGCACAATTAAGGGCAAATCTATTAAAGGAGTAGTACAAATTGCATTGTCCCTAATTCTGTGTAACTTACTCTACAAAACATATCTAGAAATTCAAATGTAAGTTCCAAAATCAGTGAGTATCTATATCATATTATCAAATTCTTTTGGACATTATTCTCTCTGCCAAAGTTTTAATAGACAGGTGTTTGATTTTTAAAAAAAATATTATAAACAAATTGCCTTTTCTTTGATAGTTTGTTGTTGAATTTCCCTCTAATGAGTTTAAACCTGACAGGTTGGTTTTTTTTATTTTTTATTTTTTATTTTGATATATTGAAGAGAAAAGAGATGGAATCCAAATCTTTCATATGGAAGATTCGAAGGTAACCACTAAACCATGAGGCCCAAGTCAAAGCAGAATCTTTATGACACATTAAGTTTCCACTTTATGACACATTAAGTTTCAGGTGAAACAGAAAAGATATCCCTCCTAGAGTTACTTTCAATCACAGAAAATTTGAAATCATATGGCGAAAACAGAAGAATCTCATTCCAATATGCCATGATGATAGTAAAAGGTAAAAAAAAAGAGAAAAGAATGAATCATTAATAACTAGATCAACACATAACCATGGCACTATAAGCTTTGATAGCACCAGCTAATGCATACTTAACATCTTTAACCAACATAACTAGAGATCACAAACAAATGGAATATCAATCTATATTTCTCTCTCTCACCTTCATTCGGAAAAAAAAAAGTATATAAAGATTACTCATTCCCTTCTAACAACTGACTGACACTATATTGACCTGCCCATCTAAACAGTAGAATATCATTATCTGCAAAGGTTTAGGCCTTCTGATGCAAGAGGATCCGAGTCAGATGATGCTTAGTTGTCAGATAGCACGTTGTTGGTACTGAGATACCTTGAGTTGGTAGATCAGCGCAAAGATAACAAGTGGGCTACCTAGATCGATTTACAGTGTTTAACTGGCCACAGGCTCGGATCGGGTCCTGGAGACCCTAGTCTGATTGGAAACGGGCTTCCAGGGAAGACTCAAGCTTTTAACTTTAAGCATCGTCATTTTTAAGCCAAAAAACGACGTTTAGGCCTTTAATTTGGCAGTTTTCAGTTTAGGAAACTTTTTATTTTTTGCAATTACATTAAATTCGACTTTAATTTAATTTTCCTATTTTAGCTTGACCTTATAAATAAGGTTTTAGGGTTTAGTGAACAGTATTATTGTATTTGCATAAGTTTAAATAAAACATCAGAGCTGTTTTTCTGTATTGTTTAGGGTTTTTTCTTGTGTTACTCCCTGTGAACTATCTGTTCGACTAGCCTACAGAATAATCGCTATTTTGCCCAGTGTCAATTGGTATCAGAGTTTCAGCATCTTCATGGGGTGAGATTTCATCAGTTTCCATGGCTGGTGGTCGTGGTCGTGGTCATGGTCGTCGCGGGCAGGTTCCGAATGAGGAAGCCCCACACCGTGATCGTAACGTTCATGATACGATGATTGAGGATTTATAGAGGCAAGTTGCAGAGTTAACCCAGCGTCTAGTGGCGCAGAATTTTTGTGATCGTGAGATGGAAAATCACGATTCCGATTCTAGTTTCGAAAACCCGTATCACAATTCTGCTCGATTCTGGGAGCACCGTGGTCTGGAGAATCATTATGGAGACCTCGGTTTTAGAGTGGATCTGCCCAAGTTTTCTGGTACATTACAGGCTGAGGGATTCATCAATTAGTTGAATGAAGTGGAGCGTATTTTTTAGTATAAGGAAGTCCCAGATCGTGTCAAAGTGAAATTGGTCGCTATCAAACTCAAAGGCAGAGCATTTGCGTAGTAGGAGCAGTTGAGGCGCTCACATGACCGGCAAGGCAAGGCCAAGATCACAGATTGGGAGAAGATGAAGAAGAAGATAAAAGGGTCACTTCCTTCCTTTCGGCTACACTCAAACCTTGTTTTAGCGACTTCATTCGTTGAGGCAGGGCACGAGATCGATGGATGATTACATGGAGGAGTTCTATCAATTGATAGCCCGAAATCATTTATCTGAGATAGAAAAGCAGATGGTGGCATAGTATTTGGGGGGATTACGACAGCCCCTGTAGGATGTCCTCAGCCTTCACTCACTGTGGACAGTTTCTGAAGCATACCAGCGTGCACTTGCGGTGGAAAAACAGCAGAACAGGAAGCCAGTGATAAGAAGCTATCAAAGCAATCGGCCAGTTTGCCCTCAAGAATTCCATTCTGCCCAGCAGCCACCCTAAGGTAACCCTAGCTCAAATATTAAATGTTTCAGATGTGGTGAACAAGGACATAAATCGACTGAGTGCAGAAAGCCTGCTAGTCAGAAGGGCAAAAATCTCTTAATTGAGGACGACATGGGAGACGAAACTGAAGAGATTGGAGAGCCTGTTGATGAGTCTAAAATATTGCATATTTTAGACCCTTAACTTATATTTGTTATGCTCTTAGTTAGTATTATTTTACTCTATTTTACGTTTTTCTTGTGTTTTGTGTGTTTTTACAGCTTTGTGGAGAAAGTGCAGCATTTCAGGTTGATTTGAAGCTTCTGGAGACATTGCGCTCGATCGCAACAGACATGCGATCGAGCGCACCAGCGCTCGAGCGCACCTGCCTTTGAACGAGCGCAAGGTCAACATCCCACATCGAAATATTGGAAGATCAGTGCATCTGTGATCGATCGCAACAGACATGCGATCGAGCGCACATGAGATCGTGCGCACAAGACATGCGATCGATCGTACCTGCGATCGATCGCACCACACTGCGATCGAGCGCACACGGGCCTGTATCCCACATCGTTTCTGCAACCTGTTTTACTCCGGGTCTTCCCCTATATAAACACCTTTTGGCTTCATAATCCAATGTACAATTCCTGAGCCACTTTGGTGTTTACCGGTGGACGTCCGCTAGCATTCTGGTGGATCCCGAAGGCATTGCTACCACGAGGGGAAGCGCCGCCCGTCAGCGAGTGGAATTTCTCCCATGTAAAGTTGTTTATTTATTTCTTTATATTCAGTTGTTTTAGTTTAAATGTTTAGCACTTGTTATTATAGTTTTATAGTTATGAGTGGCTAGACTCTTCAGCTAAGGTTGAAGATGAAGCCCCGCCGTTGTTTGGCGTAGTAGTTCAGATTTGCTTGTACAAATCTGACAATTTTTAGTATAAATGTTCTGTCAATTATTTGAGTTAATCTTATAATTGATTGAGTTTAAATTGTCTGTTGGATTTTCTTTGTGTTTCATCTGATGGATACATTGAATGCTTTTCGATTAAATTGGATTCCCTTTGTGATTTGTTAAGAGCGGATACATCGGGTGCTTTTGGTTTAGTTGGGATATTCTTTGTTTTTTGTCTTATAGTTGGATTCATTGAATGTTTTGATAGGCTATATTTTTAGAACATGTATGCTTAACTTCGGTGGGGTGGATTCGGAAACCTTAGTGCATTTTTTATTAGTTTTTAAATCAATTTAATTTAGTTTTAATTTATTTTGCAATATCATTCTGAAATTTGGAACTAGGTTAAAATAGAGTTAGTTTAGATTAAAAATTATATTTTCACAACGCAATTCCCTGTGGATTCGACCTCGCACTTGCACAACGCTATACTGCAAACGACTCGTGCGCTTGCGAGTAAATTAAAACTCACAACAAGTTTTTGGCGCCGTTGCCGGGGAATTGTTTTGTTTGTGAAAATTTTTAGTCTGAATTGATTTTATTTTTCTACTAGTTAATTTAATTTAAAAAAAAATAAAAAAATAAAAAAATAAAAAAATTTTGAGTTTTGTATTTGCTTTATTCTGTTGCTTCTACTGGTTAGTATCTCATTATTTTTCTGTTAGTGTATGCTTGGTCGGAGATCCTTGAACTTAGATTTGACACATTTAGATCCCGACTTAGAAAGAACTCTTAGAAGGCAGAAAAGAGCGCTAGTTGAGAGAGAGACAGTTGAGATGGCAGAGAATTATAGGAATGCAAATCATCCTGAACATGTAGAGCAACCTAGAGCTTGGAACGTGGACTCCACTACATCCCTTAGGGACTTGTTCGCACCCGTTGCGACTAACTCATCCTCTTGCATAGTGTTGCCACCGACCAATGCCACCCACTTTGACTTGAAGCCACATGTCATCCAACTCTTACCCTCATTCTATGGCTTAGATCTTGAAAATCCTTATAGCCATGTGAAGAAGTTCAAAGACATTTGTGCCACATTCAAATTCCAGAACTTCTCTGAAGAGTCAGTCCATCTTCGACTCTTCCCTTTTTCTCTTCACGATAGAGCTAGGGCGTGGTTGGATTCCAACACGCCCGGGTCTATTACATCTTGGGAAAACCTGCTTAGCAAATTTTATCATAAGTTTTTCCCAATGTCTAGAGTGAATGAGTGCCGAAAGGAGATCAGCTCTTTCACTCAGGATGAGGATGAAAAATTTTCTGAGGGTTGGGAGCGCTTTAAAGAGTTACTGATCAGATGCCCTCCACATGGATATGAGAAGTGGAGACTCGTTCAATTCTTCTACCAAGGGTTGACTCAACCCAACCGTAGCATGATCGAGTCTATGAATGGGGGGGCATTCTTGAGTCTAACAGGAGACGAAGCATATATGGCGTTGGACAAGTTGTCCGACAACTCGCAGCAATGGGATTTTTCAAGCTGTCGAGATAAGTCCATTCGTGCTCCTAAGAAGGGAGGCATCTATGAGGTCAGAGAGGACGCCGATTTGAGGATAAAGTTAGATGCCCTCACTAAAAAGATTGACGCTCTCACTGTGAGCCAATCCATCAATGCTGCCAACACATTCAATGTTGAAAGCTGTTCCATCTGTGCTAGTCCCATGCATCTAGCACAGAATTGCCCATCAATGCCGGCTTGTGCCGAGTATCCTCTGGAACAAGTAAATGCTTTCAATGACTTTCGAAGGCAGTCAAATGGATCGTACTCCGAGACGTACAATCCAGGGTGGCGGAACCACCCAAATTTTTCATGGAGGCAGAACCAACCGATGAATCTGGGAGGAGCCCCTTATCATGCTCAAAATCAATATCCTCCCGGATTTGCCCCACAAATTCCTAATCATGGTCGTTCTGCCCATCCAGCACCTTCACCTGCTTACCATGCACCCACTCAAACACCAGCGCCAGTTTCACAGTCGCTAGAGGACACCCTTAAGGAGTTCATGAAGGAGACTAGCCAAAATATGAGTGATGTGAGGAGTGCAACAGTGGTAAACACCCAAGCAATTGCCAAGTTGGAGAGTCAAATAGGGCAAATTGCAAGTCACTTGGGTGAGAGAGAGAAGGGAAAGTTCCCCAGTCAGCCCGTGCAAAACCCAAAAGGACAATTTATGGTTGAGAGTTCATCAACTCCTATGCACGGGGCGGAACAAGTACAGTCGATTGTCACACTGAGGTCTGGGAGACAAGTGGACAATCGAGTGGAAGAGAGCCTTGCTATGCAGCAAGGGCAAATGAGTGGCAACACAGAGAAGAGAGATGCTGAGCCATCTATAGCCACACCTACTGAGAAAGACCCTCCTAGGTCGTTTATACCTAGAGCGCCCTACCCCGAGAGATTACAGGCGCCCAAGAAAGGAGGGAAGTATGAGGAAATTCTGGAGGTATTCAAGCAAGTCCAAATCAATATCCCATTTTTGGATGCCATCCATCAAATGCCATCATATGCCAAGTTTCTAAAGGACTTGGTCACTATCAAAAGGAGGACGAATGTCCCAAAAAAGGCATTTTTGACCGAGCAAGTCAGCTCAATCCTTCAGTGCAAGCTACCCATCAAGTATAAGGACCCGGGGTGTCCTACCATCTCTTGCACGATAGGAGTCAGCCACATTGAGAGGGCTCTCTTGGATCTAGGGGCGAGTGTGAATCTTCTACCCTACTCAGTCTATTTACAATTGGGGTTAGGAGAATTGAAGCCCACATCCACTACGCTTCAATTGGCTGACAGGTCAGTGAAAAGACCACGGGGAATAGTTGAGGACGTTTTGATAAAAGTGGATAAGTTCTATTTCCCCGTGGATTTTATTGTGCTTGACACAGAGCCGGTTCAGAATATAGGGATTCAAATACCGGTTATTCTAGGGCGACCATTCTTAGCCACGGCTAACGCCCTGATAAATTGTAGGACAGGGGTGATGAAGATCTCCTTCGGAAATATGACAGTGGAGTTGAATATTTTTGATATCACTAGGCAACCACATGAATATGATGAAGTGAGAAATGTATGCTTGATAGAGGAGATTCTTGAGGAGACTGTGAATGAATCAAGCACTGAGGACCCCCTGGAGGCATGTTTTGCTCAATTTGGAGAGGATTTGGATTTAGATAAATTACTTGAGCAAGCAAATGCCATTTTGGAGTCTCCTCCTCGGGAGAGCAGTAAGATGGAGGAGATTGCGGATGACTCCCGCACTGAGGACCCCCTAGAGGCATGCTTTGCTCAATTTGGAGAGGATATGGATTTAGATAAATTACTTGAGCAAGCGAATGCCATTTTAGAGTCTCCTCCTCGGAAGAGCAATAAGATGGAGGAGACCACCGCACCTGAAACCCCCAAGAAGGAACTTAAGCCTTTACCAGATAATCTTAAGTATAAGTTCCTAGGTTCAGCCGATAGTTTGCCTGTGATTATACCTTCCGATTTGGGTGATGCTCTAGAGGAGAAATTATTGGACGTCTTAAAAGAGCATAAGGAAGCTATAGGCTGGACTATTGAGGATGTCAAGGGGATCAGCCCCTCGGTGGTGACGTACATGATACATTTAGAGGAGGATGCCAAGCCATCGAGGGAGCCACAAAGAAGGCTCAACCCTGCTTTGCAAGAGGTTGTGAGGGCAGAAGATATTAAGCTGTTAGAGGCAGGGATCATTTATCCCATCTCTGATAGCAAGTGGGTGAGCCAGATTCCAGTCGTGCCCAAACGTGCTGAATTTACGGTAGTAAATAGAGACAACGAGTTGGTTCCAACTCGAGTGCAGTCAAGATGGAGAAAGTGTCTAGACTACCGTAAATTGAATGCTGCCACTAGGCCTGATCATTTTTCATTCCCATTTATTGATCAGATGGTGGAGCACTTAGTTGGGCATGTTTACTAATGTTGGGTCTGGCTGAAGACGTTAAACTTAGCGCTCATGGGAGGCACCCCACAGCTTATCTTTTCTTTTGTTTATTTATTAATTTGCATTTTTATGATTAATGTTGTTTCCAGTATTTTTGTTTTCCAGTTTTTATTTTTCAGGGACAAAGCGTACTTCAGTTCAAGTTTGGGGGTATGCTATGAGCCATACCAGTCCAGATAGTTCTCCATATCTCAGGTCAGCTCTTTCCATATTAGTCACACATTGGGGTCAATGTGTAATTTAAGTTTGGGGGTATGGGAGACACATCACACACTTTGTCCTAATTTGTTGTCTTTTCGTCATAGAGATAAATGCATGCTCATGTTATCGTGAAATTTTAGTTGATCTAAACATTTTCTGTGATGTGATGTCATCGGTGAGCTTAACATTTTGAACACATGATCTGGTGATAAATTTTTAAAATTTAGTTACTTACTTTAGGCATTTTGAGAATTCACATGTTTGATCTAATCTCACACGAGCACATTAGCACAAATTATGTGAGGTATGACACGTGATTTTAATGTGTATTTTTCCTTATCTTAACTGAAACTGGATGACTTGTTGGATGAACTCTTGGGCATAGGAAAATAAAAAAAAAAAAAAAAAAAAAAAAAAAAAAAATTATCAATAAACTTTTCGCTGAGTAACTGGACCTCTTGCCTCAGTAAGCAGTGAGTGTTCACGTCAAAAGGTGAAATTTTGCTTGTTAATATTAAGGTCGGTTTAATTTCGTAAGCCTTTTTGACTTGAGTTAGTAAGTCCTTAGGGGTGTCTTTACACCTAATGCCCTAAAACCATCTGGTTTGGGAGTCATTGACTCAACACTCGCTACATGGGTCAATTAGAAAGCTTAAGGGAACTAAACATAGCCGTGCCTTATTAAAAAAAAAAAAAAAAAAAAAAAAAGGTGAATAAAATAAAAACTATGCCTTTTTGTTCATTTTTGATGGGAAATTCGGTGAATCTTGAGACATGGAGACCTTACACATTAGAGTTACTTGGAAGCTTCATTTTTATGTACTAATTCACCTTACACTGATTCAAGATTGTGATGCCTTATCTTGCCTTTTGTAAGTAATTAGATTTTAACATTTCTATTCATTGCGAAGATGTGTTTACCCTTTTAAGCTTGCTTATGAATGAATATCATGATGATGTGTGCTCCTTAAATTTTTGGATACCATGAGTGATGACTTTATCTTTATGTTCTTTGTTTTTCATTGAGTCTTTTATTTTGTTTTGCTAAGGGACTAGCAAAATATAAGTTTGGGGGTATTTGATGAGTCTAAAATATTGCATATTTTAGACCCTTAACTTATATTTGTTATGCTCTTAGTTAGTATTATTTTACTATATTTTACGTTTTTCTTGTGTTTTGTGTGTTTTTACAGCTTTGTGGAGAAAGTGCAGCATTTCAGGTTGATTTGAAGCTTCTGGAGACATTGCGCTCGATCGCAACAGACATGCGATCGAGCGCACCAGCGCTCGAGCGCACCTGCCTTTGAACGAGCGCAAGGTCAACATCCCACATCGAAATATTGGAAGATCAGTGCATCTGTGATCGATCGCAACAGACATGCGATCGAGCGCACATGAGATCGTGCGCACAAGACATGCGATCGATCGTACCTGCGATCGATCGCACCACACTGCGATCGAGCGCACACGGGCCTGTATCCCACATCGTTTCTGCAACCTGTTTTACTCCGGGTCTTCCCCTATATAAACACCTTTTGGCTTCATAATCCAATGTACAATTCCTGAGCCACTTTGGTGTTTACCGGTGGACGTCCGCTAGCATTCTGGTGGATCCCGAAGGCATTGCTACCACGAGGGGAAGCGCCGCCCGTCAGCGAGTGGAATTTCTCCCATGTAAAGTTGTTTATTTATTTCTTTATATTCAGTTGTTTTAGTTTAAATGTTTAGCACTTGTTATTATAGTTTTATAGTTATGAGTGGCTAGACTCTTCAGCTAAGGTTGAAGATGAAGCCCCGCCGTTGTTTGGCGTAGTAGTTCAGATTTGCTTGTACAAATCTGACAATTTTTAGTATAAATGTTCTGTCAATTATTTGAGTTAATCTTATAATTGATTGAGTTTAAATTGTCTGTTGGATTTTCTTTGTGTTTCATCTGATGGATACATTGAATGCTTTTCGATTAAATTGGATTCCCTTTGTGATTTGTTAAGAGCGGATACATCGGGTGCTTTTGGTTTAGTTGGGATATTCTTTGTTTTTTGTCTTATAGTTGGATTCATTGAATGTTTTGATAGGCTATATTTTTAGAACATGTATGCTTAACTTCGGTGGGGTGGATTCGGAAACCTTAGTGCCTTTTTTATTAGTTTTTAAATCAATTTAATTTAGTTTTAATTTATTTTGCAATATCATTCTGAAATTTGGAACTAGGTTAAAATAGAGTTAGTTTAGATTAAAAATTATATTTTCACAACGCAATTCCCTGTGGATTCGACCTCGCACTTGCACAACGCTATACTGCAAACGACTCGTGCGCTTGCGAGTAAATTAAAACTCACAACACCTGTGTATGATGATGATGAAGATGGAGATGTATTGTATGGAGATGGCCATGAGACCTTGGTTATTCATAAGAGTTTACTGACCCCTAAGGCGATACAAGGGACGATTGGTTGAGGACCAATATTTTCCACTTGACTTGCACAGTTGTAGATAAAGTCTGCAAGATGATCATTGACAGTGGTAGTTGCGAGAATGTAGTGTCTGAATAGGTTGTCCAAAAATTGCAGTTGAAGACAGATCGTCATCCCAAGCCGTATAAATTGTCGTGGTTGAATAAAGACAGTGAGGTAACAGTAGATAGGCGATGCTTAATATCTTTTTCGATTGGTAAGAAATATTTTGATAATGCTTGGTGTGATGTTGTGTCTATAGATGCTTGTCATGTATTGTTAGGCAGACCTTGGCAGTATAATCATAGTGTTATCCATAATGGGCGGAAAAATACCTATTCCCTTAGCATCAAAGGGAAGAAGATTGTGTTGGCACCTCGTCGGGAAGGAACCACTCCTACCCTAGTAGCCAGTAATACTAATCTATTTTCGATGTCCAAGTTTTTAGCTGAGATTGAGCATGGAGATGTGGTCTATTCTTTGCTGCCTTGTGGGAATAGTGCAGCAGACATGAATCCAGATTTACCAGTAGAGGTGCAATAGCTGTTGGCAAAATTTTCTGACCTGATTCCAGAGGATCTTCCTCCTGGGTTGCCGCCTGATTTTGAAAAAGTGTTCGAGCTAAATTGTGATGCATCTGGGGTTGGTATTGGTGGTGTTTTGAGTCAGGCAGGGCGCCCTATAGTTTTTTTCAGTGAGAAGTTATCAGGATCAAAGAAGAAGGTTCAGAGCGACAGTCATTATCGTCATGTAGTTTTTTATGTTGGTGATTTTGTTTGGGCGGTATTAACTTGTGATTGTTTTCTTGTGGGAGAGTATAATAAGCTTAAGAAGTGGAAGATTGGACCCTGTAAGATCCTACAAAAGATCAATGATAATGCCTACAGATTATACCTCCCCAGTCATTTGAGAACTTCTGATGTCTTTAATGTGAAATACTTGAGTCCTTGTTTTGGGGATTCCGATGAGGCTATTGTGAACTCGAGGAAGAGTTCTTTCCAACCTGAGGCGACTGATACAGGAGGATCCAAGTCAGATGATGCTGAGTTGTCAGATAGCATGTTTTTGGTACTGAGATACCTTGAGTTGGCAGATCAGCGCAAAGATAGTAAGTGGGCTACCTAGACCGGTTTACAGCGTTTAGCGAACCACAGGCTCGGATCAGGTCCCGGAGACCTTAGTCTGATTAGAAACGGGCTTCTGGGCAAAACTTAAGCTTTAAGTATCGTCGTTTTTAAGCCAAAAAACGACGTTTGGGCCATCAATTTGGCAGTTTTCAATTTATGAAACTTTTTATTTTTTGCAATTACTTTAAATTCAGCTTTAATTTAATTTTTCTATTTTATCTTTTTCCTATTTTAGCTTGACCTTATAAATAAGGTTTTAGGGTTTAGTAAACGGTATTATTGTATTTGCATAAGTTTAAATAAAACATCAGAGCTGTTTCTCTGTATTGTTTAGGGTTTTTTCTTGTGTTACTCCCTGTGAACAATCTGTTCGACTAGCTTGCAGAATAATCGCTATTCTGCCAGGCGTTACCTTCCCACCCCACCCCAAAAACCCTTCAGAGATGTGAGAAGATTCATTCGCAGGTCACACAAGTCATGTGGCCTTTGTAATTTGGTACAAAGAGCTAGTGTTTAGGAAACAATATGAAATAAATTCAAATAAGGCCAAGCTAGAATTAATGACAACAAGCTGCATTACAATCTCATGTTATAGCCTCTTTCAGATGTGTGTGTCATCCAAATCCCCTATCATGTGACCCTCACCTACCTATACAAGCAAAATCCATTCATTTTTGCATAGACCGTTTCATTGATCAATCAATATCACTCACACAATCAGTAGTGAGTGGAAAAATAGCATTCTAAATCCAAAACGCAGTTATAAAGATTAATCTACATGTCTTGTGGCCAAATTAGACTACTAAAACCAAAACTCACAGGTTTACCATCTTGCATCCCCAGATGATATTTTGATGCCCATTGAGTAAATATGAACCAATGGAGTTTCCAAGAAAAGTTAAAATCAAGCTATAAGGCACTCTTCATTAGATAGTTGCCATCAGCACAAAAGCCTCCAGAAATCACACCTCAAACCTTATAAGAGCACACAAGATGGTGCCCAACAGAATTATGATTGTGTGCAAAATTTATCGAAACATACTACGGGGTAATGTAGTGATAACACTAGTGGTGGTTGTGTTTAAGGATTCTGAGTGGTTAACCTAAGCTACAGCTACCTGGGAGCACTAAGAAAGATCAATCTTGCTCAGAGGCAATTATGGAGTGACCTTTATTTTATGAACCATAAACGCACTTAGGATAACTGAAAAAAAGTAAGAAGCACAGCTGCTCTAGTAGTCAATACAGCCAGTCCCAAAACACGGCTAGACAAAAAAAACACATGACAACAACGTAGAGGTTGGCTAGTAGTATAGCTCAATCAGTTCAGAGATGGACATTAAGGCATAATATAAGTAACAGAGCAAAAAATATAAGTAACAGAAAAATAATCAAATGGTATGACAAAGAATAGGAGCAGTTCCATAGAGAAGGAAAAAAAACATTGTAAAAAGGAAAGGAACAATGACAGGAGTTTACCAAAAAATATTATGGCGGGGCAGCTAAGGGCGACAACTAGATGAAGCAGTAAGAAGATTATGGCGGGGGAGCAAAGTGCGGAGGACCGAAATATGGGGGAAACGGCGCGGTGGAGCTAAGAGAGCAGGAACAAAATTTTGGGGGAAAAACATATCATCGCGACAAGCTAATTTATATGTGAAATTTTTAGCATATTCCGGCGCTTCAATATGAAATGGAGTATATACTGGCGCTTCAAAGAGCTTGAATATGAAATGGGTTTTGAGTATATATCGACGCTTAAAAGTTCCAGAATATACTCGAAACCCATTTCATATTTCAGCGCTTTCAAATGCCGGCATATACTCCATGTCATATTAAAGCGCCGGAATATGCTCATTTCATATTGAAGCGCTGGTATATGAAATGAAGCATATTCCGGTGCTTCAAAGCGCTTGAATATGAAATGGATTTTGCGCATATACCGACACTTAAAAGCGTCGGAATATGCTCAAAACCCATTTCATATTCTTGCGCTTTCAAATGCCGGTATACTGTGGGGCTTATAAGCGCTGGAATATGTACTAAGATTCGTATATAACGGCGTTTTGAAGTGCCGTTATATGTTCTTTGAATATTATGACGCTTCAAAAAAGTGCCATAAAAAAACCGCTGGCGGTTATTATATTGCGGCATTTTTATGAAGCGCCGGAAATAAAGCGTCGGCAAATGTCAATTATCTTATAGTGCAACCATGTTTGGTTCTCAGACTGTAATCGAATTGAACTGAGTTATTCTATTTCAATGTTTGGTTCATCACATTGAATTAACGTTTTCAACAAAATTTTAGCGTTTGGTTCACAAATTTACTAATTAAAATTAAGGTGTAAAGGATTGTAAAAGACCAAAATAACCCTTTTGCTAATAACAAACCTACACATATAAGGAGGTTAGAGGCTTTCCTTGTCGCATGATTTTTTCTTTTTTCACAAGCAAAACACCACAATTTTATTTATAATAGTCAACTATACATGACAAGTTAATATTTACATGATGGGGATTGGGGATTTGGGACATATCTGTACCGAAAAGTGACTGTAAGTACAATGACAGTTTAGTTAGTAAGACATTATAATTTACAACAGAACAAATCAAGGGCACCCCTAGAATTGGATTATTCTTTTAATTTTGTTTTCAACTTTCCTTTTCATAAATGGGTCCAAAAGAATATTTTACAAGAATATCTAGAGGAATCAAAAGTTATCCCTACGAAATGGTAACTGATAGAATTATGGTAAAATTACTTTTTATGCTTAATATAATTAGTGTTTACATTACATGTAATAATTGAGGTATAAAATTCTAAAAAAAGAAAGTAATTAAGGAATAATCAATAAGTAATAAGAAAATAATATTTTCAAAAAGATTTTATATGATGTGACATAATCTAAACCTTAAAATGAGATTTGATGGTTAAAATGTTACAACTTCTTTACATTTACCACACAAAATTGAGAGAACCAAAATCCATTCGTCCCCTTCTTTTATGCCTTTGTTTTAAGCCACTCATAATGTACAAATATAGGTTGACCATGCAGAAACCATAGACCTCGTTCCTATCTAATTTTAGAAAGCAAAAAAGCCCTATAAAACCCTCCCATGTATCCCCATTTTTACTCAACTGAGCAACAAATAAAAGGACCATTCTTCAGTTTCCATATCCTTCTTTCCATTCGGGGTCCTTTTCTTCCTTTGAAAAAGAAGCCATTGCATCAGAGGAAGGGATCCAACAAATTAAAATATAAACATGAAAGGTAAGGTAGTTGTGTCAGTTTTTTCTATCCTCCTGGTGGTTAGTGTCGCCATCGGTTGTGTGGCTCTTGTTAGCAGAAGTCATGACGATAAATTAACGCCCCAGGCGAAAGCAGTGACAAACATTTGTCAACCAACTAGCTACAAGGATGAATGCATGAAGAGCCTCTCAAATGTGAACAGCCTCGACCCCAAGGAGATTATTAAAATGGCCATGGTAGCCACCCAACAGGCCATCAAGAAAGCCCACAACTTCACCGATGGCGTCATCGCCGAGAAGCTCGCTGGTAAAGATGACAAAGACTCGGCGAAGAGGGCATTGGAGTATTGCAAGCAGATGTTGGATTCAGCAGAGCAAGATCTCCAGGATTTCTTAGACGCGGTTGGTAATAACGATCAGAACTTGAGCGAAAAGTTCTACGATCTCTGGAGTTGGGTGAGCTCCACCTTTGCTTACCAACAATCTTGCCTAGACGATATTTGGGAGGAGGATTTGTTCAAAATGATGAGCGAAGGCATGCTTGATGCACACAAACTGACAAGCAATTCCATGGCTATCGTCAAGAGCATGAGTGACATCTTATCTTCCTTTGGTTTGAAGCTCAACTTCACCTTGACTAGCCCTGCTCCCACCTCTCGTCGTCTCCTTCAGATCGGACATGATGGTTTCCCCACCTAGTTGTCAGGTGCTGACCGTAAGCTTTTGGCGGCAGATGAAGGGGTGAACCACGCATGGATTAAACCAAATGTAGTTGTGGCTCAAGATGGCAGTGGACAATTCAAGACCATTGCTGCAGCTCTTGCTGCTTATAACCCACCCAAAAAAGCCACAGGCAAGGAAAGATACATTATCTACATTAAGGCTGGAGTCTACCACGAGCAACTTACCATTCAAAAAAATCAGATTAATGTGTTCATCTATGGGGACGGCTCAGAGAAGACCATTATCACTAACAACAAGATTGTCAAACTCAACAAACTTCGCACCTCTGAGACAGGAACACTTAGTAAGTTATATTTTTATTTTTAAGTATATGCTTCCATCTTTTTTTTTATTTTTTTATATACTCTTAAGAAATAAGTTATGTTGGTAAAAACAAGAGTTCATGGAAGTGACTCGAGATTTAATTGAACCACGCACACACATGGATTTAATAAAAAATGTCTACCATTTATGGCTGGCTAGAAATGCCAAAATCTTTGAAAAAGCTCCTGCCTTACCTGCTAGCTTAGTGAAGAAGATCCAGATTGGTATCTACAGAAGTGTCTATGCAGCCTGCCCTGAGTATAGGCTGCTGATTTAAGCTGCCCCCTTCTGGTTGTGGTGTTAGCCCAGGGTATGCCCTGATGCTTTGTATGTTTGTGTCCCTGTATCTTGCTGTTTTGTCTGTTCCCTTGTAAGCTCTAAGTTGAGTGTTTTGCTGGCTGCATGTTTAGGCCAGCTTGCTTTATGTAAGTTTGTTCCTTGTGACTGGTTGGCTTGTATAGCTCTTTGGCTGGGCTTAGGCCTTTAGTCCTTTTGTTCATGCCTTATATGTAAATCTCATGGGTATGCCCAGTGATACTTTTGTACATTTTTTATCATTTTAATACATGTTTATTTACAGATCAAAAAAAAAAAATAAAAAGAAAATAAATAAAAGATGAAGTAAAACAAGTAAACAAACAAGAATTACTTTGTTCGGCACAATCTTGTCTATATCTATGGAGAGAATAAACTCGTTTTTTCATTATTTACCATGAGAGAAATACAAGAAAATTACATTGAGTTTTTATTCCATAAGAACCCTTGTACACCCTCTTTCAGCCCAAAGAACATTCTCTACTATTTTGTCTTGTGTGTTGCTATCATATTCCCAATGTGTGTATGTGTGTGTGTGTGTGTGTGTATATATATATATATATATATAGCCACAAAAAACTTACTCCTCAAGATACTTAGTATGCAAGTAAAAAAAACCTTCTATTCAAGTATTTTGCTAACCAAGATACTTGGTTTTCAAGGTAGAAAAAACTTTCTACTCAACTGTTTTGTCTATCAAACTTTTAGGTCCCATATCAAGAATATGAATCATATCCTAACAAATTACAATAAAAAATAAATAATTCATATATGTATATTAACACGATTGATTGAAAATTAGATCTATCATATTTCACAATCTTAGAAAATATATGTATGGATTCAAAATCTCAACTACTTAATAAATTCTAAAATCATGGTGTGCAGGAGTATTTGGAGCGGGTTTCATGGCCAAATGGATAGGATTCCAAAACACCGCAGGTCCAAAAGGGGAACAAGCTGTGGCTCTTCAACTTCAAAGTGACAAGTCGATAATCTTCAATTGCAGGTTAGATGGTTTCCAAGACACCTTGTACATCAACAGTGGACGTCAATTCTACCGTAACTGCGTTATCTCGGGTACAGTTGACTTCATCTTCGGTATGAGCGGCACTGTCATCCAAAACTCCGAGATCATTGTCAGGAACGGAGATAAAGGCCAGAAAAACACAGTGACCGCAGACGGTAAAGAGGATGCTAGCTCATTAGGAGGCATTGTCATCCAGAACAGCAGGATCGTCCCTGACGAGGCGCTTTCAGCAGCGAAGCTCACCACCAAGTCCTTCTTGGGCAGGCCTTGGAAGCAGCTCTCCACTGCGGTGATCATTGACACTGAGATCGGTGATTTCATTGATCCCACTGGATGGTTGATCTGGGAAGGAAAGAGTTACGAACGAACTTGCCAAGTGAAGGAGTTCAGGAACAAAGGCCCTGGTGCAAAAACCGATATGAGGGTTAAGTGGGCCCAGATTGTCACAGACCCCAAGCAGATTTTGAGTTTCACTGCTAAGAATTTCCTTGGACTTACACGTGAACTTTGGTTGGATGGAACTGGGGTGCCCTTCACTTTTGAGTTGCAATGAACAAATATTGAAAACAAAATTTAGTAATGAATCCTTTGATCAACAAGGGAGAGACATATACATTTCACAAATTTATACGTATATGTAATTCCATCTAACATGTGCTGAATTTTGAGTCTGTTTATTCTTGTGACTAATTGTGTTTAGTCTACTAAACATTTTCTCTCTTATAAGGCTCTCAGTTCTCCTAGTTACCTATTATTGTCCTAACTAATACTTTCACAGTATTAATAATATTTACCATATTTATATCTGAATACAACGTCTAGTACCTATGTATGTATGTATGTATGTATGTATGTATACATACATACATACATATAAAGCATAAGGGTAATGTTATTTTAACGCCTAAAAAACGTAATATTTTGGAGTAATGAGGGATCGTGGCTTTCAAGGGATACCATCAATGTACCTCGCATTCTATCCTCTTTGTTTACTATCTTTGAAAAGTTCCTAAAGAGAGAATGTAAGGCATCCTGTCATAATTAAGACCGCCATGCTATATCACAAACTTTGACATGCGTTATCGTTTCATTAGTCAACATGTTTAATTTATATCGAGTACAAATGACCCAACAACAAAAATATTAATGTTTGGAATGATGATGATATGATAAATTCTTAGTTAAACTCTATCTACTAATGGACTAAAGATTAAATCAATCATGTTTTAAAAATGGAATTTGTTTTTGCATAAACCAAGTTCATTGAGATACCTGAATAAAAAAATAGCTCTCACCATTGGATTGCATAAGAAGAGAAAAGAAAGAGAATTTCTTTCCGTCCATTGGTAATTTTTTTTTTTTGAGAATTTAATCAAAAAATATACACACGAGGAAAAAGAAAAAAGATAATTTCATATAAAACTGAATGCACATATTATCATCAAAATAATACTAAACTTTTAAAACTATGAAATGATACGTAAAAATGTTTTTATCCATGTATCTTGGTCTACGTAAGAATTTCCTACATTAATTTGTTATCAAGTGGTCATTTTCTAATTTTTTAAAATTCTGACCCATATCAGTAAATGCAAATAAGTTGTGAAGATCTAATTGGATAGTTAAAACTTGAAACTCATGAACGATTCAATAATTATGCGGATAGCTCAGGGCTCTGGTCGTTTAAGTTAGAGAAGTAAGGGAAATGTTGGAAGAGTACAAGCACCTTTCCAAGATATGGAGCAAAATGAAAGGACCTAAGATTCCTAAGAAGGGTGAAATGAGTGCCTTGTTGCAAAATATGAATGCACAAAATATTAGCAAGGTCCTCCCACCACAAATGCTTAAACAAATTGGTGGAATGGGTGGCTTGTAGGACTTGATGAAGTAAATGGGAATGTTCGGAGGTGGAGACAAGTAAACTGCAATGGTGACTTTAGAGCACCGCTATAGAAACCCTCATTTTTTCCATCATTTGATACGAATGTATCTGTTCTTAATGGGTTCAAGAACCAAAACTAACATTCTATCAATGCAATGTACAGCACATGGTGTCCAAAATAAATTACTGCTTTTCTCTTCAAGCATTTTCCCCAGAGTCTTGAAACTGGCAGTATACTTGGTGATCACCTGTGATGGAAGTAAAGAAGAAAACAGCTTAGCAGCCTGCTAATCAAGTTTACTTAAAAGGAGACACTCCAAATAAGAAAAAACAAGAAGTTCACCTGGACAACATTTTCCTCACCAATCTCTTCCACCAATTTGTCCAAACACTTGTAAAGGTTTGCAGCATCTTCTATGATATCAGTGGTATCAATGGAAGAATGAAAATACACACCATGAGGGCATGATGCCAGAAAGTTAATTAACGTCCTACCCTGTGCATCATTCCAGCTATCAGCCATGATGGAACAACCAGTAATTGCCCACGATGTCTTAAACTCTGCTAAATACTCCTTAACGGTAGCAATCTCATCTTGAAGAAATTGGCCAGATATAAGTCGGCTTGAAGGGCCTTGCAAGCCTTGCCCATATTGGCCAACCAACTCCAACATTTTATGGAAATATGGAGAGTTTGCTGCATTTGAAGGGACTCCATCATGATAAAAGAATTTGCAGATAGCATATATCACTTCCTTGCGAGTTTTCTTCTCAAAAGCTATCTTTGGCTTCACTTGCTTCAAGTGTGATGGATGGCTTTTGAGCGACTTCAGGAAGACATAATCTAATCTTGATCTTTTGAGTAGTGGTTCGGCAACACTGATGCTACTACCAGGGGACCTACCCTTGACACTACTTCTGATGTCGCTGTCTAAAACTTTATCATCAGTAGCTAGCATGTCCTTATTTATACGCTGCAAAAACCCTTCCTCCTGCTCTTCATTTTCATTATCTGAGTGCATGTAGAAAGCAGATATCTCCTTAGTATCAGGTTTCCTGTGCCTTCTACCAGTACGGTGCCATTTCATGTTCTCCTTAATTTTAAGATATACATCCTCAGGTGCCTTTTCAAAATATGCAACTTCTCCACGGATTCTAGCCAGATGCTCTTTAAACCGATTTATGCCCCCACTAATTATTTTTTCACAATAATTGCATTTACCCTTTTCTTCCTTTCATCTTGAGCGACACAATGATCCCAACCAGGGTCCACATATCCCAATGATCGAAGAGGGGCATATCTTACAATTAAATTCTTATCACCTATCACTTCTTGCCTTTGTGTTTAAAATCAGGAGGTGCTTCTTCTGTGTCATCATACTCAGTAGAGTGGAAAGCCAAAGATGCTTGTTCATACTCGGATTGTCTCCGTTTCCGACCAGAACGACATCCTTCTAGGTTTTTTCTCATTTTCAAGCATACTTCGTCCGAAACCTTTTCACAGTGAGTAACTTCCCCAAGACATTCTAGCTAAATGTTGTTTCAATCTGAATATTCCGCCACTAATTATTTTCCCGCAATAATTGCATTTAACCTTTTTCTTCCTTTCCTCCTGAGCAACACCATGCTCCCATCCAGGGTCAACATATCCTGTGGACCGAAGTGGGGCCATCTCTTCAACCATTTGGTGGGTAATGGTAGCGTGGCAGCAGCGACTTTATATTATTTGGCTGTTATAAGATAGAAAGAAAAACTAAAACAAATAAACAGCTATACGAAATAAAAAAGTTCATAAGTCAGCTCAAGACATTTAAATCCGGGTTACTAGATTTTTCGGATTTGCTTCATAGTCGTGAGTTTTGAGTTGCTTTACTTTGTTCTTTTTAATAAAATTGTTTGCTTATCAAAAAAAAATTTAGAATGATATAAACTGGTTCTTGGTAAAAAAGAAACAAAGCGTTAAAAATGTTGATCTTTACAACAAAATAATCGCATCAAAAGAGAAGCAATTTGTAGATCACTAATCACGCGTAACCCTAAAAATCAATTAAAATCAATCTAAACATAACATTGAAATTATAAACAAAACAATCCAACATGATGAATATATATCGAATGACTGTGTTAACATATTTCTTGTTATATTGGCAGAAATTCACATTCAATCATGCCATGTATTTTAGGTATGAAAATATTTGACTCTGTAAAGTGTCACTTGTTATCAGTTTATATGCATGGTGCATATTGTAAGATTGGTGTTCAATAATTAGCTTGTGTGCATATCACAAAACAAGAATTATGTTCAACCGACAACAACTTTGACGATCTAATAAAGAGGGATAAGATGCACAAAATTAATGGTCCTAAGCCACCTCTAAATTAATCCCCAAAGACCGATCAACCATTGCAATTAACCACCATCCAAATTCCATGCAAAGCAACATAAACCTAATTTTAGAAATTAGCCATATAAAACCCTACACGCATGCACCCTTATGGTTCCATTAATCCAATTTCTCTCTGATCCTAGCTCCTTTCTTTCTTTCCCTTATAGGATAAGTCATCAGAGAGAGAAAGAGTGTTAAGAAATATTATCAGAAAACAAATATAATGAATCGTAAAGTAGGCATTTTGTCGATGATTTCCACCCTTCTCGTGGTGGATGCCTTGGCCGCTGTCAGCCCCCTTCCCACCCACCTCGGCCTTCAACCACGCCCTGACAATGGTTGGACTTGGTCACCTGCCCACACGAAGGCGATGGAATCCATCTGTAAGCCGACTATTTACAAGGAAAGTTGCATCAAGTGGCTCGGAAAAGTTCCAAGCGATGACCCCTAGGTGCTGATCAAGTCGGCCGTGTTGATCATCACCCAACAATCCCTCAATAACGCAATCAACTTCACCGATGGCGTGCTCGCGAAGTTTGCTAAGGATGAAACAAACGTGACAAAGAGGGCGATCGATCATTGCAAGAAGGAATTGGATTCAAGTCTGCAAGATCTCCAACCGTTCATTGACCAAATAGGAAACGACGTCGCTCGTTACCTGAACGACAACTACTTCAATCTCAGGTTAGCGTTGAGCTCCATCTATTCTTACCAAAGGTCATGCCTTGACGATGTTTTGGAGAAGAATCTGAATGAAGTCATGGGAAACGGTATCCTTCATGCCAAAGAATGCACCAGCAACGCCACGGCCATTGTTAGGTACGCGTCCGAAATTTTCGCTGCCTTCAGTGTCAGGTGCGACGTGCCTTCAGATTTGTAATTTTAGGAGTACATATATTTGCTGCTACCTCATTTTTAGCCGTCATTGTGTATGTCTAAGAGAAATCTAGAGAGAGAGAGAGACAGAGAGAGAAAGATTGGTGGGGATCCATACTAGAATTTCTAATAATTTGTTTGCATATGTTGATGCCAAATATGTGCGTTGCTGAGCTGGAGGTTGGACTGCAGAAGTACCTGCACAGGGAAAGGGAGAGTAGCTATGGGGTCGACGGAGGGGATGCCTCCGAGGATGCTCCGATGCTTAAGTTAGGGTAAGCTCAAGTGTATCTTTTTACAACTGAAAAACGAACCTTCTTTTTACGGATTGCTTACCAAGTCCTTTTTATAGAGTTTTTGAGGCGGTAGTGGGCCTAGGGCGGCTGCGATACGATACCCCAACTAGGTTGGGTAATGATGCCTATGAGGCCCAGCTAGGTGGCTGAGAGCCGTTCACTAGGGCTTTTGCCTTGCTGGCTTAATCAGAAGCCGTCTATGCGTTAAGACGGTTTTTACGACCTGACGTCCCAACTTGGTTGGGTAATGATGGTCCGGAGGGCGGTGGTGACGTGGAGGCCCAGCTGGAGGCAATGATGCTCTGAAGGGCGGTCATGACCTGGAGGTAATAATGGCCTGGAGGGGGGTGGTGACGTGGAGGCCCAGCTGGAGGCAATGATGCTCTGAAGGGCGGTCATGACTTGGAGGTAATAATGGCCTGGAGGGCAGTGGTGACGTGGAGCCCAACTGGAGGCAATGATGCCTTGGAGGGCGGTCATGACCTGGAGGCTCAACTGTCTGAGCCTGGGTTATCCGCGTGTCTCCTTGCAATCAGGGGTCACGATGATGCACGTGTCGTCTTCTTATTGGAGAGTCGTATTTTGGCAGTATCAGAGGTCCCCCACTTCCTTAAGTGCGGCACTGTGGTTAAGGAAGTAGCATAACTGGGTTGGCGTTAGGCCCTCTGTGGAGACATGAAGCTGGGTCGAAGATGTGCTCTAAGGCAAAAGAGAATGGGCCGAGGACTTGTGGAGCAATCCATCTCCTCGGACCTTAAAGAGAGTGGGTCGAGGACTTGTGGAGCAATCCATCTCCTCGGCCAAGAATACCATGGGTCCGAGGACACGTGGAGCAATCCAGCTCCTCGGACCTTGAAGAAAGTGGTCCGAGGACCAGTGGAGCAATCCATCTCCTCGGACCTTAAAGAAAGTGGGCCAAGGACCAGTGGAGCAATCCATTTCCTCGGCCAAGAATACCATGGATCCGAGGACATGTGGAGCAATCCATCTCCTCGTACCTTAAAGAGAGTGGGTCGAGGACTTGTGGAGCAATCCATCTCCTCGGCCAAGAATACCATGGGTCCGAGGACACGTGGAGCAATCCAGCTCCTCGGACCTTCAAGAGAGTGGGCCGAGGACCAGTGGAGCAATCCATCTCCTCGGCTAAGAATACCATGGGTCCGAGGACACGTGGAGCAATCCATCTCTTCGGACCTTGAAGAGAGTGGGCCGAGGGCCAGTGGAGAAATCCATCTCCTCGGCCAAGAATGCCATGGGGTCCGAGGACACTTGGAGCAATCCATCTCCTCGGACCTTGAAGAGAGTGGGCCGAGGACCAGTGGAGCAATCCATCTCCTCAGACCTTGAAGAGAGTGGGACGAAGACCAGCGGAGCAATCCATCTCCTCGGCCAAGAATGCCATGGGTCCGAGGACACGTGGAGCAATCCATCTCCTCGGACCTTGAAGAGAGTGGGCCGAGGACCAGTGGAGCAATCCATCTCCTCGGCCAAGAACACCATGGGTCCAAGGACACGTGGAGCAATCTATCTCCTCAGACCTTGAAGAGAGTGGGCCGAGGACCAGTGGAGCAATCCATCTCCTCAGCCAAGAATACCATGGGTCCAAGGACACGTGGAGCAATCCATCTCCTCGGACCTTGAAGAGAGTGGGTTGAGGACCAGTGGAGCAATCCATCTCCTCGGCCAAGAATGCCATGGGGTCCGAGGACACTTGGAGCAATCTATCTCCTCAGACCTTGAAGAGAGTGGGCCGAGGACTAGTGGAGCAATCCATCTCCTCGGACCTTGAAGAGAGTGGGACGAGGACCAGTGGAGCAATCCATCTCCTCGGCCAAGAATGCCATGGGTCCGAGGACACGTAGAGCAATCCATCTCCTCGGACCTTGAAGAGAGTGGGCCGAGGACCAGTGGAGCAATCCATCTCCTCAGCCAAGAACACCATGGGTCTGAGGACACGTGGAGCAATGCATCTCCTCGGACCTTGAAGAGAGTGGGCCGAGGACCAGTGGAGCAATCCATCTCCTCAGCAAAGAATACCATGGGTCCGAGGACACGTGGAGCAATCCATCTCTTCGGATCTTGAAGAGAGTGGGCCGACGACCAGTGGAGCAATCCATCTCCTCGGCCAAGAATGCCATGGGTCCGAGGACACATGGAGCAATCCATCTCCTCGGACCTTGAAGAGAGTGGGCCAAGGACCAGTGGAGCAATCCATCTCCTCAAACCTTGAAGAGAGTGGGACGAGGACCAGTGGAGCAATCCATCTCCTCGGCCAAGAATGCCATGGGTCCGAGGACACGTGGAGCAATACATCTCCTCGGACCTTGAAGAGAGTGGGCCGAGGACCAGTGGAGCAATCCATCTCCTCGGCCAAGAACACCATGGGTCCAAGGACACGTGGAGCAATCTACCTCCTCGGACCTTGAAGAGAGTGGGCCGAGGACCAGTGGAGCAATCCATCTCCTCGGCCAAGAATACCATGGGTCCGAGGACCAGTGGAGCAATCCATCTCCTCGGACCTTGAAGAGAGTGGGACGAGGACCAGTGGAGCAATCCATCTCCTCGGCCAAGAATGCCATGGGTCCGAGAACACGTGGAGCAATCCATCTCCTCGGACCTTGAAGAGAGTGGGCCGAGGACCAGTGGAGCAATCCATCTCCTCAGCCAAGAACACCATGGGTCTGAGGACAAGTGGAGCAATGCATCTCCTCGGAACTTGAAGAGAGTGGGCCGAGGACCAGTGGAGCAATCCATCTCCTCAGCAAAGAATACCATGGGTCCGAGGACACGTGGAGCAATCCATCTCTTCGGATCTTGAAGAGAGTGGGCCGATGACCAGTGGAGCAATCCATCTCCTCGGCCAAGAATGCCATGGGTCCGAGGACACGTAGAGCAATCCATCTCCTCGGACCTTGAAGAGAGTGGGCCGAGGACCAGTGGAGCAATCCATCTCCTCAGACAAGAACACAATGGGTCTGAGGACACGTGGAGCAATGCATCTCCTCGGACCTTGAAGAGAGTGGGCCGAGGACCAGTGGAGCAATCTATCTCCTCAGACAAGAACACCATGGGTCTGAGGACACGTGGAGCAATGCATCTCCTAGGACCTTGAAGAGAGTGGGCCGAGGACCAGTGGAGCAATCCATCTCCTCAGCCAAGAATACCTTGGGTCCGAGGACACGTGGAGCAATCTATCTCTTCGGATCTTGAAGAGAGTGGGCCGACGACCAGTGGAGCAATCCATCTCCTCGGCCAAGAATGCCATGGGTCCGAGGACGCATGGAGCAATCCATCTCCTCGGACCTTGAAGAGAGTGGGCCGAGGACCAGTGGCGCAATCCATCTCCTCTGACCTTGAAGAGAGTGGGACGAGGACCAGTGGAGCAATCCATCTCCTTGGCCAAGAATACCATGGGTCCGAGGACACGTGGAGCAATACATCTCCTCGGACCTTGAAGAGAGTGGGCCGAGGACCAGTGGAGCAATCCATCTCCTCGGCCAAGAACACCATGGGTCTGAGGACACGTGGAGCAATCTATCTCCTCGGACCTTGACGAGATTGGGCCCAGGACCGGTGGAGCAATCTATCTCCTCGGACCTTGAAGAGAGTGGGACGAGGACCAATGGAGCAATCCATCTCCTCGGCCAAGAATGCACTAGGTCCGAGGACACGTGGAGCAATCCATCTTCTCAGACCTTGAAGAGAGTGGGCCGAGGACCAGTGGAGCAATCCAGCTCCTCGGCCATGAACACCATCGGTACGAGGACACGTGGAGCAATCAATCTCCTCGGACCTTGAAAAGAGTGGGGCGGGGACCAATGGAGCAATCCATCTCCTCGGCCAAGAATGCCATGGGTCCGAGGACACGTGGAGCAATCCATCTCTTCGGATGTTGAAGAGAGTGGGCGGACGACCAGTGGAGCAATCCATCTCCTCGGCCAAGAATGCCATGGGTCCGAGGACACATGGAGCAATCCATCTCCTCGGACCTTGAAGAGAGTGGGCCGAGGACCAGTGAAGCAATCCATCTCCCCGGACCTTGAAGAGAGTGGGACGAGGACCAGTGGAGCAATCCATCTCCTCGGCCAAGAATGCCATGGGTCCGAGGACACATGGACCAATCTATCTCCTCGGACCTTGAAGAGAGTGGGCCGAGGACCAGTGGAGCAATCCATCTCTTCGGCCAAGAACACCATGGGTCCGAGGACACGTGGAGCAATCTATCTCCTCGGACCTTGAAGAGAGTGGGCCGAGGACCAGTGGAGCAACCAATCTCCTCGGCCAAGAATACCATTGGTCCGAGGACACGTGGAGCAATCCATCTCCTCGAACCTTGAAGAGATTGGGCCGAGGACCAGTGGAGCAATCCATCTTCTTGGTCAAGAACACCATGGGTCCGAGGACACGTTGAGCAATCTATCTCCTCGGACCTTGAAGAGAGTGGGCCGAGGACCAGTGGAGCAATCCATCTCCTCGGACCTTGAAGAGAGTGGGACGAGGACCAGTGGAGCAATCCATCTCCTCAGCCAAGAATGCCATGGGTCCGAGGACACGTCGAGCAATCCATCTCCTCAGACCTTGAAAGGAGTGGGCCGAGGACCAGTGGAGTGATCCATCTCCTCGGCCAAGAATATCATGGGTCCGAGGACATGTGGAGCAATCCATCTCATCGGACCTTGAAGAGAGTAGGTCGAGGACCAGTGGAGCAATCCATCTCCTCAGCCAAGAATGCCATGGGTCCGAGGACACGTGGAGCAATCCATCTCTTCGGATCTTGAAGAGAGTGGGCCGACGACCAGTGGAGTAATCCAGTTTCTCGGCCAAGAATGCCATGGGTCCGAGGACACATGGAGCAATCCATCTTCTCTGACCTTGAAGAGAGTGGGCCGACGACCAGTGGAGTAATCCATTTTCTCGACCAAGAATGCCATGGGTCCAAGGACAAGTGGAGCAATCCATCTCCTCGAACCTTGAAGAGAGTAGGCCGAAGACCAGTGGAGCAATCCATCTCCTCGGCCAAGAATGCCATGGGTCCGAGGACACGTGGAGCAATCCATCTCCTCGGACCTTGAAGAGAGTGGGCCGAGGACCAGTGGAGCAATCCATCTCCTCGGCCAAGAACACCATGGGTCCGAGGACACGTGGAGCAATCCATCTCCTCGGACCTTGAAGAGAGTGTGCCGAGGACCAGTGGAGCAATCCATCTCCTCGGCCAAGAATGCCATGGGTCCGAGGACACGTGGGGTAATCCATCTCCTCGGACCTTGAAGAGAGTAGGCCAAGGACCAGTGGAGCAATCCATCTCCTCGCCCAAGAACACCATGGGTCCGAGGACACGTGGAGCAATCCATCTCCTCGGACTTTGAAGAGAGTGGGCCGAGGACTAGTGGAGCAATCCATCTCTTCGGCCAAGAACACCCTGGGTCCGAGGACACGTGGAGCAATCCATCTCCTCGGACCTTGAAGAGAGTGGGCCGAGGACCAGTTGAGCAATCAATCTCCTCGGCCAAGAATACCATGGGTCCGAGGACACGTGGAGTAATCCATCTCCTCGGACCTTTAAAAGAGTGGGCCGAGGACCAGTGGAGCAATCCATCTCCTCGGCCAAGAATACCATGGGTCCGAGGACACGTGGAGCAATGTATCTCCTTAGACCTTGAAGAGAGTAAGCCGAAGACAGGTGGAGCAATCCATCTCCTCGGCCAAGAATATCAGGCGTCCGAGGACACGTGGAGCAATCCATCTCCTTGGACCTTGAAGAGAGTGGGCCGAGGACCAGTGGAGCAATCCGTCTCCTTGGCCAAGAACACCATTGGTCCGAGGACACGTGGAACAATCTATCTCCTTGGACCTTGAAGAGAGTGGGTCGAGGACCAGTGGAGCAATCCATCTCTTCGGCCAAGAACACCATGGGTCCGAGGACACGTGGAGCAATCCATATCCTCGGACCTTGAAGAGAGTGGGCCGAGGACCAGTGGAGCAATCCATCTCCTCGGCCAAGAATACCATGGGTCCGAGGACACGTGGAGCAATGTATCTCCTTAGACCTTGAAGAGAGTAAGCCGAAGACAGGTGGAGCAATCCATCTCCTCGGCCAAGAATATCAGGCGTCCGAGGACACGTGGAGCAATCCATCTCCTTGGACCTTGAAGAGAGTGGGCCGAGGACCAGTGGAGCAATCCATCTCCTCAGACAAGAACACCATGGGTCTGAGGACACGTGGAGCAATGCATCTCCTAGGACCTTGAAGAGAGTGGGCCGAGGACCAGTGGAGCAATCCATCTCCTCAGCCAAGAATACCTTGGGTCCGAGGACACGTGGAGCAATCTATCTCTTCGGATCTTGAAGAGAGTGGGCCGACGACCAGTGGAGCAATCCATCTCCTCGGCCAAGAATGCCATGGGTCTGAGGACACGTGGAGCAATGCATCTCCTCGGACCTTGAAGAGAGTGGGCCGAGGACCAGTGGAGCAATCCATCTCCTCAGACAAGAACACCATGGGTCTGAGGACACGTGGAGCAATGCATCTCCTAGGACCTTGAAGAGAGTGGGCCGAGGACCAGTGGAGCAATCCATCTCCTCAGCCAAGAATACCTTGGGTCCGAGGACACGTGGAGCAATCTATCTCTTCGGATCTTGAAGAGAGTGGGCCGATGACCAGTGGAGCAATCCATCTCCTCGGCCAAGAATGCCATGGGTCCGAGGACGCATGGAGCAATCCATCTCCTCGGACCTTGAAGAGAGTGGGCCGAGGACCAGTGGAGCAATCCATCTCCTCTGACCTTGAAGAGAGTGGGACGAGGACCAGTGGAGCAATCCATCTCCTTGGCCAAGAATACCATGGGTCCGAGGACACGTGGAGCAATACATCTCCTCGGACCTTGAAGAGAGTGGGCCGAGGACCAGTGGAGCAATCCATCTCCTCGGCCAAGAACACCATGGGTCTGAGGACACGTGGAGCAATCTATCTCCTCGGACCTTGACGAGATTGGGCCCAGGACCGGTGGAGCAATCTATCTCCTCGGACCTTGAAGAGAGTGGGACGAGGACCAATGGAGCAATCCATCTCCTCGGCCAAGAATGCACTAGGTCCGAGGACACGTGGAGCAATCCATCTTCTCAGACCTTGAAGAGAGTGGGCCGAGGACCAGTGGAGCAATCCAGCTCCTCGGCCATGAACACCATCGGTACGAGGACACGTGGAGCAATCAATCTCCTCGGACCTTGAAAAGAGTGGGGCGGGGACCAATGGAGCAATCCATCTCCTCGGCCAAGAATGCCATGGGTCCGAGGACACGTGGAGCAATCCATCTCTTCGGATGTTGAAGAGAGTGGGCGGACGACCAGTGGAGCAATCCATCTCCTCGGCCAAGAATGCCATGGGTCCGAGGACACATGGAGCAATCCATCTCCTCGGACCTTGAAGAGAGTGGGCCGAGGACCAGTGAAGCAATCCATCTCCCCGGACCTTGAAGAGAGTGGGACGAGGACCAGTGGAGCAATCCATCTCCTCGGCCAAGAATGCCATGGGTCCGAGGACACATGGACCAATCTATCTCCTCGGACCTTGAAGAGAGTGGGCCGAGGACCAGTGGAGCAATCCATCTCTTCGGCCAAGAACACCATGGGTCCGAGGACACGTGGAGCAATCTATCTCCTCGGACCTTGAAGAGAGTGGGCCGAGGACCAGTGGAGCAACCAATCTCCTCGGCCAAGAATACCATTGGTCCGAGGACACGTGGAGCAATCCATCTCCTCGAACCTTGAAGAGATTGGGCCGAGGACCAGTGGAGCAATCCATCTTCTTGGTCAAGAACACCATGGGTCCGAGGACACGTTGAGCAATCTATCTCCTCGGACATTGAAGAGAGTGGGCCGAGGACCAGTGGAGCAATCCATCTCCTCGGACCTTGAAGAGAGTGGGACGAGGACCAGTGGAGCAATCCATCTCCTCAGCCAAGAATGCCATGGGTCCGAGGACACGTCGAGCAATCCATCTCCTCAGACCTTGAAAGGAGTGGGCCGAGGACCAGTGGAGTGATCTATCTCCTCGGCCAAGAATATCATGGGTCCGAGGACATGTGGAGCAATCTATCTCATCGGACCTTGAAGAGAGTAGGTCGAGGACCAGTGGAGCAATCCATCTCCTCAGCCAAGAATGCCATGGGTCCGAGGACACGTGGAGCAATCCATCTCTTCGGATCTTGAAGAGAGTGGGCCGACGACCAGTGGAGTAATCCATTTTCTCGGCCAAGAATGCCATGGGTCCGAGGACACATGGAGCAATCCATCTTCTCTGACCTTGAAGAGAGTGGGCCGACGACCAGTGGAGTAATCCATTTTCTCGACCAAGAATGCCATGGGTCCAAGGACAAGTGGAGCAATCCATCTCCTCGAACCTTGAAGAGAGTAGGCCGAAGACCAGTGGAGCAATCCATCTCCTCGGCCAAGAATGCCATGGGTCCGAGGACACGTGGAGCAATCCATCTCCTCGGACCTTGAAGAGAGTGGGCCGAGGACCAGTGGAGCAATCCATCTCCTCGGCCAAGAACACCATGGGTCCGAGGACACGTGGAGCAATCCATCTCCTCGGACCTTGAAGAGAGTGTGCCGAGGACCAGTGGAGCAATCCATCTCCTCGGCCAAGAATGCCATGGGTCCGAGGACACGTGGGGTAATCCATCTCCTCGGACCTTGAAGAGAGTAGGCCAAGGACCAGTGGAGCAATCCATCTCCTCGCCCAAGAACACCATGGGTCCGAGGACACGTGGAGCAATCCATCTCCTCGGACTTTGAAGAGAGTGGGCCGAGGACCAGTGGAGCAATCCATCTCTTCGGCCAAGAACACCCTGGGTCCGAGGACACGTGGAGCAATCCATCTCCTCGGACCTTGAAGAGAGTGGGCCGAGGACCAGTTGAGCAATCAATCTCCTCGGCCAAGAATACCATGGGTCCGAGGACACGTGGAGTAATCCATCTCCTCGGACCTTTAAAAGAGTGGGCCGAGGACCAGTGGAGCAATCCATCTCCTCGGCCAAGAATACCATGGGTCCGAGGACACGTGGAGCAATGTATCTCCTTAGACCTTGAAGAGAGTAAGCCGAAGACAGGTGGAGCAATCCATCTCCTCGGCCAAGAATATCAGGCGTCCGAGGACACGTGGAGCAATCCATCTCCTTGGACCTTGAAGAGAGTGGGCCGAGGACCAGTGGAGCAATCCGTCTCCTTGGCCAAGAACACCATTGGTCCGAGGACACGTGGAACAATCTATCTCCTTGGACCTTGAAGAGAGTGGGTCGAGGACCAGTGGAGCAATCCATCTCTTCGGCCAAGAACACCATGGGTCCGAGGACACGTGGAGCAATCCATCTCCTCGGACCTTGAAGAGAGTGGGCCGAGGACCAGTGGAGCAATCCATCTCCTCGGCCAAGAATACCATGGGTCCGAAGACACGTGGAGTAATCCATCTCCTCGGACCTTTAAAAGAGTGGGCCGAGGACCAGTGGAGCAATCCATCTCCTCTGCCAAGAATACCAAGGGTCCGAGGACACGTGGAGCAATCCATCTCCTCAGACCTTGAAGAGAGTGGGTCGAGGACCAGTGGATCAATCCATCTCCTCGGCCAAGAATATCATGGGTCCGAGGACACGTGGAGCAATCCATCTCCTCGGACCTTAAAGAGAGTGGACCGAGGACCAGTGGAGCAATCCATCTCCTCGGCCAAGAACACCATCGGTCCGAGGACACGTGGAGCAATCAATCTCCTCGAACCTTGAAAAGAGTGGGCCGAGGACCAATGGAGCAATTCATCTCCTCGGCCAAGAACACCATGGGTCCGAGGACACGTGGAGCAATCCATATCCTCAGACCTTGAAGAGAGTGGGTCGAGGACCAGTGGAGCAATCCATCTCTTCGGTCAAGAACACCATGGGTCCGAGGACACGTGGAGCAATCCATCTCCTCGGACCTTGAAGAGAGTGGACCGAGGACCAGTGGATCTACTCTGAAGGGCGTTCATGACCTGGAGGTAATAATGGCCTGGAGGGCGGTGGTGACGTGGAGCCCAGCTGGAGGCAATGATGCCCTGGAGGGCGGTCATGACCTGGAGGCTCAACTGTCTGAGCCTGGGTTGTCCGCGTGTCTCCTTGCAATCTGGGGTCACGATGATGCACGTGTCGTCTTCTTATTGGAGAGTCGTATTTTGGCAGTATCAGCATATAAGAGAGAAAACGGTACAATATTACTCTATTATTATTACTTGTTACGTTTTCCAGATATGCAATGGTGTGTTATATTACGTCTTTGTATCATTGCATGATTCTTTCTGTGGGAAAAAATTATCTAAATATATATATACATATATATATATATATATATACACACACGGAATCAAGCGTAGGTATTTTGAGGGATATATTTTTTTTAGAATGCATGGCACTGGTAGGTTATTCCTTGTGGACAAGTTATACTCCCAAACAAATTATTAAAGAACCAACATTTGATTTATATTATATATAAAAGTATAAATGTAATGTAAAATATTTGTTTGACAAAAATATATTTATATAATAATTATTTTATTTATTAAAACAAAACTTTTACAAAAAATTATTATCATTCTTGTAAAACTGATATGTAGTGGAATAACGGATACTTATCAATTCAATCTGAAAACTTTTAATATTTGGACTCCTCTCTAGTTCTTTACGTTTCAATCTCACCAGAGGTCGGACATGAAATCATAATGAAAAAAATTGCATTTTTGTCACAACCCAAACACCTTTATGTCTTTCTAAAAGTAGAAGATGATGTTTCTTTCTCTAAAGTCTTTTTCCCTCTCAAATAATCAATTGTCCAGCAGCCATTTTCTTTATGGATATATATATATATATATATGGCCTGAATGCAAAGTAGTTATAGGCATTAAATTCAAGAGTTGCAAAAATTCCTATAAATAGCCCCTTAGTTTTTTATTTTAACACATCAAAAACTCAGCAAGAATTTCATACATTCAAGAGAGAAAATAGAGAACAGACAAATATAGAGAGAAAAATTGTTCATAAATACAAATTCTTGTAATCTTTCATTTATAGTAAAACTTTTTTCTTCTGTTCTCGTGGAGTAGGTCTCATAAGCCGAATCCTATAAACATTTGTCTCAGTTATTTTACACTTTCTTTATTAACTTGTATTTATACACCAATTATTTTTACATTCACAAAACACTACAAGATAAATCATTATTTGTGACGGACTATCACTAACGTACATGTGTCTTTTAATGATATTGGTTTTTTGCGACGGATGTCTTTCGGTGATACGGCTAAATAGTATTACCGATAGAATATTTTGCTGGTATACTATTTTTCTGTTATTATTAAATTTGGTAAAACCATACAGCTATTTTTTAAATAAAAACATTACACCAACGAAACTAATACCCATAAATTTTCAAATAAAAAATATTAAATATGATTTTCAAATTTATATGTATATATTAAAAAAATAATTATCACAAATATATGTCCCCCAATGATAATTTTACAAATATAGCAATCAGCATCGATGGAATTGCGGCCCTCGATGATAACTTGTCCTTACCCGTTTCCTACACCATATATAAATCTCCTTAACTCTGTCAAGTCAAACCTTAAAATCACTCACAATCTTCACTGTCCTTGAAGACTTGGGTTTCATATTTTTTTTAGCTGCAAGAAGTTAGATCGCACAAGTCCTGATGATTCCTCTGACATGTAAAAGTTCATTTTGTGGCTATTATTGTTGATATTCGACTATTAAATCTGAAGTTGCTACTTTAAAAAAAAATCTTTGAGATCTTTGATATTTGATATCGCATTCTCTAATCTGAAACTAGCTTTAGCAGTTATTGATTATTATTTTTTTTTTCCATTTAGGATTGGCTGATATTTTCGGGGTTGGGGTACTTGTGTAATCTTCTGCTAAAATTTGATGGTCGCAACTTGCAAGGTTATCTTTTGGTGGGTGTTGATACAGCCTAAAAACACACATGTTCAATGAAGACGCGACACGTGGACAACTTTAGATCAAAATAGCAGGACGACACGTGGACAGTCTCAAAACAAAACACGGGGCAACACGCGGACAACGTTGGTCCACACAGTAAGGCTTCCAGCACACCACCGCCCTTAGTGCAAGGGACACCTTACCCCCAAAACACTATAAAAGGACCCAAGTACACATGTTAAAAACGGATCAGACCTTTAACCTAAAAAAAAACGAACATCACCATTCCTGCACCTTTAAAACTCCATATTAATAAAGGCATCGGAGCATTTTCAGAGGTATCTCCCTCCGACGAATCCTTAGCTTACCTATTTCCCTGTACAGGTTCCCTGAGGCCCGGCTTTCAACTCAGCAGCACATTTTTGGCAGCAACAGATTGGCATCGTTCATGGGAAAACTACCATCTCTTGCTAACAGTAAAAGCGAATAAGTCTAAAGAACTCATTTGTTGCCATGCCACTTAAAAACGCCACCAGGGATACCAGTAAGGGAGCAGCTGGGGCTAGTGCCCACCCCCAACAGTCCGGTTCGAGACCCTCTGTAGTGTCCGGCATGCATCCCACCATGGCTAGACTCTAAGCCCAGTTCGTGGAGCTCTCGCAATTGGTGACCGATTTGGCCGCCAAGGTCCGCCGAAGGGCTCGCCAGCCTTCGCCCGCGCCCCTTCAGCAGGATCCTAGTCGCACAGGCTCGGCTAGCCGTGGGATCCCCGTCGACAGCTGTTCCACGGCAGAGTCTTCCCCACCTCACGTTGCCAAATCCAAGGAAAGCTCCTCGTCTAGAAGCAGTTTCAGCTTCGATAAACGAATAGAGGACATGGGGGGAAGGATCAATGAAGCGCTGAAAGGTTGAAACCATAGTGTCCTGGACGAGGTCAACGTTCAGGACCCACCTTTCACTCAAGAGGTCCTTGAGGCCCCCCTCCCGTCGAATTTTCGAATGCCCCAGATCAAACCTTATGACAGTTCTACAAATCCCCTGGACCACCTCCAGCATTATAAAACCACGATGACATTTCACAGACACTCCGACTCGTGATGTATCGAGCCTTCCCCCTGACACTCGAGAAGGCGACTGGAACGTAGTATTCTCGTTTGAAACCAGGGGGCATCATCACATTCAAAGAACTAAACAACGCCTTTGCATCGCACTTTCTTAGCAGCAAAGGGCCCAAGAATACCTCAGAGTCCCTGTTCAACATCATCTAGCTAAAAGAAGAAAAACTCTGAGCCTATATCTCGAGGTTCAACTCCGTCGCATGGGAAATCCACAACCTCGATCCCATTGTCTAGATCCTGGCATTTAAAAACGGGCTGAGATCTGGGATCTTCAGTTCAAAGCTCACCAGGTGGCCACCCAGTGATATGAACGAGATCTTGGCACGAGCTGAGAAATACATGCTAGTGGAAGATGACCATGGCTTTCAAAGAGAACGGGAAAGGGACACAGAGAGAAAGAGAAGGGGCCTTACCAGTCTGCATCGGGAAACCATCAAGCAACCTTTTCGTGAGGACAGGCCCAGGGCCCCTAGACCTTTTGGGAACCCCCCTCAACGAGTCCAGAACCAATGTCGTGATGCAAATCCAGGACAGAGCAATCCTGCAGTGGCCCCCAAGGCTATTGCGTCTCAATGAGGATCGTGACAAGTGGTGCTGGTTCCATAAAAACCATAGACACGACACAGAAGACTGTCTGGCACTGAAGCACCAGATAGAGGCTCTCATCAACTGGGGACAGTTGAAGGAGTTCGCTGGGCCCCAAATGGAGAAATTATTAGAACGACCCTGGAGGAGCCCCGAGCACCCATCCGATCTAGAAACGATGATATGACCTGCTCAAAAGAGTCTCGACCCAAGCCATAGGGAGCCCAACCAAAGAAACCTGGAGGCCATCGCGACCAAAATCATCAAAACCATCTGCGGAGGCCCCGCGGTCTGGGGTACTTCCGAGCATGGCGAAAAAACTTACGCTTGGTTGGTAGCCTCAGTCACAAGGCCCCACAAGCGATGGAAGGCAGACACGGTCATCACTTTCTCAGATAAAGATCTAGAAGGGGTCCAGATTCCGTATGATGACGCCGTGGTCATCTCCCTTCTTATGGCCAACCACGAGGTCAGGCATGTTCTAGTTGACAACGAGAGTTCGACAGACATCTTATTCCATGACACTTTCCAGTAAATGCAACTTGGAGATTCCCAGTTAGAGCCAGTTTTCACCCCACTCTACGGTTTCTCGGGGGGCTTGGTGTTTGCGAAAAACAGCATAGTTTTCCCTGTAACAGTAGGGACGGCTCCACAAGCAACCACTGTGCAGACTACTTTCCTGATCATCAGATAGTCTTTATCCTATAACATGATCCTCAGTATAGCCACCCTTAATAAACTTAGAGTGATGGTCTCCACGTATCACTTGAAAGTAAAATTTCCCACTGAAGAGGGAGTGGACGAGATCAAAGGAGACCAACAGATCTCTAGATCTTGTTATTTAAACACTGTGAGGGAAGGCAAAAGAACGGAAGCCCTCCCACTTGAGTTGGACGACCTTAGAGACGAAGAAAAAAATCCACGGGGCCAACCGGTGGAAGAGTTGACCGAGATCCCCCTTGGTGAGGATGCCTCCTGAACCGTCCAGATCGGTTCCAACTTCTCCGAGGCCCTTAGGGGATCCTTACCCTACTCCATGAAAGCCAATATCTTTTTGCCTGGTCAGCCACAGATATACCGGGGATTAGGTAGGAAGTAATAGTGCACTAGTTGAACGCAGATCCTAACCACAAGCTGGTTATTCAGAAGAAAAGATCATTCATTCCCAATTGATAAGCCGCTGTCAAAGCTGAGGTAGATAAACTGCTCACGGCCAATTGTATCTGAAAAGCAGACTACCTGGACTGGGTGTCGAATGTTGTAATGGTGAAAAAAGCCAGTGGCAAGTGGTGCATCTGTATTGACCTTTCAGATCTAAACAAGGCCTACCCGAAGGATATCTTTCCTCTGGTAAGGATTAATCAACTCGTCAACGCGATGTCAGGGAATGAGTTGCTAACCTTCATGGATGCATACTCCGGGTACAACCAGATCCTTATGTACAGGCCCGACCAAGAAAAAACGTCTTTCATTACCGGGCAAGGACTTTACTGTTACAAAGTCATGCCCTTCAGTTTAAAGAATGCGGGGGTGACCTACCAGAAACATGGAAGTCTACATAGATGATATGCTGGTAAAAAGTTTCAAGGCTAAAGACCACGAAGCCGACTTGAAAGAAGCCTTCGAAGTTTTCCAGCACCACCAGATGAAGTTGAACCCCTGTAAGTGCGCCTTTGGGGTCATCGAAGGGAAGTTCCTCGGCTTCATGGTGACCCAAAGGGGCATAGAGGCAAACCCCAAAAAAATAGAGGTCGTCCTTGGTATGAACCCACCTCGGACTATGAAGAAAGTCCAGCGGCTCACCGGGTGAATAGCTGCCTTAAGTCGATTCATGCCAAAATCCGTAGAGAAGTGCCTTCCTTTCTTTAAAGCCATCAAGAAAACCAAGGACTTCGTTTAGACTGAGAACTGCCAGAGGGCATTCGATGAATTGAAAAGGTACTTGGGCTCACCCCTTTGCTTACCAAACTCGTCGCCAGCGAAGAGCTCTTTCTATACCTCTCGACCAGACATGAAGTGGTGGTCTCCATCCTAATTTAAGAAGAAGTAGGTATTCAATGGCCTATGTACTATGTAAGCAAGGTCCTCCATGACGCGGAAAAAAGGTACTTTCTTATGGAAAAAATGGCATACGCCCTCTTGGTTATAGCCCACAAGCTCCGGTCGTACTTTCAAGCACACACAATTGTCCTTCTAACTCACCAACCCTTCCAGCATTTGCTCCATAAGCCGGATGTCTCCAGAAGAATGGTCCAGTGGTCGGTGGAACTCAGAGAGTTCGACATCTGCTATTGACCTCGCAACGCCATCAAAGCCGAGGCCTTAGCCCACTATGTTGTGGAGACAACTCTCCAAGGCCAGGTGGATCCTACTACAGTTCTCAGCAAAATCGAGCCAGTGCCTTAATGGACACTCCGCATTGACAAGTACTTCAATGACGCCGAGAGTGGTGCTAGACTCACTTTATGTAGCCCAGATGGCTTTACCATCGAGTATGCCTTAAAGTTCGGGTTTAGAGCCTATGACAACGAAGCTGAGTACGACGGTGATTGGACAAGGCAGACAAACAGTGAACAAACCACTTGTCAAATATACTCTGGGCATATTGAACCACCGCCCAAGTATCCACCGGGGAAACTCTTTTCTTCATGACTTACGGTTTTGAAGCAGTCATCCCCTTGAAAATCGGGGTGCCCTCGCTACGGGTACAAAGTTTCAAGAGCAATAACAATGGCGATGCTCTTTGTATGAACGTCGATTTCATTGACGAGGCTAGAGATAAAGCCCAAATTTGACTGGCTACCTATCAGGAGAGAATCGTCAGATATTACAACTCTCGGGTACTGGGCAGATGTTTCCGGCTGCATGATCTCGTTTTACAAAAAAATGAAGTATCTCACCCACAAGATATGGAGAAGTTGACACCTAACTGGAAGGGCCTGTACCATATCAAAAGGGTGTGCCGTCATGGTACCTTCGAGCTAGAAGAGCTAAGTGGGAAACACATTCCACGCACTTAGAACATCGAACATCTCCGACAATTCTACCAATAACTCACACCTCGAACACGAGCAACAAGAGAGGTTCGGTTGAATAAGGTTGTAATAACAAATTACAACAAAACAAAAGTTTGAAAAAAACTAAAACATTTCATTAAGTCCTTAAGGAAGTACAAAAAAGGCATTAGTGGCCCCAAACTACAACAAAAGAAAAAATAAAAATGCCTAGTCTAGGCCCGGGGCAGCCTCTCCCTCAAACTCAACCACAACCTCGGGTTTAGCAGTTGACTCTTCCTCGCCCGCATGAACTCTGGCCTCAACCTCTGCAACAACCTCTTCCTCATCCTCCTGAGGCTCTAGAAGGTCAAAGGCCGAGAAGTCGGTCTTAGGATGGATTGCCTCGACCTTCCTCTTGGCTTCTAAGAAGCCTTTGATGTACTGTAGTCCTTCCTCCTTCTCGACCACCGTCTAGAAGGAGACAGAGTCCCAAAAATCCACCAAAGCCTCCTCCACTGTAACCCGAATGCTGGCCTCGGCCTCCTCGTCCAGTCGCCGCCCCACCAGAATGGTAATGTCCCTCTCTCGATCGGCCTCGGCCCTGGCTTGGAGAGCAACATCCCTCTCCCTAACTGCATCCACTCTGGCCAGGTTGGCAGCTTCCAGCGACACCTACAGCTGGCAAACGAGCTCAGTGCTCTCATCTAGTCTATGTTGAGCATGCCCCAGCATCTTGGCCGTATCTAAACAATGACGAGACATAACGCCTAGGAGGACGTTCGACTATAACTGAACAAGGAATAGTTAAAAATTGAAGGAAAAAAGAAAGAGTCAAGCTAAAAAAAGATCATACCTAAGACCCAAGGGCCTCAGCCATAGAACAAAGGGCCTCGATCGGCCTTCTGGACAGCTCCAGCATGTCATAAGGAGGAATCCCCATGACCAAGTGTTCCCGCGCCACCCGAAGATGTGTGAAAATAGAATCATCAACCTTCAAGCCCCAGTAGGGCCTGAAGACTGCCAATCCAGCAACAGCACCCCAAGAAGGGACAGGGGCAACATAAGCCACCGGGATAGCCTCCAACTCAGGGAAACACCGATGAGGACTTTCCAGGTCGATAGGGGTTGAGGACGGAGCTAGAAGCCTCTTCTTGACCCCCAACCCTGAGGCAGATTGTTTCTCCATCGCTACAGCCTTCATCCTCTCCAAGGCTAGCCTCTTGGCCTGCTCTTTAGCCTTTAATGTCGCCTCCATCTCTGTTCAGAAAAAAAAAAAAAAAAAAACATTTGTCCGAGACCTAAAGATAAAGTTGCAGAAACAAGAAAAACAAAACAGAAACAAGAAAAACAGTAAGTATAACTAGCAGGGCGCGGGTTTACTACTCTCTATGGAGGACTTGGGGCATAAAGGTAGAGACCGCGCCTTGCTAGTTCCTCATTGTCATAGAGGACCTCCACGTCCAATGGTGCGGCCACCATGGCATCCATTGTATCCTGCTCGCGAGCAAGAAGACTTGGCTTTTTGCACTTCCTCGCCCGATCTAGGCTCTACGAGAGTGGGATGTCGAAATCTTCACCGGCTCAGACGAAGAAGAATGACTTCTTCCATCTTTTGATCGATGAAATGGTCTTCTTTAGTAGCCTCCTCCTAGCCAAGGTGCTGACCACAACCAATCCGGCCTGGCCATGTCTGCTTATCTGAAAGTGGGTCTTGAATACGTCTAGGTTCATCAGCCCTCCCACTTTCGAGCAGACGCAGATAAAGGCCATTATTAACCGTATTGAGTTCGTACCAGCTGACATAGCGCTATATCAAAGTACCGTAGTACGACACAAAAAAGGGGTGGAGGGTGAAATGCAGCCTAACTCTTATGTGGTGTTCGTACACGCATAATTCATAGAGCGCACGGCTCGAGAAGGCATCGCCAGCCCTCTCTGTTGTGCAATTAACTACCTAAATTAATAAGCAAACAATTAAACTTATTTTACTTGCAAGTGCACAAGGTCAACAGTAGTATATTGTGCAAATGCGAGATCATCTCCACATGGATTGGGGAATTTCGCTTTAGAATCAGTTTCGCAATATAAAATGATAGAAATAAATATTGAGTTTGAATTTGATAATGATAGAAACATAGAGCTTTGATATCCATAACTAATCATACTTTCCTAATAAGTAATGTGCCAATGCTCTAACTATACTATGAATACCTAATGTTTTCAACCTAAGGGCATGGTGTATACTCCTTAAGCTATTGATTTCCCAAAGCTATGAGTCAGGCATGGTGTATACTCTAACTCTTTTATTTCTTAAAGGATTTAGCATGGTGTATGCTAAGTTGTACTTTAAGAGAGCATAAGGTCTGTAAAAATCGACAAAAACACAAGACATAGGGCATGTTATATACTCCTGGTTTCCTATGTTGATTAACCCAAGAATCTGGCGTGGATTTCTTTTGTTACTAGTGTTAGACCCAGGACTCGGTAATCCAAATTGGTCTAACTAACTAATCCATACCACATGCATATGTTGATCAGGCAAACACATATAAGGAATTCAATAAAACATGCATTAATGAATTAAAGCATCATAATACTGCTATTGCAAAGACAACAATGCTCATATATGGAAAAGCATAATTAGGGCTTCAATCGAGCCCTATTTGTAAGTTAGTTACTCATGGTGGTGATGTTACATATTTTCATAATGTGAACTAAGAGAAAAGAATAAACCCGAAAAATACTATGGAGAAGAGTCGTCAATTCGTCTCCAAAGCTTAAAACTAAAAGAAGATAAAAAGTATTATTTCTGTGTTTTACAGGCCTATTTATAAGGTTCTAAGGACACCTGATAAGAGTCATAAAATGCATCTTAACAACACTTATTTGTTAGCATTTTTTGGGTTGATCGAGGTTTGAAATGCACTTTTATACCTTAATAACTCTACAGTGATATTCTTGGATCATTGACTTGTTTCGGTGCATTTTCAGGTACTTTGTGTTTAAAAGAGATGAAACAGCCATCGTTGCTTGAAGCACTAAGATTCCACGCATATCAAGGTGAAGGAGTGGTTGCGGAAGGACAAAATGAAGAGAAATAAAGTCTTTAGTATGTGCGCTGCAGCCTGAAGAAGTCTAAGCCTCGGCCTCCAGAACTAAGCCCAAAAGAGCAAGGATGCCATCAGGCAGAGCTGCGACCTCTAGAAAGTGAAAAAAACAAGGAAAAGGTTGAGCTGCGGCATACACATGATCCCCTGCTCCGTGTCATGACCTAATTAGGACTTTAATGATGGTTTAAACCCGAAAACACCCTTGGACATTTTGTATTATAAATAGATCACTTAGGGTTTGATAAGAGAACATTCATTAAGGTTAGAAATTGAGGAGAGCGCTCGACATTACGGTGTTCAAGCATAAGCCCCATGGCTAACTAATCTCCAAGCAAAGAAAAAGGATGAATCCCTAGGTGTAATTGTTCTTATTTTCCATTATTGATTCGATTGTAGTTTGGATTTATTGTCAAAACATTGTTAGGATTTACTCTTTGATTTAATTAGAAGATTTTCTTAATCCGGTGATTGCATGCTCTTCTCCATATAAGTCTAGTCAAGATCTTCTTATGTCAAGTTGTTTGGATGTGATTGAGTTCGATAGATTTATCTTTTAGGTTTATCCATTACTGCGATATTGTCATTGAGATATATTGTCGTTTCTTGATAAATCTATAAGATAGGTCATGTGTGCTTGAATCAAAAGTAAAATGTAATTCATATCAATTACATTAGGGTTTTTATATGCTTCAATTTAATATACACCAATTGCTTGTTTGGGATTTGAAACTTGCAATTGAGATAAAAACAACTGAATCGAGAGTGGAATAGGGCAACGAACCTAGCGAGGATTCTCAGAACCTTGTTGTTTCCCATCTATATTCTTCATTATATTTACACAATTCTCTCATACAATTTCATTATTAAAACTCAAATTTACTTATTTAGATTTTATCCTTTCGTATTAAAGTTTACATCTTTCCTTGTAGTTCGCTTTTCCTCGTGGGATCGACACCTCAACTATACACAATAACCGCGTATTAGTTTGAGCGTAATCAAATTTTGGCTCCATTTCCAGGGAAACATGCTTAAAGTACAAGTAAGATTGTCAACGTTGAGACAAGACTGTAATATCGTTCTCTGCTCTTAGTTTTGATTTTCTAATTTTTATTTTTCTGTTTTATTTTTTTCCTTCTAATCCTTTTGGTGTATGCTTTGACCGAGAGATTCGCGAGGTAGATTCATTAAAAGACTTGAAATAGAGTTACCTTTCTCTTTCCACGTCCGTTAGTGAAACCTCGCCTAGATCAAACCATAGTGCACATCCAAGTGAGAATTTAGAGGATTTTGTTAACATGGCCAAAAATCACAATGAAAATGTTGCTAGGACACTTAAAGACTACTTGCACCCTAGTCGAACGGCCACACCATCTTGTACCATGTTCCCCCCTAATGTTTAACAACCTAAGTTTAAGCCGGGCATGATCCAATTGCTACCAACCTTCCATTGGTTTGAGAATAAAAACCCCTATATCCATAATAGGGAATTTGAGGAAGTAGTGGCAACCTTTCAAGGTAGGGCTGATATGGTAGACACCATCAAACTTTGGTTTTTCCCTGTTTCACTTAAGAAAAAAGCCAAGGTTTGGTTGTACTCATTAAGGCTTAGGTCTATAGGTAGTTGGGATGAGATGACTCGAGTTTTTTTCCAAAAGCACTTCCCAACCCATAAGACCAATAACCTCAAGAGACAAATCTTAAATTTTGAACAAAAGGAGAGCGAAACCTTATATCAAGTTTGGGAACATTTCAAGGACCTGTTGAATTCTTGTCCACACCATGGGTATGAGAGTTGGCGGGTAGTTAGCTATTTCTATGATGGACTCCTAAGTAGGGAAGGTAGTTCATAGAAATGATGTGCAATGGGGATTTTCTTTAAAAAGATCCCGACTAAGCCATAGATTTCCTAGATGACCTATCAGAAAAAGCCCACACTTGGACAAGACCAAATGCCATGGAAAGTTATAGGAGAAATCAACCCACTAGGATTTATCAACTTAAGGAAGAGGATAGCTTTAAAGCACGTTTAGAGGACCTAACAAAGGAAATTGAAGCCTTAAAAACCAAGGATGCTAGAGCCCCTGAATTGGTTGCTAGGGTAGAGTCCCACGAGCCTTGTTTCATGTGTAATGGGGTAGATCATTTACCTAAGGATTATCCAGCTTATTTTGAGATGAAGGGAGACGGTAATGCTTTAGGTGTACCCTTTAAGAAACCAGACTCACCTTACTCTAACATCTATAATCCCGGTTGGAAGAATCACCCTATTTTTAGTTGGAAATTCGATATGCAACCTCCTGCCCAATCTAGCACCCATTGGAGATCCGATATACAAACTCATCCCCACTCTACTACCCAATAGAAACCAGAATCAACCTCATCTGATGCACCACAACAATCTTTACGTTTGGAAGATATGTTTAAGTCATTTATGCAGGTACATGCCAAGAGTGTAGAAGAGCAGGGCAAAATAAATCAATGGTTGCTAGAGAAGAAACAAGCAATCAAAGAGGAATAAAAGGTGATAAAAAGTCAACTCACCAAGTTGACTAGTTTCTTAACAGTTCAAGAGCAAGGTCATTTTCCTTCATAGCCACAACCTAATCCAAAGGGACAACATATGGCACAAACCTCCGATCTTGAAAATCAAAATGTTAGAGAGGTTAATGCCATAATCACCCACAGTGGTAAAAAAATTGATGGTCCCACTCTACCATCACACTTGATTTCTAATACCGTGAGCAACAAGGATGAAGCCCCTAAGGAACAAGAGGCCCATGATGATTATTCTCCACCAGTGCCTTTCCCTCAAGCACTCTTTAAACCTAAGGAGAGGAATTCAGCATTAAAAGGTGAGATTCTTGAACAACTTCAGCATGTTAAAATTAACCTCCCTCTTCTTCATGTCATAAAACAGGTTCCCAACTATGCTAAAGTCATCAAGGATCTATGCACACTCAAGAGGAAGCACAATGTGAAGAAGACGACATTCTTAATGAAGCAAGCAAGTGCAGTAATTGACAGTAAGACACCGCCTGAATATAAAGATCCAGGCTGTCAAACGGTGGCTTACCAAATTGGAAACAAATCTTGTGGCCAAGCATTGCTAGATTTGGGTGCTAGTGTGAACCTCATGCCATACTCAATGTACTTGCAGCTCGGTCTAGGTGAGATCAAACCAACCTTCGTGGTACTTCAGTTAGCGGATAGATCGGTAAAAAAACTAAGAGGTATTGTGGAAGATGTTTTGTTGCAAATTGATAATTTTTATTATCCTGTTGACTTTTTAGTTTTAGATACCATTTCTATTATGAATACGGAGTTAAAATTTCCTTTGATACTTGGAAGACCATTCCTTGCCTCCGCCAATGCCTTCATTAATTGTAGGAATGGCCTAATGACTTTATCATTTAGAAATAAGACTTTAGAGGTAAATGTTTTCCGAGTCTCAAGGCAGCCACATGAAGAGGATGAGTGTTTCGACACTTATATGACTGATAAGCTTAATTTGGAGGATGAGCACATTAAAGTTAATTCTAACTCTTTGGAATTCCCTCCTAATAATTTTGAATTTAATGATTCTTAAATTTATCCCCATGCTGTTAATGTTGTTGATACTATGCTTTGAGGAATTGCTTAAGAGAAGTCACATGGATACGAGAATCAAATACCCTACTGTTGGGCAACACCAAGAACACTTGAGTAACAAGTGGTGGACTTTAAGTATTCTTTGCCAAAAGATTAGCACTGAGGTCATTGAGTTTGGAGCCTCATCTTCAGCACCACAATGAGGCCAGCTGTGAGAGTGGCGCATCGTCGGGCTGAAGACGTAAAACTTAGCGCTCATAGGAGGCACCCCACAGCATATCCTTTAATTTTATTATTTTTTTCTATATTTATTTTTCTTTTTATTATTAGTATTTTGTTGTTTTCCAGTATTACCTTCGTATTTGTTTTTCAGGGAAAAATATGCACAGCAGTTCAATTGGTCGTGCACACCTTTCGGCTCCATGCACCTTTGGTTAAAAAGAGAGTTTCCTTAACTTTTGCTTTTACATTGGGGACAATGCTTATTTTAAGTTAGGGGTGGAGGAAACACATTTCTTATTGCATACATTGAATTGTTGGGTGTTGTAAGTTATTTACATGTCAATGATATGAGCTTAATTGAGATAGCATATAGCACTTAGAAGAAGTTAAATCTTGCTTCGGTTTGAGAATAATTTAAGTGTCAATCTTCATTTGGTTTGAGACTCTGGTTTGTGGTAAGATTACATGATTAGTCTAAAACATTTAGAGAAGTTTTATGTGCGATTGTTTTGTGAATATTTTTGCAGTCTCGACAAGCTCTAGAACTTATTTGATAATCACTTGAGGCGAATTCCTAGAATGCACGCTACTTAATATATGATGCAGGCCATTTTTGGACCGTTTGAGCCTTTCAAACTTATCATTGCTATATCTCGCTAGTCACCTGTTTGAGCCTTTTTCTTGAAAAAGAATTTGAGCCTTGTTTTTTTTATAACCCATTTACTTACCTTTATGAGCCTAAAAATTTATATCCTTGCCCTTCTTTTAAAAGAACTTAGTTATACACATTTGTTGAGAAGCACTTAAGAGGAGTAAGGATGAAAATATGAAAAAACATTACTACCATAACCCAAGTATATTAAAGGAGATAAGTTGGGGGTTGTGGAAAATAAAAGAAAAGAAAAGAATGAAAAAGGAGGTGAATGGTCTTATGCCAAAGTAAAAAAGAAGTGAATTATGGCAAATAAAGAAGAAAAGAAAAAAAAAGTGGTGATTTATTGAGAAAAATACTCGAAAAATGGTTGAAAGAGTTGGGTGTTAAAGTAAGGTTATCCAGTGCTTAAAGTAGGTTGTGTTTAAAACTAAGAGATTAAGTTATTTTATTTGTTGAAACCTTCCCGTTCTTTCTTAACCATTACCTTAGCCTAACGTTACAAGTTTATTAAAGACCTATTGATCCAAGGTGGTGTGATTTTTTTACAATAATGGAGAGTGATTTGAAAAGTGAGTCTATGGAGCTTATTTTTGTGATTCATGTCACGCAAATTAAATATTTTAGAGGCCAAGACTTGTATTCATAAATGTTATGCATAAAATCATCCGGGTGTTTGGATTAATGGGTTATGGTAAGATGGATGTTAAGAGTCGATAACAATTTCAAGATTGATGTTTGGATTACTTTTGGACTTGAGTGATATTTAATGATTCTATGTGCTGTGTACTATGTGCAATTTCTGAGACAAAAAGTGAATTGCTCTTAGTTTAATGCTAGCATTACTTTACTTTGTTTTGATTCCTACCATAGAATTCATCTCTTGTTTCACTTGAATTGCTAGGGACTAGCAATAAGCTAGTTGGGGGTTATGATGAGAGTCATAAAATACATCTTAACAATACTTATTTGTTAGTATTTTTTCGGTTAATCGAGGTTTGAATTGCACTTTTATACCTTAATAATTCTAAAGTGATATTCTTGTATCATTGACTTGTTTCGGTGCATTTTCAGGTACTTTGTGTTTAAAAGAGATGGAAAAGCTATCGTTGCTTGAAACACTAAGATTTCATGCATATCAAGGTGAAGAAGTGGTTGCAGAAGGACAAAATGAAGAGAAATCAAGTCTTAAGTATGTGCACTGAAGAAGTTTAAGCCTTGGCCTCCAGAACTAAGCCCAAAAGAGCAAGGATGCCATCAAGTAGAGCCGTGGCCTGGACTAGGCAGGGCTGCGGCCTCTAGAATGTGAAGAAAACAAGGAAAAGGCTGAGCCGCAGCATGAGTAAGTGTGAGCTGCGGTGCGCACACAGTCCCCTGCTCCGTGTTATGACCTAATTAGGACTTTAATGATGGTTTAAACCCGAAAACACCCTTGAACCTTTTGTATTTTAAATAGATCACTTAGGGTTTGATAGGAGAACATTCATGAAGGTTGGAGATTAAGGAGAGAGGTCGATATTACGGTGTTCAAGCATGAGCCCCATGGCCAACTAATCTCCGAGCAAGGCAAAGGGATGAATCCCTAGGTGTAGTTGTTCTTATTTTCCATTATTGATTCGATTGTAGTTTGGATTTATTGTCAAAATATTGTTAGGATTTACTCTTTGATTTAATTAGAAGATTTTCTTAATCCGGTGATTGCATGTTCTTCTCCATATAAGTCTAGTCTAGCTCTTCTTATGTCAAGTTGTTTGGATGTGATTGAGTCCGATAGATTTCTCTGTTAGGTCTGTCCATTACTGCGATATTGTCATTAAGATATATTGTCGTTTCTCGATAAATCTATAGGATAGGTCATGTGTGCTTGATTCAAAAGTAAAGAGTAATTCATATCAAATACATTAGGGTTTTCATATGCTTTGATTGAATATACACCGATTGCTTATTTGGGATGTGAAACTTGTATTTGAGATAAAAAAAAATGAATTGAGAGTGGAATAAGACAACGAACCTAGGGAGGATTCTTGGAACCTTGTTGTTTCCCATCTATATTCTTCATTATATTTACACAATTCTCTCATACAATTTCATTATTAAAACTCAGATTTACTTATTTGGATTTTATCGTTTCGTATTAAAGTTTACATCTTTCCTTGTAGTTTGCTTTTCCTCGTGGGATCGACACCTCAACTATACACAATAACCGCGTATTAGTTTGAGTGTAATCAAATTTTGATGCCATTGCTGGGGAAACGCGCTTAAAGTACAAGGAAGATTGTCAACATTGGGACAAGACGGTAATATCTTTCTTTACTCTTTGTTTTAATTTTCTAATTTTTAATTTTCTGTTTTATTTTTTTCCCTCTAATCCCTTTGGTGTATGCTTAGATCGAGAGATTCGCGAGGCAGATTCATTAAAAGACCTGAAATAGAGTTACCCTCTCTTTCCACATCCGTTAGTGAAACCTCGCCTAGATCAAACCATAGTGCACACCTAAGTGAGAATTTAGAGGATTTTGTTAACATGGTCAAAAATCACAATGAAAATGTTGCTAGGACACTTAAAGACTACTTGCACCCTAGCTGAACAGCCACACCATCTTGTATCATGTTCCCCACTAATGTTCAACAACCTGAGTTTAAGCCGGGCATGATCCAATTGCTACCAGAATGAAAACCCCTATATCTATATTAGGGAATTTGAGGAAGCAGTAGCAACCTTTCAAGGTAGGGCTGATATGGTAGACACCGTCAAACTTAAGTTTTTCCCTTTTTCACTTAAGGAAAAAGCCAAGGTTTGGTTGTACTTGTTAAGGCCTAGGTCTATAGGTAGTTGGGATGAGATGACCCGAGAGTTTTTTTTCCAAGCACTTCCCAACCCATAAGACCAATAACCTCAAGAGACAAATCTCAAACTTTGCACAAAAAAGAGAGTGAAACCTTACATCAAGTTTGGGAACGTTTCAAAGACCTGTTGAATTCTTGTCCACACCATGGGTATGAGAGTTGACGGGTAGTTAGCTATTTCTATGATGGACTCCTAAGTTGGGAAAGGCAGTTCATAGAAATGATGTGCAATGGGGATTTTCTTCAAAAGATCCCGACCAAGCCATAGATTTCCTAGATGACCTATCAAAAAAAGCCCACACTTGGATAGGATCAAATGCCATGGAAAACACTAAGAGAAATCAACCTGCTGGGATTTATCAACTTAAGGAAGAGGACAGCCTTAAAGCTCGTTTAGAGGTCCTAACTAAGGAAATTAAAGCCTTAAAATCGAAGGATGCTAGAGCCCTTGAATAAGTTGCTAGGGTAGAGTACCACGAGCCTTGTTTCATGTGTAATGGGGTAGATAATTTACCTAAGGATTGTCCAGCTTATTTTGAGATGAAGAGAGATGGTAATGCTTTAGGTATACCCTTTAGGAAACCAGACTCACCTTACTCTAACACCTACAATCTTGGTTGGAAGGATCACCCTAATTTTAGTTGGAAATCTGATATACAACCTTCTGCCCAATCTAGCACCCATTGGAGATCCGATATACAACCTTATCCTCACTCTAGTACCCAATGGAAACCAGAAGTAACCTCATCTAATGCACCACAACAATCTTTACCTTTGGAAGATATGTTTAAGTCATTTATGCAGGTACATGCCAAAAGTGTGGAAGAGCAGGGCAAAATAAATCAACGGTTGCTAGAGGAGCAACAAGCAATCAAAGAGGAACAAAAGGTGATAAAGAGTCAACTCACCAAGTTGACTAGTTTCTTAACGGTTCAAGAGCAAGGTCGTTTTCCTTCTTAGCCACAACTTAATCCAAGGGGACAACATATGGCACAAATCTCTGATCCTGAAAATCAGAATGTTTGAAAAGTTAATGCCATAATCACCCATAACGGTAAGAAAATTGATGGTCCCACTCTACCATCACACTTGATTTCTAATACCGTGAGCAACAAGGATGAAGGCCGCAAGGAACAAGAGGCCCATGCTGATTATTCTCCATCGGTGTCTTTCCCTCAAGCACTCTTTAAACCTAAGGAGAGAAATTCAGCATTAAAAAGTGAGATTCCTGAACAACTTCAGCATGTTAAAATTAACCTCCCTCTTCTTCATGTCATAAAATAGGTTCCCAACTATGCTAAGTCATCAAGGATCTATACACACTCAAGAGGAAGCATAATGTGAAGAAGGCGACATTCTTAATGAAGCAAGCAAGTGCAGTAATTGATAGCAAGACACCACCCAAATATAAAGATCCGGGCTGTCCAACGGTGGCTTACCAAATTGGAAACAAATCTTGTGGCCAAGCATTGCTAGATTTGGGTGCTAGTGTAAACCTCATGCCATACTTAATGAACTTGTAGCTTGGTCTAGGTGAGATCAAACCAACCTCCGTGATATTTCATTTAGCGGATAGATCGGTAAAAAAACCAATAGGTATTGTGGAAGATGTTTTGTTGCAAATTGATAATTTCTATTATCCTGTTGACTTTTTGGTTTTAAATATCGTTTCTATTGTGACTACAGAGTCAAAAATTCCTTTGATACTTGGAAGACCATTCCTTGCCACCGCCAATGCCCTCATTAATTGTAGGAATGGCCTAATGAAATTATCATTTGGAAATAGGACTTTAGAGGTAAATGTTTTTGGAGTCTCAAGGCAGCCACATGAAGAGGATGAGTGTTTTGACACTTATATGATTGATAAGCTTAATTTGGCGGATGAGCACATTAAAGTTAATTCTAAATCTTTGGAATTCCCTCCTAATAATTTTGATTTCAATAATTCTTCAATTTATCCCCATGTCGTTAATGTTGTTGATGTTTTGGATAAGTCACAGAGATTTATTAAGAAATCTTAGCAACCATGCTTTGAGGAGTTGCTTGAGAGAAGTCACATGGATGCAGGAATCAAATACCCTATTACTGATAGTAAATGGGCAACACCAAGAACACTTGAGCCACATGTGGTGGACTTTAAGTATTCCTTAACAAAAGATTAGCACTGAGGCCATTGAGTTTGGAGCCTCATCTTCAGCACCACAATGAGGCCAACAATGAGAGTGGCGCAGCGTCGAGCTGAAGACGTAAAACTTAGCGCTCATAGGAAGCACCCCACAATATATCCTTTTATTTTATTATTTTTTTTATATTTCTTTTTCTTGTTATTATTAGTATTTTGTTGTTTTCCAGTATTACCTTCGTATTTGTTTTTCAGGGACAAATATGCGCAACAGTTCAATTGGTCATGCACAACTTTCGGCTCCATGCACCTTTTGGTTAAAAAGAGAGTTTCCTTAACTTTTGCTTTTACATTGAGAACAATGCTTATTTTAAGTTGGGAGGTAGAAGAAACACATTTCTAATTGCACACATTGAATTGTTGGGTGTTGTAAGTAATTCACATGTCAATGATATGAGCTTAATTGAGATAGCATATAGCACTTAGAAAAAGTTAAATCTTGCTTTGGTTTGAGAATAATTTAAGTGTCAATCTTCATTTGGTTTGAGACTCTGGTTTGTGGTAAGATTGCATGATTAATCTAAAACATTTAGAGAAGTTTTATGTACGATTGTTTTGTGAATATTTTTGCGGTCTCGACAAGCTCTAGAACTTATTTGATAATCACTTGAGGCAAATTCCTAGAATGCACACTACTTAGGATATGATTTATGCCATTTTTGGACCGTTTGAGCCTTTCAAACTTATCCTTGCTATATCTATCACTAGTCACCTGTTTGAGCCTTTTTCTTAAAAAAGAATTTGAGCCTTGTTTTTTTGGATAACCCATTTACTTACCTTTATGAGCCTAAAAATATTTTATCCTTACCCTTCTTTTAAAAGAACTTAGTTATACACATTTGTTGAGAAGTACTTAAGAGGAGTAAGGATGGAAATATGAAAAAATATTACTACCATAACCTAAGTATATTAAAGGAGATAAGTTGGGGGTTATAGAAAAGAAAAGAATGAAAAAGGAGGTGAATGGTCTTATGCCAAAGTAAAAAAGAAGTGAATTATGGCAAATAAAGAAGAAAAGAAAAAAAAAAGTGGTGATTTATTGAGAAAAATACTCAAAAAATGGTTGAAAGAGTTGGGTGTTGAAGTAAGGTTATCCAGTGCTTAAAGTAAGTTATGTTTAAAACTAAGAGATTAAGTTCTTTTATACGTTGAAACCTTCCCGTTCTTTCTTAATCTTTATCTTAGCCTAACGTTACAAGCTTATTAAAGACCTATTGATCCAAGGTGGTGTGATTTTTCTACAATAGTAGAGAGTGATTTGAAAAGTAAGCCTGTGGAGCTTGTTTTTGTGATTGATGTCATGCAAATTAAATATTTTGGAGGTCAAGACTTGTATTCATGAATGTTATGCATAAAATCATCCGGGTGTTCAAATTAATGGATTGTGGTAAGATGGATGTTAAGAGTCGATAACAATTTTAAGATTGATGTTTGGATTACTTTTGGACTTGAGTGATATTTAATGATTCTATGTGCTGTGTATTATGTGCAATTTTTGAGTCAAAAAGTGAATTTCTCTTAGTTTAACACTAGCGTTACTTTACTTTGTTTTGATTCCTACCATAGAGTTCATCTCTTGTTTTCGCTTGAATCGCTAGGGACTAGCAATAAGCTAGTTGGGGGTTATGATGAGAGTCATAAAATGCATCTTAACAATACTTATTTGTTAGCATTTTTTGGGTTGATCGAGGTTTGAATTGTACTTTTATACCTTAATAACTCTAAAGTGATATTCTTAGATCATTGACTTGTTTCAGTGCATTTTCAGGTACTTTGTGTTTAAAAGAGATAGAAAAGCTATTGTTGCTTGAAGCACTAAGATTCCATTCATATCAAGGTGAAAGAGTGGTTGCGGAAGGACAAAATGAAGAGAAATCAAGTCTTAAGTATGCGCACTGCGGCCTGAAGAAGTTTAAGCCTCGGCCTCCAGAACTAAGCCCAAAAGAGCAAGGATGCCATCAACCAGAGCTGTGGCCTGGACCGGGCAGGCTGCGGCCTCCAAAAAGTGAAGAAAACAAGGATATGGCTGAGCCACGGCATGCACATGATCCCTTGCTCCGTGTCATGACCTGATTAGGACTTTAATGATGGTTTAAACCCGAAAACACCCTTGAACCTTTTGTATTTTAAATAGATCACTTAGGGTTTGATAGGAGAACATTCATGAAGGTTCAAAATTGAGGAGAGAGCTCGACATTACGGTGTTCAAGCATGAGCCCCATAGCCAACTAATCTCCAAGCAAGGCAAAGGGATGAATCCCTAGGTGTAGTGGTTCTTATTTTCCATTATTGATTCGATTGTAGTTTGGATTTATTGTCAAAACATTGTTAGAATTTACTCTTTGATTTAATTAGATTATTTTCTTAATCCGGTGATTGCATGTTCTTCACCATATAAGTCTAGTCAAGCTCTTCTTATGTTAAGTTGTTTGGATGTGATTGAGTCCGGTAGATTTCTCTGTTAGGTCTGTCCATTATTGCGATATTGTCATTAAGATATATTGTCGTTTCTTAATAAATCTATAGGATAGGTCATGTGTGCTTGATTCAAAAGTAAAGAGTAATTCATATCAATTACATTAGGGTTTTCATATGATTTGATTGAATATACACCGATTGCTTGTTTGGGATGTGAAACTTGTAATTAAGATAAAAACAACTGAATCAAGAGTGGAATAAGGCAACAAACCTAGGGAGGATTCCCAGATCTTGTTGTTTCCCATCTATATTCTTCATTATATTTACACAATTCTCTCATACAATTTCATTATTAAAACTTAGATTTACTTATTTGGATTTTATCGTTTCGTTTTAAAGTTTACATCTTTCCTTGTAGTTCGCTTTTCCTCGTGGGATCGACACCGCAACTATACACAATAACTGCGTATTAGTTTGAGCGTAATCAACACCTTGAAACCCTAATTTTGAAAACAAGACCCAAAATATTCTTTCCAAAACTGGCTCTGCCGTTTTACTGAACATGTGCGCTCGTTCACACTTTCCTGTGCTTGATCGCACTTGGTTGCTTCCAAGTCTTCCATATTTCTTCCTTTGAGTTCAAAAATGCTACTTTTTCTCCAAGAACCTATAAAAACACAGAAAACACAAAAATGAAGTAAAATAGAATAAAACACGTAAATGAAGAGCTTAACAAATGTAAATTAAGGGGCTTAAATATGAATATTTAAGCCCTTATCACACCCCCCAAACTTACATATTGCTAGTCCCTCAGCAATATGAAACGAAAAACTAACTGAAAACAGTAACAAAAATAAATCCATTATTCATGATATCCAAAAATTTGGGTTGCACACAAAACTATGATATTTATTCATGAGAAAGTTTAAAATATAAACACATATTTGCAATGAATAAGAGTTTTAAAATCTAATCACTTACACAAGGCTTGTTAAGGCATCACAAGTCTGACTTAGTGTGTGGTGAATTAGCACATAAAAGATAAAGTTTCCAAATAACTCCAATGTGTAGTGTTTCGGTGTCTCAACATTCATCCAATTTCCTATCAGAATGAACAATAATGGCATAGTTTTATTTATTTCTTTTTCTTTTATTATGAGATTTTTGCCATGTTGAGTTCCCTTAAGCTTTCTAATTGACCCATGTAGCGAGTACTTAGCCAATGACTCCTAAACCAGATGGTTTTAGTTCATTAGGTGTAAAGGCACCCTTAAGGACTTACTAACTCAAGTAAAAAAGGCTATGAAACTACCTGGTCTTAATGCTGCCAAGCAAAATTCCCACCTTTTGACGTGAACACTCACTGCTTACTAGGAAAGAGGTCCAGTTACTTAGTGGAAACTTTATTTAATGATCATTATAAGCATAATTCACACATTTTGACGTGAACACTCATTGCTTATTGAGGCAAGAGGTTTAGTTGCTCAGTGGAAAGTTTATTTAATGATCATTAGGAGCATTTTATTTTCTCTTTTTGTGCAATAAATTTTTTTCTATGCCAAAGTGTTCTTCTAATAAGTTATCCGATTACAGTTAGGCCATGGAAACATACACATAAAAATTATGTCATACCCCACACATTTATGTGCTAATGTGCTCGTGTCAGATTTAGATCAAACTTGTAAATTCTTAAATGCCTTGAAGTAAGTAATTAAACTTTTAAAACTTTATTATTAGACCATGTGTTCTAGATTTTAAGCTTACTGATGAAATTTTTATCATAATATTTGTTTAAATCAACCAAAATTTTCAAAACAATATGAACATACATTTATCTTTTCAATAATACTAAAAAAACTGGGACAGACTGTGTGAATGTGTCTCCCATACCCCTAAACTTAATTTACACATTGTCCCCGATGTGTGAGTGACATGGAAAGATCTGACCTGGGAGATGGAGAACTAGATGGCTGGCATGGCTCGTAGCACACCCCCAAACTTGAACTGATGCACACACATTGTCTCTGAAAAAGAAAAACAAACATAATACCGGAAAATAAGAGATACTAATAATAAACAGTTATAAAAGTAAATACTAACAATAAATGTGAAAGAATACTAAAAATAAAAGGATATGCTGTGGGGTGCCTCCCATAAGCGCTAAGTTTTATGTCTTCAACCAGACGCTCTTATTCCTTCCCAGAAAAGCATAAGTTGAATGCACTAGCAACTGCTTCAATGGAATATTTGGTGCTTGGATGCTTTGGAGAGGCCTCAATGATGTGTATAGCTTCAATGATGTTATCAGTAACATCTGCAGATTCTGGCTCAATATCCGCTCTTGTGAAACCATAGGTGATGGTGGACTCCAATAGATTAAGGTGATGGACTTGAAAAACTTCCTCAACAACACTTTGTGTCATGCATACATTAAAACAGTTCATATCATCTTGGGGTAATTTTAATGCATCAAATATTGTGAATTCGACCTTCTCACCATTTACCTTCATACTTACAATACCCATTTTCACACAAATTTTTGTATCAGCAGTTCTCATAATGGGTCTTCCTAAGATGATGGGCAACGACAACGGCATAGAAGATTCTTCCATATCTAATACAATAAAATTAGCAAGTAAAATAAGTGGACCTACCTTTACCAAGATACCCTCAAGAATACCTTTTAGTCTTTTGATGTTTCTGATTTCCAATTGCAAGGTGATGAAAATTGGTTTAAGCTCCCCTAAACCCAGTGTCTCAAATATATTGTATGGCAACAAGTTGACACTAGCCCCTAGGTCTAGTAATGCACGCTCAAAAAGCTGGTTACCTATCCTGCAAGGAATGGTAACGCTACCTGGATCTTTTAGCTTGGGTGGTAGTTTCCTCAACAATACCGCACTTACCTCTTCAGTTAAAGCCACTGTTTCATGCTCATGAAACTTCCTTTTATTAGTGCGAAAATCTTTCAAAAATTTAGCATATGCAAGAATTTGTTGAATTGCATTTAATAAAAGAATGTTTATCTCTACTTTTCTCAAAATCTAAAAAATATCAAGCAATTTATTTCCTTTCTTTGGCTTTACTAACCTTTGAGGGAAGGGTGGTGCATTCACCTTCTCCATCTCATTTACTTTTGATATGGATGCCTTATTTGGAGATGTTTGTGCAGGCTCATTAGCGCCTATGATCTTACCATTTCTGAGAGTTGTCACGACATTCAGTTGCTGATGTCCTCTTGGATTAGGTAGTGTTTGGGCTAGAAGTTCACCCAGCTTTCTTTCACTCAGCTCTTTAGCTATTTGCCCCACTTGTACTTCTAGTCTTTGAATAGCTTGCTCATGCTTTGCATTGATATGTCTTTGATCATTCTGAAAATTGTCTTTCCTCTATCATGAAACGTTCTTGTTAAGTCATTAGTTGTTGTTGTTGAGTTTCCAATTGCCTCACAAGACTCTCTAGGTCATTCTTCTTTGATTCGGGAACTGAGTGTGCTATTGGTTGGGAGTTCCTTTGCTGTCCTTGAAGGTTCAGGGCATTCTGATTGTTAGTCCATGGTAAGTTGGGGTGGTTTCGCCATCTAGGATTGTAGGTATTTGCATATGGGTTGTTCTTGGGAGGGTCGTTGTTCGGTCCCATATAATGCACTTGCTCTAGATCTACAGATGAATATAAATGACATGTCTTAGTATTATGATAAAAATGAGAACATATAGCACATACCTAGAGTGGTGTAGCTGGTGGACTAGGTGAGGCGTTCTAAGCAGTTATGGCTTTAACAAGCAGATCTAGCTTCCTCTCCACAACAACTATCTGATTAGAGGATCCACCATTTAGAGTCACCTTATACATACATTTGCTCTTAATTCCTTGTCTACCTCTAGAGGAGAATTGCTGGGTGTGCTCACTTAATGTCTCAAACAGCTCTATAGCTTATTCACTGCTCTTCTCCATCAGCACACCTTCACAACCTGAATCTACAATACTTTTATTAGTATCACTCAAACGTTCATAGAAAGCTTGTACCAGTTCATCCTGAGGTAGATTGTGATGTGGGCATTTGAGTAGCAGCTCATTGAAATGTCCCCATGCCTCATAGAACATGTCTCCATCCTTCTGTTGGAAAGATTGAATCTCCTTCCTCATTTGTCTTGTCTTTTGAGCTGGGAAAAAACTTCCTTAGGAACTTACTAGCCAACTCTTCCCAAGTATGGATAGAAATTGCAGGCAATGAATTGTGCCACAGTTTAGCATTATCTTTTAATGAGAAAAGGAAAAGAATTAACTTGATTCCCTCTTGGTCTAGGCCCCAGATATGCTGGAACTTGCAGAGATCAAAGAATTCTCGAAGATGCAAATGTGGGTCCTCAGTAGTTATACCCCTAAAATGAGTCAAAACACTGAGTATCTGCGGGGATATGTAATAAATGCCTTCCTCCTCAGGTTGATATGCAATGCGTGAGGGCTGGTCGAGGTTTTGTGGAATGAAGGATTGCTTCATGGGTCTTCGCTCTGGTGGCAGTTGATTGTCAAGCTTTTCCGCCATTTGTGCTTCTCCTTCGAATTCCTTTTCTACCTCTTCAACGTTGCCTCTAAGCCTTTGTCGATTGGTCCGCTCAAGCTCTGTATCAAGGGGAAAGAAAGTTAGATTCCTGGATCAAAGTCCTAGCATGAATTAACTGGAATGCTTCAGTGCAGCGGCTTCAGTACTGCTGCTCAGGTAGTCTCTGCCTTGAGTGCGCTCGATCGCACCAAGCAGTGCCACAAATTACTCTGCTACACTACCTGAAACAGAACAACAAAAAACAAAAATAAATTAGGTTTTTGATGAAACAGAATAAAATAGAATAGAAAAAATAAAACTGAACGAAAAATAATCTTAAACAGAAATTTAGCGCAATCCCAGGCTACGACGCCAAAAACTTGTTGTGCAATTATCTACCTAAATTAATAAGCAAACAATTGAACTTGTTTTACTTTCAAGTGCACAAGGTCAACAGTAGTATAATGTGCAAATGCGAGATCATCTCCACAGGGATTGGTGAATTTCGCTTTAGAATTAGTTTCACAATATAAAATGATAGAAATAAATATTGAGTTCGAATTTGATAATGATAGAAACATAGGGTTTTGATATCCACCACTAATGTTACTTTCCCAATAAGTAATGTGCCAATGCTCTAACCATACTATGAATACCTAATGTTGTGAACCTAAGGGCATGGTGTATACTCCTTAGGCTATTGATTTCCCTAAGCCGTGAGTCAAGCATGGTGTATACTCTAACTCTTTTCTTTCTTAAAGGATTTAACATGGTGTATACTAAGTTGTTCTTTAAGAGAGCATAAGTTCTGTGAAAATCGACAAACACACAAGACCTAGGGCATGTTATATACTCTCGGTTTCTTATGTTGATTAACCCAAGAATCCGGCGTGGATTTCTTTTATTACTAGTGTCAGACTCAGGACTCAGTCATCCAAATTGATCTAACTAACTAATCCATACCACATGCATATGTTGATCAGGCAAACACATATGAGGAATTCAATAAAACGAGTATTAATCAATTAAAGCATTATAATACCGCTATTGTAAAGGCAACAATACTCATATATGGAAAAGCATAATTAGGGCTTCAATCGAACCCTATTAGTAAGTTAGTTACACATGGTGGTGATGTTACACATCTTCATAATGTAAACTAAGAGAAAAGAATAAACCCGAAAAATATTGTGGAGAAGAGTCGTCAATTCGTCTCCAAAGCTTAAAACTAAAAAGAAGATAAAAATTATTGTTTCTGTGTTTTATAGGCTTATTTATAAGGTTCTAAGGACACTTCGAAACCCTAATTTCCAAAACAAAACTCGAACTATTCTTTCTAAAACTGGCTCTGCCGTTTTACTGCACGTGTGCGCTCGATCCCACGCTTTTGCGTTCAAGTGTAGGGTTGTGCTCGAGCCTTCTATGTGTGCGCACGAGTGCTTGTGCACTCGATCACACTTTCCTGTGCTCGATCGCACTTGGCTGCTTCTAGGTCTTCCAGATTTCTTCTTTTGAGTTCCAAAATGCTACATTTTCTCCAAGAACCTATAAAAACACATAAAACACAACATTGAAGTAAAATAGAATAAAACATGTAAACAAAGAGCTTAACAAATGTAAATAAAGGGGCTTAAATATGAATATTTAAGCACTTATTACTCTCCCCCACCTTGGCTAGCTGGAAGGGGTGCTCGCACAGAATTCTGTACGACTTCCATATCACCTCCAGATCCTCCTCTCTGAGCATGCTTAAGGACGCGTTTGCGGCGAACTCCCACTCATCCCTCTCCTCCACGGCTATAACCCCCTTGATATTGGGTAAGGCCGCGTCTGCCTCATCCTCAAAGGAGGAGTCCTCTTCATACTCCTCCACTATAGGGATATAGGTCACCATGGCCAATGGTCCCTCATTGACCTCGGCTCTTTTCGGGGTCTCACTCCTGGAAGTGGACGTGTCCGACCCCGTTTCCTTGGGACTATTGCTACCACTACTACCGCTAACACTACTCGGTCTATCCTGGTAACTATCCAGCCAAGACATGATTAAAATAGGAGAAAGAGACTCACCTAAGTCCAAGTAGCGCGGACGAAGTCCCTCATCGACAAGATGCTTCAACACCACCCCTCCGAGCACCAACACCAAAGATCGAGCCGAGACGTCCACCAAGCCTCCTCCCCCCAGGAAAACCCAAGGCACTAAGCACTCGCAAACTCCAAATGACGAAGATGAACACTCTCAAGAACAAGGACGAATGCTCTCAAAATTCTAAGGATAAGGCTGAGAATTCTCTAAATTTTCTCTCTAAACAAACTCTCTGAAAGAATTCACTAGAACTGGAATGAAGAAGAATGAAAGAGAGACCTCCTTATATAGGAAAAGGGAGCGTGAAGAACAAGAGCATTTAAAGCAAAAACAGATGGAAGAAATGACGTTTCAGGAGCTCGAGGCTGCTTTCACGTTCTTCAAAGAGTCCGCTGCCACAAACCAAACGGCATATAATTAACACTAGGCGCCGTTTCATTTCCCAAAGGCGCCGTTTTGCTCCTCAAGAAAGCCAATCATTAAACAAACGCCGCTGTTTTTACAAAAGATAGGTGTACACATTTAATGAAATTTGACACAAGCTACATGTCAAAAAAGACGGCCTATAAAACTTACTTGAAGAAGTTGGGCCCTCAAAGGAACCAAAAGCCCAAAAAAATCCATAAGCCCTTCAAAATGCCCAAAGGTAGCCCAAAAGCATCCTTCATGGGCCCATAGGGCAAGAAGCCCAAAAGTCCACCTAGAACTCAAGATCTTTTAGGCCGAGCATACGGATTGCTCCACACATGCTCGGCTCCATATCTCCTAGGCCGAGCATATGGATTTCTCCACACATGCTTGACTCCATGTCTCCTAGGCCGAGCATATGGATTGCTTCACACATGCTCAGCTCAATGTCTCCTAGGCCGAGCATATGGATTGCTCCACATATGCTCGGCTCCATGTCTCCTAGGCCGAGCATATAGATTGCTCCAAAATCTATTAAATCTATACCATTTACAAAAGAACACCCATTGACCCAAAATTTAAGGGTGTTGAATCACGTTTCCCTAATTATATGAATTGGTCCCTCGGTGCCATCAAAAGCTCTATGATTCCTCTCATTCCAAACTATCCAAAATATCGAAAGAGGAATTATAGGGTAAGCTTTCTTGAGGCTCTTAGAAGCCGTAAACCCACTCCAAACCCAAATTTCATCTTTCAGGCAGCCCGCAAAAACCCAAAAAACATGCAACACCTTATAAGCCATCTCTGACAAAGCTCTTGCAAAAGAATCTTCCATTAGAAGATGAACACGGACTCGCCATAACCTGTACAAATAAAACACCGATTCACCAAAATCCTCCATCTTCTTTAAAAAATTGTGTAAAGTGATAATCTTCTCCCAAGAGGCTTCCTAAGCTAAAAAACCTACTTTCATCGAAGTTCTGGAGCACCAAATAACTCATCCATGGGAAGTTGGATGATCCATTCGAAAGAGTCTCATCCAAAATAATTTTATAAAAAGCTTTCACTTCAAACCCTTTACTCGAGCAGATCCTGCATTTAACTGCATCTTCTTTAGATAAATCCATCTTAAAGCTATACAAAATTTCCAAAAAAACTTTCCACCCTCTCAACTACCCAATCATAATTGTTTCAAACTAAAGGCACATCCCATAAAATGTTACCATTAGGCACATAGATGCACATAGAAATAAGAACTTCTTTATCCATCACAATTTCAAATATCACTGGGTATCGATTTTTAAAAGGCGTATTCCCAAACCACGTGTCAAGCCAAAGCTGAGTTCTCCTCTCATCATCCATCGACATAGAAAGACATGAACTAAAGCCTCTTATCCATTTTTGATCCATTTCCACACGCTAACACCATAAACTCCCCCCCGTTCCTAAATATCCATCCACAAGGCTCCATCCCAAATTTAGCCTCCACCACCTTCCTCCAAAAGTGGTCCCTCTCGACGATAAGCCTCCATAACCATTTCATTAAAAGATATTTATTGAATAAAGTGAGGGACCTTATACCAAGTCCTCCTTTTTTCCAACTATTGCTTAACCATATCCCCCACCTCCCTGATATTACCCAAAAAAATCTTCTTTGAATGTCCTCCAACCTCATAGCCACCACACTCGGAATAGAAAAAAAAAAGACATATCTCTTAGGCCACACTCGGAATAGAAAAAAAAAGACATATCTCTTAGGCCGAGCATATGGATTGCTCCACACATGCTTGGCTCCGTGTCACTTAGGCCGAGCAAATGGATTGCTCCACACATGCTCGGCTCCGTGTCTCTTAAGCCGAGCATATGGATTGCTCCACACATACTCGGCTCAAATGTCTCCTAGGCCAAGCATGTGGACGGCTCCTCACATGCTCGGCCCAATGTCTCCAAGGCCGAGCATATAGATTGCTCCACACATGCTCGGCCCAATGTCTCCTAAACCGAACATATGGACTACTCCTTGTTCGCTCGGCTTGGCACCACTAAGGCTCGGCAGATTGATTGCCCTTTTACTGAGATTGAACCCTGCGAAACTTCCTTGAACACATAAATGTACTTAAAGAAGTGGGGGACCTCTTATACAGCCTAAAAAACACTTCTATCTCTATATCTAGGGGTGAGCATGGGTCGGTTTAGCCTAAAAATTCAACCCAACCCATTCATACCGGGTTGGAAAAATCTTAACCCAACCCAACCCATTCTAATCGGTTTGGGTCGGTTTGGGTCACCGGGTTGATATATTTTTTCTACTAAAAAATTAAATCATACATATTACTTAACAATAAAATATTATACTAAATCCAAAACCAAATCCATACATATTTCAAGTAAAAGTTGTTTGCATCAGCTTTATATAAACTAATATTTAATAGTTTTGTTAGCATCTTGAATATTATTATGGAAACAAGCATAAAAAAGGCAAGTGATTAAAATATGTATTTTTTATAATAAAATATTTTATTAACTAAATGTGCTTTCTAATCCAAAAAGGCAAGTGATTAAAGATTTCTTATAGTTTTTTTCCCAAGGATTTCTTATAGTTGATATTTACTTATTACTATCAATTAGTTACAGGGAGATGCATAATTGATTGTGTCTTAATTTAGTGTCAGCTATATATCCTTGCTATAATCAAAATTCTCAATTTTTTAAAGTTAAAGAATGCTTAACCATATTAAAGAGAACATACATAAACTCTAGAAAATGAAAGTTAACATTAGATTTGAAAATACAAAAGCCTGAGGGCAATTAAAACATTGGTTCCAAACTTGGTACTGTTTGTTTTCAAAAAGAAAAAGTGTAAAAAGAAAAGGAAAAGTGCAAAAACCAGACCAACACTTTCTAAGGAAAAGGAAGACTGCATAGTACTGCATACCTTTTTTGCTTTCTCTCACCAAACTTCACATTCGTCACTTGGGTTTCTTTCAAGAGAAAATGATAACCCCACAGCCTCACAAAGAAACAAAGAAAGAGATAATGAGGAGACTGAAATTCTCAATCAGAGATGCTAGGTTTAGTGAATTGTAATTTCTTTTTCCCAAAATACCCATCATTCTATTATTTAATTACAACAAGCTTTGCTCTGTTTGACTGTTTGGATTTGGACTGTGCTACATATAATTTTACTCATTCATTATACCATAATTATTTAAACACAATTTTATATTTAATAAATATAATATATCTATATATAATTATATATTTGACTGGGTTATCGGTTTGGGTCGGTTTGAAAATTTTGAACCCATGACCCAACCCAACCCAACCCAACTTTTAAAAAGACCCAACCCAACCTAACCCATTGTATCGGTTTGGGTCGGATCCACGGGTCAACCGGGTTCCATGCTCACCCCTATCTATATCTAAATCCCCTCACTTCAATTAATTTGTAGGAATTTAACTTAAACTGAAATATTTGTTGTGTGTTTGAGATAATTCTGTTTATTCAGTTATTGAGGTGAAAATTTGCATTACCATTTACGATTCCTTGCTTTGATTTCTACGTCTGAAAGCTATTATGATGTTGATTTTCACGTATATTTGACCGGAAACTTGCTAATTTTACTGGTATCTGATTGGGTCCTAGAAAAAGGAGACTACATGTAAGCTTATCTTTGAATTTTATTTTATGTGATTTGGAATATAATTAACTGCAATTTTTTTTTTCACATTTGATTCATCAAACAGGTTTTTTTATTTTTATTTTTACTTTTTAGTATTAAATTTTTGGTTCTTGGTTTTGTTTTATGTTATTTTCATCTATAAAAAAAAAAAATCAATTATGATTTCATAATACCGTCTAGTTTGGGATTTTTGAATTCTTTTCACCGGAATCATTTTATGCTTGTGATATTATGCTATTTTGACATTTTTATATCCTTGTGTTTAGAATGCTAATATGCTTTTTTGCCCGAAGTATCAACATTAGTTACGAAAGTCGGTAGTTATCAACTTTTTTTTTTCTTTTCATTTTAAAGAATGGGTCAATAGTTAATTATTTTTATTTGAGCATCTTCTAACTTAAAAAATTATTAAATTTATATATATATATATATATATATATATATATATATATATACACACACACACACACACACACACACACGGAATCATGTGCCTACTCATGCTACTAGTATTTTGAGGGATATATTTTTTTAGAATGCATGTCTTTAGTAGGTTATTCCTTGTGGACAAGTTATACTCCCAAAGAAATTATTAAAGAACCAATATTTGATTTATATTATATATAAAAGTATGAATGTAATGTAAAATATTCGTTTGACAAAAATATATTTATGTAATAATTATTTTATACATTAAAACAAACTTTTACAAAAATTTATTACTATACTTGTAAAACTGATATGCAGTGGAATAGCGGATACTTATCGATTCAATTTGAAAACTTTTAGTATTTGGACTCCTCTCCAGTTCTTTATGCTTCAATCTCACCGGAGGTCAAACATGAAACCATAATGAAAGAAATCACGTTTTTGTCACAACCCAAAAACCTTTATGTCTTTCTAAAGGTAGAAGATGATGTTTCTCTCTCTAAGGTTTTTTTCCCTCTCAAATAATCAATTGTTCGATGGCCATTTTCTTTCTGGATATATATATATATATATATATATATATATATATATATATATTGTGTGTGTATATATATATATATACACATACACACACACACACGACCTGAAAATGCAAAGTAGTTATAGGCATTTGAATTCAAAAGTTGCAAAAATTCCTATAATGCAAAGTAGTGGATTGCTCCACACACGCTCGGCTCCATGTCTCCTAGGCTAAGCATATAGATTGCTCCATACATGCTCGACTCCATATCTCCTAGGCTGAGCATATGGATTGTTCTACACATGCTTAGCTCAAATGTCTCCTAGGCCGAGTATATAGATGGCTCCTCACATGCTCGGCCCAATGTCTCTAAGGCCTAGCATATAGATTGCTCCACATATGCTTGGCCCAATGTCTCCTAAATCAAGCATATGGATTACTCCACATATGCTCGACTCCATGTCTCCTAGGTCAAGCATATGGATTGCTCCACACATGCTCGGCTCCATGTCTCTTAGGCTGAGCATATGGATTGCTCCACACATGCTCGGCTCCATATCTCCTAGGCCAAGCATATGGATTGCTCTACACATGCTCGGCTCAAATGTCTCCTAGGCTGAGCATATTGACGGCTCCTCACATGCTCGGCCTAGTGTCTCCTAAACCGAGCATATGGACTACTCCTCGTTCGCTCGGCTCGACACCACCAAGGGTCGGCAGATTGATTGCCCCTTTACTGAGACCGAATCCTGCGAAACTTCCTTGAGCACATAAATGTACTTAAGGAAGTGGGAGGCCTCTGATACGGCCTAAAAAACACTTCTATATCTATATCTAAATTCCCTCACTTCAATTAATTTGTAGGAATTTAACTTAAACTGAAATATTTGTTGTGTGTTTGAGATAATTCTGTTTATTCGGTTATTGAGGTGAAAATTTGCATTACCATTTACGATTCCTTGCTTTGATTTCTACGTCTGAAAGCTATTATGATGTTGATTTTCACGTATATTTGACCGGAAACTTGCTAATTTTACTGGTATCTGATTGGGTCCTAGAAAAAAGAGACTACATGTAAGCTTATCTTTGAATTTTCTTTTATGTGATTTGGAATATAATTAACTGCAATTTATTTTTCCACATTTGATTCATCAAACAGGTTTATTTTTTTTTATTTTTTTTTTTACTTTTTAGTATTAAATTTTTGGTTCTTGGTTTTGTTTTATGTTATTTTCATCTATAAAAAAAAAAATCAATTATGATTTCACAATACCATCTAGTTTGGGATTTTTGAATTCTTTTCACCGAAATCATTTTATGCTTGTGACATTATGCTATTTTGACATTTTTATATCCTTGTGTTTAGAATGCTAATATGCTTTTTTGCCTGAAGTAAGTTACTTGAGATTTGTATCAACATTAGTTACGGAAGTCGGTAGTTATCAACTTTTTTTTTTCTTTTCATTTTAAAGAATGGGTCAATAGTTAATTATTTTTATTTGAGCATCTTCTAACTTAAAAAATTATTAAATTTATATCCATTCAAACATTGGGAATATGGTGTAATGGGATATAAATATAACATGAAGATAATCTAATAATGCAAACAACAATTAATTCATGTAAATATAACCTTTATATTTCACAAATTAAGTTTGAGTCATTGGTGGCAAGAATAATCTTGCAATCATGTTTTGTTCTCAAACTGTAATCGAATTGAACTGAGTTGAGTTATTCTATTTCAATGTTTAGTTCGTCACATTGAATTAACATTTTCAACAACAGAACAAATCAAGGGCACCCTAGAATTGGATTATTCTTTTAATTTTGTTTTCAACTTTCCTTTTCATAAATGGGTCCAAAAGAATATTTTACAAGAATATCTAGAGGAATCAAAAGTTATCCCTACGAAATAGTAACCGGTAAAATTACTTTTTATGCTTGATATAATTAGTGTTTACATTATCTGTAATAATTGAGGTATAAAATTCTAAAAAAAGAAAATAATTAAGGAATAATCAATAAGTAATAAGAAAATAATATTTTCAAAAAGATTTTATATGATGTGACATAATCTTAACCTTAAAATGAGATTTGATGGTTAAAATGTTACAACTTTTGTACGTTTACCACACAAAATTGAGAGAACCAAAATCCATTCGTCCCCTTCTTTTATGCCTTTGTTTTAAGCCACTCATAATGTACAAATACAGGTTGACCATGCAGAAACTATAGACCTCGTTCCTCTCTAATTTTAGAAAGCACTAAAACTCCCTATAAAACCCTCCCATGTATCCCCATTTTTACTCAACTGAGCAACAAATAAAAGGGCCATTCTTCAGTTTCCATATCCTTCTCTCCATTCTGGGTCCTTTCCTTCCTTTGAAAAAGAGGTCATTGCATCAGAGGAAGGGGTCCAACAAATTAAAATATAAACATGAAAGGCAAGGTAGTTGTGTCAGTTTTTTCTATCCTCCTGGTGGTTGGTGTCGCCATCGGTTGCGTGGCTCTTGTTAACAGAAGTCATGACGATAAATTGACGCCCCAAGCGAAAGCAGTGACAAACATTTGTCAACCAACTAGCTACAAGGATGAATGCATGAAGAGCCTCTCAAATGTGAACAACCTCGACCCTAAGGAGATGATTAAAATGGCCGTGGTAGCCACCCAACAGGCCGTCAAGAAAGCCCATGACTTCACCGATGGCATCATTGCCGAGAAGCTCGCTGGTAAAGACGACAAAGACTCGGCAAAGAGGGCATTGGAGTATTGCAAGCAGATGTTGGATTCGGCAGAACAAGATCTCCAGGATTTCTTAGAAGCGGTTGGTAATAACGATCAGAACTTGAGCGAAAAGTTCTACGATCTCTGGAGTTGGGTGAGCTCCACCTTTGCTTACCAACAATCTTGCCTAGACGATATTTGGGAGGAGGATTTGTTCAAAATGATGAGCGAAGGCATGCTTGATGCACACAAACTGACAAGCAATTCCATGGCTATCGTCAAGAGCATGAGTGACATCTTATCTTCCTTTGGTTTGAAGCTCAACTTCACCTTGACTAGCCCTGCTCCCACCTCTCGTCGTCTCCTTCAGATCGGACATGATGGTTTCCCCACCTGGTTGTCAGGTGCTGACCGTAAGCTTTTGGCGGCAGATGAAGGGGTGAACCACGCCGGGATTAAACCAAATGCAGTTGTGGCTCAAGATGGCAGTGGACAATTCAAGACCATTGCTGCAGCTCTTGCTGCTTATAACCCACCCAAAAAAGCCACAGGCAAGGAAAGATACATTATCTACATTAAGACTGGAGTCTACCACGAGCAACTTACCATTCAGAAAAATCAGATTAATGTGTTCATCTATGGGGACGGCTCAGAGAAGACCATTATCACTAACAACAAGAGTGTCAAACTCAACAATCTTCGCACCTCCGAGACAGGAACACTTAGTAAGTTATATTTTTCTTTTTAAGTATATACTTCCATATTTTTTTTTGTATACTCCTAAGAAATAAGTTACGTTGGTAAAAACAAGAATTCGTGGAAGTGACTCGAGATTTAATTGAACCACGCACACAAGTGAACAAACAAGAATTACTTTGTTCGACACAATCTTATCTACATCTATGGAGAGAATAAACTCGTTTTTTCGTTCCTTACCATGAAAGAAATACAAGAAAATTACATTGAATTTTTATTCCATAAGAACTCTTGTACACGCTCTCTCAACCCAAAGAACATTCTCTACTATTTTGTCTTGTGTGTTGCTATCATATTCCCAATGTGTGTGTGTATATATATAGCCACCCAAAACTTTTCCCTCAAGATACTTCGTATGCAAGTAAAAAAAACCTTCTATTCAAGTATATTGCTAACCAAGATACTTGGTTTTCAAGCTAGAAAAACTTTCTACTCAACTATTTTGTCTATTAAAGTTCTAGGTCCCATATCAAGAATATTAATCATATCCTAACAAATTACAATAACAATTAAATAATTCATATATGTATATTAACACGATTGATTGAAAATTAGATCTATCATATTTCACAATTTTAGAAAATATATGTACGGATTCAAAATCTTAACTACTTAATAAATTCTAAAATCATGGTGTGCAGGAGTATTTGGAGCGGGTTTCATGGTCAAATGGATAGGATTCCAAAACACTGCAGGTCCAAAAGGGGAACAAGCTGTGGCTCTTCAACTTCAAAGTGACAAGTCGGTAATCTTCAATTGCAGGTTAGATGGTTTCCAAGACACCTTGTACGTCAACAGTGGACGTCAATTCTACCGTAACTGCGTTATCTCGGGTACAGTTGACTTCATCTTCGGTATGAGCGGCACTGTCATCCAAAACTCCGAGATCATTGTCAGGAACGGAGATAAAGGCCAGAAGAACACGGTGACCGCAGACGGTAAAAAGGATGCTAGCTCATTAGGAGGCATTGTCATCCAGAACAGCAGGATCGTCCCTGACGAGGCGCTTTCAGCTGCGAAGCTCACCACCAAATCCTTCTTGGGCAGGCCTTGGAAGCAGCTCTCCACTGCGGTGATCATTGACACTGAGATCGGTGATTTCATTGATCCCACTGGATGGTTGATCTGGGAAGGAAAGAGTTACGAACGAACTTGCCAAGTGAAGGAGTTCAGGAACAAAGGCCCTGGTGCTAAAACCGATATGAGGGTTAAGTGGGCCCAGATTGTCACTGACCCCAAGAAGATTTTGAATTTCACTGCTAAGAATTTCCTTGGACTTACACGTGAACCTTGGTTGGATGGAACTGGGGTGCCCTTCACTCTTGAGTTTCAATGAACAAATATTGAAAACAAAATTTAGTAATGAAGCCTTTGATCAACAAGGGAAAGACATATACATTTCACAAATTTATACGTATATGTATTTCCATCCAATATGTGCTGAATTTTGAGTTTGTTTATTCTTGTGACTAATTGTGTTTAGTGTACTAAACATTTTCTCTCTTTGAAGGCTCTCACTTCTCCTACTAACCTATTATTGTCCTAACTAATACTTTCACAGTATTAATAATATTTACCATATTTATATCTGAATACGACGTCTAGTACCTATGTATGTATGTATGTATGTATGTATATACATACATATACATACATACATACATACATACATATAAAGCATAAGGGTAATGTTATTTTAACACCTAAAAAACTTAATATTCTAGAGTAATGAGGGATCGTGGCTTTTAATGATACCATCAATGTACCTCGCATTCCATCCTCCCGTTCACTATCTTTGAAAAGTTCCTAAAGAGAGAATGCAAGGCATCCTGCCATAATTAAGACCACCATGCTATATCGCAAACTTTGACATGCGTTAACGTTTCATTAGTTAAGATGTCTAATAAATATCGAGTACAAATGACCCAATAACAAAAATACTAATGTTTGGAATGACGATGATATGATAAATTCTTAGTTAAACTCTATTTATTAATGGACTATAGATCAAATCAATCATGTTTTAAAAAGGGCATTTTTTTTTTTTGGTGCATAAACCAAGTTCATTGAGATACCTGAATAAAAAATAGCTCTCACCATTGGATTGCATAAGAAGAGAAAAGAAAGAAAATTTCTTTTCATCCATTGGTAAATTTTTTTTTTTGAGAATTTAATCAAAAAATATACACGAGGAAAGAGAAAAGAGATAATTACATATAAAACTGAATGCACACATCATCATCAAAATAATACTCAACTTTTAAAACTACGAAATGATACGTAAAAATGTTTTTATCCATGTATCTTGGTCTACGTAAGAATTTCCTACATTAATTTGTTATCAAGTGGTCATTTTCTAATTTTTTAAAATTCTGACCTATGGAAATAAGTAGTGAAGATCTAGTTGGATAGTTAAAACCCGAAACTCATGAACGACTCAATAATTATGCGGATAGCTCAGGGCCCTGGTCGTTAAGTCAGAGAAGTAAGGGAAATGTTGGAAGAGTACAAGCACCTTTCCAAGATATGGAGCAAAATGAAAGGACTTAAGATTCCTAAGAAGGGTGAAATGAGTGCCTTGTTGCAAAATATGAATGCGTAAAACATTAGCAAGGTCCTCCCACCACAAATGCTTAAACAAATTGGTGGAATGGGTGGCTTGTAGGACTTGATGAAGTAAATGGGAATGCTCAGAGGTGGAGACAAGTAAACTGCAATGGTGACTTTAGAGCACCGCTATAGAAACCCTCATTTTTTCCATCATTGGATACGAATGTATCTGTTCTTGATGGGTTCAAGAACCAAAACTAACATTCTATCAATGCAATGCACAGCACATGGTGTCCAAAATAAATTACTGCTTTTCTCTTCAAGCATTTTCCCCAGAGTCTTGAAACTGGCAGTATTCTTGGTGATCACCTGTGATGGAAGTAAAGAAGAAAACAGCTTAGCAGCCTGCTAATCAAGTTTACTTAAAACGAGACACTCCAAATAAGAAAAAAAACAAGAAGTTCACCTGGACTATTTTTTCCTCTCCAATCTCTTCCACCACTTTGTCCAAACACTTGTAAAGGTTTGCAGCATCTTCTATGATATCAATGGCATCAATGGAAGGATGAAAATACACACCACGAGGGCAAGAGGCCAGAAAGTTAATTAACGTCCTACCTTGTGCATCATTCCAGCTATCAGCCATGATGGAACAACCAGTAATTGCCCACGATTCTTTAAACTCTGCTAAATACTCCTTAACGGTAGCAATCTCATCTTGAAGAAATTGGCCAGATATAAGTCGGCTTAAAGGGCCTTGCAAGCCCTGCCCATTATGGCTAACCAACTCCAACATTTTATGGAAATATGGAGAGTTTGCTGCATTTGAAGGGACTCTAGCATGATAAAAGAATTTTCAGATAGCAGATATCACTTCCTTGCGAGTTTTCTTCTCAAAAGCCATCTTTGGTTTCACTTGCTTCAAGTGTGATGTATGGCTTTTGTGTGACTTCAGGAAGACAGAATCTAATCTTGATCTTTTGAGTAGTGGTTCGGCAACACTGATGCTACTACCAGGGGACCTACCCTTGACACTATTTCTGATGTCGCTATCTGAAACTTTATCATCAGTAGCTAGCATGTCCTTATTTATACGCTGAAAAAACCCTTCCTCCTGCTCTTCGTTTTCATTATCTGAGTGCATGTAGAAAGCAGATATCTCCTTAGTATCAGGTTTCCTGTGCCTTCTACCAGTACGGTGCCATTTCATGTTCTCCTTAATTTTGAGATATACATCCTTAGATGCTGTTTAAACCGATTTATGTCCCCACTAATTATTTTTTCACAATAATTGCACTTTACCCTTTTCTTCCTTTCATCTTGAGCGACACAATGATCCCAACCAGGGTCTACATATCCTAATGATCGAAGAGGGCCATATCTTACAATTAAATTCTTATCACCTATCACTTCTTGCCTTTGTGTTTAAAACCAGGAGGTGCTTCTGTGTCATCATACTCAATAGAGTGGAAAGCCAAAGATGCTTGTTCATACTCGGACTGTCTCTGTTTCCGACCAGAACGACATCCATCTAGGTTTTTTCTCATTTTCAAGCATACTTCGTCCGAAACCTTTTCACATTAACTTCTAGCTAAATGTTGTTTCAATTTGAATATTCCGCCACTTATTATTTTCCCGCAATAATTGCATTTAACCTTTTTCTTCCTTTCATCTTGAGCAACACCACGCTCCCATCCACGGTCAACATATCCTGTGGACCGAAGTGGGGCCATCTCTTCAACCATTTGTTGGGTAATGGTAGCGTGGCAGCAGCAACTTTATATTATTTGGCTGTTATAAGATAGAAAGAAAAACTAAAACAAATAAACAGCTATAAGAAATAAAAAAAAAAAAAGTTTATAAATCAACTCAAGACATTTAAATTGAGGTTACTAGATTTTTCGGATTTGTTAACAGCCTTGAGTTTTGAGTTACTTCTACTTGATATGAAAATATTCAACTCCGTGTAAAATGTCACTTATTAGTAGTTTATATGGTGCATATTGTTAGATTGGTGTAATTGGTGTTCAATAATTAGCTTGTGTGCATATCACAAAACAAGAATTATGTTCGATCGACAACGACTTTGACGATCTAATAAAGAGGGATAAGATGCACAAAATTAATGATCCTAAGCCACCTCTAAATTAATCCCCAAAGACCGATCAACCATTGCAATTAACCACCATCTAAATTCCATGCAAAACAACATAATCCTAATTTTAGAAATTAGCCATATAAAACCCTCCACGCATGCACCCTTACGGTTCCATTAATCCAATTTCTCTCTGATCCTAGCTCCTTTATTTCTTTCCCTTATAGGATCAGTTATCAGAGATAGAAAGAGTGTTAAGAAATGTAATGACTCATCCTGGGTTGGTCACCTCCGAGAATGTGTCGTTACATTTTGAGAATTCTAACACGACACATATATGCAACAGTAAATAATACCAACAGAAATTTTTCATTCTAAATCCTCAACAGTGGAGATACAAAATTCGATATTAATTTATACATAATATATAAAATACATGAATATTTACAAATAAATTATTTATTTCATTTTCTCAATAGTCTAAGGATATTGACACGTACGTGGCTTACAGAGAATAAATCCATCTGACCCTTAACCTCACCAGACTATCTGTCCTGTTTGCTACTTGAATCATTGTACAACGAGGGGTGAGCTTCACAAGCTCAGTGAATTAAATTTACTAAAAGTATTCCAATTTCATAAATGGTCTGGTAATATTTAGTCATTTATTTCTCCTATAACTGTATAATAGCATAATGTCTAAACGTTTAATAAATTTCTATCTTATCATATTTCTACATCTTTTCCTCACTGTAACAATCTCTTTGTAAGGCCAATCCGACTATAATTAAATTTACCATAATACCTAACACATCAGCATTTCAATATATGCAAGCAATAATTAAAGCAGATGCAATGCGTGAATGATTATGATGGAGACGTCTCCCCACGTGCCGACATGTTATTATTATCTTAGACCGGCCCCTTCTGGTTCTTTATAGCTTATCCCGGCTGTCACGGAATTTATTTACATCATATACCAACTGTCACGGTTGTTCCATTAGACCGGCTCCTTCCCGGTTCTTTCGGTTATATTATTAAATGCACATGCACATGAACAATAATATGAAATATGCACATGAACAATAATATACCACCCATGAATTCAAAATGTTTAAAATAATTTTTCGGTCTTTCCTCAACTTTTTGCTTAATAAATTTTAATTTTTTCTTCCCATCATAAGTCACATAAACTTATTTACCAACCAGTCCAAATCTCTTTATCATCATCATTAGGAATTCAACTCATCATTCTAATAATATTTCTTTTCATATACAATTTTCTATGTGCCCAATATTCATATCCTACATATCAATTTAAATTTTTATCTACCACCAAGCATAAGCTAATAAAATTTTTAATATTGTTACTAAATATTTTAATTTTTTTTCTAGATTACTTAAAGTAAATTCAACTCACCAAGTAGCACTTAAAGCTACTCGTGGATCACTTCCTTGCATTTCCTGTTCCCCTCAGGAATTTTCTCCGATCGCTGTTCGTCCACACCTAACATAATATTACTATTAAATTTCTAATTATTTCTTAAATTCTTCATAAACCACACCCTTTGCAAATTCCCACTTTGACTTTTGGGAAATTTCATAATTGCTAAATTTCAAAAATAAATATTACGTTATTACCTTATATTTTTCCAATAGCTTCTCGTAAAATTTTCACTGTAAATCCCTTCAAAATTTTGCTATTTTAATCTTTCTTTCGGTCCTCAAATATTTAGAGAAACGGAGTAGTGGAAAGAAAACTCAACAAGTGTGCTAAGTGTTACTGTTGAGTTCACGAAAATGTATATATATACCAAGTTGCTGCATGAAATTCCTACAGCAACTTCCTTGGTGGAATTGGCAATCTCCCTAAGCTTGCCACCTTAGGGACACTTCTTGGCACTCCCTTGTCTCCCTTTACACTTGTTAACAATAAATTAAATTGGTAGCAGGTGCCACCTACTGCCACGTTTTACTGTTCATTCTGATTTTTTTTTTTACTTTGTCTTTTTACTTTTTTTACTTTTACTTTACTTTTTTTTTCTGCCTTCTGGAACAGTAAAGTCTAGAGAGGTTTGTTTTTTTATTTTTATTATTATATTATATTATATTATATTTTTACTTTTGTCTCCTTCACCTTTTATCTTCTCCAAACTTTTTCAATCTTTTGAGACATTCAAATATTAATAAACCTTTCACATAGATTTTATTTTAAATTTCATGTCATATTTATTGAACTACTTCTTTACCCTTATTTTACAAATACAGGTATTACAATTCTACTCATCTTACAAAAATTTCATCCCCAAAATTTCCTTATCTAAAATCCAGAAAAGAGTTGGGGGAAATCTTTCTTCATTATTTCTTCATTCTCCCATGTGACTTCTTCAACGTCTTTATTTCGCTATAATACTTGAATCAAGGAAATGACATTAATTGCGCAATACATGTTCCTTTCTGTTTAGGACTCTGACTGGTGCTAGCATAAAAGTCAAATCTTTTTGAATTTCTATTGCTTGATTCAAGATACTATGGGATTCATCATGTAAGTACTTTCTCAACAGTGACACATGAAAAACATTATGTAATTGCTTTAATTCTGGAGGCAGATTCAAACAATACGCTACTGGTCCGATTTTCTCGATCACCTCAAACAGACCCACAAATCTCGGGCTCAGTTTCCCTTCTTCTTAAATCTCAACACTCCCTTCCATGGAGATATATTCAGGAATACCCAATCATCAACTTGGAACTCGAGAGGTCATCTTCTTTTATCAGCATATCCTTTCTGTCTGTTCTAAGCTGTTATGAGGTTCTCCCTAACCAGTTTGATCCTCTCAGTAGTCAAGTCTATCATTTCCGGGCCATATATCTTTCTCTCTCTAACTTCTTCCCAGCATACTGGAGTTCTACACCTTCTACCATACAAAGCCTCAAAAGGTGCCATCCCAATACTAGTTTGATACTGGTTATTGTATGCAAACTCGATCAAAGGTAAATAAGCATCCTAGCTTACTGAGAAGCTTAGTACATTTGTCCTTAGAATATCTTCTAGTATTCTGATAATTCTCTCCGTTTGCCCATCAGTTTGTGGATGGAAGGCTGTACTAAATTGTAATTGAGTATCCATAACTTCTTGGAAACTCTTCCAAAATTTAAAGGTAAATCTTGAATCTCTATCTGATTTGATACTCAAGGGTACTCCATGTAATTTCATTATCTGTGCCACATACAACTCAGCCAACTTTTCTAGACTCAAAGTAGTCTTAATAGAAAGAAAATGTGAAGACTTAGAAAGTCTATCCACTATAACCCATACAGTGTTATGTCCCTTCTGGGTACGGGGAAGACCAGAGACAAAATCCATGCTCACATTCTCCCATGGCCACTCAGGTATTAGAAGAGGTTGTAATAAACCTACTAGATGTCTATTTTCAGCCTTCACCTACTGGCAAATCAAACATTTAGAAATATATTCTGCTACATTCTTCTCCATCCCTGACCACTAATAATTTTGTTTCAACCCCCTGTACATTTTATTATTACCCGGATGCATGGAATATACCAATCATTAGCCTCTCTTAGTATCTCATTCCTCATCTCCATATCATTAGGAACACAAACTCGTTGCCCCAATACTACCATACCATCTTCTCTAATTCTAAACTCGGTTGGCTTCCCACTCAACACTTCCTACCTGATTTTCTCTATTCCCTCATCTTTACCCTGCAGCTGTAATAAACGATCAATAATAGGAGATTGTATCACCATATTTTCCATTAACACTCCTCTATCATTGACATTTAATTGCATCCTTATTATTCTTAAATCTATCATCAGGCTAGTATTATGACTTCTAATAACAGTTAATCTCCCTGTAGCTTTTCTACTCAATGTGTCAGCTACTACATTAGCTTTTCGTGGATGATAATGAATTGTACAGTCATAATCACAAATCAATTCCATCCACCTCCTCTGCCTCAAATTCAATTCCTTTTAAGTTGGTAAATGCGTCAAACTTTGATGATCAGTAAAAATTTGACACTTTGCTCCATATAGATGATGTCTCCAAATCTTCAAAGCAAAAACTATGGCAGTCAATTCTAAATCATGGGTCGGGTAATTCTTCTCATGGTTCTCCAGTTGCCTAGATGCATAACCTATAACTCTCCCATGTTGCATCAACACATACCCCAACCCCTGATGTGATGCATCACTATAAACTACAAATCCTTCATCACCAAAAAGAAGCACTAATACCGAGGCTGTAGTCAGTTTATCTTTCAATAGCTGAAAACTCCTCTCACATTCCTCAGATCACCTAAACTTCACATCCTTCCTGATCAACCTAGTCAAAGGTCCAGCAATCATAGAAATTTTTTGAATAAATCTCCTATAATAACTAGCTAACCCCAAAAAGCTTCTAATTTCAGTTACACTCGTGGGTTTTTCCCAATTCAACTCTGCTTCTATTTTCTGTGGGTCAACTGCTATCCCCTCTCCTGACACTACATGCCCTAAGAAAGATATTTAACTCAACCAGAACTCACACTTGGAGAACTTTGTATATAGTTCCCTCTCCTCAAAATCTCCAACACTATCCTCAAATGTTGCATATGCTCCTCTTCATTCCTGGAATATGTCAAAATATCATCAATAAATACAATCACAAATCTATCCAGGAATGGTTTAAACACCTGATTCATAAGGTCCATAAATGCTGCAGGAGCATTGGTTAACCCAAAAGGCATCACTAAGAACTCATGATGGCCATAATGTGTCCTAAAAGCAGTTTTAGGCACGTCCCCCTCATTTATCCTCAATTGATGATAACCTGACCTTAGGTCTATCTTAGAGAACACTCTAGCTCCCTTTAATTGCTCAAATAAGTCATCTATCCTGGGTAGTGGATATCTATTCTTGATGGTGATCTTATTCAATTGTCTATAATCAATACACAACCTCAATGTCCCATATTTCTTTTTAATAAATAACACAGGGGCTCCCCAAGGTGACGTACTAGGTCGGGTAAACTGTTTATCTAGCAACTCTTGAAGCTGAACTTTCAACTCTCTCAATTCAGCTAGTGCCATCCTAGAGGGTGATATGGATATGGGTGCTGATCCTGGAATCACCTCAATAGAAAACTCAATCTCTCTATTGGGAGGCAACTCAGTCAACTCTTCAGGAAAAACATCAAGAAAATCTTTTACTACCAAGATTTCTTCTAACTTCTTAACTTTTTTGTTAGAATCCACCACATATGCCAAATACCCCTCACAACCCTTCCTCAACCATTTACTAGCAGTTAAGGTAGAAATAAGACAATTAGCAAGGATCCTACGTTCTCCCTGAAAATTAAATTCTTTATGTCTGGGTATTTTAAACATCACATTTTTCCTAAAACAATCTACCCAAGCATGACATGCATATAACCAATTCATCCCCAGAATTAAATCAAAATCTGGCATATCTAAAGGTAATAAATCAACTTCAAATTCTCTATCAGCAATATTAATCATACAACCTCAATAGATTGTTCTGATAATAACCTTATCTCCCGTAGAAACCTCAACAATAATGGCATGTATCAAAGGACTAGCACTAGTGCCAATAGATTTCATATAACTACTAGATACAAAGGAACACCATGATCAATCAATAATCTAGCAAGCCTACCAAGGATAGAGATCATACTCATAACAACATTAGGTCTGACTTGTCCATCCTGTTGGGTTAATGCATAGACTCTACCATATCTGGACTGACTTTGACTGCCACATCCTCACTCTGCTACTAATCCTCGACCTCTGCCCCACACACCCCATAATCCACCACCTCTCTCTATCGATCTCCTCCCTACACTCCCCAAACCTATGTCAGCAGATTTCCCAACTGTATAATCTGCAGCTACATGTCCTCCCCTACCATATACAAAGCATATTTGCATAGGGCAATTCTGAGCCAAATGCCCCACCTGATTACATTTAAAGCATACCTTTGCTTCTCGATCATACATCATGTTACCACTTTCCCCTTGTGACATACTTATTCCTCTACCATAACTCTCACTTCCCATAGTTTGCCTCCCAAATCTAGGGGTCCCACCAGTATTACTCTGAGCTACAGAGGCAACGGATCCCGCTTGCCTCTGACTCTACACCGCAGTTCCTTGTGACAAGGAACCCCCCATCTGGGGTGGTTTTCCACCCTGTACACCAATAGTACTACTGCCTCTAGATCCCTCAAATCTAGACCTCTTCAGCCAATCCTTCTTACCTCTCAACTCAATCAGATCATTTTCAATTTGCAATGCTTTATCCACCAACATAGTATAATTTCCTATGCCCATATAAGAGAGTTTAGTTCGAATATCATAGTGTAATTCGTCTAAAAATCTCTTACATTTTCTCTCCTCTGTATTCACTAACTCAGGTAAAAATCTCAACGGAGCTATGAATTTACAATCATATTCAACCACCGATAAATTTTTCTGCCTTAGGTGAATAAAGTTTCTTTCGTGTTGTGCCCGAAAGGTATCTGGGAAGTACTTTGCAAAGAACTCGTCCTTAAACTTACTTTAGGTCAAAGGTTGATCTACCTGTGTGCTCACCTTAGGAAAAATATCCTCCCACCATTGAGAAGCCTCACCTTCTAGCATAAAGGAAGCAAAAGCCACCTTCTGCCTATCTGACACCGGTAAAACCTCAAAATATTTGCCCACATGCCTAATCCATTGCTCAGCTTCCACCGGATTTGCTGATCCTCTAAAAGACTGAGGTTTAAACTTACGAAACCTCACAAAACAATCCCCTTACATCTCTTTTGCAAATACCCCTCCCTTAGGAACCTCTTGCCTCACCACATCCGGTTCTCTTCTATCCTTTTCCACTAATCTTCTCTGCAAATTAGCAGCCATTTCTTCAACTGCATTCATCCTTTCCAAAGCATGATTAAGAGCCTTTTTCAATTCATAATTCCCACTCTCAGATACTTTCCCTGCTCTACTCGTACTAGCTGCACTATCACCATGTTCCCTTGCAGGAATCACCGACTCAGCTTCCTCCCTCATAAAACTTGGGGGTCTACCACGTCCCATCTGATTCTGAAATCTATCTCTAGCTCTCTCATGACCATGTGTCATCCTCAGACAATGCATTTAAGAATATAATTTATTTAGATCTTTCACTTTTTAAGTTCTCATGTAATCCACAGAATCTTAAAACCTAATGCTTTGATATCAAAATTGTAATGACCCATCCCGGGTTGGCCACCCCCAAGAATGTGTCATTACATTTTGATAGTCCTAGCAGGACACATATATGCAACAATAAATAATACCAACAGAAAATTTTTATTTTAAATCCTCAACAATGGAGATACAAAATTCGATATTAATTTACACATAATATATAAAATGCATGAAAATTTACAAATAAAGTATTTATTTCATTTTCTCAATAGTATGAGGATATTGACACGTACGTGGCTTGCAGAGAATGAATTCATCTGACCCTTAACCTCACCAAACTATTTTTCCTGTTTACTACCAGAAATCATTGTACAATGAGGGGTGACCTTCACAAGCTCAGTGGATTAAATTTACTGAAAGTATTCCAATTTCATAAATAGTCCGGTAATATTTAATCATTTATTTCTCTTATAACCGTATAATAGCATAATGTCTAAACGTTTAATAAATTTCTATCTTATCATATTTTTACATTTTTTCCTCACTGTAACAATCTCTTTGTAAGGCCAATCCAACTATAATTAAATTTACCATAATACCTCACACATCAGCATTTCAATAAATGCAAGCAATAATTAAAGCAGATGTAATGTGTGAATGATTATAATGGGGATGTCTCCCCACCTGCCGACAGGTTATTATTATCTTAGACTGGCTCCTTCCCTGTTCTTTACAGCTTATCCTGACTATCACGGAATTTATTTACAGCATATACCGGCTGTCACGGTGTCCCTTTTAATTCCAACATATACCGGCTGTCACGGTTGTTCAATTAGACTGGCCCCTTCCTGATTCTTTCGGTTATATTATTAAATGTACATGCACATGAACAATAATATGAAATATGCACATGAACAGTAATATACCACCACATGAATTCAAAATGTTTAAAATAATTTTTCGAACTTTTCTCAACTTTTTGCTTAATAAATTTTAATTTTTTCTTCTCCTCATAAGTCACATAAACTTATTCACCAACTAGTCCAAATCTCATTATCATCATCATTAGTAATTCAACTCATCATTCTAATAATATTTCTTTTCACATACATATTTTCTATATGTCCAATATTCATATCCTACATATCAATTTAAATTTTTATCTACCACCAAACATAAGCTCATAAAAATTTTAATATTGTTGCTAAACATTTTAATTTTTTTTCTAGATTACTTAAAGTAAATTCAACTCACCAAGTAGCACTTAAAGCTACACGCGGATTACTTCCTTGCCTTTCCTGTTCCCCTCAGGAATTTTCTACGGTCGCTATTCGTCCACACCTTACATAATATTAGTATTAAATTTCTAATTATTTCTTAAATTCTTCATAAACCGCACCCTTTGCAAATTCCCACTTTGACTTCGGGAAATTTTATAAATGCTAAATTTCAAAAATAAATATTATGTTATTACCTTATATTTTTCCAATAGCTTATTGTAAGATTTCCACTGTAAACCCCTTAAAAATTTTGCTATTTCAATCTTTCTTTCGGTCCTCAAATATTTAGAGAAACGGAGTAATGGAAAAAAAACTCAACAAGTGTGCTAAGTGATACTGTTGAGTTCACGGAAATCCATATATATACTAAGTTGCTGCATGAAATTTCTGTAGCAACTTCTTTGGTGGAATTGGCAATCTCTCTAAGCTTGCCACCTTAGGGACACTTGTTGGCACTCCCTTGTCTCCCTTTACACTTGTTAACAGTAAATCAAATTGGCAGCAGATGCCACCTGCTGCCACGTTTTACTGTTTATTTTGATTTTTTTTTTACTTTTACTTTACTTTTTTTCCTGCCTTCTGGAACAGTAACGCCCAGTGAGGTTTGTTTTTTTTTATTATTATTATTTTATTTTTAAGTTTGTCTCCTTAACCTTTTGTCTTCTCCAAACTTTTCCATTCTTTTGAGACATTCAAATACTAATAAACCTTTCACATAGACTTTATTTTAAATTTCATGTCATATTTATTAAATTACTTATTTACCCTTATTTTACAAATACGGGTATTACAATTCTACCCACCTTACAAAAATTTCGTCCTCGAAATTTCCTTTTCTAAAATCAAGAAAAGAGTTGGGGGAAATTCTTCTTCATTCTTGCTTCATTCTCCCATATGACTTCTTCAACGTCTTTATTTCGCCATAATACTTGAATCAAAGAAACGAATTTATTGCGCAATACATGTTCCTTTTTGTTTAGACCTCTGACTGGTGCTAGCATAAAAGTCAAATCTTCCTGAATTTCTATTGCCTGATTCGAGATACTATGGGAGTCATCATGTAAGTACTTTCTCAATAGTGACACATGAAAAACATTATATAATTGCTTTAATTCTGGAGGCAGATTCAAACGATATGCTACTGGTCTGATTTTCTCGATCACCTCAAACGGACCCACAAATCTCGTGCTCAGATTTCTCTTCTTCTTAAATCTCAACACTCCCTTCCACGGAGATATTTTCAAGAATACCCAATCACCAACTTGGAACTTAAGAGATCGTCTTCTTTTATCAATATATCCTTTCTGTCTATTCTGAGCTGCTATGAGGTTCTCCCTAACCAGTTTGATCATCTCAATAGTCAAGTCTATCATTTCCGGGCCATATATCTTTGTCTCTCCAACTTCTTTCCAACATACTGGAGTTCTGCACCTTCTACCATACAAAGCCCCGAAATGTGTCATCCCAATACTAGTTTGATACTGGTTATTGTATGCAAACTCGATCAAAGGTAACTAAGCATCCCAACTTACTGAGAAGCTTAGTACACTTGTCTTTAGCATGTCTTATAGTATTCTAATAATTCTCTCCGTTTGCCCATTAGTTTGTGGATGAAAGGCTGTACTAAATTGTAATTGAGTACCCATAGCTTCTTGGAAACCCCTCCAAAATTTAGAGGTAAATCTTGAATCTCTATCTGATAGGATACTCAAGGGTACTCCATATAATTTCACTATCTCTGTCACATACAACTCTGCCAACTTTTCTAGACTCCAAGTAGTCTTAATAGAAAGAAAATATGAAGACTTAGAAAGTCTATCTACTATAACCCATACAGCGTTATGTCCCCTCTGGGTATGGAGAAGACCGGAGACAAAATCCTTGCTCACATTCTCCCATGACCACTCAGGTATTGGAAGAGGTTGTAATAAACCTGCTGGATGTTTATTTTTAGCCTTCACTTGCTGGTAAATCAAACATTTAGGAATATATTCTACTACATCATTCTTTATCCCTGACCACCAATAATTCTGTTTCAACCCCCTGTACATTTTATTATTACCCGGATGCATGGAATATACCAAATCATGAGCCTCTCTTAGTATCTTCTTCCTCATCTCCACAGCATTAGGAACACAAACTTGTTGCCCCAATACTAATATACCATCTTCTCCAATTCTAAACTTGGTTGGCTTCCCACTCAACACTTCCTGCCTGATTTTCTTTATTCCCTCATCTTTACCCTGCAGCTATAATAAACGATCAATAATAGGAGATTGTATCACCATATTTGCCATTAACACTCCTCTATCATTGACACTTAATTGCATCCTCATTCTTCTTAATTCTATCATCAGGCTAGTATTATGACATCCAATAACAGCTAATCTCCATGTAACCTTTCTACTCAATGCGTCAGCTACTACATTAGCATTTCCTGGATGATAATGAATTGAACAGTCATAATCACAAATCAATTCCATCCACCTCCTCTGCCTCAAATTCAATTCCTTCTGAGTTGGTAAATGCATCAAACTTTTATGATCAGTAAAACTTTTACACTTAGCTCCATATAGATACGCGTCCGAAATCTTCGCTGCCTTCGGTGTCAAGTGCGATGTGCCTTTAGATTTTTAATTTTAGGAGTACATATATTTGCTTCTACCTCATTTTTAGCCGTCATTGTGTATGTCTAAGAGAGATCTAGAAAGAGAGAGAGAGAGAGATAAAGAAAGAAAGATTAGTGGGGATCCATGCTAGAATTTCTACTAATTTGTTTGCATACAAGAGAGAAAACGGTATAATATTACTCTATTATTACTACTTGTTACGTTTTCCAAATATATTGTTTTAGAATGCATGTCTTTAGTAGGTTATTCCTTGTGGACAAGTTATACTCCCAAAGAAATTATTAAAGCACCAATATTTGATTTATATTATATATAAAAGTATGAATATAATGTAAAATATTCGTTTGACAAAAATATATTTAGGTAATAATTATTTTATACATTAAAACAAACTTTTACAAAAATTTATCACTGTACTTGTAAAACTGATATGCAGTGGAATAGCGGATACTTATCGATTCAATTTGAAAACTTTTAGTATTTGGACTCCTCTCCAGTTCTTTATGCTTCAATCTCACCGGAGGTCAAACATGAAACCATAATGAAGGAAATCACGTTTTTGTCACAACCCAAAAACCTTTATGTCTTTCTAAAGGTAGAAGATGATGTTTCTCTCTCTAAGGTTTTTTTCCCTCTCAAATAATCAATTGTTCGATGGCCATTTTCTTTCTGGATATATATATATATATATTGTGTGTGTGTATATATATATATATATATATATACACACACACATACACACGACCTGAAAATGCAAAGTAGTTATAGGCATTCGAATTCAAAAGTTGCAAAAATTCCTATAATGCAAAGTAGTGGATTGCTCAACACACGCTCGGCTCCATGTCTCCTAGGCTGAGCATATAGATTGCTCCACACATGCTCGACTCCATATCTCCTAGGCTGAGCATATGGATTGTTCTACACATGCTTAGCTCAAATGTCTCCTAGGCCGAGTATATAGATGGCTCCTCACATGCTCGGCCCAATGTCTCTAAGGCCTAGCATATAGATTGCTCCACATATGCTTGGCTCAATGTCTCCTAAATCAAGCATATGGATTGCTCCATACATGCTCGAATCCATGTCTCCTAGGTCAAGCATATGGATTGCTCCACACATGCTCGGCTCCATATCTCCTAGGCCAAGCATATGGATTGCTCTACACATGCTTGGCTCAAATGTCTCCTAGGCTGAGCATATTGACGGCTCCTCACATGCTCGACCCAGTGTCTCCTAAACCAAGCATATGGACTACTCCTCGTTCGCTCGGCTCGACACCACCGAGGGTCGGCAGATTGATTGCCCCTTTACTAAGACCGAATCCTGCGAAACTTCCTTGAGCACATAAATGTACTTAAGGAAGTGGGAGGCCTCTGATACAGCCTAAAAAACACTTCTATATCTATATCTAAATTCCCTCACTTGAATTAATTTGTAGGAATTTAACTTAAACTGAAATATTTGTTGTGTGTTTGAGATAATTCTGTTTATTCGGTTATTGAGGTGAAAATTTGCATTACCATTTACGATTCCTTGCTTTGATTTCTACGTCTGAAAGCTATTATGATGTTGATTTTCACGTATATTTGACCGGAAACTTGCTAATTTTACTGGTATCTGATTGGGTCCTAGAAAAAAGAGACTACATGTAAGCTTATCTTTGAATTTTCTTTTATGTGATTTGGAATATAATTAACTGCATTTTTTTTTCCACATTTGATTCATCAAACAGGTTTGTTTTTATTTTATTTTTTACTTTTTAGTATTAAATTTTTGGTTCTTGGTTTTGTTTTATGTTATTTTCATCTATAAAAAAAAAATCAATTATGATTTCACAATACCGTCTAGTTTGGGATTTTTGAATTCTTTTCACCGGAATCATTTTATGCTTGTGACATTATGCTATTTTGACATTTTTATATCCTTGTGTTTAGAATGCTAATATGCTTTTTTGCCTGAAGTAAGTTACTTGAGATTTGTATCAACATTAGTTACGGAAGTCGGTAGTTATCAAATTTTTTTTTTTCTTTTCATTTTAAAGAATGGGTCAATAGTTAATTATTTTTATTTGAGCATCTTCTAACTTAAAAAATTATTAAATTTATATCCATTCAAACATTGGGAATATGGTGTAATGGGATATAAATATAACATGAAGATAATCTAATAATGCAAACAACAATTAATTCATGTAAATATAACCTTTATATTTCACAAATTAAGTTTGAGTCATTGGTGGCAAGAATAATCTTGCAATCATGTTTTGTTCTCAAACTGTAATCGAATTGAACTGAGTTGAGTTATTCTATTTCAATGTTTAGTTCGTCACATTGAATTAACATTTTCAACAAAATTTTAGTGTTTGGTTCACAAATTTACTAATTAAAATTAAAGTGTAAAGCATTGTAAAAGACCAAAATAACCCTTTTGCTAATAACATACCTACACATATAAGGAGGTTAGAGGCTTTCCTTGTTGCATGATTTTTTCTTTTTTGACACAGCAAAACACCGTAATTTTATTTATTATGGTCAACTATACATGACAAGTTAATATTTACATGTTGGGAATTGGGGATTTGGGACATATCTGTACCGACAAGTACAATGATAGTTCAGTTAGTAAGACATTATAATTTACAACAGAACAAATCAAGGGCACCCTAGAATTGGATTATTCTTTTAATTTTGCTTTCAACTTTCCTTTTCATAAATGGGTCCAAAAGAATATTTTACAAGAATATCTAGAGGAATCAAAAGTTATCCCTATGAAATAGTAACCGGTAAAATTACTTTTTATGCTTGATATAATTAGTGTTTACATTATCTGTAATAATTGAGGTATAAAATTCTAAAAAAAGAAAGTGATTAAGGAATAATCAATAAGTAATAAGAAAATAATATTTTCAAAAAGATTTTATATGATGTGACATAATCTTAACCTTAAAATGAGATTTGATGGTTAAAATGTTACAACTTTTGTACGTTTACCACACAAAATTGAGAGAACCAAAATCAATTCGTCCCCTTCTTTTATGCCTTTGTTTTAAGCCACTCATAATGTACAAATACAGGTTGACCATGCAGAAACCATAGACCTCGTTCCTCTCTAATTTTAGAAAGCACTAAAACTCCCTATAAAACCCTCCCATGTATCCCCATTTTTACTCAACTGAGCAACAAATAAAAGGGCCATTCTTCAGTTTCCATATCCTTCTCTCCATTCTGGGTCCTTTCCTTCCTTTGAAAAAGAGGTCATTGCATCAGAGGAAGGGGTCCAACAAATTAAAATATAAACATGAAAGGCAAGGTAGTTGTGTCAGTTTTTTCTATCCTCCTGGTGGTTGGTGTCGCCATCGGTTGCGTGGCTCTTGTTAACAGAAGTCATGACGATAAATTGACGCCCCAAGCGAAAGCAGTGACAAACATTTGTCAACCAACTAGCTACAAGGATGAATGCATGAAGAGCCTCTCAAATGTGAACAACCTCGACCCCAAGGAGATGATTAAAATGGCCGTGGTAGCCACCCAACAGGCCGTCAAGAAAGCCCATGACTTCACCAATGGCATCATTGCCGAGAAGCTCGCTGGTAAAGACGACAAAGACTCGGCAAAGAGGGCATTGGAGTATTGCAAGCAGATGTTGGATTCGGCAGAACAAGATCTCCAGGATTTCTTAGAAGCGGTTGGTAATAACGATCAGAACTTGAGCGAAAAGTTCTACGATCTCTGGAGTTGGGTGAGCTCCACCTTTGCTTACCAACAATCTTGCCTAGACGATATTTGGGAGGAGGATTTGTTCAAAATGATGAGCGAAGGCATGCTTGATGCACACAAACTGACAAGCAATTCCATGGCTATCGTCAAGAGCATGAGTGACATCTTATCTTCCTTTGGTTTGAAGCTCAACTTCACCTTGACTAGCCCTGCTCCCACCTCTCGTCGTCTCCTTCAGATCGGACATGATGGTTTCCCCACCTGGTTGTCAGGTGCTGACCGTAAGCTTTTGGCGGCAGATGAAGGGGTGAACCACGCCGGGATTAAACCAAATGCAGTTGTGGCTCAAGATGGCAGTGGACAATTCAAGACCATTGCTGCAGCTCTTGCTGCTTATAACCCACCCAAAAAAGCCACAGGCAAGGAAAGATACATTATCTACATTAAGGCTGGAGTCTACCACGAGCAACTTACCATTCAGAAAAATCAGATTAATGTGTTCATCTATGGGGACGGCTCAGAGAAGACCATTATCACTAACAACAAGAGTGTCAAACTCAACAATCTTCGCACCTCCGAGACAGGAACACTTAGTAAGTTATATTTTTCTTTTTAAGTATATACTTCCATATTTTTTTTTGTATACTCCTAAGAAATAAGTTATGTTGGTAAAAACAAGAATTCGTGGAAGTGACTCGAGATTTAATTGAACCACGCACACAAGTGAACAAACAAGAATTACTTTGTTCGACACAATCTTATCTACATCTATAGAGAGAATAAACTCGTATTTTCGTTCCTTACCATGAAAGAAATACAAGAAAATTACATTGAATTTTTATTCCATAAAAACCCTTGTACACCCTCTCTCAACCCAAAGAACATTATCTACTATTTAGTCTTGTGTATTGCTATCATATTCCCAATGTGTATGTGTGTGTATATATATAGCCACCCAAAACTTTTTCCTCAAGATACTTAGTATGCAAGTAAAAAAAACCTTCTATTCAAGTATTTTGCTAACCAAGATACTTGGTTTTCAAGCTAGAAAAAACTTTCTACTCAACTATTTTGTCTATTAAACTTCTAGGTCCCATAACAAGAATATGAATCATATCCTAACAAATTACAATAACAATTAAATAATTCATATATGTATATTAACACGATTGATTGAAAATTAGATCTATCATATTTCACAATTTTAGAAAATATATGTACGGATTCAAAATCTTAACTACTTAATAAATTCTAAAATCACGGTGTGCAGGAGTATTTGGAGCGGGTTTCATGGTCAAATGGATAGGATTCCAAAACACTGCAGGTCCAAAAGGGGAACAAGCTGTGGCTCTTCAACTTCAAAGTGACAAGTCGGTAATCTTCAATTGCAGGTTAGATGGTTTCCAAGACACCTTGTACGTCAACAGTGGACGTCAATTCTACCGTAACTGCGTTATCTCGGGTACAGTTGACTTCATCTTCGGTATGAGCGGCACTGTCATCCAAAACTCCGAGATCATTGTCAGGAACGGAGATAAAGGCCAGAAGAACACGGTGACCGCAGACGGTAAAAAGGATGCTAGCTCATTAGGAGGCATTGTCATCCAGAACAGCAGGATCGTCCCTGACGAGGCGCTTTCAGCTGCGAAGCTCACCACCAAATCCTTCTTGGGCAGGCCTTGGAAGCAGCTCTCCACTGCGGTGATCATTGACACTGAGATCGGTGATTTCATTGATCCCACTGGATGGATGATCTGGGAAGGAAAGAGTTACGAACGAACTTGCCAAGTGAAGGAGTTCAGGAACAAAGGCCCTGGTGCTAAAACCGATATGAGGGTTAAGTGGGCCCAGATTGTCACAGACCCCAAGCAGATTTTGAATTTCACTGCTAAGAATTTCCTTGGACTTACACGTGAACCTTGGTTGGATGGAACTGGGGTGCCCTTCACTCTTGAGTTACAATGAACAAATATTGAAAACAAAATTTAGTAATGAAGCCTTTGATCAACAAGGGAAAGACATATACATTTCACAAATTTATACGTATATGTATTTCCATCCAACATGTGCTGAATTTTGAGTTTGTTTATTCTTGTGACTAATTGTGTTTAGTGTACTAAACATTTTCTCTCTTTGAAGGCTCTCACTTCTCCTACTAACCTATTATTGTCCTAACTAATACTTTCACAGTATTAATAATATTTACCATATTTATATCTGAATACGACGTCTAGTACCTATGTATGTATGTATGTATGTATATACATACATATATATAAAGCATAAGGGTAATGTTATTTTAACACCTAAAAAACGTAATATTCTAGACTAATGAGGGATCGTGGCTTTTAAGGATACCATCAATGTACCTCGCATTCCATCCTCCCGTTCACTATCTTTGAAAAGTTCCTAAAGAGAGAATGCAAGGCATCCTGCCATAATTAAGACCACCATGCTATATCGCAAACTTTGACATGCGTTAACGTTTCATTAGTCAAGATGTCTAATAAATATCGAGTACAAATGATCCACTAACAAAAATACTAATGTTTGGAATGATGATGATATGATAAATTCTTAGTTAAACTCTATCTACTAATGGACTATAGATCAAATCGATCATGTTTTAGAAAGGGAATTTTTTTTTTTTTGCATAAACCAAGTTCATTGAGATACCTGAATAAAAAATAGCTCTCACCATTGGATTGCATAAGAAGAGAAAAGAAAGAAAATTTCTTTTCATCCATTGGTAAATTTTTTTTTTTAAGAATTTAATCAAAAAATATACACACGAGGAAAGAGAAAAGAGATAATTACATATAAAACTGAATGCACACATCATCATCAAAATAATACTCAACTTTTAAAACTACGAAATGATACGTAAAAATGTTTTTATCCATGTATCTTGGTCTACGTAAGAATTTCCTACATTAATTTGTTATCAAGTGGTCATTTTCTAATTTTTTTAAATTCTGACCTATATCAGTAAATGGAAATAAGTTGTGAAGATCTAGTTGGATAGTTAAAACCCGAAACTCATGAACGACTCAATAATTATGCGGATAGCTCAGGCCCTGGTCGTTAAGTCAGAGAAGTAAGGGAAATGTTGGAAGAGTACAAGCACCTTTCCAAGATATGGAGCAAAATGAAAGGACTTAAGATTCCTAAGAAGGGTGAAATGAGTGCCTTGTTGCAAAATATGAATGCGTAAAACATTAGCAAGGTCCTCCCACCACAAATGCTTAAACAAATTGGTGGAATGGGTGGCTTGTAGGACTTGATGAAGTAAATGGGAATGCTCGGAGGTGGAGACAAGTAAACTGCAATGGTGACTTTAGAGCACCGCTATAGAAACCCTCATTTTTTCCATCATTGGATACGAATGTATCTGTTCTTGATGGGTTCAAGAACCAAAACTAACATTCTATCAATGCAATGCACAGCACATGGTGTCCAAAATAAATTACTGCTTTTCTCTTCAAGCATTTTCCCCAGAGTCTTGAAACTGGCAGTATTCTTGGTGATCACCTGTGATGGAAGTAAAGAAGAAAACAGCTTAGCAGCCTGCTAATCAAGTTTACTTAAAAGGAGACACTCCAAATAAGAAAAAAAACAAGAAGTTCACCTGGACTATATTTTCCTCTCCAATCTCTTCCATCACTTTGTCCAAACACTTGTAAAGGTTTGCAGCATCTTCTATGATATCAATGGCATCAATGGAAGGATGAAAATACACACCACGAGGGCAAGAGGCCAGAAAGTTAATTAACGTCCTACCTTGTGCATCATTCCAGCTATCAGCCATGATGGAACAACCAGTAATTGCCCACGATTCTTTAAACTCTGCTAAATACTCCTTAACGGTAGCAATCTCATCTTGAAGAAATTGGCCAGATATAAGTCGGCTTAAAGGGCCTTGCAAGCCCTGCCCATTATGGCTAACCAACTCCAACATTTTATGGAAATATGGAGAGTTTGCTGCATTTGAAGGGACTCTAGCATGATAAAAGAATTTTCAGATAGCAGATATCACTTCCTTGTGAGTTTTCTTCTCAAAAGCCATCTTTGGTTTCACTTGCTTCAAGTGTGATGTATGGCTTTTGTGTGACTTCAGGAAGACAGAATCTAATCTTGATCTTTTGAGTAGTGGTTCGGCAACACTGATGCTACTACCAGGGGACCTACCCTTGACACTATTTCTGATGTCGCTATCTGAAACTTTATCATCAGTAGCTAGCATGTCCTTATTTATACGCTGCAAAAACCCTTCCTCCTGCTCTTCGTTTTCATTATCTGAGTGCATGTAGAAAGCAGATATCTCCTTAGTATCAGGTTTCCTGTGCCTTCTACCAGTACGGTGCCATTTCATGTTCTCCTTAATTTTGAGATATACATCCTTAGATGCTGTTTAAACCGATTTATGTCCCCACTAATTATTTTTTCACAATAATTGCACTTTACCCTTTTCTTCCTTTCATCTTGAGCGACACAATGATCCCAACCAGGGTCTACATATCCTAATGATCGAAGAGGGCCATATCTTACAATTAAAATCTTATCACCTATCACTTCTTGCCTTTGTGTTTAAAACCAGGAGGTGCTTCTGTGTCATCATACTCAATAGAGTGGAAAGCCAAAGATGCTTGTTCATACTCGGACTGTCTCTGTTTCCGACCAGAACGACATCCATCTAGGTTTTTTCTCATTTTCAAGCATACTTCGTCCGAAACCTTTTCACATTAACTTCTAGCTAAATGTTGTTTCAATTTGAATATTCCGCCACTTATTATTTTCCCGCAATAATTGCATTTAACCTTTTTCTTCCTTTCATCTTGAGCAACACCACGCTCCCATCCACGGTCAACATATCCTGTGGACCGAAGTGGGGCCATCTCTTCAACCATTTGTTGGGTAATGGTAGCGTGGCAGCAGCAACTTTATATTATTTGGCTGTTATAAGATAGAAAGAAAAACTAAAACAAATAAACAGCTATAAGAAATAAAAAAAAAAAAAAAAAGTTTATAAATCAGCTCAAGACATTTAAATTGGGGTTACTAGATTTTTCGGATTTGTTAATAGCCTTGAGTTTTGAGTTACTTCTACTTGGTATGAAAATATTCAACTCCGTGTAAAATGTCACTTATTAGTAGTTTATATGGTGCATATTGTTAGATTGGTGTAATTGGTGTTCAATAATTAGCTTGTGTGCATATTACAAAACAAGAATTATGTTCGATCGACAACGACTTTGACGATCTAATAAAGAGGGATAAGATGCACAAAATTAATGATCCTAAGCCACCTCTAAATTAATCCCCAAAGACCGATCAACCATTGCAATTAACCACCATCTAAATTCCATGCAAAACAACATAATCCTAATTTTAGAAATTAGCCATATAAAACCCTCCACGCATGCACCCTTACGGTTCCATTAATCCAATTTCTCTCTGATCCTAGCTCCTTTCTTTCTTTCCCTTATAGGATCAGTTATCAGAGATAGAAAGAGTGTTAAGAAATGTAATGACTCATCCTGGGTTGGTCACCTCCGAGAATGTGTCGTTACATTTTGAGAATTCTAACACGACACATATATGCAACAGTAAATAATACCAACAGAAATTTTTCATTCTAAATCCTCAACAGTGGAGATACAAAATTCGATATTAATTTATACATAATATATAAAATACATGAATATTTACAAATAAATTATTTATTTCATTTTCTCAATAGTCTAAGGATATTGACACGTACGTGGCTTACAGAGAATAAATCCATCTGACCCTTAACCTCACCAGACTATCTGTCCTGTTTGCTACTTGAATCATTGTACAACGAGGGGTGAGCTTCACAAGCTCAGTGAATTAAATTTACTAAAAGTATTCCAATTTCATAAATAGTTTGGTAATATTTAGTCATTTATTTCTCCTATAACTGTATAATAGCATAATGTCTAAACGTTTAATAAATTTCTATCTTATCATATTTCTACATCTTTTCCTCACTGTAACAATCTCTTTGTAAGGCCAATCCGACTATAATTAAATTTACCATAATATCTAACACATCAGCATTTCAATAAATGCAAGCAATAATTAAAACAGATGCAATGCGTGAATGATTATGATGGAGACGTCTCCCCACGTGCCGACATGTTATTATTATCTTAGACCGGCCCCTTCTGGTTCTTTATAGCTTATCCTGGCTGTCACGGAATTTATTTACATCATATACCGACTGTCACGGTTGTTCCATTAGACCGGCTCCTTCCCGGTTCTTTCGGTTATATTATTAAATGCACATGCACATGAACAATAATATGAAATATGCACATGAACAATAATATACCACCACATGAATTCAAAATGTTTAAAATAATTTTTCGGTCTTTCCTCAACTTTTTGCTTAATAAATTTTAATTTTTTCTTCTCCTCATAAGTCACATAAACTTATTTACCAACTAGTCCAAATCTCTTTATCATCATCATTTGTAATTCAACTCATCATTCTAATAATATTTCTTTTCATATACAATTTTCTATGTGCCCAATATTCATATCCTACATATCAATTTAAATTTTTATCTACCACCAAGCATAAGCTAATAAAATTTTTAATATTGTTACTAAATATTTTAATTTTTTTTTCTAGATTACTTAAAGTAAATTCAACTCACCAAGTAGCACTTAAAGCTACTCGTGGATCACTTCCTTGCCTTTCCTGTTCCCCTCAGGAATTTCCTCCGATCGCTGTTCGTCCACACCTGACATAATATTAGTATTAAATTTCTAATTATTTCTTAAATTCTTCATAAACCACACCCTTTGCAAATTCCCACTTTGACTTTTGGGAAATTTCATAAATGCTAATTTTCAAAAATAAAATATTTAGCAGCCATTTCTTCTCTGCAAATTAGCAGCCATTTCTTCAACTGCATTCATCATCTCCAAAGCACGATTAAGAGCCTTTTTCAATTCATAATTCCTACTCTCAGATACTTTCCTTGCTCTACTCGTACTAGCTGCACTATCACCATGTTCCCTTGCAGGAATCACCGACTCAGCTTCCTCCCTCATAAAACTTGGGGGTCTACCACTTCCCATCTGAATCTGAAATCTATCTCTAGCTCTCTCACGACCATGTGTCATCCTTAGACAATGCATTTAAGAATATAATTTATTTAGATCTTTCACTTTTTAAGTTCTCATGCAATCCACAGAATCTTAAAACCTAATGCTTTGATACCAAAATTGTAATGACCCATCCCGGGTTGGCCACCCCCGAGAATGTGTCATTACATTTTGATAGTCCTAGCAGGACACATATATGCAACAATAAATAATACCAACAGAAAATTTTTATTTTAAATCCTCAACAATGGAGATACAAAATTCGATATTAATTTACACATAATATATAAAATGCATGAATATTTACAAATAAAGTATTTATTTCATTTTCTCAATAGTCTGAGGATATTGACATGTATGTGGCTTACAGAGCATGAATTCATCTGACCCTTAACCTCACCAAACTATTTTTCCTGTTTGCTACCTGAAATCATTGTACAATAAGGGGTGACCTTCACAAGCTCAGTGGATTAAATTTACTAAAAGTATTTCAATTTCATAAATAGTCCGGTAATATTTAATCATTTATTTCTCTTATAACTGTATAATAGCATAATGTCTAAACGTTTAATAAATTTCTATCTTATCATATTTTTACATTTTTTCCTCACTGTAACAATCTCTTTGTAAGGCCAATCCAACTATAATTAAATTTACCATAATACCTCACACATCAGCATTTCAATAAATGCAAGCAATAATTAAAGCAGATGTAATGCGTGAATGATTATAATGGGGACATCTCCCCACCTGCCAACAGGTTATTATTATCTTAGACTGGCTCCTTCCCGGTTCTTTACAGCTTATCCTGACTATCACGGAATTTATTTACAGCATATACCGGCTGTCACGGTGTCCCTTTTAATTCCAACATATACCGGCTGTCACGGTTGTTCAATTAGACTGGCCCCTTCCTGATTCTTTCGGTTATATTATTAAATGCACATGCACATGAACAATAATATGAAATATGCACATGAACAGTAATATACCACCACATGAATTCAGAATGTTTAAAATAATTTTTCGGTCTTTTCTCAACTTTTTGCTTAATAAATTTTAATTTTTTCTTCTCCTCATAAGTCACATAAACTTATTCACCAACTAATCCAAATCTCATTATCATCATCATTAGTAATTCAACTCATCATTCTAATAATATTTCTTTTCACATACAAATTTTCTATATGTCCAATATTCATATCCTACATATCAATTTAAATTTTTATCTACCACCAAGCATAAGCTAATAAAAAATTTAATATTGTTACTAAATATTTTAATTTTTTTCTATATTACTTAAAGTAAATTCAACTCACCAAGTAGCACTTAAAGCTACTCGTGGATTACTTCCTTGCCTTTCCCGTTCCCCTCAGGAATTTTCTCCGGTCGCTGTTCGTCCACACCTTACATAATATTAGTATTAAATTTCTAATTATTTCTTAAATTCTTCATAAACTACACCCTTTGCAAATTCCCACTTTGACTTCGGGAAATTTTATAAATGCTAAATTTCAAAAATAAATATTATGTTATTACCTTATATTTTTCCAATAGCTTATTGTAAAATTTCCACTGTAAACCCCTTAAAAATTTTGCTATTTCAATCTTTCTTTCGGTCCTTAAATATTTAGAGAAACGGAGTAGTGGAAAGAAAACTCAACAAGTGTGCTAAGTGATACTGTTGAGTTCACGGAAATCCATATATATACCAAGTTGCTGCATGAAATTTCTGCAGCAACTTCTTTGGTGGAATTGGCAATCTCTCTAAGCTTGCCACCTTAGGGACACTTGTTGGCACTCCCTTGTCTCCTTTTACACTTGTTAACAGTAAATCAAATTGGCAGCAGGTGCCACCTGCTGCCACGTTTTACTGTTCATTCTGATTTTTTTTTTTTTTTACTTTTACTTTACTTTTTTTCCTGCCTTCTGGAACAGTAACGTCTAGTGAGGTTTGTTTTTTTTAATTATTATTATTTTATTTTTACGTTTGTCTCCTTCACCTTTTGTCTTCTCCAAACTTTTCCAATCTTTTGAGACATTCAAATACTAATAAACCTTTCACATAGACTTTATTTTAAATTTCATGTCATATTTATTAAATTACTTCTTTACCCTTTTTTTACAAATACGAGTATTACAATTCTACCCACCTTACAAAAATTTCTTCCCTGAAATTTCCTTTTCTAAAATCAAGAAAAGAGTTGGGGGAAATTCTTCTTCATTCTTGCTTCATTCTCCCATATGACTTCCTCAACGTCTTTATTTCGCCATAATACTTGAATCAAAGAAATGATTTTATTGCGCAACACATGTTCCTTTCTGTTTAGGACCTCTGACTGGTGCTAGCATAAAAGTCAAATCTTCCTGAATTTCTGTTGCCTGATTCGAGATACTATGGGAGTCATCATGTAAGTACTTTCTCAACAATGATACATGAAAAACATTATATAATTGCTTTAATTCTGGAGGCAGATTCAAACGATATGCTACTGGTCTGATTTTCTCGATCACCTCAAACGGACCCACAAATCTCGTGCTCAGATTTCTCTTCTTCTTAAATCTCAACACTCCCTTCCACGGAGATATTTTCAAGAATACCCAATCACCAACTTGGAACTTAAGAGGTCGTCTTATTTTATCAGTATATCCTTTCTGCCTATTCTGAGCTGCTATGAGGTTCTCCCTAACCAGTTTGATTATCTCAATAGTTAAGTCTATCATTTTCGGGCCATATATCTTTGTCTCTCCAACTTCTTCCCAGCATACTGGAGTTCTGTACCTTCAACCATACAAAGCCCCGAAAGGTATCATCCCAATACTAGTTTGATACTGGTTATTGTATGCAAACTCGATCAAAGGTAAATAAGCATCCCAACTTACTGAGAAGCTTAGTACACTTGTCTTTAGCATGTCTTATAGTATTCTGATAATTCTCTCCGTTTGCCCATTAGTTTGTGGATGAAAGGCTATACTAAATTGTAATTGAGTACCCATAGCTTCTTGGAAACCCCTCCAAAATTTAGAGGTAAATCTTGAATCTCTATCTGATAGGATACTCAAGGGTACTCCATATAATTTCACTATCTCTGTCACATAAAACTCTGCCAACTTTTCTAGACTCCAAGTAGTCTTAATAGAAAGAAAATATGAAGACTTAGAAAGTTTATCTACTATAACCCATACAGTGTTATGTCCCCTCTGGGTATGGGGAAGACCAGAGATAAAATCCATGCTCACATTCTCCCATGACCACTCAGGTATTGGAAGAGGTTGTAATAAACCTGCTGGATGTCTATTTTTAGCCTTGACTTACTGATAAATCAAACATTTAGAAATATATTCTGTTACATCATTCTTCATCCCTGACCACCAATAATTCTATTTCAACCCCCTGTACATTTTATTATTACCCGAATGCATGGAATATACCAAATCATGAGCCTCTCTTAGTATCTCCTTCCTCATCTCCACAGCATTAGGAACACAAACTTGTTGCCCCAATACTAATATACCATCTTCTCCAATTCTAAACTTGGTTGGCTTCCCACTCAACACTTCTTGCCTGATTTTCTTTATTCCCTCATCTTTACCCTGCAGCTATAATAAACGATCAATAATAGGAGATTGTATCACCATATTTGCCATTAACACTCCTCTATCATTGACACTTAATTGCATCCTCATTCTTCTTAATTCTATCATCAGGCTAGTATTATGACATCCAATAACAGCCAATCTCCATGTAACCTTTCTACTCAATGCGTCAGCTACTACATTAGCATTTCCTGGATGATAATGAATTGTACAGTCATAATCATAAATCAATTCCATCCACCTCCTCTGCCTCAAATTCAATTCCTTCTGAGTTGGTAAATGCATCAAACTTTTATGATCAGTAAAAATTTCACACTTAGCTCCATATAGATACGCGTCCGAAATCTTCACTGCCTTCGGTGTCAAGTGCGACGTGCCTTTAGATTTTTAATTTTAGGAGTACATATATTTGCTTCTACCTCATTTTTAGCTGTCATTGTGTATGTCTAAGAGAGATCTAGAGAGAGAGAGAGAGAGAGAGAGAGATAAAGAAAGAAAGATTAGTGGGGATCCATGCTAGAATTTCTACTAATTTGTTTGCATACAAGAGAGAAAACGGTATAATATTACTCTATTATTAGTACTTGTTACGTTTTCCAGATATGCAATGGTGTGTTAGATTACGTCTTTGTATCATTGCATAATTCTTTCTGTGGGAAAAAATTATCTATATATATATATATATATATATATATATAGACACACACACACACACACGGAATCATGTGCCTACGCATGCTACTAGTATTTTGAGGGATATATTTTTTTAGAATGCATGTCTTTAGTAGGTTATTCCTTGTGGACAAGTTATACTCCCAAAGAAATTATTAAAGCACCAATATTTGATTTATATTATATATAAAAGTATGAATGTAATGTAAAATATTCATTTGACAAAAATATATTTATGTAATAATTATTTTATACATTAAAACAAACTTTTACAAAAATTTATTATTATACTTGTAAAACTGATATGCAGTGGAATAGCGTATACTTATCGATTCAATTTGAAAACTTTTAGTATTTGGACTCCTCTCCAGTTATTTATGCTTCAATCTCACCGGAGGTCAAACATGAAACTAGAATGAAGGAAATCGCGTTTTTGTCACAACCCAAAAACCTTTATGTCTTTCTAAATGTAGAAGATGATGTTTCTCTCTCTAAGGTTTTTTTCCCTCTCAAATAATCAATTGTTCGATGGCTATTTTCTTTCTGGATATATATATATATATATATATATACACACACACACACACACACACACGACCTAAAAATGCAAAGTAGTTATAGGCATTTGAATTCAAAAGTTGCAAAAATTCCTATAATGCAAAGTAGTTGATTGCTCCACACACGCTCGGCTCCATGTCTCCTAGGCTGAGCATATAGATTGCTCCACACATGCTCAACTCCATATCTCCTAGGCTGAGCATATGGATTGTTCTACACATGCTTAGCTTAAATGTCTCCTAGGTCGAGTATATAGATGGCTCCTCACATGCTCGGCCCAATGTCTCTAAGGCCTAGCATATAGATTGCTCCACATATGCTTGACCCAATGTCTCCTAAATCAAGCATATGAATTGCTCCACACATGCTCGACTCCATGTCTCCTAGGTCAAGCATATGGATTGCTCCACACATGCTCGGCTCCATGTCTCTTAGGCTGAGCATATGGATTGCTCCACACATGCTCGGCTCCATATCTCCTAGGCCAAGCATATGGATTGCTCTACACATGCTCGGCTCAAATGTCTCCTAGGCTGAGCATATTGACGGCTCCTCACATACTTGGTCCAGTGTCTCCTAAACCGAGCATATGGACTACTCCTCGTTCGCTCGGCTCGACACCACCAAGGGTCGGCAGATTGATTGCCCCTTTACTGAGACCGAATCCTGTGAAACTTCCTTGAGTACATAAATGTACTTAAGGAAGTGGGAGGCCTCTGATACAGCCTAAAAAACACTCTATATCTATATCTAAATTCCCTCACTTCAATTAATTTGTAGGAATTTAACTTAAACTGAAATATTTGTTGTGTGTTTGAGATAATTCTGTTTATTCGGTTATTGAGGTGAAAATTTGCATTACCATTTACGATTCCTTGCTTTGATTTCTACGTCTGAAAGCTATTATGATTTTGATTTTCACGTATATTTGACCGGAAACTTGCTAATTTTACTGGTATCTGATTGGGTCCTAGAAAAAGGAGACTACATGTATGCTTATCTTTGAATTTTCTTTTATGTGATTTGGAATATAATTAACTGCAATTTTTTTTTCACAATTGATTCATCAAACAGGTTTTTTATTTTTTTATTTTTTTATTTTTTTTTAGTATTAAATATTTGGTTCTTGGTTTTGTTTTATGTTATTTTCATCTATAAAAAAAAATCAATTATGATTTCACAATACCGTCTAGTTTGGGATTTTTGAATTCTTTTCACCGGAATCATTTTATGCTTATGACATTATGCTATTTTGACATTTTTATATCCTTGTGTTTAGAATGCTAATATGCTTTTTTGCCTGAAGTAAGTTACTTGAGATTTGTATCAACATTAGTTACGGAAGTCGGTAGTTATAAACTTTTTTTTTTCTTTTCATTTTAAAGAATAGGTCAATAGTTAATTATTTTTATTTGAGCATCTTCTAACTTAAAAAATTATTAAATTTATATCCATTCAAACATTGGGAATATGGTGTAATGGGATATAAATATAACATGAAGATAATCTAATAATGCAAACAACAATTTATATTTCACAAATTAAGTTTGAGTCATTGGTGGCAAGAATAATCTTGCAATCATGTTTTGTTCTCAAACTGGAATCGAATTGAACTGAGTTGAGTTATTCTATTTCAATGTTTAGTTCGTCACATTGAATTAACATTTTCAACAAAATTTTAGTGTTTGGTTCACAAATTACTAATTAAAATTAAAGTGTAAAGCATTGTAAAAGTCCAAAATAACCCTTTTGCTAATAACAAACCTACACATATAAGGAGGTTAGAGGCTTTCCTTGTTGCATGATTTTTTCTTTTTTGACACAGCAAAACACCGTAATTTTATTTATTATGGTCAACTATACATGACAAGTTAATATTTACATGTTGGGAATTGGGGATTTGGGACATATCTGTACCGAAAAGTGACTGTAAGTACAATGACAGTTCAGTTAGTAAGACATTATAATTTACAACATAACAAATCAAGGGCACCCTAGAATTGGATTATTCTTTTAATTTTGTTTTCAACTTTCCTTTTCATAAATGGGTCCAAAAGAATATTTTACAAGAATATCTAGAGGAATCAAAAGTTATCCCTACGAAATAGTAACCGGTAAAATTACTTTTTATGCTTGATATAATTAGTGTTTACATTATCTGTAATAATTGAGGTATAAAATTCTAAAAAAAGAAAATAATTAAGGAATAATCAATAAGTAATAAGAAAATAATATTTTCAAAAAGATTTTATATGATGTGACATAATCTTAACCATAAAATGAGATTTGATGGTTAAAATGTTACAACTTTTGTACGTTTGCCACACAAAATTGAGAGAACCAAAATCCATTCGTCCCCTTCTTTTATGCCTTTGTTTTAAGCCACTCATAATGTACAAATACAGGTTGACCATGCAGAAACCATAGACCTCATTCCTCTCTAATTTTAGAAAGCACTAAAACTCCCTATAAAACCCTCCCATGTATCCCCATTTTTACTCAACTGAGCAACAAATAAGAGGGCCATTCTTCAGTTTCCATATCCTTCTCTCCATTCTGGGTCCTTTCCTTCCTTTGAAAAAGTGGTCATTGCATCAGAGGAAGGGGTCCAACAAATTAAAATATAAACATGAAAGGCAAGGTAGTTGTGTCAATTTTTTCTATCCTCCTAGTGGTTGGTGTCGCCATCGGTTGCGTGGCTCTTGTTAACAGAAGTCATGACGATAAATTGACGCCCCAAGCAAAAGCAGTGACAAACATTTGTCAACCAACTAGCTATAAGGATGAATGCATGAAGAGCCTCTCAAATGTGAACAACCTCGACCCCAAGGAGATGATTAAAATGGCCGTGGAAGCCACCCAACAGGCCGTCAAGAAAGCCCATGACTTCACCGATGGCATCATTGCCGAGAAGCTCGCTGGTAAAGACGACAAAGACTCGGCAAAGAGGGCATTGGAGTATTGCAAGCAGATGTTGGATTCGGCAGAACAAGATCTCCAGGATTTCTTAGAAGCGGTTGGTAATAACGATCATAACTTGAGCGAAAAGTTCTACGATCTCTGGAGTTGGGTGAGCTCCACCTTTGCTTACCAACAATCTTGCCTAGACGATATTTGGGAGGAGGATTTGTTCAAAATGATGAGCGAAGGCATGCTTGATGCACACAAACTGACAAGCAATTCCATGGCTATCGTCAAGAGCATGAGTGACATCTTATCTTCCTTTGGTTTGAAGCTCAACTTCACCTTGACTAGCCCTGCTCCCACCTCTCGTCGTCTCCTTCAGATCGGACATGATGGTTTCCCCACCTGGTTGTCAGGTGCTGACCGTAAGCTTTTGGCGGCAAATGAAGGGGTGAACCACGCCGGGATTAAACCAAATGCAGTTGTGGCTCAAGATGGCAGTGGACAATTCAAGACCATTGCTGCAGCTCTTGCTGCTTATAACCCACCCAAAAAAGCCACAAGCAAGGAAAGATACATTATCTACATTAAGACTGGAGTCTACCACGAGCAACTTACCATTCAGAAAAATCAGATTAATGTGTTCATCTATGGGGACGGCTCAGAGAAGACCATTATCACTAACAACAAGAGTGTCAAACTCAACAATCTTCGCACCTCCGAGACAGGAACACTTAGTAAGTTATATATTTCTTTTTAAGTATATACTTCCATATTTTTTTTTGTATACTCCTAAGAAATAAGTTATGTTGGTAAAAACAAGAATTCGTGGAAGTGACTCGAGATTTCATTGAACCACGCACACAAGTGAACAAACAAGAATTACTTTGTTCGACACAATCTTATCTACATCTATGGAGAGAATAAACTCGCTTTTTCATTCCTTACCATGAAAGAAATACAAGAAAATTACATTGAGTTTTTATTCCATAAGAACCCTTGTACACCCTCTCTCAACCCAAAGAACATTCTCTACTAATTTGTCTTGTGTGTTGCTATCATATTCCCAATGTGTGTGTGTATATATATATAGCCACCCAAAACTTTTTCCTCAAGATTCTTAGTATGCAAGTAAAAAAAACCTTCTATTCAAGTATTTTGCTAACCAAGATACTTGGTTTTCAAGCTAGAAAAAACTTTCTACTCAACTATTTTGTCTATTAAACTTCTAGGTCCCATATCAAGAATATGAATCATATACTAACAAATTACAATAACAATTAAATAATTAATATATGTACATTAACACGATTGATTGAAAATTAGATCTATCATATTTCACAATTTTAGAAAATATATGTACGGATTCAAAATCTCAACTACTTAATAAATTCTAAAATCATGGTGTGCAGGAGTATTTGGAGCGGGTTTCATGGCCAAATGGATAGGATTCCAAAACACTGCAGGTCCAAAAGGGGAACAAGCTGTGGCTCTTCAACTTCAAAGTGACAAGTCTGTAATCTTCAATTGCAGGTTAGATGGTTTCCAAGACACCTTGTACGTCAACAGTGGACGTCAATTCTACCGTAACTGCGTTATCTCGGGTACAGTTGACTTCATCTTCGGTATGAGCGGCACTGTTATCCAAAACTCCGAGATCATTGTCAGGAACGGAGATAAAGGCCAGAAGAACACGGTGACCGCAGACGGTAAAAAGGATGCTAGCTCATTAGGAGGCATTGTCATCCAGAACAGCAGGATCGTCCCTGACGAGGCACTTTCAGCTGCGAAGCTCACCACCAAATCCTTCTTGGGTAGGCCTTGGAAGCAGCTATCCACTGCGGTGATCATTGACACTGAGATCGGTGATTTCATTGATCCCACTGGATGGTTGATCTGGGAAGGAAAGAGTTACGAACGAACTTGCCAAGTGAAGGAGTTCAGGAACAAAGGCCCTGGTGCTAAAACCGATATGAGGGTTAAGTGGGCCCAGATTGTCACAGACCCCGAGCAGATTTTGAGTTTCACTGCTAAGAATTTCCTTGGACTTACACGTGAACCTTGGTTGGATGGAACTGGGGTGCCCTTCACTCTTGAGTTACAATGAACAAATATTGAAAACAAAATTTAGTAATGAAGCCTTTGATCAACAAGGGAAAGACATATACATTTCACAAATTTATACGTATATGTATTTCCATCCAACATGTGCTGAATTTTAAGTTTCTTTATTCTTGTGACTAATTGTGTTTAGTGTACTAAACATTTTCTCTCTTTGAAGGCTCTCACTTCTCCTACTAACCTATTATTGTCCTAACTAATATTTTCACAGTATTGATAATATTTACCATATTTATATCTGAATACGACACCTATGTATGTATGTATGTATGTATATACATACATACATATAAAGCATAAGGGTAATGTTATTTTAACTCCTAAAAAACGTAATATTCTAGAGTAATGAGGGATCGTGGCTTTTAAGGATACCATCAATGTACCTCGCATTCCATCCTCCCCTTCACTATCTTTGAAAAGTTCCTAAAGAGAGAATGCAAGGCATCCTACCATAATTAAGACTGCCATGCTATATCGCAAACTTTGACATGCGTTAACGTTTCATTAGTCAAGATGTCTAATAAATATCGAGTACAAATGACCCAACAACAAAAATACTAATGTTTGGAATGATGATGATATGATAAATTCTTAGTTAAACTCTATCTACTAATAGACTATAAAATAAATCAATCATGTTTTAAAAAGGATTTTTTTTTTTTTTTTTGCCTAAACCAAGTTCGTTGAGATACTCGAATAAAAAAATAGCTCTCAGCATTATTTTCCATAAGAAGAGAAACGAAAGAGAATTTCTAATGTGTGGGGTATGACATGTAATTTTGATTTGTATGTTTCTTTTGCTCGACTGTGAACCAAATGGCCTATTAGACTAACATCTTGGCATAAGAAAATAGAAACAAATTGGTAGTACTCAAAAAGAAAGAAATGCTCCATAAAACAAACTTTCTACTGAGTATCTGGCCCTCTTGCCTCAGTAAGCAGTGAGTGTCACGTCAAAAGGTGACAAATTTGTTTACTCAAAATATCATTGAAAAAGAACTTTCCGTTGAGTAACTGGCCTTCTTGCCTCAGTAAGCAGTGAGTGTCACGTCAAAAGGTGAAAATTCTGACTAGAGCATTGAGACCAGTTAGTTTCATAGCCTTTTTGACTCGAGTTAGTAAGTCCTTAGGGGTGTCTTTACACCTAATGCCTAAAAACCATCTGGTTTGGGAGTCATTGGCTAAACACTCGTTACATGAGTCAAATAGAAAGCTTGAGGAAACTAACTTGGCAAAAATATCACAAACAAAAGAAAAGAAGAAAATTTATGCCATCTTTGTTGATTCTAATAGGACATTTGGTGAATCTTTAGACATCGAAACACATACGTTAGAATTATTTGGAAACTTAATCTTTTATGTGCTAGTTCACCACACACCAAAGTTGAACTTGTGATGTCTTAAACTGCCTCATGAAAGTGATTTGCGTTCAAAACTCTTATTCATTGCAAAAATATGTTTATATTTGTTAAGCTTGCTCATGAATGCGCATCATAGTTTTGTGTTAAGACTTAAACTTTTGTGGACACTATGAACATTGGATCTATCTGTGTGTTGTTATTTTTCATTTTAGTTTTGTTTCGTATTGCTAAGGGACTAGCAATATGAAAGTTTGGGAGTGTGATAGGTTCTTAAATATTCATATTTAAGCCCCCTTATTTGCATTTGTTAAGTCCTTAGTTATGTTAATTTAGTTCATTTTACTTCATTTCTGTGTTTAACATCCTTTTATAGGGATTTGGAGAAGAAAGAAGCATTTTAGAGCTTAAAAGAAAGAAAACTAGAAATCTTGGAGCAGCTTCTGGTCAAAGTGCGATCGAGTGCATTACTGGGTGCGATCGAGCACAGAAGTGATTGTGCGCACACAGAAGAGGATCGAGCGCAGGCTTGCAATCGAGTGCACAACACTTGCGATTGATCGAACCTGTACGGGCGTGAACAGTAAAGCGGCAGAACCAGTTTTGGAAATAAAAGAGTTTTGCGTTTTAGGAAAGTTGAGGAATTCCTTAGTCTTCTAGGAGTATTCAAGCCCTATAAATACACTTGTAAACACACACAAGAGAGCATCCTCTTTTACATCTCTTCTTTTATCTTTTAACTTGAAGTTGTAAGCTTTGGGAGAGAATTGACACCTCTTCTCTCGGGTTTACTTTTCCCTTTATTTTTATGTTATGATGATATTTTTCATAAACAGCATGTGTAACTAACTTTTTTATAGGGCTCGATTGAAGCCCGAGTTATGTTTTTCCATATATTTATTCATTAATAATCTTTGCCAATAGCCTTTATTATGTTGTTTAACTTGATTAATGCCTGTGCTTATTTAAATTCCTCATATGTATGTGTATGACCAACGTATGCATGTGGTATGGATTGGTTAGTTAGATCAATTTGGATGACCAAGTCCTGGGTCTAACATTAGTAACAAAAGGTATCCACACTGGATTCTTGGATTAATCAACATGGGAAACCAGGAGTAGATACCATGCCCTAGGTCTCATGTGGTTGTCGATTTCCATAAATCTTATGCTTTCTCAAGGAACAACTCACGCAGATACCATGCTGAATCCCTTAAGGAATAAAAGAGTTAGAGTAGATACCATGCCTAACTCGTTGCTTAGGGAAATCAATAGCTTAAGGAGTAGATACCATGCCCTTAGGTTGGCGACCATTAGGTATACATGATAAGGCTAGTGCACTGATACATTATACAATTGGGAAAGTATGACAAGTGGTGGATATCAAAGCCCTATGTCTTTATTATTATCAAATCACATTCAACAGTTATTTTATTTCTTTTTACTTTGAAGAAACTAATTCTAAAACCGAACTTTACCAATCACTGTGGAGATGATCTTGCTTTCGCACACTATACTACACTGTTGACCTTGTGCACTTGCAAGTAAAACGAGTTCGATTATTTACTTATTTATTTAGGTATATTTTCGCGTAACAATTTTCCTTTTTTTTTCTTTTCAAAACCACCACTTTTCTTTTCTTTTCTTCTTTCTTTGCCGTAATTCACTTTTCTTTTGTATTTTGGCATAAGGTCATTCACCTCTTTTTTCATTTTTCTTTTCTTTTACATAACCCTTAACTAATCTCCTTTAATGTACTTGGGTTATGGTAGTGATATTTTCTCATTTTTCCATCCTTACTCCTTTTAAGTGCTTCTCAACAAATGTGTATAGCTAAGTTCTTTTAAAAGAAAGGTAAGGATAAAATATTCTCTTTAGGCTCATAAAGGTGAGTAAATGGGCTATTGAAAGAAACAAGGCTCACTTCTTTTTCAAGAAAAGGCTCAAATAAGTGACTAGTGGTAAATATAGCAATGGTAGGTTTAACAAGCTCAAACGGTCCAAAAATGGCCTATATCATATCCTAAGTAATGTGCATTCTAGGATTTCACCTCAAGTGGTTATCAAGTAAGTTCTAGAGCTTGTTGATACTGCAAAAATATTCACAAAATAATCACACATAAAACTTTTCTAAATGTTTAAGACTAATCATACAATCTTACCGCAAAGTAGAGTCTCAAACCAAATGAAGATTGATGCTTAAATTAATTTCAAACCGAAGCAAGATTTAATTACTTCTAAATGTTATTTGTTATCTCAATTAAGTTCATATCATCGACATGTGAATTAACTCCAAGGCTAACACAAAGCATGCTAAAAATAAACAAAAAGGGAAAAAGAAAATGACACCCAACAATTCAATAATATGCAATAAGAAATGTATATCTTCCACCCCCAACTTAAGATAAACATTGTCCTCAATGTAAAATCAAAAGTTAAAGAAACTCTTTTTTTAACCAAAGGTGCATGGAGTTGAAAGTTGTGCACGATCATTTGAACTGCTTCGTTTATTTGTCCTTGAAAAATAAATACTAAAGTAAAACTGGAAAACAACAAAATAATAATAATAAATGGGAAAAAGAAATATGAAAAATAAAAAAATAAAAGGATAAGTTGTGGGTTGCCTCCTATGAGTTCTAAGTTTTACGTCTTCAGGCATACGCTTTTATTCCCTCCTCGAAAAACATGAGTTGGATGCACCTGCCACTGTTTTGCTACAAAATTTTGTGCTTGTATGCTTTAACGATGGCAAGGAATACTTAAAGTCCACCACATGTGGCTCAAGTGTTTTTGGTGATGCCCATTTACTATCAGCAGTAGGGTATTTGATTCCCGCATCCATGTGACTTCTCTCAAGCAACTTCTCAAAGCATGGTTGGCAAGATGTCTTAATAAATTCCTGTGGTTTATCAAAAACATCAACAACATTAATGGCATGGGGATAATTTGAAGAATCTTTGAATTCAAGATTATTAGGAATGAATTCCGAAGAGTTAGAATTATCTTTGATGTACTCATCCTCTTTATGTGGCTGCTATGGGACTCGAAAAACATTTACCTCTAGAGTTCTATTTCCAAATGATAATGTCATTAGGCCATTCATACAATTAATGAGGGCATTGGCAGTGGCAAAGAATGGTCTTCCAAGTATCAAAGGAATTTTGGACTCTATGTTTATAGTAGAAACAGTATCTAAAACAAAAAAATCAACAGGATAGTAGAAATTATCAATTTGTAACAAAACATCTTCTATAATACCTCTTGGTTTTCTTACCGATCTATCTGCTAATTGAAGCACCATGGAGGTTGGTTTGATCTCACCTAGACTGAGCTACAAGTACACGGAGTATAACATGAGGCTTACACTAGCACCCAAATCTAGCAATGCTTGGCCACAAGGTTTATTTCCAATTTGGCAAGCCACTGTTGGATGGCCCGGATCTTTATATTTGGGTGGTGTCTTGCTGTTAATTACAGCACTTGCTTGCTCCATTAAGAATGTTGTCTTCTTCACATTATGCTTCCTCTTGAGTGTGCATAGATCCTTGATGACTTTAGCATAGTTGGGAATCTGTTTTATGACATGAAGAAGAGGAAGATTAATTTTAACATGCTGAAGTTGTTCAAGAATCTCACCTTTTAATGCTGTATTTATCTCCTTATGTTTAAGGAGTGCTTGAGGGAAAGGCACTGGTGGGTGATAAACATCACGGGCCTCTTGTTCCTTGAGGGCTTTATCCTTGTTGCTTACAGTATTAGGAATCCAATGTGATGGTAGAGTGGGACCATCAATTGTCTTACCGCTGTGAGTAATTATGGCATTAACCTCTCTATTGTTTTGATTTTTAGGATTGGAGGTTTGTGCCATATGTTGTCCCTTTGGATCAGGTTGTGGTTGTGAAAAAAACTAACCTTGTTCCTGAATCGTCAAGAAACTAGTCAACTTGGTGAGTTAACTCTTTATTACCTTTTGTTCCTCTTTAATCGCTTGTTGTTCCTCTAACAACCGTTGATTTATTTTTCCTTGATCTTCCACACTCTTGGCATCTACCTGCATAAATGACTTAAACATATCTTTCAAAAGTAAAAATTGTTGAGGTGCATTAAATAAGGTTGCTTCCGGTTGCTATTGGGTACTAGAGTGGGCAGGGGGTTGTATATCGGATTTCCAACTGAAATTAGGGTGATTCTTCCAACCGGGATTGTACGTGCTAGAGTAGGGTGAGTGTGGTTTCCTAAAGGGTATACCTATAGCGTTACACTCATCCTTCATCTCAATATAAACTGGATAATCCTTAGGTAAATGATCTACCCTATTACACATGAAACAAGGCTCATAGGACTTTACCTTAGCAACTTGTTTAGGGGTTCTAGTATCCTTGGTTTTTAAGGCTTCAATTTCCTTAGTTAGGACCTCTAAACGAGCTTTAAGGCTATCCTTTTCCTTAAGTTGATAAATCCCAGTGGGTTGATTTCTCCTAGTACTTTCCATGGCATTCGATCCTGACCAAGTGTGGGCTTTTTTCGATAGGTCATCTAGGAAATCTATGGCTTGGTCGGGATCTTTTTGAAGAAAATCCCCATTGCACATCATTTCTATGAACTGTCTTTCCCTACTTAGGAGTCCATCATAGAAATAGCTAACTACCTGCCAACTCTCATACCCATGGTGTGGACAAGAAATCAAAAGGTCCTTGAAATGTTCCCAAACTTGATATAAGGTTTCACTCTCCTTTTGTGCAAAGTTTGAGATTTGTCTCTTGAGGTTGTTAGTCTTATGGGTTGAGAAGTGCTTTTGGAAGAAAACTCAGGTCATCCCATCCCAACTACCTATAGACCTAGGCCTTAATGAGTACAGCCAAACCTTGGCTTTTTCCTTAAGTGAAAAAGGGAAAAACCTAAGTTTGACGGTGTTTACCATATCAGTCCTACCTTGAAAGGTTGCTACTGTTTCCACAAATTCCCCAATATGGATATAAGGGTTTTCATTCTCAAACCCATTGAAGGTTGGTAGCAAATGGATCATACTCAGGTTGTTGAACATTTGGGGGGAACATGATACAAAATGGTGTGGCCGTTCGGCTAGGGAGCAAGTAGTCTTTAAGTGTCCTAGCAACATTTTCATTGTGATTTTTGGCCATGTTAACAAAATTCTCTAAATTCTCACTTGGGTGTGCACTATGGTTTGATCTAGGCGAGGTTTCACTAACAGACGTGGAAAAAGATGGTAACTCTATTTCAGGTCTTTTAATGAATCTACCTCGCGAATCTCTCAATCTAAGCATACACTAAAGGGATTAGAGGGAAAAAAATAAAACAGAAAAATCAAAATTAGAAAATCAAAACAAAGAGCAGAGAACGATATTATCGTCTTGTCTCAACGTTGACAATCTTCCTTGTACTTTAAGTGCGTTTCCCTAGCAATGACGCCAAAATTTGATTACACTTAAACTAATAAGCAGTTATTGTGTATAGTTGAGGTGTCGATCCCACGAGGAAAAGTAAACTACAAGGAAAGATGTAAACTTTAATACGAAACGATAAAATCCAAATAAGTAAATCTAAGTTTTAATAATGAAATTGTATGAGAGAATTGTGTAAATATAATGAAGAATATATATGGGAAACAACAAGGTTTCGGGAATCCTCCCTAGGTTCGTTGCCTTATTCCACTCTTGATTCAATTGTTTTTATCTCAATTGCAAGTTTCACATCCCAAACAAGCAATCAGTGTATATTCAATCAAAGCATCTGAAAACCCTAATGTAATTTCTATGAAATACTCTTTACTTTCGATTCAAGAATACATGACATATCCTATAGATTTATCAAAAAACGACAATATATCTCAATGACAATATCGCAGAAATGGACGAACCTAAAAGATAAATCTATCAGACTGAATCACATCCAAATAACTTGACATAAGAAGAACTTGACTAGACTTATATGGAGAAAAAGTATGCAATCACCGGATTAAGAAAATCTTCTAATTAAATTAAAGAGTAAATCATAACAATGTTTTAATAATAAATCCAAACTACCACTGAATCAATAATGAAAAATAAGAACAACTATACCTAGGGATTCATCCTTTTGCCTTGCTTGGAGATTAGTTAGCTATGGGGCTCATGCTTGAACACCATAATGTCGAGCTCTCTCCTCTATTTCCAGCCTTCATCATCTTCTCCTCTCAAACCCTAAGTGATCTATTTATAATACAAAAGGTCTAAGGGTGTTTTAGGGTTTAAACAATCATTAAAGTCCTAATTAAGTCATAACTCGGAGAAGGGGATCGTGTGCATGCCGAGGCTCTCACTTCCTTTTGCCATGGCTCTGCCTGGTCTTTGGTTTCTTTACTTTCTGGAAGCTGTGGCACACACTAAAGCTCCTTTCTTGCTCTTTTGGCTTGGTTCTGGAGGCCGAGGCTTGGATATTTTCAGGCCGCAGCGCACACACTCAAGACTTAATTTCTCTTCATTTGTCCTTCCACAACCATGCCTTCACTTCGGTATGCCTCGAGTCTTTATGCTTCAAGCAACGATAACTTTTCCTCCTATTTTGAACTTAAAATACCTGAAAACGCACCGAAATAGATCAATGATCCAAGAATGACACTTTAGAGTTGTTAACGTATAAAAGTGCAATTAAAACCTAGATCAACCCTAAAATGCTAACAATTAAGTATTGTTAAGATGTATTTTATGACTCTCATCAAAGAGGTTCATAGATGAACTATATTTTAAGATTTGATCCAAAAAAATCTTACATGAGGCATATGAATTATGTCAGATTGGTGGATATAACACTTCAGATTGAGAATGATGTGATAGAAATTAGAGGTATGAGGAATCGGCAAAAGAGGTCAAGATTTGAGGAACATAGAGATGGCACTAGTATTAGTGTGCAGGGTGGGAGACCACCCAGATGAGGTGTTCCTTATCACAAGGAACTGAGGTACAAAATCAGAGGCAAGTAGGATCTGCCACTTCTGTAGCTTAGAATACTATTAGTGAGACCCTTAGATTTGGGAGACAAGTTATGGGAACTAGGAGTCATGGCAGAGAAAGTAATTATGCCACCAAGGGAAAGTGGTAATCTGATGTATGATTGGGAGATAGAGGTTGTTATAGATGTATTCAGATAAGATATTCATCACAGAATTGTAAAAAATTTGAAGTGCTTTATGTGTAGAGAAGGTGGACATATCAATGTTGGTTAATCTTGGTGCAACCCATTCTTTTGCATCCAATATTTATATGAAGTCTTTTGAAGTATGTATTAGTCCTTTGATGCAAAATATTTTTTGTTGAAGTTCCCACTAGAGATAGAGTGATAATCATAATTGCTTGCAATGGTTGTGTGATTCGTATTAATGATAGAGAATCTGAAGCTGATTTATTATCTTTGAATATGATATAATTTCATATAATTTTAAGAATGAATTGGTTATTGACATATTACACTTGGGTTGATTATTCCAGAAAGAAGGTAGTGTTTAAGATATGGACATGAGGAGTTTAACTTTCTTGGAGAATATAAAATACTCTCGAACTATCTCATTTTGCTCTGACCACTAGGAGCTGGTTGAAGAAGGGTTTTGAAGAGTATTTTGCATACATAATGGATTTTAGAAAGGAAAATAGGAAGTTAGAAGAAATCTTGGTTGTGGAAGATTTTCATGACGTGTTTCGTGATGAGTTATCTAGATTGCTTCCCAGTAGGGAGATTTAATTCTCTATTGATGTGATACCAAGTTCATCACATATATCTATAGCACTTTACAAAATGACACTCATTGAGTTGAGAGAATTGAAAGTGAAACTTCAAGAGTTGTTAGATAAACAACTTATTTGATTTAGTGTATCATCATAAGGAGCCCATGTAGTGTTTGTGAAGAAAGAAGATGGAACAATGAGATTGTGTATAGACTACAAATAGTTGAATAAGAACAAATATCTTTTACACAGGATAAATGAATTGTTTGAGTAGTTGCAAGGAATGAGAGTGTTTTCTAAGAAAAACCTGAAATCAGGTTATCACTAATTGAGGAGAGAGAAGGGAGACGTGCCTAAAACTGCTTTTAGGACACGTTATGGTCATAAGCTTCTTGTGATGTCATTTGGATTGACTAATGTTCCAAAAATATTCATGGACTTGATGAATAAAATGTTTGAACCATTTCTTGATAATCTTGTGGTTGCGTTCATCGATAACATCTTAGTGTATTCTAAGAAGGAAGAACAATATGTGAAACATTAGACAGTGTGTTAGAGATTCTGTGGAGAGAGAAATTATATGCGAAGTTCTCTAGGTGTGAGTGTTGGCTAAATGAAATAACTTTCTTGGAACATATAATATCAAGAAATGCCATAGCCATTGATCCACAAAAGGTAGAGGCAATGTTAAGTTGGGAGAGACCAACTAATGTGACTGAGATTATAATATTCTTGGGTTAGTTGGTTATTATAGAAGATTCTTTCAGATTTTTTCTATTATTGTAATACTGTTAAATAGACTGACCAAGAAAGATGTGAGATTTGTATGGTGAGAAAAGTGTGAGAAAAATTTTTCAATTACTAAAAGAGAAATTGACTACAGCTCCAGTATTGGGGTTTCCTTCTAGTGATGAAGGATTTGTGGCGTGTAGTGATGCGTCACATCAATGATTGGGATATGAGTAACATAGGAAAGCTGTGGTCCATGCTTCTAGGCAATTGAAGATTCATGATAGAAATTACCCTACTCATGACTTAGAGTTGGCTGCTATAGTGTTTACTTTAAAGATTGGAGACATCATTTGTATAGAGCCACTTGTAAGATATTCATGGGTTATAAGAGTTCGAAATACTTACCTTCCCAGGGAGAGTTGAATTTGAGACAAAAATGTTAGATGGAGTTGATTAGTAACGATGATTGTACAATTCACTATCATCTAAAAAATGCGAAGGTGATAGCTGATGCATTGAGTAGAAAGTCTACAAGAAAGTTAACTACTATTGGGAGTCCTGATGTGAAATGGATAATAGATTTAAAAGAGATAAGAATGAAGTTGAATATCAGTGAAAGAGGATCATGGTTAACAAATATGGTTGTGCAGTCATCCATAGTAAAATGCTTTAGAGATGCAAGGTAGAAATGAAGAGATAGAAAAGATTAAGCATTGAATACTTACTAGAAAACAATAAGAGTTCAAAATTTTAAGTGAGGGTATTTTGGTATTGGAACATAGGATTTGTGTTCTCAATGATGTAGAGTTGAGAAATAAGATATTGAGAGAGATATATGATGATGTATATTCGATGCAACCAAGTAACAATAAGATGTATAGAGGATTGAGACAAAATTTTCGGTGGTCAGGATTGAAGAGGGATATAGCTGAAATTGTGAGGTTGTATGGAGCATCATTAAGCATAGTGTCAAATAGAGATGCTGGATTTACATCTTGGTTCTGGAGAGACTTTCAGGAAGCCACAGGTACACAGTTATAATTTAATATAATTTTTCATGCTCAAACAGAAAGAATTTTTAGAGAACTAGAAGATATGTTAAGGACAAATGTGATGAATTTCTCAGTAAGTTGGAATGCTTACATGCCATCAATTGAAATTGCTTATAATAATTAGTATCAAACTAGTATTGTAATGGTACCGATTAAGACATTGTATGGTAGGAGGTGTAGAACTCCTATATGTTAGGAATAAATGAGAGAGAGAAATATATCTGGTCCATCAATCATTAAGTTAACAACTGAGAGGATTAAATTGGTTAGAAAGAACCGTAAAGCAGCACAGAGTAGACTGAATAGCTATGTTGATACGAAGAGAAGACCTTTGGAATTTCAAGTAAGTGATTGGGTGTAATTAAAAATATCTCCATAAAAAGGTGTGTTGAGGATCAAAAAGAAAGAAAAGTTGAGTCTGAGGTAAGTGGGACCCTATGAGGTTGTTGAGAAAGTTGAGCTAGTTGTAAGTAGCCTAGAGTTTCCTTCAGAATTAAACCATTTATATAATGTATTTTATGTTTCACTTTTAACAAAGTGTTTACATGATTAATATTATAATATTTCGAGCTAAGTTATAAAAATTTAGAAAGATTTGGCTTATATACAAGTACCTGTGAGAATTTTAAACAAAAAAGAACAAGTCTTGTGAAAAAAAAATAATTGCATTAGTTCAAGTTCTGTGGTGGAGTAAGAATGTTGAAAAGATTACGTCAAAGCATGGACGATTATGAAGAAATATTATTCACTTTGGTTTTTGGAGTAAAGTAAGGAAATTTCGGGGACGAAATTTTTGTAAGGTGGGTAGAATTGTAATACCCGTAATTATAAAGGGTAAAGAAGTAATTTAAAAAATATGGCATGAAATTAAAATAATATATTTACGCGAAGGATTTAGTATTGGATAAAATAATTCTTTTGAGAAAAAAAAACTTGACACGTGGGGGCGCAGTTACAAAGAAATACGAAAAAAATATTATGTAAAAAAATGTGAATAGTAAAAAGAAATAGGAAAAATAAAAATAAAAAGAAGAAAAAGAAAAAGAAATATATATTATATATAAAAAAAAAACAACGCGTGGTAGCAGGTGGCAACTTGCTGCCAATTTGTGTGTGCATGTGAGCCACGACTCACAAGTTGTGGAATTATCAGGGGGGTGGGCGCAGCTGATATATATATATATATGAAAGTAAGTTATATTACTTACGATTTTGTATATATATATATATATATATATGAAAGTAAGTTATATTACTTACGATTTCGTTTAGTTTTCTTTTTATTACTCGTTTTCTTTAAACACTTGGGGACCCAAAGAAAGGTTAAAAGAGCAAAATTTTGAAGAAGTTTACTGCAGAATTTCATAGAGAATCATGAGAAGCTATCAGAAAAGCAGAAGGTAATAATGTAGTGCTTATTTTTGAATTTTTTGCATTCATGAAATTTCCCCGAATTCAAAGTGGGAATTTTCAAATGGTATAGTTTATAACGAATTGAAGAATAAATTAGAAATTTATTATAAATATGATGTCAGATGTTGACGATTTGCAACTGGAGGGAAATTTTTTAGAGGAACAGGAAAGACAAGAAGGTGATCTATGGGTAGCTTTAAGTGCTGCGTGGTGAGTTGGATTTACTTTAAGTAATCAAAATAAAAATGAAAAATCTAGTGATAATATAAAATTAAATTATTAGCTTATGTTTTGGTGATAGATACAAATTTGATTAAATAGATATGATATGAATATTGGACACGTAGAAAAATTATTAAGTGAGAAGAAATATTATTAGAATAATGAGTTGATTTAATAATGATGGTGATAAATAAATTCTTGATGAAGCTATGGGTTGATGTTTTGATATGAGTTATGAGGAGATGAATTTAGTGGATCTTAACAAGCTTTGATGGATGATTTGATGTGATTTGGGATGAAATTTGGTAGATCTTGACAAGCTTTAATGGATAATTTGATGCGATTTAGGATGAGAGGAATTTATTGGAATTTTTTATATATAATTTGAGAAAAATTGTGATAGCCAAAATTAAATATTTGAATTCATGTTTGTTTTTTTTTTTTTTTTATGTTATTGTTCAGATGCATATTTCATATCATTGTTCATATGCATATGCATTAAATAAAAAGAAAAGAACTGAGAAGGCAACCGATCTAATTGAAAAACCGTGACAGCCAATATGTGCTGGAAATAAAACGGACACCGTGACAGTCCGTATATGCTGGAAATTAATTCTGTGGCAGCTGAGACAAGCTGTAAAGAAAGAACCTGAAAGGTAGTCGGTCTAAATGAGAAAGAAAAGAACCGGGAGGGGGCCAGTCTAAGATAATAAAAACATGTTGACATGTGGGAAGACGTTCCCATAATAATAATTCATGCATTGCATCTGTTTTAATTATTGCTTGTATTATTGAAATGCTGATGTGTGGTGTGTTATTGTGAAATTATTTATAAATGGATAAGTCTCACAAAGACACAGTTATAGTGATAAGAACCATCTAAATGGTAGACTTTATGATGTGAACCTCATTACTAGGTAATTATGAGATAATTGATGGTCATAAGGAGAACCAATAAATAAGAGGGAGAGATTGCTAGTGAATGGATATTATGACATGTGTAGTGATAGTAGAGTGCTAGTATCAAGTTGTATGAGATATAAATGATTAAATATTGTTGGGAAACCACCTCAAGATTCTCAGGTGGTGATCTTCCAAACACCTAAGTCTAGAATGACTTATAATACAACCGTAACAAAACAGGAATCAAAACCAATCAAAGAAAGAACACTAGCAATTGTTACCGAGGTTCAGCAATAGCCTACGTCCTCGTGAGTTCCTCCAAACTCTCTGCACTAAATCAATGGTTCTTTACAGATACAACAACTCCTATTCAAGAACTCACTGGTTTTTGAAGAACGAAAGAAGAGAAAACAGAAAGTGATAAAGAACTATTACAAAGCCCTTATATCCAATCTATACTACTCTCTCTCTAAACAACCAGCCTCTCTTTGAGATCTATTATAGTGCCTTTCCTGTGTTTTTGTGTCTTTGCACTCTCTCACACTTGCACTTGAATTCTCTTGTATGATGATATCGTGTTTGCAACTTGTTTAGGTTAAAGCTAGGTGACCCTTTATATAGTGCACCACTTCTTGAACCTATCTTGAAGTCAATCTCCACCCTTAAATCTTGAGGACCAATCAATCATAGCCCTTGATCAAGTCTAAGTGATCCTATGCGTTTTGATCAAGTCTAAGTGATCCTATGCGTTTTGATCAAGTCCCATGCATCATTTGAAATGCTGAAACAAAAGCATCAGGTGTGCCTTCAAGCTGCGGCCTAGAACAGGGCATGCCACGATCTGAAGGACAGGAGTATTTGCTTTCTTGCTAGAGGCCGCAACCCGGGGTGGCTGTGCCATGGCATGTACAGCTCCTCTCCCAACTTTTGGTCTTCTTGGAGGCTGAGGCACGCACACCTTGAGCTGCGGCCTAAAGACCTGATACTAAACCTTTTCAAACCTTGTTTAAACCTTAGATAAATACCAACAATCTCTACCTTTGTCTAAGCGATTAAACCCGAACCCATTGTACAGAGAACTCATGATCAAAACTCAACTTGAGTTACCATATCAACCGACTCCAATCCTAAGAAGTCCAAGGCAATGATTGAACTTACTTAGAGGTAGAACTTTAGTGCCTCATTCTGTAGGATTTTCTTCCATGACTATCTTGTCCACATGAATGCATCATTTCGTAACATAATCCCGAATGAAATGATACCAAACATCTATATGCTTTGTTCTCTCATGGAATACCGGATTCTTACACAAGTGCAACACACTTTGGCTATCTGAATACACCACCACCTGTTCTTTCAGGACCTTCAACTCTTCCAACTACCCTTTGCACCACACTTTATGGATTCCATAGCCGCTATGTACTCAGCCTCGGTTGTTGAGAGTGCTACCACCGGCTGCAACTGAGCTTTCCAACTTATACAACATCCGTTTAAGTTGAAAAAGTAGGAGGTAATCGATCTTCTTTTATCTCGGTCTGCTACATAGTCCAAATCCGCATAACCTTCAAGACAGATGGACTTACCTCTTTTCTCATAACCCAGCCCCACATCTGGGCTTCCTTTCAAGTACCTCAGTAACCACTTTATCCCAAGCCAATTCTCTTTTTCGGGATTATTCATAAACCTACTGAGAACACTCATTGCGTGAGTAATGTCAGGTCTAGTGCTTACCATGGTGAACATTACAGATCCAACCGCACTAGAGTAAGGGACCTTTTCCATTTTCTTCTTTTCCTCGTCCGATCTCGGACATTGATCACTGGAGAACTTGAAATGACTAGCAAGGGGATCCTTCACTAGTTTGCTATCTTTAATAGAGAACTTAGATACCATCTTCTCTATGTAGGAAGTCTGAGAAATCTTTAATCTGTTTCTCTCCCTTTCCCGGATTATACACATCCCAAGGATCTTCTGTGCTTGGCCAAGATCCTTCATCTCAAACTCCTCACTGAGTTGAGCCTTTAATTTTCCTATGCTCTCCATACTGCTCCCAACTAGCAACATATCATCAACATAGATGAGGATGATCACCACTTTCTCCACCTTGTGCCCCTTGTAGTACAAGCACGAATCATAGTAGCTCCTCATGAAACCCAAGCTAGTTACAAAGGAATCAAATCTCTTATTCCATTGTCGAGGTGATTGCTTCAGGCCATAGAGAGATTGTTTCAATTGGCACACCAATTCTCCCTGCCTTCCTTCCTCATATAGATGGTCTCATCAAGCTCTCCATGTAAGAATGCTGTCTTCACATCCATTTGCTCGATTTCCCAATTGAATTGGACCACCATTGCTAACATTATCTTTATCGTCTTGTATTTCACAACCAGTGAGAATGTTTCGGTGAAATCTATGCCTTCTCTTTATGTGAACCCCTTCACCACCATCTTAGCTTTATACCAAACTTCATCCCCTAGAGTATTCCCTTCTTTGATCTTGTAGATCCACCTACAATCCACAACTCTCTGTTTTTCTAGTTTGGGCACCAATTCCCAAGAGTTGTTCTTCCTCAAAGAATCCATTTCTTCCTCCATAATTAGCTGCCACTTTGATGAATCCTTACACTCCATAGCATCCATGTAAGTTTCTGGTTCAACCATCCCTCCTTCTGAACAAGGAGCTACTACATTAGCATCCGCAAACCCATATCTCAAAGGTGGTCTAACCACCCTCCTTCCAGGGTTCTTTGTGAGCTGGTAATCATTCTGACTTGCTGCATCAACCCCTTCTAGTTCAGCCTCCTCTTTAGTGTCCTGAGCTTGGCCTTCATCAATAGGCTCTAACTGGTCCGAACCCTCTTGCCATCTTTGCTCTACCTGAACTGAATTCTACTTGATGCTATGCTTCACAAATTTTAGACTGGTTTGCTCACTATCCCCTGCAGTGTTAGTTTTCTCCAAATAGGAAAATAACAATTCATTAAAAATGACATCCCTACTTATTATGAGTTTCATTCTTTTTGGTTCTAAGGACCACAACATATACCCTTTAACCCCATCACCATACCCTAGAAACACACATTTTCTAGACCTTGGGCTAAGTTTATCATCCTTTAGATGTGCAAACGCAGCACACCCAAAATTCCTAAGGTTGCTCAACTCAGGGGGTTTTCCACTCCACATCTCCTCTGGAGTCTTGAGCTCTAAAGCTATTGAGGGTGCTCTATTAACCAAATATGCAGTAGTAGACATAGCTTCTCCCTAAAAATATTTTAGTAAACCAGATCCAATTAACATGCACCTAACCTTTTCCATAAGGGTCCTATTCATCCTCTCAGCAACTCCATTTTGCTGATGTGTTTTTATAGCCATTCTATGTCATAGAATGCCATTTAATTCACAAAATTTATCAAAATCCTTATTACAAAATTCTAAGCCTTTATCGGTTCGTAAAACCTTAACTACCCTACCCGTTTGAGTCTCCAGCAACTTTTTCCACACTACAAATTTATTCAAAGCATCTGATTTATTTTTAAGCAAATAAACCCAAACCTTTCTTGAATAATCATCAATTAAAGACAAAAACTAAATATTACCTCCCTGTGTTGGTGTTCTTGCTGGTCCCCAAAGGTCTGAATGAATGTAGTCAAGAATGCCCTTAGACTTGTGCACTCCAGTGTTGAAGCTGACCTGGTGTTTCTTCCTAAGAACGCACCACTCATAGAAATCAAGTTTCTCTACTTTGTCACCACCAAATAGACCATCCTTACTGAGAACTTGCAGGCCTTTTTCGCTCATATGTCCCAAGCGATGTGCCAAAGGGTTGCCCTATCCATCTCAGCCATCAAGATTACTGCTTGATCATTGATTTTTGTCTCTCTAATCATCTCATAGAGACCATATTTTATTGCTGCTTTGATCACTACCAAAGATCCCTTGGTTACCTTGATATTTCCTCCCTCTGCTTTGTATGTGTACCCCATGAAATCTAGCTGCCCCAATGAGATCAAATTTCTTCTTAAATCTGGAAGATATCTTATATTCCGCAGCAGCCTTATGACTCCATCAAACATCCTCAATTGGATGTCTCTTATCCCCCTCACTTGGCAAGAAGTATCATTCCCCAAGAAAACCTTTCCATCATTGGTTTCCTAGAAATTCTTGAACCTATTTCGGTGAGGGCACATGTGATAAGTGCACTCGAAATCCAAGATCCATTTCTTACTGCCTTGCCTCCTGCTCACATTTGAGCACACAACAAGAACATCATCTTGTTGTTCTCCCTTGGAAACCGAAGCCACTCTATTGTTGGTATGGCTTCTTCCTCTCTCATCCCACATCTTCTTCTTGCAATCTTTCTTGAAATGACCCTCCTTGTTGCACTAGAAGCATCGATTCCCTCCAAACTTCGGTTTGGAATGCGATCTCCCATGGCTCTGCCCTCTACCCTTTGATTTCTCCTGGTAGTTGCCATAGATGCTACTGTCATACCGAGTTGTTGGCCTCCCTCTAACGAACAGCCCTTCTCCACTTGATGCTTCCCTTATCTTGGCTTTGAAATCATGAGCCCTTATAGCATTGATCACAATTTCCTTGGTTAAAGTATCTCTTCCATATTCAATTGCATCGATCAAATTATCAAAACAATCAGGAAAAGAATTCAACAAAATAACAGCCAATTGTTCATCCGGGAATGTTATGCTACAACTATTTTGAACTAGCTTATTAAACACATCAAGATTATCTTGCAACTCTTTATTAGGATCCATTTTAAAAGCAAAGATTCTTTTAAGAAGATAAATCTTATTAGGGAGAGTTTTGGTAAGAAACAACTCATCTAGTTTCTTCCATATGACAGCTGGATCTTTCGAGTCTCTGCACTCCCTTATCACACTATTCGATATGTGTAAGAAGATGGTACTGTACGCCATCTACTTCATCTCAATCTGCTGTACCTCCTTGATACTTGCTGGAAAAGTGTTATCTTCTCCAATCACCAAGTCCACATTTTTTTGTATAAGAACCGCCTTAATCTTCCACTTCCAAAGGGCAAAGTCTCTATTTCCATCAAACTTCTCAACAATAAAATTTGAAACCATCTTGCGAAGAAAATCTCAGATTTATGTAGCACCCACAATTGCTATCCAACTTCTTCTAAACCTCAAGAACACGATCAGAGATTGATCTCAAGGCCGTTCTTGAATCACCCTCAAGAACACGATCAGATATTGATCTTTACTCCATTCTTGAATCACCCAAGAAGTTAATCTTTGATTCTTGGAGTCTTGCTCCGATACCTCCCATTTTTGCTCCAGTCCCAACTGTCCAAAGCTTTGATACCACTATTGGGAAACCACCTCAAGATGCCCAAGTGGTGATCTTCCAAACACCCAAGTCTAGAATGACTTGTAATATAACTGAAACAAAACAGGAATCAAAACCAATTGTTGTGAGTTTTGAATTACTCGCAAGCGCACGAGTCGTTTGCAATATAGTGTGTGCAAGTGCGAGGTCGAATCCACAGGGAATTGCGTTGTGAAAATATATTTTTAATCTAAACTAACTTTATCTTAACCTAGTTCCGAATTGTGAATGATATTTTAGAAAACAAATTAAAACTAAATTAAATTGATTTAAAAACTAATAAAAAGCACTAAGGTTTCCGAATCCACCCCACCGAAGTTAAGCATACATGTTCTAAAAATATAGCCTATCAAAACATTCAATGAATCCAACTATAAGACAAAAAACAAAGAATATCCCAACTAAACCAAAAGCACCCGATGTATCCGCTCTTAACAAATCACAAAGGGAATCCAATTTAACCGAAAAGCATTCAATGTATCCATCAGATGAAACACAAAGAAAATCCAACAGACAATTTAAACTCAATCAATTATAAGATTTACTCAAATAATTGATAGAACATTTATACTAAAAATTGTCAGATTTGTACAAGCAAATTTGAACTACTACGTCAAACAACGGCGGGGCTTCATCTTCAACCTTAGCTGAAGAGTCTAGCCACTCATAACTATGAAACTATAATTCATAATAAAAGTGCTAAACATTAAACTACAACAACTAAATAAAAATAAATAAATAAACAACTTTACATGGGAGAAATTCCACTCGCAGATGGGCGGCGCTTCCCCTCGTGGTAGCAATGCCTTCGGGATCCACCAGAATGCTGATGGACGTCCACCAGTAAACACCAAAGTGGCTCAGGAATTGTACACTGAATGATGAAGTCAGGTGGTGTTTATATAGGGGGAGACCCGGAGCACAATGGGTTTCAAAATCGATGTGGGATACTGTCCGAGTGCGATCGATTGCACTCTAGTGCGCTCGAGCGCACATTGGCGCACTACAGAGCATTTTTAACCGATGTGGGATGTGCGAGTGCGCATTTGCGATCGATCGCAAGTTTGGTGCGATCGAGCGCACTAGACATCTTCAGCTTGACCCTTGTTTAGTAAAATGGCCATAACTTTCTCTAGAAAAATCATTTTTGCAAGCCGTAAAATCTCTCAGAAAATAGACTTCCGGATCTTTCCAAGCATATATGGCTCATCTCCTGGTTCTTCCGGAATCAATACAGTAAAATCCACAAAAATGACTGATCTGTAAGGCGATTTTGGCAATTTTAGTGAAACTCCTTTCCCAGTGCTTGTAAACCTGAAAAACAACGAAAACAACTCAAAGTAACAAATTCCTAAGCTAACAAATGTAAATTAAAGGGCCAAAATATGCAATATTTGGCACTCATCAAATACCCCCAAACTTACAATTTGCTAGTCCCTTAGCAAAACAAAATAAAAGACTCAATGAAAAACAAAGAACATAAAGATAAAGTCATCACTCATGGTATCCAAAAATTTAAAGAGCACACATCACCATGATATTCATACATAAGCAAGCTTAAAAAGGTAAACCCATCTTCGCAATGAATAGAAATGTTAAAATCTAATTACTTACAAAAGGCAGGATAAGGCATCACAAGCTTGAATCAGTGTAAGGTGAATTAGCATATAAAAATGAAGCTTCCAAGTAACTCTAATGTGTAAGGTCTCCATGTCTCAAGATTCACCGAATTTCCCATAAAAAATGAACGACAAAGGCATAGTATTTTTTTTTTTTTTAATAAGGCACGGCTATGTTTAGTTCCCTTAAGCTTTCTAATTGACCCATGTAGCGAGTGTTAAATCAATGACTCCCAAACCAGGTGGTTTTAGGGCATTAGGTTTAAAGACACCCCTAAGGACTTACTAACTCGAGTCAAAAAGACTACGAAATTAAACCGACCTTAATATTACCAAGAAAAATTTCACCTTTTGACGTGAACACTCACTGCTTACTGAGGCAAGAGGTCCAGTTACTCAGCGAAAAGTTTATTGATAATTTTTTTTTTTTTATATTTTTCTATGCCCAAGAGTTCATCCAACAAGTCATCCAGTTTCAATTAAGATAAGGAAAAATACAAATTAAAATCACATGTCATACCTCACATAATTTGTGCTAATGTGCTCGTGTTAGATTAGATCAAACATGTGAATTCTCAAAATGCCTAAAGTAAGTAACTAAATTTTAAAAATTTATCACCAGATCATGTGTTCAAAATGTTAAGCTCACTAATGACATCACATCACAGAAAATGTTTAGATCAACTAAAATTTCACGATAACATGAGCATGCATTTATCTCTATGACGAAAAGACAACAAATTAGGACAAAGTGTGTGATGTATCTCCCATACCCCCTAACTTAAATTACACATTGACCCCAATGTGTGACTAATATGGAAAGAGCTGACCTGAGATATGGAGAACTATCTGGACTGGTATGGCTCATAGCATACCCCCAAACTTGAACTGAAGTACGCTTTGTCCCTGAAAAATAAAAACTGGAAAACAAAAAAATACTGGAAACAAACATTAATCATAAAAATGCGAAATAATAAATAAACAAAAGAAAAGATAAGCTATGGGGTGCCTCCCATGAGCGTTAAGTTTAACGTCTTCAGCCAGACCCAACATTAGTAAACATGCCCAACTAAGTGCTCCACCATCTGATCAATAAATGGGAATGGAAAATGATCAAGCCTGGTGGTAGCATTCAATTTACGGTAGTCTATACACTTTCTCCATCTTGACTGTACTTGAGTTGGAACCAACTCGTTGTCTTTATTTACTACCGTAAATTCAGCACGTTTGGGCACGACTGGAATCTGGCTCACCCACTTGCTATCAGAGATGGGATAAATGATCCCTGCCTCTAACAGCTTAATATCTTTCGCCCTCACAACCTCTTGAAAAGCAGGGTGGAGCCTTCTTTGTGGCTCCTCGATGGCTTGGCATTCTCCTCCAACTGTATCGTGTGTATCACTAACGAGGGGTTGATTCCTTTGACATCCTCAATAGTCCAGCCTATAGCTTCCTGATGTTCTCTTAAGACGTCCAATAATTTCTCCTCTGGAGCATCACCCAAATCTAAAGCTATAATTATAGGCAAAGAATCTGCTGGACCTGGGAACTTATACTCAAGATTATCCAGTAAAGGCTTAAGTTCCTTCTTGTGAGGTTTAGGTGTTGTGGTTTCCTCCGTCTCACTGCTTTCTCGAGGATCAGACTCCAAAATGACATTTACTTCATCGAGTAACTTATCTAAGCCCAAGTCCTCTCCAAAGTGAGCAAAGCATGCCTCTGAGGGATCCTCAATACGGGATTCATCCATAGTCTCCTCTGTCCTACTACTCTCCTGAGGAGCAGACTCCACGATAGTATTTTCTTGCTCAAGTAACTTATCTAAGTCTAAATCCTCTTCAAACTGAGCAAAGTATGCCTCTATAATGTCCTCAGACTTTCCTTCTTTCTTGGGCACTTGTAGTCTCTCAGGGTAAGGCGCTTTAGGTAAAAATGACCTAGAGAGATCCTTAATAATAAGAGTAGCTGTAGATGGCTCAGCATCTCTCTTCTCATTGTTGCCACTCTCTTGCCCTTGGTGCATAGAAGGGTTCTCTTCCACTTGATTGTCCACTTGTCTCCCAGACAAGTATGGGACAGTTGATTGCACTTGTTCCTGCCAATGCATTGGAGTTGAAGAATTTCCCACCGCAAACTGTTCCTTTGGGTTAGGATCAGTTTGACTGGGGAACTCTCCTTCCTCTCCTTCACCCACGTAACTTGCGATTTGATCAATTTGACTCTCTAGTGTGGCAATCGCTTAGGTGTTTTCTATTGTTGCACTCATCATTTCACTCATAGATTGGCTAGTTGTTTTCATGAAATCATTGAGAGTGTCCTCCAATGACTGTGAAACCGAAGCTGGCTCTTGAATGGGAGCTTGGTAAGCGGGTGATGGTGCTGGATAAGCTGAGTAACCATAATTTGGAATTGGTGGAGGAAATTCGGGAGTGTATTGATTGTGAGCATGGAAAGAGGCTCCTCCCTGATTCATTGGTTGGTTCTGCTCCCATGAAAAATTAGAGTGGTCCCACCACCCTGGATTGTATGTTTCGGAGCAAAATCCATTTGATTGCCAACAACAGTCATTGAAAGCATTCATTTGTTCCATAGGATACTCGGCATAAGCCGGCATTGATGGGCAATTCTGTGCTAGATGCATGGGACTAGCACAGATGGAACAGCTTTCAACATTGAAAGTGTTGGCAGCATTGAGGGATGGGCCGGTCATTTTAATGAAATCCTTGAGGGTGTCCTCTAAAGACTGTGAAACCGACGCTGGATTCATCCACATTTTTTTTAAATTAAATTAATTTTTTTTAAAAATTAAATTAACAAGTAGAAAAATAAAATCAATTCAAATAAAAAATTTCACAAACCAAACAACTCCCTGGCAACGGCGCCAAAAACTTGTTGTGAATTTTGAATTACTCGCAAGCGCACGAGTCGTTTGCAATATAGTGTGTGCAAGTGTGAGGTCGAATCCACAGGGAATTGTGTTGTGAAAATATATTTTTAATCTAAACTAACTCTATCTTAACCAAGTTCCGAATTGTGAATGATATTTTAGAAAACAAATTAAAACTAAATTAAATTGATTTAAAAACTAATAAAAAGCACTAAGGTTTCCGAATCCACCCCACCGAAGTTAAGCATACATGTTCTAAAAATATAGCCTATCAAAACATTCAATGAATCCAACTATAAGACAAAAAACAAAGAATATCCCAACTAAACCAAAAGCACCCGATGTATCCGCTCTTAACAAATCACAAAGGGAATCCAATTTAATCGAAAAGCATTCAATGTATCCATCAGATGAAACACAAAGAAAATCTAACAGACAATTTAAACTCAATCAATTATAAGATTTACTCAAATAATTGACAGAACATTTATATTAAAAATTGTCAGATTTGTACAAGCAAATCTGAACTACTACGCCAAACAACGGCGGGGCTTCATCTTCAACCTTAGCTGAAGAGTCTAGCCACTCATAACTATGAAACTATAATTCATAATAAAAGTGCTAAACATTAAACTACAACAACTAAATAAAAATAAATAAATAAACAACTTTACATGGGAGAAATTCCACTCGCAGATGGGCGGCACTTCCCCTCGTGGTAGCAATGCCTTCGGGATCCACCAGAATGCTGACGGTCGTCCACCAGTAAACACCAAAGTGGCTCAGGAATTGTACACTGAATGATGAAGTCAGGTGGTGTTTATATAGGGGGAGACCCGGAGCACAATGGGTTTCAAAATCGATGTGGGATACTGTCCGAGTGCGATCGATCGCACTCTAGTGCGCTCGAGCTCACATTGGTGCACTACAGAGCATTTTTAACCGATGTAGGATGTGCGAGTACGCATTTGCGATCGATCGCAAGTCTGGTGCGATCGAGCGCACTAGACATCTTCAGCTTGACCCTTGTTTACTAAAATAGCCATAACTTTCTCTAGAAAAATCATTTTTGCAAGCCGTAAAATCCCTCAGAAAATAGACTTCCGAATCTTTCCAAGCATATATGGCTCATCTCCTGGTTCTTCCGAAATCAATACAGTAAAATCCACAAAAATGACTGATCTGTAAGGCGATTTTGGCAATTTTAGTGAAACTCCTTTCCCAGTGCTTGTAAACCTGAAAAACAACGAAAACAACTCAAAGTAACAAATTCCTAAGCTAACAAATGTAAATTAAAGGGCCAAAATATGCAATATTTGGCACTCATCACCAATCAAAGAAAGAACACCAATAATTGTTATCGAGGTTCGGCAATAGCCTATATCCCCGTGAGTTCCTCTGAACTCTCTGCACTAAATCAATGGTTCTTTACAGATACAACAACTCCTCTTCAAGAACTCACTGGTTTTTTAAGAATGAAAGAATAGAAATCAAAAAGTGATAAGGAACTATTACAAAGCCCTTATATTCGATCTATACTACTCTCTCTCTAAACAACCAACCTCTCTTTGAGATCTATTCTAGTGCCTCTGTTGTGTTTTTGTGTCTTTGCACTCTCAAACTTGCACTTGAATTCTCTTGTATGATGATCTTGTGTTTGCAACTTGTTTAGATTGAAGCTAGGTGACCTTTTATATAGTGCACCACTTCTTGAACCTATCTTGAAGTCAATCTCTACCCTTAGATCTTGAAGACCAATCAAACATAGCCCTTAATCAAGTCTAAGTGATCCTGTGCATTTTGATCAAGTCTCACGCATCATTTAAAATGCTGAAACAAAAGCATCAGGTGTGCCTTCAAGCCGCGGCCTAGAACAGGGCATGCTGCTGCTTGGAGGAGAGGAGGCTTTGCTGTCTTACTGGAGGCCGCGACCTGGGGTGGTTATGCCGTAGCGCGCACACCTTGGGCCGTTGCACACAGCTCCTCTCCCAACTTCTGGACTTCCTGGAGGTTGAGGCGTGCACACCTTGAGCCACGGCCTGAAGACTTGATGCTGAACCTTTTCAAACCTTGTTTAAACCTTAGACAAATGCCAACAAATATGGAAAAATCTTTTATAAAAATGAGTACTTCTAGTAAATTTAATTCACTAAGCTTATGAAGCTCACCCCTCATTGTACAATGATTTTAGGTAGTAGGCATAACAAATAGTTTGGTGAGTTGAGGTTCAAAAGAAACGTAACTATTTAGTGTAGAGTCCGGTAGAAAAGGTAAACCGGGGACTCGAACACGCCATCTTTCATAGGTTGATTTTGGAAATTCTTTCTCAAAGAGAATTTGAAATGTGATAGAGTTATGTGATTTTTCTGGAAGGTGGATTGGATTTATAACAATTTTCAAGAAAACTAAAGATGTGAATTAAAGAGTGATTAATTAAACTAACTCCATGGATTCAATTCTTTTTTTAGTTTAAATCTAGATTAAGTAAATCAAGTATGATTTATATTTCTTGAATTTAATTAGTGTTGTTTCGATCATGATTACATTTTTAGACGATGGACTTGAACAAATGATTTAATTCTTGGTGGATAGTGAACTAAATCTTCGGGTTTGACACTCTAGAGTGGAAATCAAGGTGAGTTTCACCTTACTTTTAGTGAGTGTAGTAAATTGTGCAACGAAAATGAAAAGTTAAAAGTATATACATATGAATGATTATGGAAATATAAATAATAATGTTATGAGAATTATGTATATAGAGATATGGTTGTACAAGAAGTAAGTATAGGAGTGGTTTGAGGTGTTTTTATAATTGAAATTTTTTTATATATATTGTTGTGATGGAATTGATTAATGGATATATATTTGTAAATTTTTGTGTTATGAATGCATTTCATTTGATATGAATTACTTAATGATATTATGGAACCGAGTGGAAGTGGAAAGTGAGATGGAACCGAGTGGAAGTGGAAAGTGAGGTGGAACCGAATGGATGTATAATGTGATGTTAGACGTACCGATATGTGGGGAGACGTCCCTATTGTTATATGATTTTTCCAGTGAGAGGCATTGTGATGTGATTATGCCAAAGAGTAACGTGAAAGTTGTAGCGCAGCTTTGGGGTGTCGATTCCATAGGGAAACAAGTTAATTGCAAGAGAAGATGTTAACCTCAACACGAACGATAATAATCAAGTGAGAAAATATGAATTTTGATAATGAAGTAATTGTGAGAAAATAAATTGAGAGTTATAATAGACAAACAACAAGGTTCCAGGACTCCTCCCTAGGTTCGTTGCCTTATTCCACTCTTGATTCAGTTGCTTTTATCTTGATTACAAGTTTCACATCCCAAACAAGCAATCGGCAAATACTCAATCTAAGCATATATAAACCCCAATGTAATTGATATGAATTACTCTTACTTTCGATTTAAACACATATGACTTATCCTATAGTTTTATCAAGAAACGACAATATATTATTAACGACAATATCGCAGTAATGGACAAACCTAAAAGATAAATCTACCGGACTCAATCACATCCAACAATTTTGACATAAGAAGAGCATGACTAGACTTATATCAAGGATAAAGATACAATCACCAGATTAAGAGAAAATCTTATAATTAGATTAAAGAGTAACCTATAATAATGTTTGGCAATAAATCCCAATTACAACTAAACCAATAAAGGAAAATAAAGAACAACTACACCTAAGGAATCATTCCTTCGCCTTGCTTGGAGATTAGTTCGCCATGGAACTCATGGTTGAAAACTTTATTGGAGGAGAATATTGTTGCTTCTCTGAGTTTTTTAGACTTTTTTGAATCTTTAATTACAAACTTTAAGTGGTCTATTTATAATGTACACGGTCCAAGGGTGTTTTAGGGCTTAAAAAGTCTTAATTAGGTCATATCTCGGAGAAGTGTACCGGGTGGGCACCGCGGCTTCCCCTTCCTTGCGTCGCAGTTTCCACTGCTTCTTTGTTTTCTTGCCTTGCTGGAGGTCGCGGCTTCCACTGAAGCTTCTTCCTTGTTCTTTTGCTTGCTTCTGGAGGCCGAGGCTTGGATATCTTTAGGCCGCAACACGCACACTCAAGACTTGTTTTTTTTTCTTTATTTGTCTTTCCAGAACTATGCTTTCACTTTGGTATGCCTCGAGTCTCTGTGCTTCAAGTAATGATAACTTTTCCTCCTCTTTTGAGCATAAAGTACCTGAAAATGCACCAAAATATATCAATGATCAAAGAATGATACTTTAGAGTTGTTAACGTATAAAAGTGTAATTAAAACCTAGATCAACCCTAAAATTGCTTTACCTTGTTTTGATTCCTACCGTAAAATTCATCTCTTATTTTTTCTTGAATTGCTAAGGGACTAGCAATAAGCTAGTTGGGGGTTGTGATGAAAGTCATAAAATGCAGAGCTTTGGGGTGTCGATTCCACAGGGAAACAAGTTAATAGAAGACGTAAACCTAAACACGAACGATAATAATCAAGTGAGAAAATATGAATTTTGATAATGAAGTAATTGTGAGAAAATAAATTGAGAATTATAATAGAGAAAAAACAAGGTTCTGGGAATTCTCCCTAGGTTCGTTGCCTTATTCCAATCTTGATTCAACTGGTTTTATCTCGATTACAAGTTTCACATCCCAAACAAGCAATCGGCAAATATTCAATCTAAGCGTATATAAACCCCAATGTAATTGATATGAATTACTCTTACTTTCGATTTAAACACACAGGACCTATCCTATAGGTTTATCAAGAAATGACAATATATTATTAACAACAATATCGCAGTAATGGACAAACCTAAAAGATAAATATACCGGACTCAATCACATCCAACAATCTTGACATAAGAAGAGCATGACCAGACTTATATTAAGGATAAAGATACAATCACTGGATTAAGAGAAAATCTTATAATTAGATTAAAGAGTAACCCATAACAATGTTTGGCAATAAATCCCAATTAAAACTGAATCAATAAAGGAAAATAAAGAACAACTACACCTAGTGATGAGGACACGACTAACAAATGGGAGGCAGATCCTATTCAAGTTCCAATTGGTCAAGTTACAAGGGCCCGAGCTAAACGGTTTATTCAAGTTCCAAGTGGTCCAGTTATAAGGGCCCGAGCTAAACGGTTCAAGAAAACTCTCAATTGGCTTATTCAACATATTTGGGCTAAGAATCATCTTTGGGGGCCCAAGGATAATGCTATACATGATCCACAAGGATGGATTTCCATGATTCAAGGGAATTTCCACTTTGGAATTTCGGGAGGACCCAACGAACATAATTAAAATGGTCATATCTTTTTGCCCACAACTCCAAATGGGCTGAAACTTATTAGGATGGAAAGATGACGTCTAGGCACTCAATTTTGACCTAAGAAAGTTTCAAAAAATATATCGTTTGGGCCTGGTATGATGGGCCAAAATCCAGTAGGCTGTTGTATCCGAATCTACGTTGGGCTTGCACATTTTCTTAATTGTTTCCTTCTGAATTTAATTGTTGCATTATAAGGCTTGCATGCCAAGTTAAGTACTTTCCTTATTTGAATTTTAGGTTACCAAAATTCTATTTAGGTTTATTTCCTATTTCGTAGTTTCCTGTTCCTACCAGAATTCTGTTTAGGTTTATTTCCTATTTTTTAGTTTTCCTTTTTCTATTTGGTTAAGAATTCTCATGTATTTAAATAGCCATTGGCTTTTGGAATAACACAATTCAGATTTGATTCATACTTTCGGAGAGAAATTTCTTTTTGGTTCTTTTAGAACTTCTGAACTTATCGGAGTTTCCGTGGCGTTCATCTTCGACTTATCAATCAATCCTTCCATAATTGATTATGGTGTCTTCATTATACCAAGGTTCTTGCTTCGATATAAGCAACGGGTCGCGGTCTTAGTCTTCATTATACCAAGGTTCTTGCTTTAATATAAGCAACAGGTCGCGGTCTCACATAAATCTGCTTCTAGACGATCTTGGAGGTCTTCTTGATCCAAAATTTCTTAGTTCTTGGCGTGGATCATATCAGTTGGTATCAGAGCCTTCTAGTTGCAAGTTTGCCTATCTTTTGTTTTGATTCATAAAAAAAAAAAAAAGTGAAAAAAAAAACGAAATTGAAAAAAAAAAGAATAATAAATTTCCAGTTTAGAAAAAAAAAACGTGAAAAAAAAGAAAAGTGTGTAATATTTAGATTTAATCCTTTCAATCCTTATTTCTGAATTTCTTTGTGAGTTATTGGTGAATTGTTGCTGGGAACTTTGATACTTGTTCGGTTAGTTTGATAAGAACCTATAGAGGATTATTATGAGTGGAAAAAGGCAAGAGTGGTGAGCACATAAGAGGGGAAAAGTCAATCTGATTTTTGTGTGAAAACACGAGTGAAATTGAGTGACTCATTCTTTTAGTGAAACACATGAGGGAGTGTGTGAGGTCTTTTTTTTTTCTAACATTATTTTTGCAGCAAACATGTCAGACGACAAGAACAAAAATAATTCCGGAGATACGTCAGGAGATGGTGATCCGAAGTTGCTCATGGAGGTTTTAATGGGTGAGATGAGAAGAGTATTGCGAACGGAGATGGAACAGGTTCATGAGCGGATTGATCGGGTAGAGAATACACATGGGGGCAGCAACAAAACGCTCCTAATGTGCGTAGGAGGGAGAGAGTTCAACCTAGGGGAGAGAGAGTTGAAGATGAAGAGTATTATGGGAATGAATTTGATGAAGAAGATGATCGGGAATCAGTTGTTAGCTATAGGAGATTTGGTGGTCGAGGTAGAGAAGCTAGGAATCGGGAAGACAATAACTTGGGTAGTATTAAGATGAAGATTCCATCGTTTCAAGGCAAAAACGATCCTGAAGCTTACCTTGAGTGGGAGAAGAAGATAGAATTAGTGTTTGATTATCATTATTATTCCGAGCTTAAAAAGGTTAAACTTGCGGCCATTGAATTTTTTGACTATGCGATTGTTTGGTGGGATCAGCTAGTGTTAAATAGGAGGAGAAATAGAGAGCGTCCAATAGAGACTTGGGAGGAGATGAAAACCATGATAAGGAAACGGTTTGTTCCAAGCCATTACTACCGTGAGTTATACCAAAAATTGCAAAGTCTTACACAAGGTAATCGGAGTGTAGAGGATTATTATAAAGAGATGGAAGTAGCTATGATTCGAGCAAATGTAGAGGAGGATCGAGAGGCTACTATGGCTAGGTTCTTGGCTGGTTTGAACCTGGAAATTGCTAATTCGGTGGAGTTGCATCATTATGTGGAATTGGAAGATATGGTACATATGGCTGTCAAAATTGAGAACCAACTCAAGAGGAGGGGCAGCAATACACGACAAAACCCTAACTCGGGTTCATCTTACGAATTTTGTGAAGCAAGCCACGACCAAGCCCAAAACCGAGCAAAAGCAAGAAAGTACCAGCCATGGAAATCAAGGTAAAACTGACTCTTCTACCACTAGAAATCATGATATTAAGTGTTTTAAATGCCGAGGCAGGGGTCACATAGCAAGCCAATGTCCGAACAAAAGAGTTATGGTATTACGAGATAATGGTGAAATTGAAACTGAGGGCAAATAAGATACTGAATCTATGCTACCATTGGAGGATGCGAGTGATGAGGAATACGCTGCCCAAGGAGAATTGTTGGTTGCAAAGAGAGCTCTAAGTGTGCAAATCAAAGAAGATGACAAAGTGCAGCGAGAAAACATCTTCCATACTAGATGCCACGTGCAAAACAAGGTATGTAGTATGATTATTGATGGAGGTAGTTGTACTAACGTTGCTAGCACTACAATGGTTGAGAAATTAGGACTGCCAACGATTAAACATCCTCGGCCTTACAAGTTACAATGGCTCAATAATAGTGGTGAACTGAGGGTGAATAAACAGGTGTTAGTTTCCTTTCGTATTGGAAAATATGAAGATGAAGTTTTGTGTGATGTAGTTTTGATGCAAGCTGGACACTTGTTACTAGGCCGGCCATGGCAATTCGATCGGTGTGTTAAGCATGATGGCTTCACCAACAAATATTCGTTTGTAAGAAATCAAAGAACAATCACTCTAATTCCTTTGACACCAAAGCAGGTTTATGAAGATCAAGTGAGGTTATAAAAAGAGAGTGAGCAAACGAAAGAGAGTGAGAAAGAGAGAATGAATGCAAACCAGAAAGAGAAAATGAGAGAGGTCAAAAAAATTGAGATAGAAAATAAGAGAGCTGATTCGGCTAATGAGAGAAAAACAAATTTCTATGCAAGAACGAGTGAAATAAAAAGAGTGATGATTTTAAATCAGCCAATGATTGTACTTTTGTACAAAGAAGCGTTAGACACTAACCAATTTGACTCATCTTTGCCTAGTTCTATTGTTTCTCTTTTACAGGAATTTGATGATATCTTTCCCGAGGAGATTCCACATGGCTTACCATGGCCAAGTCCCACGAGTGTAGGTCAAGTTCATAGTTTTCATGGACTTGCTAGTTTTTGCAAAAGGTTCATGAAAGACTTTAGCAGTATCGCCGCACCGCTTAGCGAAGTCATCAAGAAGAACGTTGGATTCAAATAGGGAGACGAGCAAGAGAAGGGGTTCCAATTGATCGAAGAAAAATTAATTAATGCTCCTTTTCAAGTCCTTGAGCACATCAATAACAATGCATTCAAATTGGATTTACCAAATGAGTACAATGTTAATACCACTTTCAATGTTTCTGATTTACGCCCTTTTGATGTAGGTGATGATTTGAGGACAAATCCTTTTCAAGAGGAGGGGAATGATGAGGACACGACTAATAAATGGGAGGCAGATCCTATTCAAGTTCTAATTGGTCAAGTTACAAGGGCCCGAGCTAAACGGTTTATTCAAGTTCCAAGTGGTCCAATTATAAGGGCCCGAGCTAAACGGTTCAAGAAAACTCTCAATTGGCTTATTCAACATATTTGGGCTAAGAACCATCTTTGGGGGGCCAAGGATAATGCTATACATGATCCACAAGGATGGGTTTCCATGATTCAAGGGAATTTCCACTTTGGAATTTCGGGAGGACCCAACGAACAGAATTAAAATGGTCATATCTTCTTGCCCACAACTCTAAATGGGCTGAAACTTATTAGGATGGAAAGATGACGTCTTGGCACTCAATTTTGATCTAAGAAAGTTTCAAAAAGGATATTGTTTGGGCCTGGTATGATGGGCCGAAATCCAGTAGGCTGTTGCATCCGAATCTACATTGGGCTTGCACATTTTCTTAATTGTTTCCTTTTGAATTTAATTGTTGTATTATAAGGCTTGCATGCCAAGTTAGGTACTTTCCTTATTTGAATTTTAGGTTACCAAAATTCTATTTAAGTTTATTTCCTATTTCGTAGTTTCCTATTCCTACCAGAATTTTGTTTAGGTTTATTTCCTATTTTTTAGTCTTCCTTTTTCTATTTGGTTACGAATTCTCATGTATTTAAATAGCCATTGGCTTTTGGAATAACACAATTCAGATTTGATTCATGAACTTATCGGAGTTTCCGTGGCGTTCATCTTCGACTTATCAATCAATCCTTCCATAATTGATTGTGGTGTCTTCATTATACCAAGGTTCTTGCTTCAATATAAGCAACGGGTCGCGGTCTCAGTCTTCATTATACTAAGGTTCTTGCTTCAATATAAGCAACGGGTCGCGGTCTCACATAAATCTGCTTTTAGACGATCTTGGAGGTCTTCTTGATCCATAAATTTCTTAGTTCTTGGCGTGAATCATATCACCTAGGGAATCATCCTTTCGCCTTGCTTGGAGATTAGTTCGCCATGGAACTCATGGTTGAAGACTTTGTTGGAGGAGAATGTGGCTGCTTCTCTGAGTTTTTCAGACTTTTTTGAATCTTTAATTACAAACCCTAAGTGGTATATTTATAATGTACAAGGGCCAAGCGTGCTTTAGGTCTTAAAAAGTCTTAATTAGGTCATATCTCAGAGAAGTGGACCGGGTGGGCGCCGCGGCTTCCTCTTCTTTGTGCCGCGGCTTCAACTGTTTCTTTGTTTTCTTGCCTTGCTGGAGACTACGACCTTGCCTAGCCCAGGCTGTGGCTTCCACTGAAGCTTCTTCCTTGTTCTTTTGCACGGTTCTGGAGGCCGAGGCTTGGATATCTTTAGGCCGCAGCGCACACACTCAAGACTTGTTTTTTTTCTTCATTTGTCCTTCCACAACTATGCTTTTACTCCGATATGCGTCGAGTCTTTGTGCTTCAAGCAATGTTAAATTTTCCTCTTCTTTTGAGCATTAAGTACCTGAAAATGCACCGAAATAGATCAATGATCAAATAATGATACTTTAGAGTTGTTAAAGTATAAAAGTGTAATTAAAACCTAGATCAACCCTAAAATGCTAACAATTAAGTACTGTTAAGGTGCATTTTATGACTCTCATCACAACCCCCAACTAGCTTATTGCTAGTCTCTTAGCAATTCAAGCGAAAACAAGAGATGAATTACGGTAGGAATCAAAACAAGGTAAAGCAATGTTAGTGTTAACTAGGAGTAATTCACTTTTTGTCTCAGAAATCGTATATAACACATAGCATATAGAATTATTAAATATCACCAAAGTCCAAAAGTAATCCAAACATCAATATTAAAATAGTTATCGAATCTTAATATCCATCTTACCACAATCCATTAATCCGAACATCCGGATGATTTTATGGACAACATTCATGAATACAAGTTTTGGCCTCTAAAAACTTAATAAATTGCGTGACATCAATCACAAATCAAGCTCCATAGGCTTATTTTTCAAATCATTCTCCACTATTGTAGAAAAATCACACTAAATCGGATCAATAAGTCTTCAATAAGCTTGTAACGTTAGGCTAAGGTAAAGGTTAAGAAAGAACAATAAGGATTAAACAAGTAAAAAAACTAAGCTCTTAAGTTAAACACAACCACTTTAAGCACTGGATAACCTTACTTCAAGACCCAACTCTTTCAACCATTTTTCGAGCATTTCTAATCTCCACCTTTTTTTTCTTTTTTTTTCTAACTTTGCCATAATTCACTTCTTTTTCTATTTTTTTCTTATTCTTTTTTTGTTTTTTTTTTGGCAAGTAACCATTCACTTCCTTTTTTCTTTTCTTTTACACAACCCCCAACTTATCTCATTTAATGTACTTGGGTTATGGTAGTAATATTTTTTCATATTTCCATCCTTATTCCTCTTAAGTACTTCTCCACAATTGTGTATAACTAAGTTCTTTCAAGAGAAAGGCAAGGATAAAATATTTTTAGGCTCATAAATGTAGGTAAATGGGTTACTAAAAGAAACAAGGTTCAAATTATTCATAAAGAAAAAGGCTCAAACAGGTGACTAGTGATAAATATAGCAATGGTAAGTTTGAAGGTCTTAAACGGTCCAAAAATGGCCTATATCATATCCTAAGTAGTGTGCATTCTAGGAATTCGCCTCAAGTAATAATCAAGTGAGTTCTAGAACTTTTCGAGACCGCAAAAGTATTCACAAAAACAGTCACACATAAAACTTCTCTAAATGTTTTAGACTAGTCATACAATCTTACCGCAAACTAGAGTCTCAGACCAAATTAAGATTGATACTTAAATTATTCTCGAACCGAGGCAAGATTTAACTTCTTCTAAATGCTATATGCTATCTCAATTAAGTTCATGTCATTGACATGTGAATTACATCCAAGGCTAACACAAAAGCATGCTTAAATCAAACAAACAAAAGGAAAGTAGCACCAAGCAGTTCAATGAAGAACAGAAATACATTTCCTCTACCCCCAACTTAAAAATTACATTGTCCTCAATATAAAAGAAAGAGTAAAGGAAACTCCCTTTGTAGCCACAAGTGCACAGCAACTGAAAATTGTGCACCACCATTTGAACTGCATGCCATTCTTCTTGCTGAAATTCCGATCAATTGGAGATTTTCTTGAAGATCCCAAAATCTTCCTAGAACCAAGCTTTTGAGAGAGATTGCTAGCAAAATCTGCAAAATTAGTGAGCAATTTAGCAATAAATGATGGTAGAAACAAGAATTTTTAGAGTAAAAGGGAGTGGGTATGTGAGGGTTTTCAGAGAGGAAGAGAGAGAGAGAAATGGGGCTGCTGTTTTTCCAAGTTGAAATGAAGGAGAAGTGTAGGTTTTAAGGTTTTGAAATGCCAAAGTTTGGGTAAGCGCTGCAGCGTGGGCTGGGCCTATTTTGTGCGCATTCTGGGCACTGCAGCGTGCCAGATGCAGAGGCGCGGCGCTGGGCTGGGCTTGTTTTGCGCGCATTCTGGGCATTGGAGCGTGCCAGATGAAGAGGCGCGGAGCTGGGCTGGGCCTGTTTTGCGCGCATTCTGTGGGGCGAGGTGGACCTCTAGTAGGCCTTGGCACGGCCCGAAACTGATCCTAATGAAAAAAAAAACTTGTTTATTGCCAAAAGAAAGAGAAAAGTAAAATAAAATAAGCCAAATAAATAATAAATAAAATCAGATTAAATTAAACTAAAAATTAAAATGTACTCAATTAAAAGCAAAACAAAACAAAAGAAAAATAAAAGTAAAAATATACCTTTGTTGTATGGTCACGGTGAATAGATCGGATCCATAAGTGGAATGTCTTCCATTTTCAGATCTTGTCTATCGATTAAGATCTTAAATCGTTGACCGTTTACTTTAAAGATCTGACCATCCCTAGTTTCCTCAATTTCTACCGCTCCATTTTTAAAAACATTTTTCACCATAAAAGGACCGGTCCACCTCGACCGAAGTTTTTCGGGATGCTTATGGAGTCTAGAATCGTATAAGAACACCCGATCATTAGGTTTAAATGTTTTCCTCAAAATATTTTTATCATTGAATACTTTCATCTTAGTCTTATAAATTCTAGAATTCTTATAAGCATCGTTTCTTAATTCCTTTAACTCGGTCAACTGATATTTTCTAAGCTTACTCGCTTCTCCTATGTCAAAATTAAAGGACTTGATGGCCCAATAAGCTCGATGCTCGAGCTCGACAGGTAAGAGACAAGGCTTTCCAAAAACAAGCTGATAAGGTGACATACCTAAGTGAGTTTTAAAGGTTGTACGGTAAGCCCAGAGCGCATCAACTAGTCTTAAAGACCAATCTTTGCGATCCGGGTTAACCATTTTTTCTAAAATTTGTTTAATTTCCTTATTAGCAAGTTCTACTTGTCTACTAGTCTGAGGATGGTAGGAAGTAGAAATTTTATGTAACACCCCATATTTTCTCATCAAAGCTTCAAAAGAACGGTTACAAAAAAGTGTACCTCGATCACTAATGATAGCACGCGGTGTACCAAATCGAGATAACATATTTTCTTTGAGGAATTTAATTACCGTTCTATTATCATTGCTTCAGCAAGCTGCTGCCTCTACCCACTTAGATACATAATCTATTGCCACAATGATATATTGGTATCTGATAAGAGCTATAAAATGCATCTTAAAGATGTTTAATTGTTAGCATTTTATGATTCTTCTCGGTCTTTATTTCACTTTTATGTGTTGATAACTCGTAAATAATATTATTGGACCACTAACTTATTTTTGTGCACTTTTAGGAATTTTGGGCCCAAAGAGAAGAAGAAATGATTGTTGTTTAAAAGCACCAAGGTTTCATGCACGATGAAGCAGAGGAGTGGTTGCAAAGCATGAAGAAAAATCAAGCTCAGCCCAGCACCGCGGTGCCCAAAAACACCCATATGGTGCCCCTCAGCCAGCACCGCGGTGCCCCTCAACCAGCACCGCAGTGCCCAGAAGCTCGCCTAGCCAAGTTTATGCTTATCACCGCAGTACTCCTCAAGCAGCACCGTAGGGCGCACACGGGATTACTTCTCCGAGTTAGACTTTAATTAGGGTTTTAAGTATTAGATTAAAACCCAAGAACACCCCTTGGACCCTTGTACTATAAATAGGACACTTAGGGCTTAAGAGAGGTATCTTGGTTGTGGAGAAAAACCCAGAAATAAAGGCAGCAGCTCTCATCCACAAAAGTGTTTAGCTATGAACACCATGGCTAACTAATTTCCAAGCAAGGCGAAGGGATGAATCCTAGGTGTAGTTGTTCCTATCTTCCCTTATTTGATTCAGTTGTAATAAGAACTTATTATCATACATTGTCATGATTTACTTCTTTATCTAATTATAAGATCTTATCTATTCCGGTGATTGTATCTTTTTCCTTGATATAAATTTAGTCATGCTTCTCTTATGTTAAGATTGTTTGGGTATAATTGAGTTCGGTAAATCTAGCCTTTAGGTTTGTCCATGACTGCAATATTGTCGACAAAGATATATTGTCGTTTCTTGATATACCTATAGGATAGATCATATGTGCATAAATCGAAGAAGTATTTCATAACAATCATATTAGGGTTTATATATGTGCTAATTGAATACTTGCCGGATGCATGTTTAGGATGTGAAACTTGCAACCGAGATAAAAATAACTGAATCAAGTTAAGGATAGGGAAACGAACCTAGGGAAGATTCCCGGATCCTTGTTGTCTCCCTATTATATTTTACAATCTATTTTATACGATTACTTCACCAAAAGTTCATATTTTCTCACTCAAATCTTTATCGTTTGTGTTATGGTTCACACCTTCTTTTGTAATTAACTTGTTTCCTTGTGGAATCGACACCCCAAAGCGGTGCTACAACTATCATATTACTCTTTGGGCGTAATCAAATTTTGGCACCGTTGTCGGGGAAACGCACTTACTTACAAAGAAGTTTGTCAACTCTAAGACAAAATGGTACTATCGTTCCTTTCTATTAGTTTTGATTTTCTGATTTTTTTTTTATATTTTGTTCTGTTATGTTTTACTTATCACTTTTAGAAACTCAGTTGGTGTATGCTTAGACTAAGAGATTCACGAGGGAGATTCATTAAGGGACCCGAATTAGAAATACCTTTCCCTTCCATGTCCGTTAGTGAGACCTCGCCTAGATTAAACCCTAGTGTACACCTAACAGAAAATATAGAAAATTTTGTTAACAAGGCTGAAAACCCTAATGAAAATGTTGCTAGGACACTTAGAGATTACCTACATCCTAGCTGGACAGCCACACCATCATGCATAATGTTTCTAGCCAACACTCGCCATCAAGATTTTAAAACAGGGATGATATAATTACTCCCTACTTTTCATGGCTTAGAAAACGAAAACCTCTATATGCACATTAGAGAATTTGAGGAAGTATTTGTGACTTTTCATAGTCAAGATGCAACCGATAATATCGTGAGACTTAAGTTTTTTCCTTTCTCTTTGAAGGATAAAGCTAAGAGTTGGTTATACTCGTTGAGACCATAATCAATTGGGTAATGGAATGAGATAACCCAAGTCTTTTTTAACAAGTACTTCCCTCAACATAAGACTAATGCATTAAAAGACAAATCTCCACCTTTGCACAAAAGGAAAACGAGACTTTGTATCAATCTTGGGAGAAATTTAAAGAACTGTTAAGTATGTGTCCACATCATGGGTATGAAAATTGGCGTTTAGTGAGCTATTTCTATGAGGGTCTTACCTATAGAGAATGCCAATTTGCAGAGATGATGTGCAATGGTGAATTTCTGCAAAAAGACCCTGATGAGGCTATTGAGTACCTCAATGAGCTTGCCGAAAAGGCTCACATATGGACTGGACCTAGTGCTACTGAAAGCACAAATAGGTCACGACCTATAGGAAACCCTAGTGGTGGAGGAATCTATCATCTTAGGGAAGAGGATAATCTTAAGGCCAGGGTCAAGATGCTTACTAGGGAGTTAGAGGCATTAAAAACTAAAAAACCAACACACATGGTTAATCAAGCTGAACCTTTAGACCCATGTTTTGTGTGTGGTGGGGTTGATCATCCTGCCCAAGATTGCCCCATATTTGTTGACATGAGATGGTTGTACGAGGAACAATGTAATGCCTTAAGCATGTACAAGAAACCTCTAGCACCCTTCTCTAACACTTACAATCCGGGGTGGCAAAATCATCCTAATTTCAGCTGAAAATCTGAAAATTAGTAGCATGCACAACAACCCCCTAGATTATACCCAGCAACTTATCATGAACCTTCATCCTCTAGGAACTCTTTAGAAGACACCTTACATGCTTTTATAGAAGCACAAGGTAAGACAAATCAAAGGTGTGAGGCTTTAATTACACAACTGGTTGAGGAAAACAAAGAAATAAGGAGCCAAGTGTCTAAATTAATGGGCTTCTTGAGTGTGACTGAGCGAGGTAAGTTTCATTCCCAAGCTCAGTTCGTACCTCACGGTCAACATATGGCACAGGAAAATTTGAAAGATGTAAATGCTATTGTGATCCGAAGTGGTAAGTCACTACACATCCCACCAATGAATAAACCCAAGGATGTGATAAATGGTCAAACTAGTAATAAAGCCAAATTTCCTAAAGACCCTGAAGTGACCAAAAGTCCTGTTAAGGCCCCATACCCTCAAGCCCTAAAATCCAACAAGAAAAATCTGGAAATAAATAATGAAATCCTTGAGAACTTAAGGCAAGTGAAACTTAATCTTTCTCTTTTGTATGTGATTAAACAAGTCCCTACCTATGCAAAAGTTCTCAAGGATTATACACAATTAAGAGGAAACACCATGTCAAGAAAACACCATTCCTAACTGAGCAAGCTAGTGCGTTAATTGAGAAAAGAATTCCCCCAAAATATAAAGATCCAGGCTGTCCTACCATTGCGTGCAGCATTGGAAATCATGAGGTTGGACAAGCTTTGCTAGATTTAGGAGCTAGTCTAAACTTGATGTCATTCTCCATTTACTTACAACTGGGGTTAGGAGAAATCAAACCAACCGGCGTGGTATTGCAATTGGCTGACCATTCAGTCAAAGTACCCCGAGGTGTGGTAGAGGATATCTTAATTCAAATTGATAAATTATACTATCCTGTTGATTTCTTAATTCTTGACACCACTTCTGCTGTTGACACTAACTCTAAAATCCCTTTGATTTTGGGTAGACCTTTTCTTGCTACTACGAATGCACTAATAAATTGTAGGAATGGACTCATGAAGCTGTCCTTTGGCAACATGACCCTTGAAGTAAATATTTTCAATGTTGCAAAACAGCCTGAAGATTAGGACAACAACCACCAGCTTTACATGTTTGAGTCACTCATTAATGAGGGAGTTTCTTTAGATCATGACTATGATCCTCTTAAGAATTTTCTTGTTAATTCTGAGATAGATTTATTTGATGATAAAACTAATATAATTAATATTTGTGCTATTTTTGACAAATCTCAAGATTGTGGCAATCGAGCATGGCAACCAAGGTTTGAGAAGCTGCTCGAAAGAAGCAAGACACAACTCCCCTCAAATTTGGAAGCACCTAAGGTCGAATTAAAGCCGCTACCTAAGGGTTTAAAACATGCCTTTCTTGGTCCAAGTGATACATTTCCTGTTATTATTTCTTCTAAATTATCTTAGAGCTAAGGTAAGAAATTAATTCAAACTTTAAATGCACACAAATCAGTCCTAGGATGGAGCATGGCTCATTTAAAGGGAATTAGTCCCCTAATCTGCTCCTATAAAATAAATTTGGACGAAGGAACTAGTCCTCGTAGAGACCCTCAACGTAGGCTTAACCCCACCATGAAAGGAGTAGTGAAAAATGAAGTACTGAAACTATTAGATGCGGGTATTATATATCCCATAGCTGATAGTAAGTGGGTAAGCCCTACACAAGTCGTCCCTAAAAAGTCTGGAGTCACTATGGTGAAGAATGACCTGGGAGAGCTAGTCCCAACTAAACTTGTGATTGGGTGGCGTATATGCATTGATTATAGAAAATTAAATACTGCCACCTGGAAAGACCATTTCCCACTCCCTTTTATTAATCAGATTCTTGAGTGTGTAGCTGGCCATCCCTTTTATAATTTTCTAGATGGTTATTCTGGTTATTATCAAATAGAAATTGCATTAGAAGACCAAGAAAAAACCACTTTTACTTGTCCCTTTGGCACCTATGCTTTTCGTAGAATGCCATTTGGATTATGTAATGCCCCTGCTACTTTTCAACGCTGCATGATGAGTATTTTTAGTGACATAGTTGAAAGTTGCATGGAGGTTTTTATGGATAACCTAACTATTTTTGGATCTTCATTTGAAGCATGCTTAATGAATTTAGAAAGAGTATTAATTCACTGTGAAGAGAAAGAATTGGTCTTAAATTGGGAAAAATGTCATTTTATGGTACCATCCGGAATTGTCTTAGGGCATATTGTCTCTTCTAAGGGAATAAAGGTTGATCAATCTAAGATTGAATTAATCTCTAAATTACCCACCCCTAAGACAATAAAGGATGTGAGATCTTTCCTTGGTCATGCTGGTTTTTATAAGAGGTTCATACAAAATTTTTCAAACATCTCTAGACTTCTAAGTGCCCTCCTAGTTAAAGACACTCCCTTTGAATGGACAAAAGCTTGTCAAGAAGCATTCCAAATGCTGATCAGCAATCTTACTTCCGCACCTATAATGCAGTCACTAGATTGGACTTTGCGTTTTGAAATCATGTGTGATGCTAGTGACTACGCTGTAGGTGCTGTTTTTGGACAGTGAGGAGAGGGAAAACCTTTTGTCATTTACTATGCTAGTAAGACTTTAAATGGTGCTCAAATGAATTACTCTACAATTGAAAAGGAATTACTAGCTATAGTATTTGCTTTAGATAAATTTTGTGCTTATTTAATTGGGTTGCCTATCCTTATTTTTACAGATCATGTTGCCCTCAAGTATTTTCTCACAAAGAAGGAGGCTAAGGCACGACCAATCCGATGGATCCTCCTCTTACAAGAATTTGATATCACCATCAAGGACAAGAAAGGAGTGGAGAACGTAGTGGCCAACCACCTCTCGAAACTTACATTCGAGGACACTTGTGATGACATGCCAATCAAGGACGATTTTCCCGACGAGCAATTACTATCCATTACTTCTCTACCATGGTTTTCTCACATCGTAAACTATTTGGCAACAAGTGAGATACCTATGGATTAGAGCGTTCAAGACAAGAGAAAATTCTTATATGAGGTACGTAATTTCTATTGCGATGACCCCTATCTTTTCAAATACTGCCTTGACCAAATTCTAAGGTGTTGCATCCCTAATGAGGAGATTGCGAGTGTCTTAGAATTTTGTCACTCCCAAGCTTGTGGAGGCCACTTTTCAATGAAAAAAACCGCTGGAAAAATTTTGCACTGTGGATTTTATTTGCCTACCTTATTTAGAGATGCACACCCTTATTTTCGCTCATGTAAAAGAAGTCAAAATTTAGGAATTGTGTCTCACCGAAATATGATGCCCTTAAACCCTATTTTAGTAATTGAAATCTTTGATTGTTGGGGCATCGATTTCATGGGACCCTTTTCTCCTTCCTTCGAATACCAATATATCATCATAGTAATAGATTATGTGTCTAAGTGGGTAGAAGCAGCAGCTTGTCGAAGCAATGATAATGGAACGGTGATTAAATTCCTTAAATAAAATGTGTTATCTCGATTTGGTACACCACGTGCTATAATTAGTGATCAAGGTACACATTTTTGCAACCGTTCTTTTGAAGCTTTGATGAAAAAATATGGAGTATTGCATAAAATCTCTACTGTTTACCATCCTCAGACTAGTGGACAAGCAGAACTTGCTAATAGGGAGATTAAACAAATTTTAGAAAAAACGGTTAACCCCGATCACAAGGATTGGTCGTTGAGACTAATTGATGCGCTTTGGGCTTACCGTACAGCCTTTAAAACTCCCTTAGGTATGTCGCCTTATTGACTTGTTTTTGGGAAGCCTTGCCATTTACCCGTGGAGCTCGAGTATCGAGCTTATTGGGCCATCAAATCTTTTAACTTTAATATGGCCGAAGTGGGTAAGCTTAAAAAATATCAGTTGACTGAGTTATAAGAGTTAAGAAACGGTGCTTATGAAAATTCTAGAATCTATAAGGCTAAAATGAAAGTATTCCATGATAAAAACATTTTGAGAAAAACATTTAAACCCAATGATTAGGTGTTCTTATATGACTCTAGACTTCATAAGCATCATGCAAAACTTCGGTCAAGATGGACCGGCCCTTTTATAGTGAAAAATGTTTTCGAAAATAGGGCGGTAGACATTGAGGATAGTAGAGATGGCCAGGTTTTTAAAGTAAATGGACAGTGCCTCAAGATCTTAATCGATAGACAAGACTCAGAAGTGGAAGAAATTCCACTTATGGATCCGGTTTATTTCCCTTAACTTCACCACACAGGTATGTTTTCATTTATTTTTCTTTTGATTTGTTTGTTTTATTTTTAATTACGTTTTATTCAATCTCAATTGTTGGTCTTTCTTTTAGTGTGATTTATATTTTTAAGGATTACTTTCTAACTTTAATTTATTTTTCGTTTGGCAACCACACAGTTTTTTTTGGACTCTAGTGTGCACCGCGGTGCCCAGAACCGAGTTCAGTAGCCCCAGGCCAAGCACCGCGGTGCTCAGAACCGAGCTCCGCAGCGCCAGGCCCAGCACCGCAGTGCACAGTGCAGCACACAGAACCAGGCCTAGCAAGCCAGGCCCAGCACTGCAGCACACTGCACAACGCTAGCTCGAGCCCAGCACATAGCTAACCCTAAATTCTACACTATAAAAGCCATTTTGCAGCCTTCTTCTTCATTTCTTCTTTCACAAAACCAGTAGCACACTACTTCTTCTTTCCCCTTTGCAGCAAATCCATACTTGCCCACTCACTTGCACTCAAAACTTTCTTGTTTCTACCATCATCTCTTACTAAATTGCTCACTCATTTTGCTGATTTTGCTAAGCATTCTCTCTCAAAAGCTTGGTTATAAGAAGACCATTGGGTTCATCAAGAACACTTCAAGAGGTAGATAGCCTTTCTTCTCTTCACCATGGACATCAAGTAAGATCACTTTCTTCCATTTTATTGTGCATTTGTGCTATTTAGTGGTTACATTTTGCCTTAATTCTATTATTCTGAATATTTGATTTCCATGGCACCTAAGACCAAGAGACCTAGGGGGAAACTACAACAAGAGTATGATGATACCAAATTTGTGAGTTTTGAAGCAAGTGAGAGATATATTAGTATATTGCAAAGTCGAAAGCCTATTCCCGAAAGAGGATTCAACATCACCAAGAGGGGTAATCCGACCTTATTTAAAATGATTCTAGATAGGAATTGGGGTACATTTACAAGACTACCACCCCCCTCACTCCTGAACTTGGTTAGATAATTTTACGCCAATGCACCCGAGCATAGGAATGGTCATGTACGAGTCAGGGGGCGAACCGTTTCTTTTAGCAGCTCAACCATTAATAGCTTCTATGGATTACCTGACATTGAACTTAGTGAGTATAATGAATATGTGTCTACCATCAATTATGATGAGATTTGCACTACCCTTTGCATTCCGAGCACTACATGGAAAATGACGGGTTATATCCCTGTCACTTGCCCGGTACTTCTCTCAATGCCACTGCTAGGGCTTGGCAATATTTTATATGTCAGTGGATGATGCTTGCTTTACACTAAAGTGCCTTAACTGTTGAGTGAACTGTGTTAATCTATGCAATTTTGATGGGCATGACTATCGATGTAGTCCGAGTCATCTATGATTCGATCAACCACACTATTAGACAAAAGCTTGGATTATATTTTCCTTCTTTAATAACCCAATTGTGTATCCGAGCCAGAGTCCAATACAGCCCTGATGAGGAGACTCAGCCACCTAAAAGACCCATTGATGATATCCTGCTAGCTCAGATTAAAACCTCAAGGCCACTAATTCCGGGAAAGGAGTTTGTATTTGCTGCTCATTCCCCTACCTCTAGGCCTTTCACGGTTGCTGAGCGACTTGAGCGGATAGAGAGTCCGTAGACATTATTACATTATTACTTGCTAGGTTAGATCGTCAAGACCAATTTTTGGCTCGGCAAGCCGATTATCAAGTAGTGGTCAACTCCTCCTTTGGTCAGTTGTACCAACACCTTACCTCCACTATTGGTTGTAATATGGGTCATTTTCCTACAATGCCACCCTATCCGGGTTCGTCTTTTGATCCACTTTCCGAGGAAGGTGAAGAGAGTGAAGGGAATGCAAATGATGATGAGATTTAGAGGAATATTTTTGGGTTTTATCTCTTATTTTCTCTTTTTCCTTAGTCTATTTTTCGTTATTTTCTTTTTCTCATTATAGTGATTTTTCTACATTTCATGTGCTAACCTAACATATAGGGAATCTTAAGGATATACCATAGTTGTTTTCTTTTTTGTTGTTGTGTTCTATATTGTAGATTGGAATTTCAGCACGAAGAATGGCAAGCAAATTCACCTGGTGGTACACATTTTTCAGCACCTGTGCACTCGCGCTTCCAAAAAGAGTTTTTTCTTTACTATCTCTTTAACATTGAGGACAATGCAAATTTTAAGCTGGGGGTGGAGACGCACTTTCTTTAAAAATTGCTTGGTGTTACCTTTCCATACCTTTTGTTTTAAGCATGCTTTGTGTTAGCCTTAAAGGTAATTCACATGTCAATGATATAAGCTTAATTGAGATAGTAGATAGCATTTAGAAGAAGTTAAATTTTGCTTTGGTTTGAGAATAATTTAAGTGTCAATCTTGATTTGGTTTGAGACTCTAGTTTATGGTAAGACTGTATGATTAGTCTAAACATTTAGAGAATTTTATGTGTGATTGCTTTGTGAATACTTTTGCGGTCTCGACAAGCTCTAGAACTTTCTTGATAACCACTTGAGGCGAATTCCTAGAATGCACATTACCTAGGATATGATCTAGGCCATTTTTGGATCGTTTGAGCCTTTCAAACTTACCATTGCTATATTTATCATTAGTCACCCATTTGAGCATTTTTCTTGAAAAAGATTTTGAGCCTTGTTTCTTTCAATAGCCCATTTACTCACCTTTATGAGCCTAAAATATTTTATCCTTACCTTCCTTTTAAAAGAACTTAGTTATACATATTTGTTGAGAAGCACTCAAGAAGAGTAAGGATGAAAGTATGATATATATATATATATATATATATATATATATATATATATATATATATTACTACCATAGCCCAAATGCATGAAAAGAGATAAGTTGGGGGTTGTGGAAAAGAAAAGAAAAAATTGAAAAAGAAGCTGAATGGTCTTATATCAAAATACAAAACAAAAGAGAAGAAAAGAGAAGTGAATTATGGCAAAGAAAGAAGAAAAGAAAAGAAAAGTGATGATTTGAGAAAAATGCTCGAACAATAGTTGAAAAAGTTGGGTAATGAAGTAAGGTTATCTAGTGCTTAAAAATGGTTGTGTTTAAAGCTAAGAGATTGAGTTCGTTTACTTGTGAATCCTTCCCATTCTTTCTTAACCTTTACCTTAGCCTAACGTTACAAGCTTATTAAAGACCTATTGATCCAATGTAATGTGATTTTTCTACAATAGTGGAGAGAGGTTTGAAATGTAAGCCTATAGATCTTGTTTTTGTGATTGACATCACGAAATTTATCATGTTTTAGAGGCCAAGACTTGTATTCACGAATCTTATGCATAAAATCATCTGGATGTTCGGATTAATGGATTGTGGTAAGATGGATGCTAAGAGTCAATAACGATTTTAAGATTGATGTTTGGATTACTTTCGAACTTGGGTGAATTTAAATGATTCTATGTGCTATATGTTATGTGAAATTTTTGAGATAAAAGTGAATTACTCTTGGTTAACACTGATATTGCTTTACTTTATTTCGATTACCACCATGGATTTCATTTCTTGTTTTCGCTTGAATTGCTAGAGACTAGCAATAAACTAGTTGGGGGTTGTGATAAGAGCCATAAAATGCATCTCAACGATGTTTAATTGTTAGCATTTTATGATTCTTCTCGGTCTTTATTGCACTTTTATGTGTTGATAACTCATAAATAATATTATTGGACCACTAACTTATTTCTGTGCATTTTTATGAATTTTGAGCCCAAAGAGAAGAAGAAGCGATTGTTATTTAGAAGCACCAAGGTTTCATGCACGACGAAGTAGAGGAGTGGTTGTAAAGCATGAAGAAAAATCAAGCTCAGCCCAGCACTGCGGTGCCCTTCAGTCAGCACCATGGTGCCCAGAAACTCCCATATGGTGCCCCTCAGCCAGCATCACGGTGCCCAGAAGCTTACCCAACCAAGTTTATGCCTAGCACCGTGGTGCTCCTCAAGCAGCACTGTAGCGTGCACACGGGATTACATCTCCGAGTTAGACTTTAATTAGGGTTATAAACATTAGATTAAAACCCAAGAACACCCCTTAGATGCTTGTACTATAAATAGAATACTTAGGGCTTAAGAGAGGTATCTTGGTTGTAGAGAAAAACTTAGAAATAAAAGTAGCAACTCTCATCCACAAAAGTGTTTAGCTATGAACACCATGGCTAACTAACTTCCAAGCAAGACGAAGGGATGAATCCCTAGGTGTAGTTGTTCCTATCTTCCCTTATTTGATTCAGTTGTAATAAGAACTTATTATCATACATTGTCATGATTTACTTCTTTATCTAATTATAAGATCTTATCTATTCCGATAATTGTATCTTTTTCCTTGATATACATTTAGTCATGATTCTCTTATGTTAAGATTGTTTGGGAATAATTGATTCCGGTAAATCTAGCCTTTAGGTTTGTCCATTACTGTAATATTGTCGACAAAGATATATTGTCGTTTCTTGATAAACCTATAGAATAGATCATATGTGCATAAATCGAAGAAGTATTTCATAACAATCATATTAGGGTTTATATATATGCTCATTGAATACTTGCCGGTTGCATGTTTGGGATGTGAAACTTACAACCGAGATAAAAATAACTAAATCAAGTTAGGGATAAGGCAAAAAACCTAGGAAGGATTCCCAGATCCTTGTTGTCTCCCTATCATATTTTACAATCTATTTTATATGATTACTTCATTACCAAAAGTTCATATTTTCTCACTCAAATCTTTATCGTTTGTGTTATGGTTCACACCTTCTTTTATAGTTAACTTGTTTCCTTATGGAATCGACACCCCAAAGCCATGCTACAACTATTGTGTTACTCTTTGGGTGTAATCAGTATCCGAAGGAAGGGGGAAAGGGTCCCATAAAAATCGATGCCCCAACAATCAAAGATTTCAATTAAAAATAGGGTTTAAGGGCATCATATTTCGAGGAGACACAGCTTCTAACTTTTGACACTTCTTACATGAGTAATAATGGGAATTTGCATCTTTAAACAAGGTAGGCCAATAAAAACCACACTGCAAAATTTTTGCAGCGGTTTTTTTCATTGAAAAGTGGCCTCCACAAGCTTGGGGATGACAAAATTCCAAGATGTTTGCAATTTCTTCATTAAGGATGCAACGACTTAAAATTTGGTCAGGGCAGTACTTGAAAAGATAGGGGTCATCCCAATAAAAATTATGTACCTCATATAAGAATTTCCTCTTGTCTTGAGCACTCCAATCCATTGGTATCTCACCTGTAGCCAAATAATTCACGATGTGAGCAAACCATGGTAGAGAAGTAACGGAGAGTAAATGCTCATCGAGAAAGTCATCCTTGATTGGCATGTCATCACAAGTGTCCTCAAAAGTGAGCCTCGATAGATGGTCAGGTACTACATTCTCTACTTAAAAGTAAGAAGGTACTTGAGGGCTGCATGATCTGTAAAAGTAAGGATAAGAGAACCAATTAAATAGGCACGAAATTTATCCAAAGCAAATACTACAGCTAGCAATTCTTTTTCATTGGTGGAGTAGTTCATTTGAGCACTATTTAAAGTTTTACTAGCATAGTAAATGACAAAAGGTTTCCCCTCCCTTCACTGTCCAAGAACAGCACCTACAACATAGTCAGTAGTATCACACATGATTTCAAAGGGTAAAGTCCAATCAGGTGACTGCATTATAGGTGCTGAAGTAAGCTTGCCAATTAGTGTTTTAAAGGCCTCTTGACAAGCTTGAGTCCACTTAAAGGCGGTATCTTTAACTAGGAGGGCACATAGTGGTCTAGATATGTTCGAAAAGTTTTGAATGAACCTCCTATAAAAACCAGCATGACCAAGGAAAGATCTCACATCCTTTATTGTCTTGGGGGTAAGAAATTTAGAGATTAATTCGATCTTAGATTGATCAACCTCTATCCCCTTAGAAGAGACAATATGCCCTAAGACAATACCGGATTGTACCATGAAATAGCATTTTACCAATTTAAGACTAATTTTTTCTCCTCACAGAGAATTAACACTTTTTCTAAATTCATTAAACATGCATCGAATGAAGATCCAAAAACAGTTAGGTCATCCATAAAAACCTCAATGCAATTTTCAACCATGTCACTAAAAATACTCATCATGCAGCGTTGAAAAGTGGTAGGGGCATTACACAATCCAAATGGCATTCTACGAAAAGCATAAGTGCCAAAAGGATATGTGAAAGTGGTTTTATCCTGATCTTCTAATGCAATTTCAATTTGATAATAACCAGAATAACCATCTAGAAAACAGTAAAAAGGATGACCAGCTACACACTCAAGAATTTGATCAATAAAAGGGAGTGGGAAGTGGTCTTTCTGGGTGGCAGCATTTAATTTTCTATAATAAATGCACATATGCCACCTGATTACGCCTAAAGTATAACACGGTTATTTTAGTACGGCTTTGGGGTGTCGATTCCACAGGGAAACAAGTTAAGTATAAAGGAAAATCTGTGATCCTCAAAACGAACGATAAAAGTTAAACTAAAGATTTTTTAGCTTCGATAGTGAAATAATGTAAAGGAAAATTGTGTAAATGTAAATGAAATATAAATGAGAAATAACAAGGTTCCGAGAATCCTACTTAGGTTTGTTCCCTATTTCCACTCTTGATTCAATCGATTTTATCTCGATTGCAAGTTTCAACTCCCAAATAAGCAATCGGAATATATTCAATCAAGCACATTTATAACTCTTATATAATTGCTACGAATTAATCATTGATTTCGGTTCATGCACACATGACCGATCTTAAAGATTATCAAGAAACGACAATATATCTTAAAAGACAATATCGTAGTAATGGAAAATTAATAAGATAAATCTACCGGAATCAATCATATCCAAACAACCTCAATGAAGGAGAAGGATGCAATCACCGGATTAATAGAGTCTAAAAGAAGAAGAATAAAAAGTACATCTATCACATGAACTCAAATCTTCTTACTTAATCAATGAATAATTTATGAAAAATATTTAACAATAAAACCGTACAACTGAGTCAAGAACAGGAAATAAAGAACAAGAAATCCCTAAAGATTCATCCCTTTCCCTTGTAAAATGATTAGTTGGCTATGAAAATCAAGGTGGAAGAACAATAAGGATGCTCTCCCCTTGATTTGCAACCAAAGAGAACTTAGAAATAAAATGGAAGAATGCTGGATTTGGATCCCTTGAATCCTCTCTTTTTTTCTCTCTTCCTTGCTTTCTCTCCTTTTTTTCTTGAATGCCCCCTGCACACTCCTTAAGGAGTTATTTATAGATTACAAGTAGTAGCTAGGGGTAATTTGGTCCGAAAAAATGTCATTTGGTCGCCCTAATCAGGTCAAGAAGTGAGTGGGCGCCTAGGCACTGCCTTACCCATGCCTAGGTGCTGGTTATGTCCGAGAGTGGAAGGCGTGGTGCTCATTTTTGGGCCCCTAGGCGCTCACTCTTGCAGATTGAGAGGCATGGCGCTCATGGATGGGCACCTAGGCGCGCACTCTTGCAAATTGGGAGGTGTAGTCCCTGGAAGGCATGGTGCTCAGTTTTGGGTGCCAAGGTGCCCACTCTTGCTGCCATTGGTCAGCTTATGCACACAGTCTTGCTGCCCTTCACCAGCTTGAACCCAGAAGTGCACACACTAGTGTGCCTTCTCTTACCTTGCTCCAAAGTGATGCACACACTTGTGTGCAGTCTTTTAACTTGATTTATTTTATTACTCCACTCTTGGTTTAGACTTTAACCATCTTTGAATCATGTTTAGACATGTCTAAACCTTGGACAAATATCAACACCAACATGCAAGAACTTTTAGCACTTTAAACATAGATCGCTTTAACATCTCTTTTGGACTCAAAGTACCTGAAAATGCATCGAATTAAGTCAATGATTTATGAATATCACTTTAAAGTTATCAACATGTAAAAGTGCGATTACGACCGAGATCAACCCTAAAATGTTAACAATTAAGTATTGTTTAGATGCATTTTATGACTCTCATCACAACCCCCAACTAGCTTATTGCTAGTCCCTAGCAATTCAAGCAAAAGGCATGAAATGAATTCTTTATTTAGAAATCAAAACAAAATACAGCAATGCTGGCATTAACCAAGAGTGATTCAAAAATCTGTCTCAAAAATCATGCATAACATATAGCATATAGAATCATTAAATATCACTCAGGTCCAAGAATAATCCAAATGTCAACCTTAAAATCGTTATCGACTTTTACCTTCCATCTTACCACAATACATTAGTCCGAACACCCGGATGATTTTATGCCCAACATAGCATGAATACAAGTCTTGGCCTCTAAAAATATATTAATTTGCGTGACATCAATCACAAATCAAGCTCCATATGCTCACTTTTCAAATCACTCTCCACTATGTAGAAAAATCACACTTCATCGGATCAATAGGTCTTTAATAAGCTTGCAACGTTAGGCTAGGGTAAAGGTCAAGAAAGAATGGGAAAGTTTAAACAAATAAAAGAACTAAGTCTCTTAATTTAAACACAACCATTTTAAGCACAAGATAACCTTACTTCAACACCCAACTCTTTCAACCATTTTTTGAGCATTTCTCACAATAAATCACCATTTTTTTTTCTTCTTTCTTTGCCATAATTCATTTTTTCTCTTTATTTTTTATTTTTTATTTTGGCATAAGACCATTCACCTCCTCTTTCATTCTTTTCTTTTCTTTTCCACAACCCCCAACTTATCTCTTTTAATGTACTTGGGTTATGGTAGTAATATTTTCTCATATTTCCACCCTTACTCCTTTTAAGTGCTTCTCACAACATGTGTATAACTAAGTTCTTTTAAAAGAGAGGTAAGGATAAAATATTTTTTGGCTCATAAAGGTACGTAAATGGTTTATCGAAAGAAACAAGGCTCAATTTTTCTTTTCAAGAAAAAGGCTAAAATAGGTGACTAGCGATAAATATAACAAGGGTAAGTTTAAAAAGGCTCAAACGGTCCAAAAATGGCCTACATCATATCCTAAGTAGTGTGCATTCTATGATTTTCGCCTCAAGTGATTATTAAATAAGTTCTAGAACTTTTAGAGACCGCAAAAGTATTCCCAAAACAACCGCGCATAAAACTTCTCCAAATGCTTTAGACTAATCATGCAATCTTACCACAAACCAGAGTCTCAAACCAAAGAAAAATTGACACTTAATTTATTCTCAAAGCGAAGCATGATTTAACTTCTTCTAAATGCTATATGCTATCTCGATTAAGCTCATATCATTGACATGTGAATTAACTCCAAGGCTAACACAAAGCATGCTTAAAACAAACAAACATTTTTTTTTATCCTAACAACGAAAAGAAAGAAAGTGACATCAAGCAGTTCAATGAAAAAAAAAAGAAAATAAATATGTTTCCTCCACCCCCAACCTAAACATTGCATTGACCTCAATGTAAAAGAAAAAGGAAATGAAACTCCCTGTGTGGCCAAAAATGCACAGAAGCTGAAAATTGCGCACCACCAATTGAACTGCATACCGTTCTTTTGGCTGAAATCAACTAGAAACTAAAAATTAAAATAGACTTAACACAACCAAAATTCTAAGTTAATAAAGACTTGACAACGAAATATTAAAAAAAAAATTTAAAATTTTTTTGAAGTAAACTAAAAATTAACAATTAAGATTGAATAAAAACTAACTAAAAACATAACAAAAATTAAAAGGAATAATGTACCTTTTTTGTGTGGCCAAGGTGAATAGACCGGATCCATAAGCGGAATGTCTTCCATCTCCGGATCATGTCTATCAATTAAGATCTTAAGTCGTTGACCGTTTACTTTAAATACCTAACCATCTCTAGTATCCTTAATTTCTACCGCCCCATTTTCAAAAACATTTTTTACTATAAAAGGGCCGGTCCATCTTGACCGAAGTTTTCTAGGATGCTTATGAAGTCTAGAGTCGTATAAGAATACTCGATCATTTGGTTTAAATGTTTTCCTCAAAATGTTTTTGTCATGGAATACTTTCATGTTAGCCTTATAGATTCTAGAATTTTTATAAGCATCGTTTCTTAATTCTTCTAACCCGGTCAGCTGATATTTTCGAAGTTTACCCGCTTTGCCCATATCAAAAATGAAAGACTTGATGGCCCAATAAGCTCGATGCTTGTTGTGCGATTATCTACCTAAATTAACGAGTAAATAATCGTACTTTGTTTTATTTGCAAGTGCACAAGGTTAATAGTGTAGCATAGTGTGCGAATGCAAGATCATCTCCACAGGGATTGGTAAAGTTTGATTTAGAATTATATTTGCAATGTAAAAAGATAGAAATAATAAACTGAAGGGTGATTTGATAATAATAAAGACATAGGGCTTTGATATCCACCACTAGTCATACATTCCCGATTTTGTATAAGGTATCAGTGCTCTAGCCTTATTATGTGTACCTACTGGTTGCCAAACTAAGGGCATGGTATCTACTCCTTAAGCTATTGATTTCCCTAAGCAACGAGTTAGACATGGTATCTACTCTAACTCTTTTCTTCCTTAAGGGATTCAGCATGGTATCTGCTTGAGTTGTTCCTTAAGAAAACATAGGTACTGTGGAAATCGACAACCACATGAGACCTAGGGCATGGTATTTACTCCTGGTTTCCCATGTTGATTAACCCGGGTATCCGGATAAGACGGTCCCTTGTTACTAATGTTAGACCCAGGACTCGGTCATCCAAATTGATCTAACTAACCTATCCATACCACATGCATACGTTGGCCTTACACATACATATGAGGAATTTAAATAAGCACAAGCGTTAATCTAGTTAAGTAACATAATAAGCTATGCAAAGATTTAATTAATGAATAAAAATATGGGAATGCATAACTAGGGCTTCAATCGAGCCCCATAAGAGAGTTAGTTACACATACTAACTGAAGTAAACATAATTAAACAAAACATAAGGGAGAAGAATAAACCCGAGAGAAGAGGCGTCAATTCTCTCCCAAGCTCTTCACTCCAAGTAAAAGAAAAGAGAAAAGTGTTTCTTTCTCAGGTGTGTTTTTGTGTGTGAGTTTACAAGTGTATTTATAGGTCTTTGAGAAGTCTTAATAGACTCATGAGTTTCTAAACTTTCCTAAAACACAAAACTCCTTTATTTCCAAAATAGAGTTATTTCCAAAATAGGGTTATTTCCAAAATAGAGTTATTTCCAAAATAGGGTTCTGCAGTTTACTATTCACGCCTGTACATTTGCGCTCGATCGCATGTGTCCTTGCGCTCGATCGCAGTGTGCGCACGATCATATGTGCGCTCGATCGCATTGCATGTGCGCTCGATCGCCCTTTGTCCAGAAAGTGCTCCAGGGCTTCTAGATTTCTTCCTTAAAGTGCCAAAACTGCTTCTTTTTCTCCAAGACCCTATAAAACATGTAAAACACACAAATGGAGTAAAAGATACCAAATTAACGTAATAAAGGATCTAACAAGTGTAAATAACGGGGCTTAAATATGTATATTTAAGCGTCTATCACACCCCCAAACTTACATATTGCTAGTCCCTTAGCAATACTAAATTAAAAACTAAAACGAAAATATAGATAAATCCAATGTTCATAGTGTCAATCAAAAATATAGATTTTACACAAAACTATGATGCGCATTCATGAGCAAGCTTAACAAGTGTAAACATATATCTGCAATGAATAAGAGTTTTGAACGTAAATCATATTCACGAGGTATTTTAAGATATCACAAGTTTGACTTTGGTGTGTGGTGACTAGCACATAAAAGATTGAGTTTCCAAGATATTCAAAAGGGTAGTGTTTCGATGACTCAAGATTCACCAAACTTCCTATTAGAGTCAACAAATATGGCATAGTCTTTTATTTGCGAGATTTTTGCCAGGTTAGTTCCCTTAAGCTTTCTTGTTGACTCGTGTAACGAGTGTTTAGCCAATGACTCCCAAACCAGATGGTTTTAGGGCATTAGGTGTAAAGACACCCCTAAGGACTTACTGGCTCGAGTCAACAAGGCTACGAAACTAACTGATTTTTATGCTACCATTTAGAATTTTCCACCTTTTGACGTGACACTCAATGCTTACTGAGGCAAGAGGGCCAGTTACTCAGCGAAAAATTCCTTTTTAATGATCACTTAAGATTTTCCACCTTTTGACGTGACACTCAATGCTTACTGAGGCAAGAGGGCCAGTTACTCAGCGGAAGATTTGTTTTTATTGATCATTAGGAGCATTTTTTTCTTTTTTGAGCACGAATCAATCTTTTCTATTTTTATATGCCAAAATATCAATTTAATAGGTCATCTAATTCACAGTCAAGCAAAAGAAACATACCAATCCAAATAACATGTCATACCCCACACAGCTATGTGCTAATGTGCTCGTGATAGTTTAAGTTAAACTTGTGAATTCTTAAATGCCAAAAAGGCAGTGATCTAGGTTCAAAACTTGTTTATTGACCTATATGTTCAAAGTGTTAAGCTCACTGATGAAGACAAATCATAACATTTTGTTTAGATCATAAAAAGTTTATTGGACATAATGAACAAGCATTTATCTATGAAAATAATAACAAAACAACAAAAAAAATGTGGGACATAGTGAGTGTGTGAATGTGTCCCCATACCCCCAAACTTAAATTGCACATTGTCCCCAATGTGTGAATAGCATGGAAGGAGCTGACCTGAGAGATGGAGAACTGATGGCTGACATGGCTCGTAGCACACCCCCAAACTTCAACTTGATGCACTCACATTGTCCTCGAAAAAGAAATAAAAACAGACATAAAATGGAAAACAAGTAATAAACAACAATAGAAAAGTAAACTATGAAATACTAATAATAAACTATGAAAAGGATATGCTTTGGGGTGCCTCCCATGAGCGCTAAGTTTAAAGTCTTCAGCCAGACGTGGTACCCTCTCACTGTTGGTCTCCAAGTGGTGCAGTCGAGAAGGAACCAGGTGCAGGAGGTGGAGGTTGACAGTTTAGGCATCATGGCAAGTTGCTGTCCAATGTGCGCTCGATCGCACTGTGAAGTGCGCTCGATTGCACTTGTGGCAGAGAGTGCGTACTCAGTTGTCTTACTGCCACTGACCTCAATAGAGGCACTTGAGCTACATGTTTATCAAAGTCTAAACTGCTCAAATGCTCTCTATAGTAGCTTCATCATTTAGTCTTTTGGCAAAGAGTACTTAAAATTCACTGCATGTGGCTTAGGTGCTCTGGTTGCTGTTGTATAATGAACAATTTGGAGTGTTAAATCTTCATCCCTTGGTTGCACTATAATTTCTGAGTGTGGTGTGACTTTGTGTCCATGTACTGTGAAGGTCTGATTTCTTGCAGGCAACTGCTGCAATTCTAAGTTTGGTGCCTGGACAATAGATGAGAGAAAAGTAGTATTAGTATGCTCAAGATTTTCAAACGGAGGAGTGAACTTACTTGGATACTTTGGAGAGGCTTCAAGGAGGTGCACGGCTTCAAAAATGTCATCATAGACAGTTTCTAATGCTAGCTCAATATCAGGTCCTGTGAAGCTATGGGTGAGGGCGGCCTCCAATGGATCAATGTGATAGACCTGAAAAGCTTGCTTGATAGCACTTTGCATAAAAAATTCATCAACACATTCATCATCATTATCATCTTGGGGTAATTTCATTGCATCAAATATCTTAAATTCTATTGTCTCACCATTTACCGTCATACTTACAATACCCTTTTTTACATTAATTATTGTATCAGCCGTCCTCATGAAGGGTCTTCCTAAGATGATGGACAGAGGTAATGGCATAGGGCATTCTTCCATATCTAACACAATGAAGTCAGCAGGCAAAATAAACTCTCCTACCTTTACCAATACATCTTCAAGTATACCTCTAGGTCTTTTGATGCTTCTATCTGCCAATTGCAAAGTGATAGAGGTTGGTTAAAGCTCCCCCAAATCTAGCTTTTCAACTACTGTGTATGGTATCAAATTGACACTTGCTCCTAAATCTAGTAATGCTTTCTCAAACAACTAATCACCTATCCTACAGGGAACAGTAAAACTACCCAGATCTTTTAGTTTTGGTGGTAGTTTTCTTAACAAAATCGCACTTACTTCTTCAGTTAGAGCCACTGTTTCATGTTCTTGAAACTTTCTTTTATTAGTGCAATAATCTTTTAAAAATTTAGCATAGGAAGGGATTTGTTTAATTGCATCTAATAAGGGAATGTTAATTTCTACTTTTCTCAAAGTTTCAAAGATATCAAACAATTTATCTTTCTTTGGTGTTACTAACCTTTGAGGGAAGGGTGGTGCATTCCACTTTTCTACTTCACTTACCTTGGATGTGGATGGCTTAGCTTGAGATGCTTGAGCTGGCTCATTAACTCCTATGATCTTCCCATTCTGGAGAGTTGTAACGGCTTTCAACTGCTGATGTCCTCTTGGATTTGGTAGTGTTTGTGCAGGAAGTTCTCCTTGTTGTCTTCCACTTAACTCCTTAGCCATTTGCCCCATTTGTACTTCCAGCCTTTGGATGGTTTGCTCATGCTTTGCAATCGTTTGTCTTTGCTGATCTTGTGAAGTTATCAATGTTGCCATTAGTTGTTGTTGCTGAATGGCCAATTGTTTTACAAGACTTTCTAGATCATCCTTCTTGGGTTCTGGAACTGGTTGGGCTGCTTTATGACAGTTCCCTTGTTGCCCTTGAAGGTTCAAGTTGCTTTGATTGTTATTCCATGGGAGATTGGGGTGGTTCCGCCATTCAGGGTTGTATGTATTTGCATATGCATTGTTCGATCCCACATAGTTCACTTGCTCGGGATCTGTAGATGAATACAAATGGTAGGTTTCAGTAGTGTGATCAAATTTAGAACATAATGCACATACCTCGCGTTGTGTGACTTGTGGAATCGGTGAGGTGTTCTGAGCAGTCATGGCTTTTACAAGCATATCTAGTTTCCTCTCCATTCCATCTATCTGAGTTGGAATTCCACCAAGTAAGTTAACTGCATACATGCCCTTGCTCTTTATTCCTTGTCTCCCTCTCGAGGAGAATTGCTGGGTGTGCTCACTTAAAGTCTCAAACAGCTCCATGGCTTATTCACTAGTCTTCTCCATCAGCATACCTCCACAACCGGAATCCACTATACTTTGATTTATGCCACTCAAACCTTTATAGAAAGCCAGGACCAGCTCATCTTGAGGTAAGTTGTGATGTGGACATTTGAGTAGCAGCTCATTAAAGTGTCCCCATGCCTCAAAAAAAAGGTTACCATCCCTCTGTTGGAATGATTGAATCTCCTTCCTAATCTGCCTTATCTTTTGGGCTGGAAAAAATTTCTTTAGAAATCTATTGGATAGCTCTTCCCAAGTATGGATGGAGTCTGCAGGAAATGAATGATACCATATTTTAGCATTATCTTTTAATGAAAAAAGAAAAAGAATTAACCTGATTCCCTCTTGATCTAGGCCTTGAATATGCTGGAACTTGCAAAGATCAATAAATTCTCGGAGGTGCAAGTGTGGATCTTCGTTAGGAGTGCCCCTATAATGAGTCAAAGCATTCAAGATTTGCGGAGATATGTAATAATTTCCCGCTGCCTCAGGTTGATATGCGATGCATGATGGTTGATCGATGTTCCGAGGGATGAAGGATTGCTTCATTGGAACTCGTGCAGGTGGTTGCTGGTTTTTGAGCTGTTTCGCCATTTGTGTTTCGTTCTCGATTTCTCCTTTGTTCTCCTCAAAGTTGTCCCTAAGCCTTTGTCGGATGGTCCGTTCAAGCTCGGGATCGAGGGAAAAGAATTCCAGATGTCGGGATCGAAGTCCATGCATAAAGCAGAAAAATCAGTTTTAGTGCAGCAGTGCAACTCTGCTGCTCGGGTACTCTCTGCCCTAAATGCGCTCGATCGCACAGGAGCTTGCGATCGATCGCAAATACCACAGAAAGTGCAAGTAGGGTTTCGTGCCTGAAACAGAAAACAACTTGATTTAAGTTTTGATAAAAGATGGTAAAAATAAAATAATACCAATGATAAAATGAAAGTAATCCTAAAAGGAACTTTTAGCGCAATCCCCGGCAACGGCGCCAAAAACTTGTTGTGCGATTATCTACCTAAATTAATGAGTAAATAATCGTACTTTATTTTACTTGCAAGTGCACAAGGTTAATAGTGTAGCATAGTGTGCGAATGCAAGATCATCTCCATAGGGATTGGTAAAGTTCGATTTAGAATTATATTTGCAATGTAAAAAGATAGAAATAATAAACTGAAGGGTGATTTGATAATAATAAAGACATAGGGCTTTGATATCCACCATTAGTTATACATTCCCGATTTTGTATAAGGTATCAATGCTCTAGCCTTATTATGTGTACCTATTGGTTGCCAACCTAAGGGCATGGTATCTACTCCTTAAGCTATTGATTTCCCTAAGCAATGAGTTAGGCATGGTATCTACTCTAACTCTTTTCTTCCTTAAGGGATTCAGCATGGTATCTGCTTGAGTTGTTCCTTAAGAAAACATAGGTACTGTGAAAATCGACAACCACATGAGACCTAGGGCATGGTATCTACTCCCGGTTTCCCATGTTGATTAACCCGGGTATCCGGATAAGATGGTCCCTTGTTACTAATGTTAGACCCAGGACTCGGTCATCCAAATTGATCTAACTAACCTATCCATACCACATGCATACGTTGGCCTTACACATACATATGAGGAATTTAAATAAGCATAGGTGTTAATCAAGTTAAGTAACATAATAAGCTATGCAAAGATTTAATTAATGAATAAAAATATGGGAATGCATAACTAGGGCTTCAATCGAGCCCTATAAGAGAGTTAGTTACACTTACTAACTGAAGTAAACATAATTAAACAAAACATAAGGGAGAAGAATAAACCCGAGAGAAGAGGTGTCAATTCTCTCCCAAGCTCTTCACTCCAAGTAAAAGAAAAGAGAAAAGTGTTTCTTTCTCAGGTGTGTTTTTGTGTGTGAGTTTACAAGTGTATTTATAGGTCTTTGAGAAGTCTTAATAGACTCATGAGTTTCTAAACTTTCCTAAAACACAAAACTCCTTTATTTCCAAAATAGAGTTATTTCCAAAATAGGGTTATTTCCAAAATAGGGTTCTGCAGTTTACTATTCATGCCTGTACATTTGCGCTCGATTGCATGTGTCCTTGCGCTCGATCGCAGTGTGCGCTCGATCCTACAAGTGTGCGCACGATCGTATGTGCGCTCGATCGCATTGCATGTGCGCTCGATCGCCTTTTGTCCAGAAAGTGCTCCAGGGCTTCTAGATTTCTTCCTTAAAGTGCCAAAACTGCTTCTTTTTCTCCAAGACCCTACAAAAACATGTAAAACACACAGATGGAGTAAAAGATACCAAATTAACGTAATAAAGGATCTAACAAGTGTAAATAAGGGGGCTTAAATATGTATATTTAAGCGTCTATCAATGCTCGAGCTCCACGGATAAGTGGCAAGGCTTTCCAAAAACAAGCCGATAGGGTGACATACCTAAGGGAGTTTTAAAGGCTGTACGGTAAGCCTAAAGCGCATCAGTTAGTCTCAAAGACCAATCTTTGTGATCGGGGTTAACCGTTTTTTTAAAATTTGTTTAATCTCCCTATTAGCAAGCTCTACTTGTTCCCTAGTCTAAGGATGATAGGCAGTAGAGATTTTATGTAATACCCCAAATTTTTTCATTAAAGCTTCAAAGGAACGGTTGCAAAAATGTGTACCTCGATCACTAATTATAGCACGTGGTGTACCAAATCGAGATAACACATTTTCTTTAAGGAATTTAATCACCGTTCCATTATCATTGTTTCGACAAGCTGCTGCCTCTACCCACTTGGATACATAATCTATTGCTACAATGATATACTGGTACCCGAAGGAAGGAGGGAAGGGTCCCATGAAATCGATGCCCCAACAATCAAAGAATTCAATCACTAAAATAGGGTTCAGGGGCATCATATTTCGGCGAGACACAGCTCCTAACTTTTGACATCTTTCACAAGAGCGACAATAGGTGTTTGTATCTTTAAACAAACTAGGCCAATAAAATCCACACTGCAAAATTTTTGCAACGGTTTTTTTCATCGAAAAGTGGCCTCCACAAGCTTGGGAGTGACAAAATTCTAAGACACTCGAAATCTCTTTATTAGGGATGCAACGCCTTAGAATTTGGTCAGGGCAGTACTTGAAAAGTTAGGGGTCATCCCAATAAAAATTACGGACCTCATATAAGAATTTCTTCTTGTCTTGAGTGCTCCAATCCATAGGTATCTCATTTGTAGTCAAATAATTTACGATGTGAGCAAACCATGGTAGAGAAGTAATGGAGAGTAATTGCTCATCGGGAAAATCATCTTTGATTGGCATGTCATCACAAGTGTCCTCAAAAGTGAGTCTGGATAAATGGTCAGCTACTACGTTCTCCACTCCTTTTTTATCCTTGATGGTGATATCAAATTCTTGCAAGAGGAGGATCCATCAGATTAGTCGTGCCTTAGCATCATTCTTCATAAGAAGATACTTGAGGGCTGCATGATCTGTAAAAATAAGGATAAGAGAACCAATTAGATGAGCACAAAATTTATCTAAAGCAAATACTATAGCTAGCAACTCTTTTTCAGTTGTAGAGTAATTCATTTGAGCACTATTTAAAGTCTTACTAGCATAGTAAATGACAAAAGGTTTACCTTCCCTTCGCTGTCCAAAAACAGCACCTACAGCGTAGTCACTAGCATCGCACATGATTTGAAAAGGTAAAGTCCAATCTGGCGACTGCGTTATAGGTGCGGAAGTAAGCTTGCCAATCAATGTTTTAAAGGCCTCTTGACAAGCTTGACTCCACTCAAAGGGGGTATCTTTAACTATGAGGGCACATAGTGGTCTAGATATTTTTGAAAAATTTTGTATGAACCTCCTATAAAAACCTGTATGACCAAGGAAAGATCTCACATCCTTTATTGTCTTAGGGGTAGGCAATTTAGAGATTAACACAATCTTAAATTGATCAACCTCTATTCCTTTAGAAGAGACAATATGCCCTAAGACAATACCGGATGGTACCATGAAATGGCACTTTTCCCAATTTGAAACTAAGTTTTTTTCCTCATAGTGAATTAATACTCTTTCTAAATTCATTAAGCATGTTTCAAATGAAGATCCAAAAGCTGTTAGGTCATCCATAAAAACCTTCATGCAATTTTTAACTATATCACTAAAAATGCTCATCATGCAACGTTCAAAAGTAGCAAAGGTGTTACATAATCCGAATGGCATTCTACGAAAAGCATAGGTGCCAAAAGGACAAGTAAAGGTGGTCTTTTCTTGGTCTTCTAATGCAATTTCTATTTGATAATAATCAGAATAACCATCTAGAAAATAGTAGAAGGGATGACCAGCTACACGCTCAAGAATTTGATCAATAAAAGGGAGTGGGAAGTGGTCTTTCTTGGTGGCAGCATTTAATTTTCTGTAATCAATGCACACACGCCACCTGTTCACAAGTTTGGTAGGGACTAACTCTCCTAAGTCATTTTTTTATCACAGTGACTTTGGACTTTTTCCGGACAACTTGCGTAGGGCTTACCCACTTACTATCAGCTATGGGATATATAATACCCGCATCTAATAGTTTCAATACTTCATTTTTCACAACTTCTTTCATAGTGGGGTTAAGCCTACGTTGAATGTCTCTACGAGGACTGGTTCCTTCATCCAAATTTATTTTATGGGGGCATATCAGGGGACTAATTCCCTTTAAATCAACCATGCTCCATCCCAGATAATTCAGAAGAAATAATCACAGGATCACCTGGACCGAGAAAGGCATGTGACCCTTAGGTAGTGGCTTTAATTCAACTTTAGGTGCTTCCACACTTGAGGGGACTTGAGTTTTGCTTCTTTTGGGCAGCTCCTCAAACCTTGGTTGCCATGCCCGATTTTCATAATCCTGAGATTTGTCAAAAACAACACATATATCAATTATATCAGTTTTATCATCGAATAAATCTATCTCAGAATTAACAAGAAAATTTTCAAGAGGGTCATAATCATGAGTTAAGAAAACTCCCTCATTGATGAGTGACTCGATCATGTAAAGCTGGTGATTTTCGTCCTCATCTTCGGGCTGTTTTACAACATTGAAAATATTTACTTCAAGGGTCATATTGCCAAAGGACAGCTTCATGAGACCATTCCTACAATTTATTAGAGCATTTGCAGTAGCAAGAAAAGGCCTACCCAAAATCAAAGGGATTTTAGAGTTAGTGTCTACAGCAGAAGTAGTATCAAGAATTAAGAAATCAACAGGATAATAAAATTTATCAATTTGAATCAAAACATCCTCAACCACACCTCGGGGTACTTTGACTGAGCGATCAGCCATTTGTAATACCACGCCGGTTGGTTTGATTTCTCCCAACCCCAGCTGTAAGTAAATAGAAAATGGCATCAGGTTTACACTAGCTCCTAAATCTAGTAAGGCTTGTCCGACCTCACGATTTCCAATGTTGCAAACAATGGTAGGACAGCCCAGATCTTTGTATTTCAGGGGAATTCTTTGCTCAATTAGTGCACTAACTTGCTCAGTTAGGAAAGTTGTTTTCTTGACATGATGTTTCCTCTTAATTGTGCACAAATCTTTGAGAACTTTTGCATAGGTGAGGACTTGTTTAATCACATGCAAAAGAGGGAGATTAAGTTTCACTTGCTTTAAGTTCTCAAGGATTTCATCATTCATTTCCAGATTTTTCTTGTTGGATTTTAAGGCTTGGGGGAATGGTGCCTTAACAGAATTTTTGGTCACTTCAGGGTCTTTGGACAGTTCGGTTTCACTACTAGTTTGACCCTTTCTTACATCCTCGGGTTTATTCTCTGGTGGAATGTGTAGTGACTTACCACTTCGGGTCTCAATGGCATTTACATCTTTCACATTTTCTTGTGCCATATGTTGACCGTGAGGTATGGATTGAGCTTGGGTAGGGAACTTACCTCGCTCAGTCACACTCAAGGAGCTCATTAATTTAGACACTTGGCTCCTTATTTCTTTGTTTTCCTCAACCAACTATGTAATTAATGCCTCACACTTTTGGTTTGTCTTGCCTTGTGCTTCTATAAAAACATGTAAGGCGTCTTCTAAAGAGTTCCTAGAGGATAAGGGTGCATGATAAGGTGCTGGGTATGATCTAGGGGGCTGTGCATGCTGCTGATTTTCAGATTTCCAACCGAAGTTGGGGTGATTTTGCCACCCCGGATTATACAAAATTTGATTACGCCCAAAGTATAACACGGTTATTGTAGTACGGCTTTGGGGTGTCGATTCCACAGGGAAATAAGTTAAGTATAAAAGAAAATGTGTGATCCTTAAAACGAACGATAAACGTTAAACTAAATAGTTTTTAGCTTTGATAGTGAAATAATGTAAAGGAAAATTGCGTGAATGTAAATGAAATATAAATGAGAAATAATAAGGTTCCGAGAATCCTCCTTAGGTTTGTTCCCTATTTCTACTTTTGATTCAATCGATTTTATCTCGATTGCAAGTTTCAACTCCCAAACAAGTAGTCAGAATATATTCAATCAAGCACATTTATAACTCTTATATAATTGCTACGAATTAATCATTGATTTCGGTTCATGCACATATGACCAATCTTAAAGATTATCAAGAAATGACAATATATCTTAAAAGAAAATATCACAATAATGGACAATCAATAAGATAAATCTACCAAAATCAATCACATCCAAACAACCTCAATGAAGGAGAATGATGCAATCACCGGATTAATAGAGTCTAAAAGAAGAAGAATAAAAAGTACATCTATCACATGAACTCAAATCTTCTTACTTAATCAATGAATAATTCATGAACAATATTTAACAATAAAACCGTACAACTGAATCAAGAACAGGAAATAAAGAACAAGAAATCCCTAAAGATTCATCCCTTTCCCTTGTAAAATGATTAGTTGGCCATGGAAATCAAGGTGGAAGAACAATAAGGATGCTCTCCCCTTGATTTGCAACCAAAGAGAACTTAGAAATAAAATGAAAGAATGTTGGATTTGGATCCCTTGAATCCTCTCTTTTTTTCTCTCTTCCTTGCTTTCTCTCCTTTTTTTCTTGAATGCCCCCTGCACACTCCTTAAGGAGTTATTTATAGATTACAAGTAGTAGCTAGGGGTAATTTGGTCCGAAAAAATATCATTTGGTCACCCTAATCAGGTCAAGAAGCGAGTGGGCACCTAGGTACTACCTTACCCGCGCCTAGGTGCTGGTTATGTCCGAGAGTGGAAGGCGTGGTGCTCATTTTTAGGCGCCTAGGCGCTCACTCTTGCAGATTGAGAGGCATGGCGCTCATGGATGGGCACCTAGGCGGGCACTCTTGCAGATTGAGAGGTGTAGTCCCTGGAAGGCATGGTGCTCAGTTTTGGGCGCCAAGGCGCCCACTCTTGCTGCCCTTGGTCAGCTTGTGCACACAGTCTTGCTGCCCTTGGTCAGCTTGTGCACACAGTCTTGCTGCCCTTCACCAGCTTGAACCCAGAAGTGCACACACTAGTGTGCCTTCCCTTACCTTGCTCCAAAGTGATGCACACACTTGTGTGCAATCTTTTAACTTGCTTTATTTTATTACTCCACTCTTGGTTTAGACTTTAACCATCTTTGAATCATGTTTAGACATTTCTAAACCTTGGAAAAATATCAACACCAACATGCAAGAACTTTTGGTGCTTTAAACATAGATTGCTTTAACATCTCTTTTGGACTCAAAGTACCTGAAAATGCATCGAATTAAGTCAATGATTTATGAATATCAATTTAGAGTTATCAACATGTAAAAGTGCGATTACGACCGAGATCAACCCTAAAATGTTAACAATTAAGTATTATTTAGATGCATTTTATGACTCTCATCACCACTCGGTCACAAGTTTGGTAGGGACTAACTTTCCTAGGTCATTCTTTACCACAGTGACTCCGGACTTTTAGGAACGACTTGTGTAGGACTTATCCATTTACTATCAGTTATGGTATATGTGATTCCCGCATCTAACAGTTTTAGCACTTCAGTTTTCACTATTTCTTTCATAGTGGGGTTAATCCTACGTTGAGGGTCTCTATGAGGACTAGTTCCTTCATCCAAATTTATTTTATATGAACAAATCAGGGGACTAATACCTTTTAAATCAGCCATGCTCCTCCTAAGGCTGATTTATGTGCATTTAGAGTTTGAATTAATTTCTTACCTTGGGTTTCAGATGAGATAATAACAGGAAAAGTATCACTTAGACTGAGAAAGACATGCTTTAAACCCTTAGGTAGTGGCTTCAATTCGACTTTAGGTGTTTTCACGCTCAAGGGGACTTGTTTCTCACTTCTTTCGAGCAACTCCTCAAAGTTTAGTTGCCATGCCCGAGTGCTATAATCCTTGGATTTATCAAAAACAACACAAATATCAATTATATCAGTTTTATTATCAAATAAATCAATCTCAGAATTAATAAGAATAGTTTCAAGAGGATCATAATCATGAGCTATGGAAACTCCCTCATTGATGAGTGACTCGATCATGTAAACCTGGTGGTTTTCGTCCTCATCTCCAGGCTGTTTTGCAACATTGAAAATATTCACTTCAAAGGTCATGTTTCCAAAGGACAGCTTTATGAGTCCACTCCTACAATTTATTAGAGCATTTGCTGTAGCAAGAAAAGGTCTCCCCAAAATCAAAGGAATTTTAGAGTTAGTGTCAACAACAAAAGTAGAATCAAGGATTAGGAAATCAATAGGATAGTAAAATTTATCAATTTAAATCAAAACATCCTCTACCACACCCCAGGGTACTTTGATTGAATGATTAGCCAATTGTAATACCACAGCGGTTGGTTTGATCTATCCTAAACCCAGCTGTAAATAAATTGAAAATGGCATCAGATTTACACTAGCTTCTAAATCTAGCAATGCTTGTCCAACCTCATGATTTCTAATGCTACACGAAATGGTTAGACAGCCAGGATCCTTGTAATTTAGGGGTATTTTTTGCTCAATTAAAGCACTAACTTACTTAGTTAGGAATTTTGTTTTCTTTACATGGTGTTTCCTCTTAATTGTGCATAAATCCTTAAGAACCTTTGCATAAGTAGGAACTTGTTTAATTATATGCAAAAGTGGAAGATTCAGTTTTACTTGCCTTAGGTTCTCTAGGATTTCATTATTCAGCTCCAGATTTTTCTTGTTTGATTTTAAGGCTTGAGGGAATGGTGCCTTAACATGGCTCTTAATAACCTCAGGGTCCTTGGGTAGTTCAGCATCACTACTACCTTGACTCTTTTCCACGTCCTCGGTTTTATTTGTTGTTGGGATGTGTAAGGTCTTACCACTTCTTGTCACAATAGCACTTACATTTTCCAGATTTGTTTGTGCCATGTGTTGACCATGAGGTGTGGACTGAGCTTGGGAAGGGAACTTCCCTCGCTCAGTCACACTCAAGGAGCCCATTAACTTAGACACTTGGCTCCTTATTTCTTTGTTTTCTTCCACAACCTGTATGATTAATGCTTCACACCTTTGGTTTGTTTTGCCCTATGCCTCAATAAAAGCATGTAAAATGTCTTCTAAAGAACTCCTAGAGGACGAAGGTGCATGATATGGTGCAGGGTGTGATCTAGGGGGCTGTGCTAGCTGCTTGTTTTCATATTTTCAGCTGATGTTGGGGTGATTTCGCCATCCCAGATTATAAGTGTTAGAGAATGGTGCATAAGGCTTCTTGTACATGCCTAAGGCATTACATTGTTCCTCATACATCCTTCTCATATCAACAATGTAGGGCACTCTTGAGCGGGATGATCTACCTCGCCACACACAAAATATGGTTCCAAATATTCGACTTGATTAACCACGTGTGTTGGGTTTTTAGTTTTTAACACCTCTAACTCCCTAGTAAGCATTTCAACCTTAGATTTCAGGTTGTCTTCCTCACTAAGATGGTATATTCCACCACCATTAGGGTTTTCTACAGGTCATGACCTATTTGTGCTTCAGTAGCACTAGGTCCAGTCCAAGTATGAGCTTTTTCAGCAAGCTCATTGAGGTACTCTATGGCCTCATCAAAGTCTTTTTGCAGAAATTCACCATTACACATCATCTCTACGAATTGATGCTCTCTATAGGTAAGTCCCTCATCAAAGTAGCTCACTAAGCGCCAACTCTCATACCTATGGTGTGGACACAAAGTCTCATTTTGTGCAAAGGTGGAGATTTGTCCCAAGACTGATACAAACTCTCATTTTCCTTTTGTACAAAGGTGGAGATTTGTCCTCTTAGAGTATTGGTCTTATATTGAGGAAAGTATTTGTTAAAGAAGACCCGAGTCATCTTATTCCATGTCCCAATGGATCGTGGTCTCAGCGAGTATAACCAACTCTTAACTTTATCCTTCACAGAGAAAGGAAAAAACTTGAGTCTCACAATATCATCAGCTGCATCTTGACTATGAAAAGTCGCCACTACTTCCTCAAACTCCCTAATGTGTACATACAAGTTTTCATTTTCCAAGCCATGAAATGTAGGGAGTAATTGAATCATTCTTGTTTTAAAGTCTTGATGGCGAGTGCTGGCTAGAAACATAATGCATGATGGTGTGGCTGTCTGGCTAGGATGTAAATAATCTTTAAATGTCTTAGCCAGTGTTTTCAGAGGCGAGGGCATTGGGCGAGGTGTTTTGTCTCAATGAGGCGAGGTGTAAGCCTTGAGGCGTTGGGGCGTAAGCCTTTTGAAACTTTGGGGCGTTTCAAAATTTTAATAAAATAATATTAATTAATTAATTAGAATAATAAAATAAAAATAAAAATAATTTTAATTAATTAATTAATTTTTATCAAAGTTTAATATTTTAGTAACTCTCTATAGTATGATAATTATAATTTTATAAATATTAATATATAAATTATATGAAGTATAACTTATATTTCTATATTGTTGTAATTTGTAAGTGATTAATTAAATAGTTTGTAATTATTATTAAACTAGATAACATGTATTATATATTTATGAAGTGTAATAATGTCATAACAAGAATATTAACTTAGTGGTTAAGATCTATAACATTTTAGGTTATGAGTTCGAGCCTAAAAGAAGAAAACTTAAGAGACTTATTAAAACGAAGTCGTTTAAAAATTATATAATGAACTTCACTACACTTTTCATTCTCCTTTTTTTTTACTCTTCTTTTTCACTTTCTCACCAGTCACCACTAACACTGTTCACTCTCCTTTTTTCTCCTTTTTTATTCACTTTCTCTCTCACACTTTCTCTTCTCTCTCATGGCAGCACACAGTTTCTTCTTTTTTATTCATTTTCTCTCTCACACTTTCTCTTCTCTCTACACGGTTTTTTTACTCACTTTACATTACAAATCACCACGTGTATAAACTTTTCTTTCTTTCTTTTGCCTTTATCCTTTTCTTTCTAAAAAGTAAACACATGTGCCGATAAGGCCATGACAAAAACGAAGCAACTCGTGTTGACAATGACGAAGTGGCGAAGACTGGAGTCGAGCGTAGTGGGCTTGTGTCACCTGAGGCCGACGGTGGTGTTGGATCAAGATGGAACCACTATCAAGAGTAGATCAGAGGGATAGAAGTTGCGATTGTGTAAGGAGGTCACTGACAAAAACAAAACAACTCTTAAGGTGTTGACGGTGACGAAGTGGCGAAAACTGGAGTCGAGTGTGGTGGGCTTGTGTCGCCTGAGGTCGACGGTGGTGTTGGATCAAGATGGAACCACTATCAAGAGCAGATCGGAGGGACAGAAGTCGCTACTGTGCTGGCGATTTTTGGTCATTTTGTAGGTGTGGAAATGACATGTGGAGGCTAGGGATGAAGAGATCAAACGATTCCGATCAGGGTAAGATGATTGGTTACAGGAGAAAAAACAATTGCACTGGGCATAAGCCCAGACGACCAGGGCGTAAAAGGTGTATGCCCTGGACCTAAAAAACAACTGCCCCATGATACTTTCACCCCAAGATTCAAACCTTGGGCATTTTTGCTCGAAAATGCCTCGGGGTGCGCCCAGGAAACACCCTTCAAAACACTGGTCCTGACAACATTCTCATTAGGGTTTTCAGCCATATTAGCAAAATTTTCTAAATTCTCGGTTGAGTGTACACTAGGGTTTGATCTAGGTGAGGTTTCACTAACGAACGTGGAAGGAAAAGGTATCTCTATTTTGGGTCCCTTAATGAATCTACCTCGTGAATCTCTTGGTCTAAGCATACACTAACTGAGTTAAAAGGTAATAAATAAAACAAAACAAATAAAAGAAAATCAGAATAAAAAACTTAAGGAAAAGAACGATAGTACCGTCTTGTCTTAGAGTTGATAATCTTCCTTGTATGTAAGCGCGTTTCCCTGGCAACGGCACCAAAATTGATTACGCCCAAAGAGTAACGCAGAAGTTGTAGCATAGCTTTGGGGTGTCGATTCTATAGGGAAACAAGTTAATTGCAAGAGAAGATGTAAACCTAAAGATGAACGATAATAATCAAGTGAGAAAATATGAATTTTGATAATGAAGTAATTGTGAGAAAATAAATTGAGAATTATAATAGAGGAACGACAAGGTTCTGGGAATCCTCCCTAGGTTCGTTGCCTTATTCCAATCTTGATTCAGTTACTTTTATCTCGATTGCAAGTTTCACATCCCAAACAGGAAATCGACAAATATTCAATTTAAGCATATATAAACCCCAATGTAATTGATATGAATTACTCTTACTTTCGATTTAAAGACACATGACCTATCATATAGGTTTATCAAGAAATGACAATATCGCAGTAATGGACAAACCTAAAAGATAAATCTACCAGACTCAATCACATCCAACAATCTTGACATAAGAAGAGCATGACTAGACTTATATCAAAGATAAGGATACAATCATTGGATTAAGAGAAAATCTTATAATTAGATTAAAGAGTAACCTATAACAATGTTTGGTAATAAATCTCAATTACAACTGAACCAATAAAGGAAAATAAAGAACAACTACACCTAGGGAATCATCCCTTCGCCTTGCTTGGAGATTAGTTCGCTATGGAACTCATGGTTGAACACTTTATTGGAGAAGAATGTGGCTGCTTCTCTGAGTTTTTCAGACTTTTTTGAATCTTTAATTACAAACCCTAAGTAGTCTATTTATAATGTACAATGTCCAAGGGTGTTTTAGGGCTTAAAAAGTCTTAATTAGGTCATATCTTGGAGAAGTGGACTGGGTGGGCGTCGCGGCTTCCCCTTCCTTGTGCCGCTGCTTCCACTATTTCTTTGTTTTCTTGCCTTGCTGGAGGCCACAGCCCTACCTAGTCCAGGCCGCGGCTTCCATTGAAGCTTCTTCCTTGTTCTTTTGCTTGGTTCTAGAGGTCGAGGCTTGGATATCTTTAGGCCACAGTGCGCACACTCAAGACTTGTTTTTTTTTTCTTCATTTGTCCTTCCACAACTATTCTTTCACTTCAGTATGCCTTGAGTCTTTGTGCTTTAAGCAATGATAACTTTTCCTCCTCTTTTGAGTATAAAGTACCTGAAAATGCACCGGAATAGATCAATGATCAAAGAATGATACTTTAGAGTTGTTAACATATAAAAGTGTAATTAAAACCTAGATCAACCCTAAAATGCTAACAATTAAGTACTGTTAAGGTGCATTTTATGACTCTTATCATGATGAGATTAGCCTAGTAAAGGGAAATGACATGAGACACGATCATGCATTGCATTGCATTTTATTGATGATTGATGCATTGATATGATTGGCCCATTGAGGAGCACATGACATGGTTGGCACAATGAGGGGCATGTTATGTCGATTGTTTGTGATGAGGAAAAAGTAGAGATGGGTGTTACTTATGAATGAATCACCATTGTGATGTATATGGTGTGGTTTGATCACGTGTTATGTGGTTATTTAAAAGCATTAGTATTTCTTTGATTTATAATTGTTCTTCTTTATAATAAGTAGTAGGGAAAGTATTTGAAGATGTTAGAATATATAAGTACATATTTATATATACATTTGAATAAGAATTGACTATGTAACGTGGTTTGAAAATAAGGGAAAGAGTTTTAAATCGATTACTTCTAGTGAAGTAAAAACTTGCTAAGCTTATTAATTCACCTTCCCTATTTTATTAACATTTTAGAAAAATTACCAAAAGGCTTTGGATCAAGCCATTGGAAAGATTAGCAAGATTCTCGCCCACAGCATCCTAATTCCTTTGGGTCTTTTGAAGTCTAGGTTTATGCATGACTTTATTTTTTGAAAAAGTGTATATGTAGATGTTTTAGATGTATGTTTCTATAATTACATGTCTTATATAATTTCTTGATAATAACCATGATGTGTTGTAAAAGTATATAGAGGTAGTAATGTGTATGAATGTGATGGTGATGTGCCAATGGATGTTTTGTATGATTTGAAGTAAGAGTATTGCATGTTTGCATACAAGTCAAAGTGCTAAGTGCTTAAAAAATGATGATACCGTTCCGAGTAGGACCCACTTAGGATGGATCATAACATGTAGAGAGCTTTATTCCATGCTTAGAGTCAAGACAATAGATAGCCACCTCGATATTTAACATCAGTGTCATAATTTTATGGCTATAGTTTCTTTTTCCTTTCTGTCGCCTGTGTTGAATTAGAAGTATGTAAACATAAATCTTTTTATGCTCCTTCTGATTGATCTTCACATTCGTGACTTCTACAAGTAGATGTCCAGTTATGGAATGAAGATTTGAGGATTGATGCATGGAGATCTGGTGGTTCAGGTGGTCAGTGTGCAAATACCACCAACTATGCCATTAGAATTACTCATTTGCCAACTGGGAACATTGTCTATACAAGATGAAAGATCACAACATATGGTAAAATATACTTCTACAACTGTTTAGCATTGTTTGCATCTTCTAGAATTAGAGCACAATTTGATGTTGGTTTCTATTAATCGGAAGGCTAACTATTACAACAGCCATGCAGATTTGCTGTTTATGCATCATTTTCCTCAGTACACCCAAAACTTGTTTTGTGACTATTATCCAATGGCAAAGTATAAAGAGCTTGCTTGAATGATTAGAACTCCTTATGGACTGCACTCCAGTTATTTTATTGTTTTATATGGTACCTGATGGAGCCCAAAACAGCCACGGCTAATGGACCATCGACACGTGGAGTCACCTAGAGCCATTAAACCATCGACACGTGGAGTCACCTGCAGCCAATGGACCGTAGACACACAGTGCCACATGTCACCAATGGGCCACTAGCACATGTTCGGTTTCTGTCTTATGGCTGGAAGACATGTGGAATGGGCGGGTCATGCAATCGCCATGTCAAAGCGCGATTAATGGACTAAACCACACTTGAGCACACGATCGTCTAGGCATGTGATCGTCTAGGCACGCGACTGAGATTTCACTACAGAAATGCGGGATCACAGTAATGGAGCCATCCCTCCTACATGATCAACCTTACCTCAGAAGACTATAAAAAGCCTAAGATATGAAGATCCAAGATATATTCTTCATTCTTCACAAATTCACTACAGCAATAAGCACTCCTCATCTTCTCGTGCCTTCGTGCTAATAAGAGCGTCTAGTGTCCTCGGAGGCCTCCCCCTTATCTCCCTCCGTGGACTCTCAAATTCACCCATCCTACTTGTGCAGGTCCCAAGGAATTAACCCCAAGTCAACAGCGGTTCGTTGGCATCAACAGATTGGCGTCGTCCATGGGAAACCACCATCTCTCGCTAACAGTAAAAGCGAAGAAGTATAAAGAACTCATCTGTTGCCATGCCACCTAGAAACACCATGAAAAAAGGCAGCAAGGGAGCCTCTACGGTATACTTTGCCCCTATCCAGAGCCGTACCCAAAACCAACAATCCAGGTCGAGATTCCCCATGTACCCGAGCGTGTGACACTTGGGTCGAGCCGACGACCTCTCATCAGAGAGCAACGCCCTCATCACTCGGGAGTGGATTCCCTTGACTCTGGAAGAGAAACTACGGACCCCTTGACCGCCCGATTAATAGCTGACCTGGCTGCCAAAGTTCGGAACAGAGGCCGATAACCCTCTCCTCTTTGCCAAATTCCTGGACAAATGGAATCCTCCGGCAGAGAGGATCCGACTGACAACCGTTCCACCATCTAGCCCCCACTACCTTGCATCGGTCAGTCTAAAGAGAGTTCCTCCTCCAAAAGAAACCTTAACCTCGACAGGCAAATCGAAAAGATGGAAGAAAAAATTGACAAATATCTCAAGCACCGAAGCCATAGTATCTTGGATGAGCTTAATGTCTAAAACCCCCGTTCACGCAGGATGTCCTCGAAACCCCACTTCCACCCAACTTCAGAATGCCACAAATCAAAGTGTATGATGGTTCAACAGACCCGCTGGATCACTAATTACACCCAAATTATAACGCGGTAGTTGTAGCACGGCTTTAGGGTGTCGATTCCACAGGGAGACAAGCAAACTACAAGAGAAGATGTAAACTTTAATACGAAATGATAAAAGTCAAAGGAAAGAATCTGAGCTTGAAGTAGTGTGAAATAATTGTGTAAATATAATAGAGAACAACAAGGATCCAGGAATCCTCCCTAGGTTCGTTGCCCTATTCCTAACTTGATTCAGTTGTTTTTATCTCGATTGCAACTTTCACATCCCAAACAAGCAATCAACAAATATTCAATTAAAGCACATATATTAACCCTAATGTAATTGTTACGAAATATTCTTTACTTTCAAGCACACATGACCTAACTTATAGATTATCAAGAAACGAAAATATATCATAATGACAATACCGCAGTAATGGACAAATCTATAAGAGAAATCTACCGAACTCAATCACACCTCAACAACATCACATAAGAAGAGCATGACTAGACTTATATGGGGAAGAAAGATGCAATCATTGGATTAAGGGGAAATCTTCTAATTAGATTAAAAATTAAATCATAACAACGTTTAATGATAATAAATCCAAACTACAATGAATCAAGACTAGAAAATAAGAACGACTACACCTAGGGATTCATCCCTTCGCCTTACTTGGAGATTAGTTGGCCATGGGGGAGAGTGTGGCAGTCTTCATGATGTTTTCCCCGGCATCAAGCCTCTCAAAAATATGTCTTTTACAAACCCTAAGTGGTCTATTTATAATACACGAGGTCCAAGGGTGTTTTAGGGTTTAAAAAGTCATTAAAATCCTAATTAGGTCAAAGCTCGGAGATATAACATCGTGTGTGCGCTGCGGTGCTCCTTTATGGGCACTACAGTGCTTTAGCTTTGGTTGGGTGTGTTTCTGGGCACCGCGATGCTGGTTTAGGAGCACCGCGGTGCTAGCTGGTGCTGTTCTAGAGGCCTGACCTTTGTCTACGAAAACTGCCATAACTTTCTCTATAAATCGTTTTTATGAACTGTAAAATTCTCCAGAAAATAGACTTCCGAATCTTTCTAAGCATATTGATTACGCCCAAAATAGTAATACGGTTGTTGTAGCATGACTTTGGGGTGTCAATTCCACAGAGAAACAAGTTAACTGTAAAGAAAGATGTAAACTTTAATATGCGACGATATAATAAGTAAAGAATCTAAAATTGATGATGAAGTAATTGTGTAGATTTGTGAAATATAATAGAGAGGCAACAAGGATCCAAGAATCCTCCCTGGGTTCGTTGTCATAATCCTAACTTGATTCAGTTGCTTTTATCTCGATTGCACGTTTCACATCCCAAATATGCAATCGGCAAATATTCAATGAGAACATGTGTAAACCCTAATATGATTGTAATGAAATACTTTTTATTTCTGATTCATGCATGTACGATCTATCCTAGAGGTTTATCAAGAAATGACAATATATCTTTGTTGACGATATTGTAGTAATTGACAAACCCAAATGCTAGACTTACCAGACTCAATTATACCCAATAATCTCGACATAAGAGAAGCATGACTAAAGTTATATCAAGGAAAAGATACAATCACTGGAATAGATAAAATCTTATAATTAGATAAAGAAGTAAATCATAACAATGTTTGACAATAAATTCTTATTAAAACTGAACCAAATAAGGATAGATAGGAACAACTACACCTAGAGATTCAACCCTTCGCCTTGCTTGGAAGTTAGTTAGCCATGTGGTTCATGGCTAAACTATTTTTTGGATGAGAGTTGCTGTCTTCAACTTCTGGGTCTTTGCTCATAGCCAAGATGTCTTCTCTTAAACACTAAGTGTCTTATTTATAGTACAAAAGACCAAGGGTATTCTTGGGTTTAATCTAGTGTTTAAAAACCCTAATTAAAGTCTAACTCGGAGATGTAAATACGTGTGCGAGCTGTAGTGCTGCTGGGGTGCACCTTGGCACTAGGCATAAGCTGGAATGGGCGACCTTCTGGGCGCCGTGGTGCCCACCACGGTGCTAGCTAGTGGGTCAGAATGTGCATGTTTCTAGATGCTGCGGTGCTGCTGAGGAGCACCGCAGTGCTGGCCTTTTTGCTGATAATCTCTATGCTTTGCCTCTCCGTAGCTATTCCTTTGCTTAGTCGTGCATGGACCCTTGGTGCTTTTAAACAATCATCGCTTCTTTTTCTTATTTAGACTCAAAATGTGCTTGAATAAGTTAGTAGTCCAATGAGATTACTTCAGAGTTATCAACACATAAGAGTGCAATAAAGACTGAGAAGAATCATAAAATGCTAACAATTAAACATCTTTGAGGTGCATTTTATGGCTCTTATCATAACCCCCAACTAGCTTATTGCTAGTCTCTATCAATTCAAGCAGAAACAAGAGATGAGTTCTATGGTGGGAATCATAAACAAAGTAAAGCATTACTAGTGTTAACCAAGAGTAATTCACTTTTGTCTCAAACATTGCACATAACATACAACACAAAGAATCATTAAATTTCACCCAAATCCAAAGGTAATCCAAGCATCAATCTTAAAATCGTTATTAACTCTTAACATCCATCTTGCCACAATCCATTAATCCGAACACCCAGATGATTTTATGTATAACAATCATGAATACAAGTCTTGGCCTCTAAAAACATAAATTGTGTGACATCAATCACAAAAATAAGCTCCATAGGCTCACTTTTCGAATCACTCTCCACTATTGTAGAAAAATCACACTACATTGGATCAATAGGTCTTTACTAAGCTTGTAACGTTAGGCTAAGGTAAAGGTTAAGAAATAACGGGAAGGATTCAACAAGTAAAAAAACTTAATCTCTTAGTTTTGAACACAACTCTTTAAGCACTGGATAACCTTACTTCAATACCCAACTCTTCCAACCATTTTTCGAGCATTTCTTTCAACAAATCACCATTTTTTTTCTTTCTTTCTTCTTTCTTTGCAATAATTCACTTCTTTTTTTTTTATTTTGGCACATAAGACCATTCATCTCCTTTTTCATCAATTTGTTTTTCTTTTCCACAACCCCCAACTTATCTCTTTTCATGTATTTGGGCTATGGTAGTAATATTTTGTTTCTCATACTTTTATCCTTACTCCTCTTGAGTGCTTCTCAACAAATGTGTATAACTAAGTTCTTTTTTTTTTTTTTTAAAAAAGAAGGTAAGAATAAAATATTTTAGGCTCATTGGTTACGCCCAAAGCATAACGCGGTAATTGTAGTACAGCTTTGGGGTGTCGATTCCATAGGGAAACAAGTTAACTATAAAAGAAGGTGTGAACTTTAGCACAAACGATAAAAGATTGATTGAAAGAATCTGAATTATGTGAAAATAGTGTGAAGGAAATTGTGTAAATAGATTTATGTTGGAGAAAAAACTAGGTTCCGGGAATCCTCCCTAGGTTCGTTGCCCTAATCCTAACTTGATTCAATTGTTTTTATCTCGATTGCAAATTTCACATCCCAAATAGACAATCGAAAAATATTCAATAAGAGCATATATAAAACCTAAATGTAATTGTTATAAAATACTCCTTACTTTCAAGCACACATGACCTAACTTATAGGTTATCAGAGATTAATAGGAAATATTCTAATTAAATCAAGAATAAATCATAACAATGTTTAATGAAAATAATTCCAAACTATAACTGAATCAAATAAAGAAAGATAAAAACAACTACACCTAGGGATTCATCCCTTTGCCTTGCTTGGTGACTAGTCGGCCATGGGGCTCATGCTTCCTCAAGCTACCTTAGGCCTCCCAATGATCATCTATGGCCTCTAATTTTCCTCCTAAGGGCCCTATGGTTTGCTCCTAAAGGCCTCTGGATTCACTTTCTGATGATCTCAGATGATCCCAGATTGATGCCTCAAAGCTGAAGTGGAGTAGGCCTTTTATAAGGAAATACCATGAGTGCAATGTGTTCCAATCCAATGTGGGATATAGAAATGTGTTTTCCAACCGATGTGGGATGTAGGATTTAAGCCAAAAATCACGCTGAAATCCCGCACAGCCCGCACAGCCTGACCTTTGTCTACTAAAACTGCCATAACTTTCTTTAGAAAAATTATTTTTACAAGCTGTAAAATTCTCCAGAAAATAGACTTCCGGATCTTTCTAAGAATATATGTCTCATCTCCTGGTTCTTCTTGCATCAATACAGTTTAATTTTCAAAGATGATTGATCTGTACAGGCAATTCTGGCAATTTAATAAATCTCCTTTCTTTGTTTCTCTTCATCTTGGCTCTTCCGCGACCATTATCTCACTCAAGTATTCATTGAAGCTTCATGTTTAAAATGATAATAACTTTTCTATCTCTTTTTTTAAGTCAAAGTACCTGAAAATGCACTGAAATAAGTCAACGATTCAAGAATAACACTTTAGAGTTATTAAGGTATAAAAATGTAATTCCAACCTTGATCAACCCTAAAATGCTAACAATTAAGTACTGTTTAGATGCATTTTATGACTCTCATCAGAACCCCCAACTAGCTTATTGCTAGTCCCTAGCAATTGAAGTGAAAATAACAGATGAACTCTATGGTAAGAGTTAAAAACAAAGTAAAGCAATGCTAGCGTTGAACCAAGAGTAATTCACTTTTTGTCTCAAAAATTGCACATAACATACGACATATAGAATCATTAAATTTCGCCTAAGTCCAAAAGTAATCCAAGCATCAATCTTAAAATCGTTATTGACTCTTAACATCCATCTTACCACAAACCATTAATCCAAACACCCGGATGATTTTATGCATAAGATTTATGAATACAAGTCTTGGCCTCTAAAACATGATAAATTTCGTGACGTCAATCACAAAAACACCCTCCATATGCTTACATTTCAAACCACTCTCCACTATTGTAGAAAAAATCACACTACATTGGATCAATAGGTCTTTACAAAGCTTGTAACGTTAGGCTAAAGTAAAGGTTAAGAAGGAACGGGAAGGATTCAACAAGTAAAAGAACTTAATCTCTTAGTTTTGAACACAACTCTTTAAGCACTGGATAACCTTACTTCAACACCCAACTTTTTCAACCATTTTTATTAGATCATATCTCTCAATAGATCACCACTTTTCTTTTCTTTTCTTCTTTCTTTGCCATAATTCACTTTTTTTTTCTTTTCTTTTGTATTTTGGTATAAGACCATTCACCTCATTTTTTCATTTTTTTTTCCATAACCCCCAACTTATCTTCTTTAATGTACTTGAGTTGTGGTAGTGATATTTTTTCATATTTCTCTCCCTACTCCTTTTAAGTGCTTCTCAACAAATGTGTATAGCTAAGTTTTTTTAAGAGAAAGGTAAGGATAAAATATTCTCTTTAGGCATATAAGGGTGAGTAAATGGGCTATTGAAAGAAACAAGGCTCAAATTCTTTTTCAAGAAAAGGCTCAACTAGGTGACTAGTGGTAAATATAGCAATGGTAGGTTTGAAAGGCTCAAATGGTCCAAAAATGGCCTATATCATATTCTAAGTAGTGTGCATTCTAGGAATTTGCCTCAAGTGGTTATCAAGTAAGTTCTAGAGCTTGTCGAGACAGCAAAAATATTCACAAAATAATCACACATAAAATTTCTCAGATGTTATAGACTAATCATACAATCTTACCACAAACTAGAGTCTCAAACCAAATGAGGATTGATATTTAAATTAATTTCAAACCGAAACAAAATTTAACTCCTTCTAAATGCTATCTACTATCTCAATTAAGTTTATATCATTGAAATGTGAATTAACTCCAAGGCAACCACAAAGCATGCTTAAAACAAAAAGAGAGGGAAAATGACACCAAGCAGTTCAATGGAAAAAGAAAAATGTATGGAAATAAAGAAAATGGAAACAAAGAGATGCGTTTCCTCTACCCCCAACTTAAAAATTGCATTGACCTTAATGTAAAAGAAAGAGTAAAGGAAACTCCCCTTGTAGCCAAAGGTGCACAGAAGCTGAAAATTGTGCTCTACCATTTGAACTGCTTCGTATTTTTGTCCCAGAAAAAGAAATGCGAAAGTAAAACTGGAAAACAGCAAGATAATAATAATAAACAAGAGAAAAAAGAAACATTAAAAACAATAAAAACAAAAGGATACGTGGTAGGCTGCCTCCCATGAGCACTAAATTTTACATCTTCAGCCAGACGCTCTTATTCCCTCCTTGAAAAACATAGGTTGAATGCATCCGCCACTGCTTCATTGCCAAATTTGGTGCTTCTATACTTTTTGGGGGCCTCAAGGATGTCATCAGTAACATCCGCAAATTCTGGTTCGATGTATGCTTTGGTGAAGCCATAGATGAGGGTGGACTCAAATGGATTAAGGTGTTGGACCTTTTCCATGAATGAGTCAATCATGTATGCTTGTGCTTGATGGCTTTCATCCACATCCTCTGATTTTTCCGTTGTTGGGATATGTAATGACTTACTCCTTAGTGTATCAATGGAATTCACCTCCTTCAAATTCTTTTGTGCTAGGTGCTGACCATGGGGTGTGGACTGAGCTTGAGAAGGGAACTTACCTCGCTCAGTCACACTCAAGTAGCTCATTAACTTGGACACTTGGCTCTTTATCTCTTTATGTTCTTCAACAACCTGCACAATTAACGATTCAAGTCTTTTATTAGTCTTACCCTGTGCCTCAACAAAAGCATGTAAAGTGTCTTCTAAAGAACTCCTAGAAGACACAGGCGCATGTTATGGTGCAGGGGTTTATGCAAGCTGTTGGTTTTTAGACTTCTAGCTGAAATTGGGGTGATTTCGCCATCCCAGATTATAAGTATCAGAGAAGGGTGTCAAAGGCTTCTTGTACATGCCTAAGGCATTACATTGTTCCTTATATATCCCTCTCATCTCAACAAATGTGGGACACTATTGGGCGAGATGATCTACCCAACCACACACAAAACATGGTTCAAAAGATTTTGCATTAATAGCTACGTGTGTTGGCTTTAAGCTTTTAGTCTTTAACTCATCGAGCTCCCTAGTGAGCATCTCGACCTTGGCTCTAAGGTTATCCTCTTCCCTAAGATGGTAAATTCCACCACCATTTGGGTGTCTTATTGGTCGTGACCTATTTGTACTTTCAGTAGCACTAGGTCCAGTCCAAGTGAGAGCTTTTTCAACAAGCTCATTGAGGTACTCTATGGCCTCATTAGGATCTTTCTTTAAAAATTCACATTACACATCATCTCTACAGATTGGCTCTCTCTATATGTAAGTCCTTCATAAAAATAGCTCACTAAGTGCCAACTCTCATACCCATGGTGAGGGCACATACTCAATAACTCTTTAAATCTCTCCCAAGACTGATACAAAGTCTCGCTGTCCTTTTGTGCAAAGGTGGAGATTTTCCTTTTTAAAGCATTGCTCTTATGTTGGGGAAAGTATTTATTAAAAATAATCTCAGTCATCTCAGTCCATGACCCAATAGATCGTGGTCTAAGTGAGTATAGCCAACTCTTAGCTCAAGAAAGAACTTAAGCCTCACAATGTCATCGGTTTCGTCTTGACTATAAAAAGTCGCGACTACTTCCTCAAACTCTCTAATGTGCACATATGGGTTTTCATTATCCAAGCCATGAAATGTAGGGAGTAAATGTATCATCCCTATTTTAAACTCTAATGGGTGAGTATTAGCTGGAAATATGATGGATGAGGGTGTGGCGGTACGTGTAGGGTTGAGGTAATCCTGAAGGGTCCTAGCGGGTTGATATTCATGTTCACTCATTTCTTCGGGACTAGATGGACTATCAATTAAAGGATTTAGAAATGAATTGAATTCTGACTCTAGCACAGGCCTACAAGCATCTCTATGTCTTTGCATTCAAGGTAACAAAATAATTAAAAAGATTACTATAAAAAGAAAGAATAAGATAAAATAAAATAAAATTAATGCAGCAAGCTAAAAGAGGGAACGAAGTTACCGCCTTTACAAACTGCTGAAAAGAAAAACTATTTACAGTTATTCTATCGTCATGTCAAAAGTTGACAATCTTCTTTGTACTTAAGCGCGTTTCCCCGGCAATGGCGCCAAAATTTGATTATGCCCAAAGTATAAGACAGTAATTGTAGTACAGCTTTGGGGTGTCGATTCCACAGGGAAACAAGTTAACTATAAAAGAATGTGTGAACTTTAACACAAATGGTAAAAGATTGATTGAAAGAATCTGAATTGTGTGAAAATAGTGTGAAGGAAATTGTGTAAATAGATTTATGATGGAGAAACAACAAGGTTCCGGGAATCCTCCCTAGGTTCGTTGCCCTAATCCTAACTTGATTCAATTGTTTTTATCTCGATTGCAAGTTTCACATCCCAAACAGACAATCGAAAAATACTCAATAAGAGTATATATAAAACCTAAATGTAATTGTTATGAAATACTCCTTACTTTCAAGCACACATGACCTAACTTATAGGTTATCAAGAGACGACGATATATCTAAATGACAATATCGCAGCAATGGACAAATCTATAAAAGATATCTACCGGACTCAATCACACCCAAACAAATACACATAAGAAGAGCATGACTAGACTTATATGAAGGATAAGCATGCAATCACTGGATTAATAGGAAATATTCTAATTAAATCAAGAATAAATCATAACAATGTTTAATGAAAATAATTCCAAACTACAACTGAATCAAATAAAGAAAGATAAAAACAACTACACCTAGGGATTCATCCCTTTGCCTTGCTTGGAGACTAGTCGGCCATGGGGCTCATGCTTCCTCAAGCTACCTTGGGCCTCCCACTGATCATCTCTGGCCTCTAATTTTCCTCTAAGGGCCCTCTGGATTGCTCCTAAAGGCCTCTGGATTCACTTTCTGATGATCTCAGATGATCCCAAATTGATGCCTCAAAGTTGAAGTAGAGTAGGCATTTTATAGGGAAATACCATGAGTGCAATGTGTTTCCAATCCGATGTGGGATATGGGATATAGAAATGTGTTTTCCAACCGATGTGGGATGTGGGATTTAAGCCCAAAATCACGCTGAAATCCCGCACAGCCCGCACAGCCTGACCTTTGTCTACTAAAACTGTCATAACTTTCTCTAGAAAAATCAGTTTTACAAGCCGTAAAATTCTCCAGAAAATAGACTTTCGGATATTTCTAGGCATATATGTCTCATCTCCTGGTTCTTCTTGCATCAATACAGTTTAATTTTCAAAGATGATTGATCTGTACAGGCAATTCTGGCAATTTAGTAAATCTCCTTTCTTGGTTTCTCTTCATCTTGGCTCTTCCGCGACCATTATCTCACTCGAGTATTCATTGAAGCTTCGTGTTTAAAACGATGATAGATTTTTTGTCTATTTTTTTAAGCTCAAAGTATCTGAAAATGCACTGAAATAAGTCAACGATTTAAGAATAACACTTTAGAGTTATTAAGGTATAAAAGTGTAATTCCAACCTCGATCAACCCTAAAATGCTAACAATTAAGTACTTTTTAGATGCATTTTATGACTCTAATCACACATAAAGGTGAGTTAATGGGTTATTGAAAGAAACAAGGCTCAAATTCTTTTTCAAGAAAAATGCTCAAATAGGTGACTAGTGATAAATATAGCAATGGTAAGTTTGGAAGGCTCAAATGGTTCAAAAATGGCCTATATCATATCCTAAGTAGTGTGCATTCTAAGAATTCGCCTCAAGTGATTATCAAATAAGTTCTAGAGCTTGTCGAGACCACAAAAGTATTCATAAAACAATCACACATAAAACTTCTCTAGATGCTTTAGATTAATCATACAATCTTACCATAGACTAGAGTCTCAAACCAAGTGAAGATTGATACTTAAATTAATTTCAAACCGAAGCAGGATTTAACTTCTTCTAGTTGTTGTATGTTATCTCAATTAAGCTTATATCATTGATATGTGAATTACATCCAAGGTAAACACAAATCATGCTTAAAAGGTAAGGGACGGTAACACCGAACAATTTTAAAGAAATACGTTTCCTCCACCCCCAACTTAAAACTAACATTGTCCTCAATGTTTAAAGAGAAAGTAAAGAAAGCTCCCTTCTTTTTTTTTTTGTAAACACGAGTGCACAGGTCCTAGAAAATGTGTACTACTGGGTGAAGTTCTTGTCATTCCTCTTGCTGAAATTCCAATCTACAACATAGAACAAGACAACAAAGAGAAAACAACTTTGGTGTGCCCTTGGGATTCCCACCATCTGTTAGGTTAGTACAGCAAATAAAAATAAACAAACAAAACAAAGAGAAACAAACAAAACAAAGAACCTAAAACTAATCCTCTAAATTCTTATCATCCTCTTCATTTTCTTCACTCTCCTCGTCTTCTTCATTCTCTTCACGTTCCTTAGGAGGTGGATCAAAAAATGAACCCGGATAGGGTGGCATAGTAGGGAAGTGATCAATATTACAACCAAAAGCGGAGGCAAGGTGGTGGCACATCTGACCAAAAGAAGAGTAGACTCTGGCTTGAAAATCGGCCTGTTGGGCCAAGAATCTGTTTTGCCAAGCCAATATTTTGTCTTGACGATCTAACATATTAAGCAACAATTTTTTATGCTCGTCAAAATGACTCTCTAGACACTCAAAGTGCTCGACAAAAGTGAGAGGCCTAGAGGAAGAAGGATGGCTAGCAGAGGCTACTCCCTCTCCCGGAATGGGCGGCCTTAAAGCTTGAATCTATGCTAGCAAGCTATCATCAATGGGTCTTTTGGGTTCCTAGGCCTCCTCATCAGGGCTGTATTGGACTCCGGCTCAGATGCACAATTGGATTATCAACGAAAGAAAATATAATCCGAGCTTTTGTCTAATAGTGTGGTTGATTGAATCATGTATGACTTGGCCGACATCAATAGTCATTCCCATTAAAATTGCATAGACTAACACAGCTCGCTCAACAGTTAAGGCACTAAAATGTAAAATAGGCATCATTCAGTGACATATAAATATTGCCAAGCCCTAGCCGTGACATTGAGAGAAGTACCGGGCAAAGTGACAGGGAGATCACCCGTCATTTTCCATGTAGTACCCGGAATACAAAGGGTATGGCAAATCTCATCATAATTGATGGTAGACACATATAAGCTATACTCACTATGCCTAATGTTAGGTAATTCATAGAAGTTATTAATGGATGTGCTACTAAAAGAGACTAGTCATCCTCTCACTCTTACTTCACCATTCCGATGCTCGGGTGCATTGGCATAAAATTCTCTAACCAAATTTAAGAGGGAGTGAGAGGGTTGATGTGTAAATGTGCCCCAATTCCTATCGAGAATCATTCTAAATAAGGTTGGCTTTCCCCTCTCGGTGATGTTGAATCCTCTTTCGGGAATGAGATTTCGACTGTGCAACATACTAATATATCTCTCACTCGCTGCTAAACTCACAAATTTTGTCTCATCATATTCTTTTTGTGGTCTCCCCTTAGGTCTCTTAGTCTTAGGTGCCATGGAAACAAATATTTTAAAATAATAGATTTAAGGCAAAGAACAATCACTAATTAGCACAAATGGACAATAAAATGGGAGAAAGTGGTCTTACTTGGTGTCCATGGTGGAGAGAAGAAAGACTATCTACCTCCTGGAGTGTTTTTGATGATCCCAATGATCGTCTTATAACCAAGCTGTTGAAGGAGAATGCTAGTAAAATCAGCAACAAAAATGAGCAATTGAGTAAGAAATGATGGTGCAACAAGAAAATTTGAGTTCAAGTGAGTGTGCAAGTGGAGAGAGGAGGGAGTGAGCTACTGGTTTTGTGAAAGAAGAAATGAGGAAGAAGGGGGAAAAGTGCTTTTATAGTGCATAATTTAGGGTTAAGTGGTGCTGGGCTCGGGCTGGTGTCGTGCAGTGTGCTGCGGTGCTGGGCCTGGCACTGCGGTGCTAGGCCTGGCGCTTGCTGGGCTCGGTACTGGGCACCGCGGTGCTAGGCTTGGCACTTGCTGGGCTCAGTACTCCAGCACCGCGGCGCACACTGGTGCCCAAAAATTTTGGTTTTCCAAAAGAGAAATAAAATAAAGTTAAGAAAGTAAATCTAAAAATTTAAATTAAAAAAAACTAACAATTCGAGATTGAATGAATGAAAACGTACCTGCGTGGTAAAGTTAATGGAAATAGACCGGATCCATAAGTGGAATGTCTTCCACCTCTGGATCTGGCCTATTGATTAAGATCTTAAAGCGTTGACCATTCACTTTAAAAATTCGACCGTCCTTATTGTCCTCAATTTCCACCACTCTATTCCCAAAAACACGTTTTACTATGAAAGGACCGGTCCATCTTGACCGAAGTTTTCCTGGATGCTTATGGAGTCTAGAATCGTACAAGAATACCCGATCATTGAGTCTAAATGTTTTCCTCAAAATGTTTTTATCATGGAATGTTTTCATCTTGGTCTTATAGATCTAGAGTTCTCATAAGCATTGTTTCTTAATTCCTCTAACTCGGTCAGTTGATATTTCCTAATCTTACCCGCCTCTCCTATGTCAAAATTAAAAGACTTGATGGCCCAATAAGCTCTATGCTCGAGCTCCATGAGTAAGTGGCAAGTCTTTCAAAAAACAAGCCTATAAGGGGACATGCCTAAGGGTGTTTTAAAAGCAGTGCGGTATGCCCAAAGTGCATCAACAAGTCTCAAAGACCAATCCTTGCGATCCGGGTTAACCGTTTTTTTCTAGAATTTGTTTAATTTCCCTATTAGCGAGCTCTACTTATCCACTAGTCTAAGGATGATAGGCAGTGGAAATTTTATGTAACACCCCATATTCTCGCATTAAAGCTTCAAAAGAACGGTTGCAAAAATGTGTACCTTGATCACTAATTATAGCACGTGGTGTACCAAATCGAGATAACATATTTTCTTTGAGAAATTTGATTACCGTTCTATTATCATTGTTTCGACAAGCTGCGGCCTCTACCCACTTAGATACATAATCTATTGCCACAATGATGTATTGGTATCCAAAGGAAGGAGGAAAGGGTCCCATAAAATCGATGCCCCAACAATCAAAAATTTCAATTACTAAAATAGGGTTTAGGGGCATCATATTTCGACGGGACACAGCTCCTAACTTTTGACACCTTTCACATGAGCGACAGTAGGTGTTTGCATATTTAAACAAGGAAGGCCAATAAAATCCACACTGCAAAATTTTTGTAGCGGTTTTTTTCATTGAAAAGTGGCCTCCACAAGCTTGTGAGTGACAAAAGTCTATGACACTTGCAATCTCTTCATTAGGGATGCACCGTCTTAGAATTTGGTCAGGGAAATACTTGATAAGATAGGGGTCATCCCAATAGAAATTACTTACCTCGTATAAGAATTTCCTCTTGTCTTGAGCGCACCAATCCATTGTTATCTCACCTGTAGCCAAATAATTTACTATGTGAGCAAACCATGGTAGAGAAGTAATGGATAGTAATTGCTCATCTGGAAAATCATCCTTGATTGGCATATCATCACAAGTGTCCTCGAAAGTAAGTCTCGAAAGATGATTAGCCACTACATTTTCCACTCCCTTTTTGTCTTTGATGGTGATGTCGAATTCTTGTAGGAGAAGGATCCATCGGATCAGTCGTGCTTTAGCATCCTTCTTTGTAAGAAGGTACTTGAGTGCTGCATGATCTGTAAAAATAAGAATAGGTGAACCAATTAAATAAACACGAAATTTATCTAAAGCAAAAACTACAGCTAGTAATTCTTTTTCAGTTGTAGAGTAATTCATTTGAGCACTATTTAAAGCTTTACTAGCATAGTAAATGACAAATGATTTTCCCTCTTTTCGCTGTCCGAGAACAGCACCTACAGCGTAGTCACTAGCATCACACATGATTTCAAAAGGCATGGTCCAATCCGGTGACTACATTATAGGTGCAGAAGTAAGCTTACCGATCATTATTTGGAACGCTTCTTGACAAGCTTTTGTCCATTCAAAGGGAGTGCCTTTAACTATAAGGGCACATAGTGGTCTAGATATGTTTGAGAAATTTTGTATGAACCTCCTATAAGAACCAGCATGACCAAGGAAGGACCTCATATCCTTTATTGTCTTAGGTGTGGGCAATTTAGAGATTAATCCAATCTTAGATTGATAGACCTATATTCCTTTAGAAGAGACAATATGCCCTAAGACAATGCCGGATAGTACCATGAAATGGCATTTTTCCCAATTTAAAACCAATTATTTTTCCTCACACCGAATTAATATTCTTTCTAAATTCATTAAGCATGCTTCAAATGAAGATCCGAAAACAGTTAGGTCATCCAAAAAAACCTCCATGCAACTTTCAACCATGTCACTAAAAATACTCATTATGCAGCGTTGAAAAGTGGCAGGAGCATTACATAATCCAAATGGCATTCTGCGAAAAGCATAGGTGCCAAAAGGACAAGTAAAAGTGGTCTTTTCTTGGTCTTCTAATGCAATTTCTATTTGATAATAACCAGAATAACCATCTAGAAAACAGTAGAAGGGATGACCAGCTACACGCTCAAGAATTTGATCAATAAATGGGAGTGAAAAATGGTCTTTTCGGGTGGCAACATTTAATTTTCTGTAATCGATGCACATACGCCATCCGGTCACAAGTTTGGTAGGGACTAGCTCTCCTAGGTCATTCTTTACTACCATGAGGGACGACTTGTGTAGGACTTACCCATTTACTATCAGCTATAGGGTATATAATACCTGCATCTAACAGTTTCAGCACTTCATTTTTCACTACTTTTTTCATATTGGGGTTAAGCTTACGCTGAGGGTCTCTATGAGGACTAGCTCCTTCATCCAAATTTATTTTGTGGGAACAGATTAGGGGACTAATTCCATTTAAATCAGCCATGCTCCAACCTAGGGCTGATTTGTGTGCATTCAAAGTTTGAAGTAGTTTCTCACCTTGGGTCTTAGATAATTCAGAAGAAATAATAACAGGAAAGGTATCATCTGGACAGAGAAAAGCATGCTTTAAACCCTTAGGTAGCGGCTTTAGTTCAACCTTAGGTGCTTCCACACTTGAGGGGACTTGTGTCTTGCTTCTTTCGGGCAGCTCCTCAAACCTTGGTTGCCATGCCCGATTGCTATAATCCTGAGATTTGTCAAAAACAGCACAAATGTTAATCATATCAGTTTTATCATCAAATAAATCTATCTCAGAATTAACAAGAAAACTCTTAAGAGGATTATAATCATGATCTAAAGAAACTCTCTCATTGATGAGTGACTCAATCATGTAAAGCTGGTGGTTGTCGTCCTCATCTTCAGGCAGTTTTGCAACATTGAATATATTCACTTTAAGGGTCATGTTGCCAAAGGACAACTTCATGAGTCCATTCCTACAGTTTATTAGTGCATTCGCAGTAGCACGAAAAGGTCTACCCAAAATCAAAAGGATTTTAGAGTTAGTATCAACAACAGAAGTAGTATCAAGAATTAAGAAATCAACAGGATAGTAGAATTTATCAATTTAAATCAAGACATCCTCTACCACACCCCGAGGTACTTTGACTGAACGGTCAGCCAATTGCAATACCATGCTGATTGGTTTGATTTCTCCTAACCGTACCTGTAAGTAAATGGAAAATGGCATCAGGTTTACACTAGCTCCTAAATCTAGCAAAGCTTGTCCTACCTCATGATTTCCAATGCTGCAAGTAATGGTAGGGCAGCCTGGATCTTTGTATTTAAGGGGAATTCTTTGCTCAATTAACGTGCTAACTTGCTCAGTTAGGAATGTCGTTTTCTTGACATGGTGTTTCCTCTTAATGGTGCATAAATCCTTAAGAACTTTTACATAGGTAGGGACTTGTTTAATCACATGCAAAAGAGGAAGATTGAGTTTCACTTGCCTTAAGTTCTCAAGGATTTCATTATTTATTTTCAAATTTTTTTTGGATTTTAAGGCTTGGGGGAATGGTGCCTTAACAGGATTTTTGGTCACTTTAGGGTCTTTAAGCAACTCGACTTCACTATTAGTTTGACCCTTTTTCCACATCCTCATATTTATTCATTGGTGGGATGTGTAGTGACTTGCCACTTCGGGTCACAATGGCATTTACATCTTTCAAATTTTCTTGTGCCATATGTTGACCTTGGGGTACGGACTGAGCTTGGGAAGGAAACTTACCTCGCTCGGTCACACTTAAGGAGCCCATTAATTTAGACAGTTGGCTCTTTATTTCTTTGTTTTCCTCAACCACTTGTGTAATTAATGCCTCACACCTCTGGTTTGTTTTACCTTGTGCTTCTATGAAAGAACGCAAGGTGTCTTCTAGAGAGTTCCTAGAGAATGAGGGTGCATGATAAGGTGTTAGGTATGATCTAGGGGGCTGTGCATTCTGCTGGTTTTCAGATTTCCAGCTGAAGTTGGGATGATTTCTCCACCCCGGATTGTAAGTGTTAGAGAAGGGTGCTTGAGGCTTCTTGTACATGCCTAAGGCATTATAGTGTTCCTCATACAGCCCTCTCATGTCAATAAATATGGGGCAATCTTGAGCAGGATAATCAATCCCACCACACACAAAACATGTTTCTAAAGGTTCGGCTTGATTAACCATGTGTGTTGGTTTTTTAGTTTTCAGTGCCTCTAACTCCCTAGTAAGTATCTCGACCTTGGCCTTAAGATTATCCTCTTCCCTAATATGGTAAATTCCTCCACCACTAGGGTTTTCTATAGGTCGTGACCTATTTGTGCTTTCAGTAGCACTAGGTCCAGTCCATGTGTGAGCTTTTTCAGCAAGCTCATTGAGGTACTCAAAAGCCTCATCAGGGTCTTTTTGCAGAAATTCACCATTGCACATCATCTTGATAAATTGAAGCTCTCTACAGGTAAGACCCTTATAGAAATAGCTCACTAAGCACCAATTTTCGTACCCATGATGTGGACACATACTTAACAGCTCTTTAAATTTCTCCCAAGACTGATACAAAGTCTTGTTTTCTTTTTGTGCGAAGGTGGAGATTTTTCTTTTCAATGCATTAGTTTTATGTTGAGGGAAGTATTTGTTGAAAAAGACTTAGGTCATCTCATTCCATGACCCAATAAATCATGGTCTCAATGAGTATAACCAACTCTTAGCTTCATCCTTCAAGGAGAAAGGAAAAAACTTGAGTCTCACGATATCATTGGTTACATCTTGACTATGGAAAGTCACAACTACTTCCTCAAATTCTCTAATGTGCACATATAGGTTTTCGTTTTCCAAGCCATGAAAAGTGGGAAGTAATTGTATCATCCCCGGTTTAAAGTCTTGATGGTGGGTGTTGGCTAGAAACATAATACACGATGGTGTGGCTGTCCAGCTAGGATGCAGGTAGTCTTTAAGTGTCCTAGCAACATGTTCATTAGGGTTTTCAGCCATGTTATCAAAGTTTTCTAAATTTTCTGTGGGGTAAACACTAGAGTTTGATCTAGGTGAGGTTTCACTAACAGACGTGGAAGGGAAAGGTATCTCTATTTCGGGTCCCTTAATGAATCTCCCTCGCAAATCTCTCTGTCTAAGCATACACCAACTGATTTTAAAAGAAATAAATAGAACATAACAAAATAAAGAAAAAAATCAGAATATAAAGGAAAGATAGTACCGTCTTGGTCTTAGAGTTGACAAACTTCCTTATGAGTAAGTGCATCTTCCCGGCAATGGCGCCAAAATTTGATTACGCCCAAAACAGTAACACGGTTGTTGTAGCGCGGCTTTAGGGTGTCAATTCCACAGGGAAACAAGTTAACTATAAAGAAATATGTAAACTTTAATATGAGATGATATAATAAGTAAAGAATCTAAAATTGATGATGAAGTCATTGTGTAGGTTTGTGAAATATAATAGAAAGGCAATAAGGATCCGGGAATCCTCCCTGGGTTCGTTGTCCTAATCCAAACTTGATTCAGTTGCTTTTATCTCGATTGCACGTTTCACATCCCAAACATGCAATCGGCAAATATTCAATGAGAACATGTGTACACCCTAATATGATTGTAATGAAATACTTCTTATTTCTGATTCATGCATGTACGATCTATCCTAGAGATTTATCAAGAAACTACAATATATCTTTGTTGACGATATTGCAGTAATGGACAAACCTAAAGGCTAGACTTACCGGACTCAATTATACCCAATAATCTCGACATAAGAGAAGCATAACTAAAGTTATATCAAGGAAAAGATACAATCACCAGAATAGATAAAATCTTATAATTAGATAAAGAAGTAAATCATAACATTGTTTGACAATAAATTCTTATTACAACTGAACCAAATAAGGATAGATAGAAACAATTACACCTAAGGATTCATCCCTTCGCCTTCCTTGGAAGTTAGTTAGCCATGTGGTTCATGGCTAAACTCTTTTGTGGATGAGAGTTGCTGTCTTCAACTTCTGGGTCTTTGCTCACAGCCAAGATGTCTTCTCTTAAACCCTAAGTATTGTATTTATAGTACAAAAGACCAAGGGTATTCTTGGGTTTAATCTAGTGTTTGAAAACCCTAATTAAAGTCTAACTCGGAGATGTAAATAAGTGTGCGCGCTGCAGTGCTGCTGGGGAGCACCTCGGCACTAGGCATAAGCTGGAATAGGCGACCTTCTGGGTGCCGCGGTGCTGTTCAAGAGCACCGCAGTGCTGGCTGGTGGGTCAGAATGTGCATGTTTTTGGATGCCGCGGTGCAGCACCGCAGTGTTCTTTTTGCTGATAATCTTCATGCTTTTCCTCTCTGTAGCTATTCCTTTGCTTCGTCGTGCATGGACCTTCGATACTTTTAAATAACGATCGCTTCTTTCTCTTCTTTAGACTCAAAATACCTGAAAATGTGCTTGAATAAGTTAGTAGTCCAATGAGATTACTTAAGAGTTATCAACACATAAGAGTGCAATAAAGACCGAGAAGAATCATAAAATGCTAACAATTAAACATCTTTGAGGTGCATTTTATGGCTCTTATCACATATATAGCTCATCTCCTTGGTTCTTCTTGCATCAATATAGTTTAATTTGCAAAAATGATTGATCTGTACGGGCAATTTTGGAAATTTAGTGAAACCCATTTCCAAGTGCTTCTAAACCTTCACTCCGGTGTTCATCGAGTCATTGTGCTTCAAACAGTGATAGTTTTTCCATCTCTTTTGAACTTAAAGTACTTGAAAATATATCGAAATAGATCAATGATCCAAAATGACACTTTAGAGTTGTTAAGGTATAAAAGTGCAATTCAAACCTAGATCAACCATAAAATGCTAACAATTAAGTATTGTAAAGATGTATTTTATGACTCTCATCAATCACCTACAACACTACAAAACAACCATGACACTACATCGACATTCTGATCCGATCATGTGTCGCACCTTCCCCTTAACACTTGAGAAAGCTGTCGGCACGTGGTATTCACCCCTAAAGCCAGGAAGTATGACTTCAGGGAGCTCAGCTACGCCTTTGCCTCTCACTTTCTTAGTAGCAAGGGGCCGAAGAAAACCTCGGAGAGCTTATTCAATATCGTCCAACATCGGGGAGAAAGGCTTTGAGCCTATATATCCAGGTTCAACACGGCTGCTTGGGAAATCCCATACCTCAACCACAAAGTCCAAATGCTGGTGTTCAAAAATGGACTAAGATCCGGGGTCTTTAGTTCTAAGCTCACCAGGTGTCAGCCTAAAGATATGAATGAAGTCTTGGCCTGGGCTAAGAAATACATGCTAGTGGAGGACGACAAAGCTTTTTGAAGAGAAAGAGAATGAAAGATAGAGAAAAAGAGGAAAGACCTCGACCCTCACAGAGGAATAGCCAAGAGGCCTCATCAAGAAAGTAGATACAAGCCCCATACCCGGCTCGACAGCTTTACCCCTCTCAACGCATCAAGAACCAATGTCTTAATGCAGCTTCAGAGTAGGTAAGTCCTCCAATGGCCTCCTAAGCTGCAACACCTTAGTGGGGATCAGAGAAAGTGGTGTTGATTCCATAGGAACTACGGGTAGGACACCGAAGAATGCCATAGTTTGAAATTGTAAATCGAAGTCCTCATCAGTCGGGGCCACCTGAAGGAGTTCACCGGGTCTCGGGGAAGAGAGGCACTCGCCCAGCCAAGGGGGGACTCTAAAGACCCTCCGCTTCCAGAGCAGGAGCGACAGGACCCTCGAAAAAACCCTAGGCCCAGGCAGGAAAAACCTAGTCAGAGAAACCAAGAAGTAGCGGTGACCATGGTTATCAAAACAATCTACGGAGGCTCGGCAGCTAGAGATAGCTTGGGGAAGAGCAGCAAAGCATACGCCAGAACTGTGACTTTAGTCAGTGGCCCCCATAAACAGAGAAAGTCAAGCCTAGTAATCTCCTTCACAAATGACGATTTGGAAGGAGTACAGATCTCGCACGACAATGAGGTGGTAGTCTCTCTCTTAGTGGCCAACCACGAAATGAGGCGCATCTTAGTAGACAATAGAAGCTTAGCGGATATCCTATTCTATGATGCGTTCCAACGTATGCAACTGAAAAATGAACGGTTCGAGCTGACCCCTACCCCTCTCTATGTTTTCGATGGAACCCCAGTGTTCCCAAAAGGAAGTATAGTCTTCCATGTCACCGCAGGAACAACACCACATACAACTACCGTTCAAACCACTTTCCTGGTAGTCAAGTAACCATCGTCTTACAATATGACCCTCGGTCGGCCCACTCTCAACAAGCTGAAGGTCGTTGTCTCCACCTACCATCTGATGATCAATTTCCCCATCGACGAGGGAGTAAGAGTGGTTAGAGGGGACTAGCAAGCCTTACGATCCTACTATCTAAACGCTATCAAGGAAGGAAAGAAGGTTGAAACCCTACCCCTCAGGGTAGAAGACCTCAGGGATGAAGTAAAGACTCCAAGAGGGCGACTTGTGAAGGGGCTGACTTCGATCTCCCTTGGTGAGGATCCTTCCCAAAAGGTTTAGGTAGGATCTAGTCTCCCGGAAAGCCACAGGAACGCATTCTTTTCCCTCATCGGGAAAAATCAAGACTTGTTCGCCTAGTCTGCATCAGACATGCCCAGAATCGGCCCTAAGACTATAGAATATCGATTGAACATGGACCTGAAGTATAAACCCGTCATTCAGAAGAAAAAGACATTCACTCTGGAGTGATAGGCCTCCATTAATATAGAGGTAAATAAGCTGCTCGAGGCCAGCTTCATCCGATAAGAAAATTACCCCGACTGGGTGTCCAATATGGTAATGGTCCGAAAGGCCAATGGCAAGTGATGGATCTGCATCGACTTCACCAATCTGAACAAGGCCTATCCAGTGGATAGTTTCCCTCTACCGCGGATCGACCTGCTGATGGACGTTACCTCAAAGCATAAACTCCTCACCTTTATGGATGCCTATTCTAGATACAACCAGATCCTTATATACGAACATAATCAAGACAAAACCGCTTTTGTCACCAGTCAAGGATTGTACTGCTACAAGGTCATGCCTTTCGGACTCAAAAACGCTGGCGCCACTTATCAAAGGTTAGTGAACAAGATTTTCAGGGAGTAGATTGGGTGGAATATGGAAGTCTACGTGGATGACATGCTAGTCAAGAGCACCAAGGCACAAAATCACGATAAAGTACAAACAAAAGATGAGGTTAAACCTGGCAAAGTGCGTGTTCGGAGTAACCGAAAGAAAATTCTTAGGCTTCATGGTCACTCAAAGAGGGATAGAAACCAACTCAAAGAAAATAAAGGCCATCCTCGATATGGCCCCTCCTAAGACCGTGAAGGAAATGTAACGGCTCACCTGGCCAAGAATAGCCCTGAACCTCTTCATATCCAAATCTATGGAAAGCTACCTCCATTTCTTCAAAGCCATCAGAAAGGCAAGGGATTTCACTTGGACAGAAGACTGTCAGCAAGTGTTCAAAGAGCTGAAAATGTACTTGAGCTCACCCCCACTCTTGACCAAACCCCTCCCGGATGAAAAATTGTTCCTATACCTATCGGCTGGACAAAACGTCATAGCTTTCGTCTTAATCCAAAAAGATGTAGGCATCCAAAAGCCTATATATTATGTTAACAAAATCCTCTATGAGGCAGAAGCAAGGTATCTTCCGATAGAGAAAGTAGCTTATGCCCTCATAGTTGTAGCGCGAAAACTCCGGCCCTATTTTCAAGCACACACTATCGTCCTCCTGACATGCCAGCCCCTGAGACAGATCCTCCATAACTTAGATGTCCTCGAAAGAATGGTCAAGTGGTCCGTAGAGCTCGGGGAGTTTGACATCCGGTATCACCCTCATAAGGCAATCAAATGTCAGGTTCTCGCCAACTTCATCGTCGAAACGACCCTCCTAATAGATCCAAATGAGGAGAAAAGTTTGGAGCTGGATGAGCGATCTCTAAGGTGGATCCTTCATGTGGACGGATCCTCAAATACTGCTAAGAGTGGGGCAGGACTTATCCTCTGCAGCCCAAACGATTTCGTCATCGAATATGCCTTGAGATTCGAATTCAAAGCCTCTAACAAAGAGGCAGAATACGAAGCCCTACTCGCAGGTCTGAAACTGGCAAAAGCATTAGCTGTCGAAATCTTGGATGCATACAGTGACTCACAACTAGTGGTAAATCAAATGACGAGGGAATTCAAGGCCCGAGGAGAAAAAACCACCTGGTGCCTTGAAAAGGCCAGGGAACTCGTATGCCAGATTCAAGACGTTCCGGATAACCCACGTCCCATGGGCTGAGAATTCTAAAGCGGACACCTTGGCTTGGTTGGCCTCTTCATGACATCTTGAGCCAACTCAAGCCGTATACCTTGAGCCCCTCACCATCCCGAGCATTGATAAAGTTCTGTTATTTTTAGTAGTGGAAGAAGAAACATGATGGACCCAATCCTCTAGTACTTAAAAAATGGGGAAGTCCCCGAGCAAAAGAACGAAGCGAGGAAGCTAATCTCCTGTGTATCCCGATACATAATCATGGATTGACAGCTGTATAAAAGGGCCCTAACCATGCCTTACTTGAGGTATCTCAATTCAATTGAAGCTAACTACACCCTTCGGGAAGTCCATGAAGGGATATGCAGAAATCACCTCGGTGGACGGGCCCTAGCCTTCAAGGTGCTTCGACAAGATTATTATTAGCTCGGAATAAAGAAAGACGTCTCAGATTTGGTTCAGAAGTGCAAAAGCTACCAATAGTATTCTCCCGTGCCCCACCAACCGTCCAACCTCCTCACCTCGATCACAAGTCCTCTCCACTTCTTCATGTGGGGAATAACATACTCAGCCCCTTCATCGGAACTCTCGGACAAAGAAAGCATCTCATTGTAGCCATCGATTATTTTACCAAGTGGGTTGAAGCAGAACCACTAGCCAGCATAACAGATCATCAGACCCGAAACTTCGTCTAGAAGTCCATCATGTGCTGGTTCAGCATACTTCGGGTGTTAATCACCGATAATGGCAAACAATTTGATAACATCCGATTCAAGACATTCTGTGAAGACCTCCACATCGAGCATTGATTCTTATCCATTGGATACCCACAGGCTAATGACGAAGCCGAGGTGACCAATAGAACACTTCAGCGAGGCATCAAGAGAAGACTTGATGAAGCAGATAAATGATGGACCGACCAGCTCCTAAATGTCCTTTGGGCGTATCGGATGACCGCTCGTACCCCAACAAAGGAAACCCCATTCTTTATAAAATATGGCTCGGAAGCAGTCATTCCCCTTGAAATCGAGGTACCCTTGATACACGTGTAACACTACGAACAAAACGATAACAAGGAAAGCTTGCGAATGAACGTCGACATGATTGGCGAAGCCCGAGATAAAGCCCAAATCTATATGGCTGCATTCCAACAGAGGACAGCCCGGTGCTACAACTCACGGGTTCAAAATAGAAACATTAGGCTGCATGACCTAGTCCTCCGAAAGAGCAAAGTATCTCATCCCCGGGAAATAGGGAAGCTCGTTCCATATTGGGAAGGCCCATACCAGATTAGAAACGTGTGTCGAGTCGGCACCTTCGAACTTGAAGAGTTAAGTGGCAAGTTTATCCCACGCACTTGGAACATGGAAAACCTCCACAAGTTCTATCAATAACTCGACTCTGGGCTTAACCCGCCTCGGCTCGTTAATGTAAATTGCAAAAAGCATAAAGGAAAATAAGAAAGGCTCAAATTCATAAAATCTGAAGTTTCATTAAGCTCTATTACCAAAATGGGCACTACCAACCTTAACATACAAAGAAAAAAGAAGCTATCCTACTCTTCTCGATGAGGCTCATGTTGTGCATTTATCTATCTAAATTATTAAGCAAATAATCGAACTTGTTTTATTTGCAAGTGCGAGATCATTTCCACGAGGATTGGTGAATTTCGATTCAAAATTAATTTTGTAAAGCAAAAATAGATAGAAATATATATTGAGTCTAGATTATTAATAATGATAGAGGTGTAGGGACTTGGTATCCACCACAAATCATGCCACCCCGACAAAACAATATGTCAATGCACTACTCATGCTATGAATACCTACTGGTTGTTAACCTAAGGGCTTGGTCCGCTCCTTAGGCTATTGATTTCCCTATGCAATGAGTTAGGCATGGTGTATACTCTAACTTTTTTCTCTCTTAAGGGATTCAGCATGGTGTATACTGAGTTTTTCCTTAAGAGAGCATAAGGTCTGTGGAAATCGACAACCACACGAGACCTAGGGCTTGGTCCGCTCCTGGTTTCCCATATTGATTAACCGAAGAATCTGAATAAGATATCTTTTGTTACTATTGTTAACCCCAGGACTTGGTCATCCAAATTGATTTAACTAACTAATCCATACCACATGCATATGTTGATCAGACACACACATATAAGGAATTTAAATAAAAACGTGCATTAATCAAATCAAGAATCACAGCATAAATATTGCAAATACACCAATACTAAATTATTGGTTAAGCATAATTAAGGCTTCAACCAAGCCCTTACTAGGGTTTAGTTACACATGCTAAGTATTCTGAACATTATAACCATAACTAAACTAAGTATATAAGATAAAACCTGAAGAATACTGTGGAGATGAGTCGTCAATTCCTCTCCAAAGCTTACAACTTCCAGTAAAATTCCCTGTGTATGTTTTTTGTGTTTTACAAGTCTATATATAGGGCTCTAAGGGTGCCCCGAAACCCTAATTTCCAATTTAAGGTCCAGAGACTTCTTTCCAAATCTGGCTCTGCCGCCTCTGGTGCGTGTGCACTTAATCACATGGGTCTGCACTATGCGCTCGAGCCTTTTAAGTGTGCACTCGAGTACCTATGCGCTCGATCATAAGAGAGGCGCACTCGCTGCTTTTCAGATTTTTACTTTTTTCTTCCTTAGAGCTCCAAAATGTCTTCTTTTCTTCAAAGACCTATAAAAAAACACAAAAAAATTAAGTAAAATATACTAATATAGATAAACAAATAGCCTAACAAGTGTAAATTAAGATGCTTAAATATGACTATTTAAGCACTTATCACACCCCTAAACTTACATATTGCTAGTCCCTTAGCAATACAAAATGAAAGACTATATGAAAACAAAATCAAAAATAAATTCATTCTTCATGATATCCAAAAATTTAGGTTGCACATAAAACAATGATGATTGTTCATGAGTAAGCTTATAATAAAAACACATTTTTGCAATTAATAAGGATTTTAAAAGTTCATGTTACTTACCCAAGGTTGGTTTAAGGCATCGCAAGTTTGATTTGGTGTGTGGTGAATTAGCAGATAAAAGATGAAGCTTCCAAATAATTCTAAGGTATAGTGTTTCGGTGCCCAAACCTTCATCAAATTCCTTATCAAACGGAATGTAGACTGAGGTTTCAACCCAAGAGGGGGGTGAATTGGGTTTTTAAAACTTTCGCGGAATAAACTCAAGTTTATAAAAACATATAAGCAACAAAGAATTAAATAAGTAATGTGCTGTAAATAAAGAGCTTAAGGAGCAGAGAATGCAAACTCATATTATAGTGGTTCGGCAATATCGGATTCGTTCCGACCCTACATCTACTCTCTTCAATGAACCTCCTTGAAGTAATCCACTAAGAAACTTAGACGTACAACTTCACTGGTGTTGTACAAACCTTATAATCCCTTCCTCTCAGAAGCTATCCCCTTCCTCTCGGAAGCAATCCCCTTCCTTTCAGAAGTAATCCCTTTACAAAAGATGCTGTAAAGTAAATGGTAGAGAGACAGCAAATGAAAGCTTTATACAACTCAACAATTTCTCTCTTTCAAAGTAAAGCTTGAAGAATGGCTCAACAAGAATATTTCAAAGCTTTTTGTGTTTCAAAGAGTAAATGACTTGATTGTGTGTGTTCTTCTCTTTTGAATATCTCCAGCTCTCTATTGAATGCTCAATAGAGTGGGTTTATATAGCCATCAAATAATATGGCCGTTGGGACTTTAATTCGAAATGATTTTGCCTTTAAAAGATCAGATTTCGAGTCCAACGATCATATTTTTTGAACTACCAATTGACTTGGTTAAGATACCAGTCGACTGGGTCCTCTTAAAAATTCTCGTTTTTAAAGCTTTTGGAGTACCAATCAACTGGGTTAATCTTACCAGACGACTGGGGACTGTCTATCCAATTTACCAGTCGACTGGTATGTCTTACCTAGTCGACTGGGGACTCACTGTCCCATATAGCAGTCGACTGGTATATGTGCCCAGTCGACTAGGTTGTCTTCCAACTCAGTTTTTCTTTGTTAAAAATAAGTTTTAACTTAAAAATATTTGATAAAAAAAGGTTATGCTTTAAAACATTTTGTGTGCGAGCCATTGAACAAGCTATTACAATGTACAAGTGAGACTTACATTAGTTTTAAAAGCTTATACCTATACTAGTTCTTCAGTCTTCACTTGAAATATTGATTCGGTTTGAGTTCTTGAACCTTGATCCTTGGTTGAATGCTTTTGTTGCTTACTACACTTAGATTGTACTGTTAGGATAATAACAGTTGTGTTTTATCATCATTAAAATACAGGTGAGGGTCAACAATCTCCTTCTTTTTGATGATGACAAAATTAATAATGTGAAAACAGTTTTAAAAGCTAAGTGTTTGGTTTTTCCGAAAAAACGGACAAAGTTTCCTCTATTTTTCGAGTAAAACCACCTTGTAAACAAGCAAACACAATTTATATTTTCATTTCAGCCAATCAATAACAACTCAACCAATCAAAATGAATCATTTTTAGTATTCTTTGGAGCAAAGCTCCCCCTAAATCTATGCATTGGTTTCTGTTTATATAGTTTTTTCTCGTTTTCTCATTTTTCTCCCCCGTTTTGACAACAGCAACCAAAGGGGCTAGAAAATAAAAAATAAGCTACTTAACTACCATAGTCATCTAGAGTATACTTAAACAAACCTGTACGCGAAAATTTGGCTACATTTGGATTTTAAAATCCTTCCCGAGAAGAACTGGAAGTTTTCAAACACGCATAACCAGTTTCAGAGCATATTCTTGAATAAAAGCAGTTAGAAACTATGCAAGCATATCACAAATAGAGTAAATAGTTGCATGAAATATGAGTAATGAAAAAGCATCATCATATATAAAAAGTCAATACATAAACGGGCTGCATAGAGCTATATATAAGACAGAAATACATAGGTAGGTCCATGCTACATGTTAAGAGCTGGAAACTACTATATACATCAAAATATCAAAGAAAATGACTCAAGGAGCGGGAGAGTCTGAGCCGTCACGAATGAGATCTTGTATCTCAGCTAATGAACTCTCTGTATGCTCTCTGTGTAGCTCGAAATCGTCCCGTAGATGCTCGATGGAGGAGCTCAACGTTTGGAACTCTGACTACATGGTCTAGAACCCGGACTGCATGGTCATCTAGAGGCTTGTGATAGCCTATAGTAAATCGCCATACCCAGCCTGACCAGTACTCGAGTCACTAATGAGAGGTGCTCAGGTATCCGTGTCCATGTTAGCAGTAGCAGCAGCAGCATCTTCATCCTTATCACTACTCGCATCATCTCGAATCCGTATGTGCTTCCCAACCTTTGAATAGATGAAGCCGTCCCAGACCGTGCATCCCATCTTCTTCAATGATAAGGTGTTGATGATGTCTGTCGACCCGATATCCTAAGCCTCAGAGGCAGGGAGAGGCACCCGGAAGTGCTAGAGTATGAGAGTAATGAGCATCCCATAGGGTAGACACCCGGAGTCGCTCGCTTCACCACTAATCATACTGGCGAGTAGCAGGAGATATATATTGAAGTGGTGCCCTGTTTTAAGGCACCAAATCAATACTGTATCTATCTTAGATAGATAGCCCCAATTCCCAAGTTTCAGGTGGATGGTCCAACTCACTATGAGGTTGAACAATTTCGAGTTGAGGGGCATATCACTGCATGTGTGAAATGTAGTGGGTCTGTACACATAGTTAGGGTCGCCCTTGACTATCTGACAGGCCGCCTCGACATTGAAATTGTTTGGCCATCTGTTCAAACTCTATTGGATCCCTCCTACAGGGATCCTCAGTATACTCATGAGGAAGTCAGTGTTGACCTCAAACTTCACACCGTGGACACTGGTTCTAAGTCTCAGAGCCAGTGGACCAGGTTTTACCAAGTTCGTATAGAACTGGTGAATCAGTCTCAGGTAGTATTTTTCATGCACTTTGACCAGTGGGGTCAGGTGTATTGCCTCAAAGACTGGCAAGATATTGAAGTTGCCATGATGAATAGAGTCAAAATCGACAACTCTACCCATCATGATCTTCTTATGACGGATTACTGAGTCATACCTCGCGTTGGCTGCAAGATTGGAAAACAGAGCCTCATCAAGCTCTGTTCTGGGCTTTTTACTTGATGAGCCCGCCACTCCCTTCCCCTGTGAATTCGGACTAGAAGGTTTGGTTGACCTTGGCCATGTTGGCGCATTTGGTCCCCCGGTTATGTATTTTATGCGGATTCGATCGGACATTTTTGGGAAAAAAAGAGTTTTTGGAAAAAAAAAAAGGTTTTTGGTGAAAATAGAAGATTTCAACTGTAGAAAGTTGAAAATAATGTTTGAGATGAGTAGATTGATGTGTTTGGATGATGTTTGGAAGGTTTTTGGATCAAAATGGTGAAATTTTCTAGAGAGAGAAAGCTAGGTTGCTTGAAAATGGCATAAAAATAGAAAAAAAAATGAACAGTCTATATATATAGAATTGTGATACCAGTCGAATGGGTAAAGATACCAGTCGACTGGGTCCTTTTGAAAAGATTAACATTTTTCATACCAGTCGGCTGTGTCAATGTAGCAGTCGACTGGGTAAACTGGCAATAAGATACTAGTCGACTGGATTGACTTTACCAATCGACTGGATGACAACTAAATTTTAAAAAATTGTCTCCAAACAGAGTCTAGAGGTACCAGTCGACTGGATATGACTTACCAGTCGATTAGAAGAATTGGTAGAGACTTACCAATCGACTGGGTCATATTTACCAGTCTACTGGAAAAATAGGCAGTGACTTACCAGTCAACTGGAACAGATTTACCAGTCGACTGGACCCTTAAGAAAATTTTTATTCTTGAATCGTAGCACAAAATTTGTTTATCTATGACATCTTAAGTGAGGGAGATATTTAAACAAGAATTAATACTTTTTCACCAGATGTCAAACATGCATATGATGAATGAAGGAGCAATCAGATATTCAGTTTATCATAATCAAGCAATCCCATCAACATTCTAATCTTACTAAAACTAGCTTCACTTAGGGAATTTATAAGAATGTCAGCTATTTGATCTTCTGAAGGTATGAATTCTAGTCTTATATTACCTTTTTGAGCATGATCTCTTAAGAAATGATGTCTGATTTCTATATGTTTTGTTCTAGAGTGCTGAATAGGGTTCTTGGTTAGGTTGATAGCACTAGTATTATCACAATGTATAGGGATGCCTTTTAGGTTCATGCCATAGTCTTCTAGTTTTTGTTTCATCTATATCACTTGGGCACAAAAACTTTCAGCTGCTACATATTCTGCTTTAGTGGTTGATAGTGCAACAGAATTTTGTTTCTTGGAAAACCAAGAAGTTAGCATTGCACCTAAGAATTGGCATGTTCCACTTGTGCTTTTTCTATCTAACCTATATCCAACAAAATCAGGATCTGAATATCTTACAAGCTCAAAAGATGAATCTCTAGAGTACCATAATCCTATGGTTTGGGTTCCTTATAGATATCTAATGATTCTTTTTACTGCAACTACATGTGATTCCTTAGGATTAGCCTGAAATCTAGCACACATGCATACACTAAACATTATATCAGGTCTACTTGCCGTCAAATAAAGCAAAGCACCTATCATGCTTCTATAATATTTAGTATCTACAGTGTTACCTCCTTCATCAAGATCAAGTTTTGTATTTGTGCTCATAGGAGTTCCAAGTGGCTTTGAGCTTTCTATCCCAAACCTCTTTAGCAGGTCCTTAATGTACTTTGATTGATTGATGAAGATGCCTCCTTTTAGTTGTTTGATTTAAAGTCCAAGGAAGTAGGTAAGCTCTCTCATCATGCTCATTTCAAATTCACCTTGCATGCACTTTGCAAACTCTTGACACATAGATTCATTAATAGCACCAAATATAACATCATCAACATATATTTGAACTATCAAATTGTCATTTTTGTGAGTTTTTGTGAAGAGAGTTGTGTCTATTCTACCTCTTACAAAATCATTGTCAATAAAAAATTTACTTAGTCTTTCATACCATGCCCTTGAAGCTTGCTTCAACCCAAATAGAGCTTTAGAAAGCTTGTAGACATGATTTAGAACACTAGGATTTTCAAATCCAATAGGTTGCTCAACATAAACCTCTTATTCTATAAAGCCATTAAAAATGCACTTTTTACATCCATTTGAAATAGCTTGAACTCATTAAAACATATAAAAGCTAATAACATTCGAATAGCTTCTAATCTAGCAACAGGAGCATAGGTTTCATCAAAGTCTATTCCTTCTTCCTGATTATATCCCTTAGCAACTAGCCTAGCCTTGTTTCTAGTTACTATTCCATTTTCATCAATCTTATTTCTATATACTCATTTAGTTCCAATTATTGAATGATTCTTAGGTCTTGGAACTAGTTTCCAAACATTATTTCTCTCAAATTAATTTATTTCTTCTTGCATTGCAATTATCCAATCATTATCCTTTTCAGCTTCTATAAATGTCTTAGGTTCTACTTGAGACAAATAAGTTGCATAATTGCAAATATTTCTAATAGAGGAACGAGTTGTTACCCCTTGTGAAGGATCACCAATTACTTGATCAATCGGGTGATAATTTACATACCTCCAATCTTTGGGAAGACTTTCCTCTAGTTGGTTTATAGATGGTTGGTCCAAATTGTGAGTTACCATCTCTTCATTTGCATGAGGTGGACTCTCCTTTGGGTCAACAATGGGAGTAGGAGTTTCCGTTCTTGGAATAAAATCTGCATCATCTTTAAAGGAAACTTCTCTACTACTAATTGGGTTAGACTCATCAAGAGTTACATGTACAGATTCTTCTACCACTAGAGTTCTCTTATTGAAAACTCTATAAGCTTTACTCGATGTTGAATATCCTAAAAATATCCCTTCATCGGTCTTAGAGTCAAATTTACCCAAGTTAGTTTTATTGTTATTTAGGATGAAACATTTTCAACCAAATGTACGAAAATAAGAGATATAAGGCTTTTTACCTTTCCATAGTTCATATGGAGTTTTATCAAGCTTAGCCTAATTAAAGTTCTATTTAAGATATAGCAAGAAGTGTTTACGGCTTCAGCCCAAAAGTATTTTGGTAAACTATTTTCACAAAGCATTGTTCTTGAAAATTCTTCTAGAACTCTATTTTTCCTTTCAACAACTCCATTTTGTTGAGGAGTTCTAGGAACTGAAAAATTATGATCAATTCCATTTTCATCACAAAAATTTGAAAAGCTTTAGTTTCAAATTCTTTTTCATGATCACTTCTAATACTTGAAATACAAATCCCTTTTTCATTTTGAATCTTTTTGCAAAACTTTTCAAATCCTTTGAAAGATTAATCCTTGTAAGCAATAAAAATAACAAAGGTTTATCTTGAATAGTCATCAACAATAACAAGAGTATATTGATGGCCACCTAGACTAATGGTACTAATTGGACCAAATAAGTCCATATGCAGAAGTTCCAAAGGTCTAGTTGTTAAGACTACATTTTTTGTTGTAAAAAAAATCCTTGTTTGTTTTCCCATTGGACAAGCATCACATACTTTGTCTTTTTCAAAATTGATTTTTGGAAGTCCAATGACTAAATCTTTTCTTGAAATGATTTTTAGCAAGTTCATGTTTACATGACCAAGCCTTCTATGCCATAGCCATGGATTTTCACTAAATGCAGGAAAACGTTTTTCATTTTCGGAATGCAAACATTTCAAATCAACTATATAGACATTTTCATGTTTATGGCCAACAAATTTGATCTTGTTGCTCTTGATGTCTATAACTAGACAATGAGAGGTCTCAAATGTGACTTTGTTTCCTTTGTCACATAGTTGACTAATGCTTAGTAAATTTGGCTTAAGGCCTTGTACTAGTAATACATTATCTTAGGTTGAGAAATCATTACCGACTTTTTCATGCCCGATAATCTTTACTTTGGTGTTGTTTCCAATGGTGAAAAATCCACCATCTCTAAGAGTTAAGTCCTTGAATACATTTTTATCACCGATCATGTGCTTTGAGCATCCACTATCAAGGTACCAACAGTTACCTTTCTCCTTGGTGTGGAGACATATCTACATCACACAAGGATATACAATTGCACTTTTAGGTACCCAAAATTTCTTGGGTCCTTTGGGGTTAGTCCTAGAAAACACGGTTCCTTTTGGAACCCATACTTTCTTAACAGTATATGGTGATCTAAGGACATGTTGATAATGCACAATCCTATGATAATAATTATTGATACTTCTAGGATTTTTTACTTGTGCATATCTATAATTCTTGGGATAGGAGTTCCTAGGATACATGTTTCTATGGTAAGGAATATGAGTATGCATGTCATTTCCAGAACATGTATGATGATGCACTCTAGGATACATGCTAGCATTATTATGAGTATGCATATTATTTCTAGGATAACCCTGATGGTATTTCCTAGGATGTGCATGTGTAGAATGTATGCTTTGATTATACACATTGTTCCTAGAATGCACATGATGGTTATTTCTAGGATGTGTATAAGCATTTCTAGAGTGTGCATACATATAAGCATATGTATTTCTAGGATGCTTCATTCTTGTATAAACATTTGAATTTTTGGATTTCTTAGCATTTATTGAGGGAGTGCTTTTAACCTTGCTAGGGGTTTTTGAAGTAGAGGCTTCATTCACACATGAGGCTTTCATAAATAAGCTCTCTTTTGATTTTTGCTTGTTTAATGGAGAATAACCTAATCCTGATTTTCCTCCACTTAATTTTTGGCAAGAAAGCGCTTCATCAAGCTTTTCTTTTCCAAGCATAAGCTTAGAGCAATTACCTTTTTCTTCTTCTCATCATTACTGACGATAGGAGTCATTTCTTCCATCTCATATGTCAACAATGACCCAAGTAGTGTGTCAACATCAAGCTTGTCAAGATCTTTGGCCTCCTGAATGGCTGTCTTCTTTGGTTTCCATGAAGGTGGCAAAGATCTCAAGATTTTTCTCGTAAGTTCAAACTCCTCAATATTCCTACCAAGCAGCTTTAAACCATTTACAATAGTTGTGAACTGTGAGTGCATTTCAGAAATTGTTTCGTTAGGAGGTATTTTAAAGGATTCATATTCAGAAACTAGCATATAGATTTTTGATTTTTTGACCTCAGTAGTTCCTTCATATGTAATTTGCAATTTATTCCATATCTCTTTAGCAGAAACACATTCAGAGATTTTATTATATTCAGAGATATCTAAAGCACAATGTAAAATACTTGTTGCTCTGCTATTGAGAGACATCATTCTACAATCCTCGTCAGTGTACTCAGTTTTGAGTTTAGGTATTGTATAATTGATCTCTCCAATATTTATTTCATTTGAAGGAATTCTAGGTCCTTTTTCAATGACTCTCTACAGGTTATAATCTTGTCCTTCGACAAAGATTTTCATTATGTTTTTCCAATAGTTATAGTTGGAGCCATTGAACAAAGGAGGTATAGTATAAGAGTGTCCCTCAGAATAGCTATTTGCTGCCATCGGTATTAGCCCAAGAGGGGGGGTGAATTAAGTTTTTAAAACTTTCGCGGAATAAACTTGAGTTTATAAAAACATATAACAAGCAATTAAACAAGTAATGTGCCATAAATAAAGAGCTTAAGGAGTAGAGAATGCAAACTCAAATTATAGTGGTTCGGCAATATCGGATTCGTTCCGACCCTACGTCCACTCTCTTCAAGGAACCTCCTTGAAGTAATCCACTAAGAAACTTAGACGTACAACTTCACCAGTGTTGTACAAATCTTACAATCCCTTCCTCTCGGAAGCTATCCCCTTCCTTTTGGAAGTAATCCCTTTACAAAAGATGCTGTAAAGTAAATGGTAGAGAGACAGCAAATGAAAGCTTTATACAACTCAACAATGTCTCTCTTTCAAAGTAAAGCTTGAAGAATGGCTCAGCAAGAATATTTCAAAGCTTTTTGTGTTTCAAAAAGTAAATGACTTGATTGTGTGTGTTCTTCTTTTTTGAATATCTCCAGCTCTCTATTGAATGCTCAATAGAGTGGGTTTATATAGCCATTAAATAATATAGTCGTTGAGACTTTAATTTGAAATGATTGTGCCTTTAAAAGATCAGATTTCGAGTCCAACAGTCATATTTTTTGAACTACTAGTCGACTGGGTCGAGATACCAGTCGACTGGGTTAATCTTACCAGTCAACTGGGGACTGTCTGTCCAATTTACCAGTCAACTGGTATGTTCCATCCAGTCGACTGAGGACTCACTGTCCATTTTACCAGTCAACTGGTATGTCTTACCCAGTCAACTGGGGACTTACTATCCCATATATCAGTCGACTAGTATATGTACCTAGTCGACTGGGTTGTCTTCCAACCCAGTTTTTCTTTGTTAAAAATAAGTTTTAACTTAAAAACGTTTGATCAAAAAGGTTATGTTTAAAACATTTTGTGTACGAGCTATTAAACAATCTATTACAATGTACAAGTGAGACTTACATTAGTTTTAAAACCTTAGACCTATACTAGTTCTTCAGTTTTCACTTGAAAGATTGATTCGGTTTGAGTTCTTGCACCTTGATCCTTAGTTGAATGCTTTTGTTGCTTACTACACTTAGATTGTACTGTTAGTATAATAACAATTGTGTTTTGTCATCATTAAAATACATGTGAGGGTCAACACAGAACAATAATGGCATAGTTTTTACTTATTTTCTTTTTTTTTCTTTCACTATGATATTTTTGCCATGTTGAGTTCCATTAAGCTTTCTAATAGATCATTGTAGTGAGTGTTTAGCCAATGACTCCCAAACCATATGGTTTTAGGGCATAAGTGTAAAGATACCCCTAAGGACTTACTAACTCGAGTCAAAAAAGGTTACGGAACTAACAGGTCTTAATGCTGTTAAGTGAAATTCTCAACTTTTGACGTGAACACTCACTGCTTACTGAGGCAAGAGGTCCAGTTACTTAATGAAAATTTTTATGATCATTAAATGCTTAATTCCCATCTTTTGACGTGAACATTCACTGCTTAATAAAGCAAGAGGTCCAGTTACTCAGTGGAAAGTTTATTTAATGATCATTAGGAGCATTTTGTTTTCTCTTTTTGCTTGATGGACATTTTTCTTTATTTTTCTATGCCAAAGTGTTGATCTAACAAGTTATCTGATTACAGTTAGGTCATGGAAACATATACATAAGAATTATATGTCATACCTCATACTATTGCATGCTAATGTGCTTGTGTCAGATCTAAATCAAACTTGTGAATTCTTAAGTGCCTTGAGGTAGGTAATTGTAATACCCGTATTCGTGAAGTAAGGGTAAATAAGTAATTTAATAAATATTTTATGAAATTGAAATAATTCTTAAAAAAAGTGAATAGTAAAACTTGAATTGTAAAACATGAATAGTAAAATAAATGAATAGTAAAATAAAAAAAGACCTCAACGTCCAGATGAGGTCAGAAGAAAGAAAAGAAAAAAAAATATATGTATTTTTTTTCTATTTAAAAAAAAAAACTAAAAGTCAAAAATGTGGGCAGCAGGTATTACACCTGCTGCCAATTTAAGTGAGGCATTATGAATGCCCCCCAAGTCTCCAAAATGTGGAGACTTTGTGAGAAGGGCGGGGGGTTGCCAAAGAAAGGAATGATGCATGCATGCCACATGGTCTGTGCGTGGCAATGTGAGAAATGCAAAGGAAGGGGATAGCTGAAGCAAGGAAATATATATATATATATATCATATAATGGGCAAACATATGAAAACTGAACGATTTCGTTCAGTTTCTTTCAACTTCTCATTTGTTTTCTCAAAACACTTGGGGACTCAACAAAATGCTAAAAGAGCAAAATTTATATCAAATTGAAGAATAAATTAGAAAATTTATACAAATATGATGTCAGGTGTTGACGATCTACAACTGGGGAAATTTCTGAGAGAAACAAGAAAGGCAAGAAGGTGATCCACGGGTAGCTTTAAGAGTTACGTGGTGAGTTGAATTTACTTTAAGTAGTCTAAATAAAAATCAATTATTTGGTGATAATATTAAATTTAATTATTAAAGTATGCTTGGGTGATAGATGAAAAATTGATTTATGGATATGATAGGAAATTTGGACATGTAGAAATATTTTTCGGTGAGAAGTGGTATTTTTGGAAATCATAAGTTTATTTGAGAATAAAAATAATAAATAAATTATTGATGAAATATATTGATGTTTTAATACGAATTATGATGAGATAAATTTTAGTGGATCTTGATAAGTTTTGATGGATGAGTTGATGTGATTTGATACGAATTTTAGTAGATCTTGATAAACCTAGATGGATGATTTGATATGATTTGAGATGAGAGAAAATTAGTAGAATTTTTGTTAAATAAATTTGAGAAAAATAAGGATAGAAAATTTAAGTGTTGTGAATTTATATATTGTTTTTATATTACTGTTTATATGCATATTTCATATCATTGCTCATATACATATGCATTAAATGAGAAAGAAAAGAACCGAGAAGGCAGCCGGTCTAATGAAATAACCGTGACAGCCGGTATATGCTGGAAATAAAAATGACAACGTGACCGCCGGTATATACTGGAAATAAAAGAGACACCGTGCCAGCCGGTATATGCTGAGAAAATTCCGTGGCAACTGGGACTAAGTTGCAAAGTAAAGAACCAGGAGAGAGCCGGTCTGAGATAATAACAACCTGTCGACAGGTGGGAAGACGTTCCCATCATAATCATTCATGCATTTGCATCTGTTTTAATTATTGCTGCATTATTGTAATGCTAAGGTGTGATGTATCATCGTAGATATAATTATAGATGATTGAGTCTCATAGAAAGAGGCAGTTATGATGAAAATATTATTGAAAAGCTTAGATGTGGTATATTGTTGTGAATGATGGCTGAGTCTCATAAAAAAAAAAAAAAAAAAGACAGCTATGATGATAAGATTACTAAAAAGCTTAGATGTGGTATATTGTCGTGAATGATGGCTGAGTCTCATAAAAAGAGACAGCTATGATGATGAGATTATTGAAATGCTGAGATATGATATATTATTGTGAATTTAATTATAGATGGTTGAGTCTCATAGAAAGAGACAGTTATGGTGATAAGACTTATTTAAGTGGTAGACTTTATGATGTGAACCTCATTACGAGGTAATTATGAGATAACTGATGGTCTTAAGGTAGACCAGTGGTTGAGAATAAGATATTGATAGAGAATGAATCTTATGACATGTGTAATGATAATAGAAATTTGTCAGCATGTTATGTGAAAAATAAAAGATTAAATATTAAAGGACTATTTATGAAATTTGGAATACTTTTAGTAAATTTAATTCACTGAGCTTGTGAAGCTTACCCTTCATTGTACAATGATTTTCAGGTAGCAGGCTAGGCAAATAGTTTGGTGATTTAAGGTTCAGAAGAAACCATTTTCTGTAAGCTGCGTACGTGTCATCGTCCTCAGACTAATGAGAAAATAAAAATGAAAAATTTATTTGTAAATTTTCATGCATTTTACGTTGTATAGAATGTTTTAATATTGGGTTGATGTAAATTTCTTTTGGTATTATTTATTTTGTTGCATATATGTGTCGTGCTGAGATTTCAAAATGTGATGACACCGTTTCGGGGGTGGCCAACCCAGGATGGGTCGTTACAATTTTGGTATCAGAGCATTAGGTTTTATGATTCTGTAGACTGCATAAACAGTAAGAAAGTAGAAGATTAAAGTAAAATTATAATGAACAGTCTGAGGATGACACGTGGACGCACTAGAGCTAGAGTTAGAATTGTTGATTTGAGAGGGCGCGATAGGCTCACAATACTTTTGATAAAGTCGAGGTTGAGTCTAAATCTATAGTACCTAGAAGGGAACGTGTTGATAATATGATTGATATTAGTAATATAATTGAGGTATGAGAGAATCTGAAGTTAAATGAGATGAGCTAAGATAAGCTCTTGCAGATACTCTTGAGAAGTGAAGGTAACAGATGATAGAGTTGATAGCTTATAGCATAGACTTGATGAACAGGCTAGAGCAGTGCCTGAGAATTATTAATCCAATAATGGTAGACATTTAAAAAGTGGGGAAAAGTGGATTTATGTATGAGATGCATGGAGATATCATTAAGCTGAATGCCTTATTGTTTAAAGGATCGATGAATCTTTTTAAGCCTGAGTTTTGGTAGAAACATGTAGAAAGATTATTTGGTATTTTACCAGTAGCTGACAGGTAGAGGGTTGCCTTTACTTCATTTGAGTTAGAAAGAAAAGCTTTAGAATGATGAGAGGATATTCTTCCCAAGGTAAGTACGAATATTGATAGACCCTTAACCTGAAATAGGTTTACGGAAGATTTTCTTGATAAATACTTTCCTTAGACCTTTAGAGCCCAACAAGATAGAAATTTTATTTATTTGGGGTGAATGTATTGAATATGACTCAGTATGATAAGAGAATTGTGGCTTGTTCGAGGTTTGTACCAGAAATAGTAGACCTAGAGGAGAAGAAGTGTACAAGGTTCATAAATGAATTATGTTTTAATATTTGAGGCAAATGAATTATGTCATATTAGTGGATATATCATTCTATATTGAGAAAGATATGATGGAGAATAAGGGAAGGAGAAAGAGTGGTTCAAGAGGCTTAGACATGAAGGTGATAGAGGTGGTGATAGTATGAGTGTGTAGGGTGGGAGACTACCCAGAGGAGGTGTTTCTTGTCACAGGGAACTAAAATGCAGAGTCAGAGGCAAACATGATCTGTTATGTGTGTAGCTCGGATTAATATTGGTGGGACCCTTAGATTTGGGAGACAGGGTATGAGAACTGGGAGTCATGGCAGAGAAAGTAAGTATGCCGCCAAAGGAAAGTGGTACTCTGATGTAAGATTGAGAGATAGAAATTATTATAGATATATTCAGATAAGATATTTGGTGATCTTGATGCAACCTAATTCTTTTGCATCCAGTATTCATATGAAGTCTATTGAAGTATGTAATAGTCCTTGGATATAAAATATTTTTGTTAAAGTTCCCATTAGAGGTAGAGTGATAATCATAAATATTTACGAGGGTTGTGTGATTTGTATCAGTGATAGAGAATCTGAAGTTGAGTTATTATCTTGGAATATAATACAATTTTGGGAAAGAATTGGTTATCGATGTTTTATGTTTGTGTTGATTGTTCCAGAAAGAAGGTAGTGTTCGAGATATAGATATGAGGAGTGTAACTTTCAGAGAGAGCTTAAAATACTCTCAAACTATCTTATTTTACTCTGACTATTAATAGATGGTTGAAGAAAGGATGTGAGGAGTATTTAGTGTACAAAATGAATTCTAAAAAGGAAATTAGGAAGTTAGAAGAAATATTGGCAGTGAAAGATTTTCATGATGTGTTTCATGAAGAGTTGTCCAGATCGTCTCCTAGTAAGGAGATTTAGTTTCATATAGATGTGATTTTGAGTTCAACATGCATATTTAATAGCACCCTACAAGAATGATGTCAGTTGAATTAAGAGAGTTAAATGTACCATTTTAAGAATTTTTGGATAAACAATTTATCAGACTTAATGTATTTGGGGAAGCCCATATGTTGTTCATGAAAGAAAAAGATGGAATGATAGGAGTATGTATAGACTACAGATAGTTAGAATAAGAACAAATATATTTTACCCAAGATAAATGAATTATTTGAGCAGTTGCAAGGAGTGAGAATGTTTTCTAAGATAAATCTGAGATCAGATTATCACCGATTGAAGATAGAGAAGGGAGGCGTGCCTAAGATTGTTTTTATGACATGTTATAATCATAAGTTTCTTGTGATGACATTTGGATTGAATAATATTTCAGAAACATTCATGGACTGGATGAATAAAATATTTGAATCATTTCTTGATCATCTTGTGGTTGTGTTCATTGTAACATCTTGGTATATTTTAAGACTACGGAAGAGCAAGTAAAACATTTAGAAATTGTGTGGGAGACTTTGAGGAGAAACAGATGGTATGATATAAGTTCTCTAAGCATGAAGGTTGACAGAATGAAATAACTTTCTTGGAACATGTAATGTCGGGATTGGCATAACAGATGATCTATGAAAAGTAGAGACAATGTTAAGTTGGGAGAAACCAACTAATATAACTGAGATTAGAATGTTCTTGGGGTTAGTTGGTGATTATAGAAGATTATTTCAGAAAAATTTTATTATTGTAGTGCAGTTGAATAGACTAACTAGGAAAAATGTGAGATTTGTATGGTAAGGGAAGTATGAGAAAAAAAATTCAATTACTAAAGGAGAAATTAACTACAGCTTTAGTATTGGTGTTTCCTTCTGGTGATGAAGGACTTGTGGTGTATAGTGACGCATCACATCAATGATTGGGATATGTATAACTTGGGAAAGTTGTGAACAATACTTCTAGGCAATTGAAGATTCATGATAGGAATTACCCTACACATTGGCAGCTATAGTGTTTACTTTAAAAAGATTGGAGACATCATCTGTATCAAACCACTTGTAAGATATTCATGGGTTATAAGAGTTAGATATACTTATCTACCTAGAGAGAGTTGAATTTGAGGCAAAGATGGTGGAAGGAGTTGATTAGTAACTATGATTGTACAATTCATTATCATCTAAAAATGTAAAGGTGATAGCTGATATTTTGAGTAGAAATTCTACAAGAAGGTTAACTGCTATGGGAATTCTGATGTGAAATTGATGATAGATTTAAAAAAAAATAAGAATGAAGTTGAATAACAGTGGTAGAGAATCATGGATAAAGAATATAGTTGTACAATCATCCATAATAAATTCTTTAGAGATGCAATGTAGAGATGAAGGGATAGAAAAGATTAAGCGTTGAGTGCTTACTAGAAAGAAATATAAGTTCAAAATTTGAAATGATGGTATCTTGGTCTTGGAACATAGAAATAGTATTCCCAATAATGCGGAGTGAAGAAAAGAGATAAGGAGGGAGGCACATAATGATGTAGATTCGATGCAACTAAGTAACAATAAGATGTACACAAGATTGAGACCGAAATTCTGATGGTCAAGATGGAAGAGGAATGTAGCTGAGATTGTGAGGTTGTATGAAGTACCATTAGTCATAGTGTCAAATAAAGATGCTATATTGGGAAAGGATTTCAGATAGCCATGGGTGAACAATGGCAATTTAATATAATTTTCATGCTCATATTGGATATTTTTTTATACAAGAAGATAAGCTAAGGACAAATGTGATGAATTTCTCAGTAAATTAATATGCTTACATGTCATTGATTGAAGTTGTTTATAATAATCAGTATCAAATTTGTATTGGGATGACACCCATTGAGACATTGTATGATAGGAGGTGTAGAACTCTTATATGTTGGGAAGAAATAGAGGAGAAAAATATATCTGGTCTATCTATTATTGAGCTAACAATAGAGATGATCAAATTTGTAAAGCAGCCTAGAGTAGACCTCTTGAGTCTCAAGTAAGTAATTGGGTGTATTGAAAAATATCTCAATGAAAATGTGTATTGAGATTTAAACAGAAAAAGAAAGTTGAATCCGAAGTATGTGGGACCCTATGAGGTTGTTGAGAAAGTTGGATTAGTTGTGAGTAACCTAGATTTGCCTCCCGAATTAAAACATTTATATAATGTATTTCATGTTTCACTTTTAAGAAAATGTTTACATGATATTACGAGCTGAGTTATAGAAATTCAGAAAGATTGAGTTTTTTTTTTACAAGTGCCGGTGAGAATTTTAGACAAAGAGAACAAGTCTTGTGTAATAGAATAATTTTACTAGTTTAAAGTTCGGTGGCGGAATAAAGATGTTGAAGAGATTTCGTGAAAGTGTAAGACAAGTATGAAGAATTATTATTTATATTTGTTTCTGGAGTAAAGAAAAGAAATTTCGAGGACGAAATTTTTGTAAGGAGGGTAGAATTGTAATACCCGTATTCGTGAAGTAAGGGTAAATAAGTAATTTAATAAATATTTTATGAAATTTAAATAATTCTTTAAAAAAATGAATAGTAAAACATGAATAGTAAAATAAATGAATAGTAAAAAAAAGACCTTAACGTCCAGATGAGGTCACAAGAAAGAAAAGAAAAAAAAAGTTTGAAAAAAAAATATTTTTTTTTCTATTAAAAAAAAAAACTAAAAGTCAAAAATGTGGGCAGCAGGTATTACACCTGCTGCCAATTTAAGTGAGGCATTATGACTGCCTCCCAAGTCTCCAAAATGTGGAGACTTTGTGAGAAGGGCGGGGGGCTGCCAAAGAAAGGCATGCTGCATGCATGCCACATGGTCTGTGCGTTGCAATGTGAGAAATGCAAAGGAAGGGGACGACTGAAGCAAAGAAAATATATATATATATATATATATATATATATATATATATATATATATATATATATATAATGGGAAAACATATGAAAATTGAACGATTTAGTTCGGTTTCTTTCAACTTCTCATTTGTTTTCTCAAAACACTTGGAGAATCAACAAAATGCTAAAAGAGCAAAATTTTGAAGAAGTTTTCTGTGGAATTGCATAAAGAATCAGAAAAGCTATCAGAGAAATAGAAAGTAATAATATAGTATTTATTTTTGAATTTATGACATTTACAACATTCCTAGAAAGTCAAAGTGAGAATTTTCAAAGTGTGTGGTTTATATCGAATTGAAGAATAAATTAGAAAATTTATACAAATATGATGTCAGATGTTGACGATCTACAACTGGGGAAATTTCTGAGAGAAACAGGAAAGGCAAGAAGGTGATCCACGGGTAGCTTTAAGAGCTACGTGGTGAGTTGGATTTACTTTAAGTAGTCTAAATAAAAATCAATTATTTAGTGATAATATTAAATTTAATTATTAAAGTATGCTTGGGTGATAGATGAAAAATTGATTTATGGGTATGATAGAAAATTTGGACATGTAGAAATATTTTTCGGTGAGAAGTGATATTTTTGGAAATCGTAAGTTTATTTGAGAATAAAAACAATAAATAAATTATTGATGAAATATATTGATGTTTTAATACGAATTATGATGAGATGAATTTTAGTGGATCTTGATAAGTTTTGATGGATGAGTTGATGTGATTTGAGACGAATTTTAGTGGATCTTGATAAACATAGATGGATGATTTGATATGATTTGAGATGAGGAGAAATTAGTAGAATTTTTGTTATATAAATTTGAGAAAAATAAGGATAGAAAATTTAAGTGTTGTGAATTTATATGTTGTTTTTATATTACTGTTTATATGCATATTTCATATCATTGCTGATATACATATGCATTAAATGAAAAAGAAAAGAATCGAGAAGGCAGCTAGTCTAATGAAATAACCGTGACAGCCGGTATATGTTGGAAATAAAAGTGACACCATGACTGCCGGTATATACTGGAAATAAAAGAGACATCGTGCCAGCCGGTATATGCTGAGAAAATTCCATGGCAACCGGGACTAAGTTGCAAAGTAAAGAACCAAGAGAGAGCCGGTCTGAGATAATAACAACATGTCAACAGGTGGGAAGACGTTCCCATCATAATCATTCATGCATTTGCATCTGTTTTAATTATTGCTGCATTATTGTAATGCTGAGGTGTGATGTATCATCGTAGATATAATTATAGATGATTGAGTCTCACAGAAAGAGGCAGTTATGATGAAAATATTATTGAAAAGCTGAGATGTGGTATATTGTTGTGAATGATGACTGAGTCTCATAAAAAAAAAAAAAAAGACAGCTATGATGATAAGATTATTGAAAAGCTTAGATGTGGTATATTGTCGTGAATGATGGCTGAGTCTCATAAAAAGAGACAGCTATGATGATGAGATTATTGAAATGCTGAGATGCGGTATATTATTGTGAATTTAATTATAGATGGTTGAGTCTCATAGAAAGAGACAGTTATGGTGATAAGACTTATTTAAATGGTAGAATTTATGATGTGAACCTCATTACAAGGTAATTATGAGATAACTGATGGTCTTAAGGTGGACCAATGGTTGAGAATAAGATATTGATGGAGAATGAATCTTATGACATGTGTAATGATAATAGAAATTTGTCAGCAGGTTATGTGAAAAATAAAAGATTAAATATTAAAGGAGTATTTCTGGAATTTGGAATACTTTTAGTAAATTTAATTCACTGAGCTTGTGAAGCTCACCCCTCATTGTACAACGATTTTCAGGTAGCAGCCTTGGCAAATAGTTTGGTGATTTGAGGTTCAGAAGAAACCATTTTCTGTAAGCTGCGTACGTGTCATCGTCCTCAGATTAATAAGAAAATAAAAATGAAAAATTCGTTTGTAAATTTTCATGCATTTTACATTGTATAGAATGTTTTAATATTGGGTTGATGTAAATTTCTTTTGGTGTTATTTATTTTGTTGCATATATGTGTCGTGCTGAGATTTCAAAATGTGATGACACCGTTTCGGGGGTGGCCAACCCGGGATGGGTCGTTACAGTAATTAAACTTTTAAAATTTTTATTACTAGGCTATGTGTTATAGATTTTAAGTTTACTAACGAAGTTTTATCATATTTGTTTTAAATCAACCAAAATTTTCAAAACAAAATGAACATGCATTTATCTTTTTTTTAAAAACTGGGACATAGTGTGTGAATGTGTCTCCCATACCCCCAAACTTAATGTACACATTGTCCCCAATATGTGAGTGACATTGAAATATCTGACTTGGCAGATGGAGAACTAAATGACTGGCATGGCTCGTAGCACACCCCCAATCTTGAACTGGATGCACTCACAATGTCCTTGAAAAAGAAAAACAAACATACTACAGGAAAACAATGAATACTAATAATAAATAGTTATATAAAGTAAATACTAACAATAAATAAAAGAAAATACTATATATAAAAAAGAATATATTGTGGGGTGCCTCCCATGAGCGCTAAGTTTTACGTCTTCAGCCAGACGGGGTATCCTCTCACTGCTGGTCGTCGGGAATTGCAAACTACTTGTTTAGGCATTGTGGTGTAGTTGTTGGTGTAAATGTGCTCGATCATAAGTGTATGTGTGCTCGATCACACTGAGTGATGTGTGCTCGATCACAAGAGCCTTGCACTCGATCGCACTCATTTAGGAAATGAGGTTATGTACGACAGAAGCTGGAAGCTCAAGTAGTTCAGGTGCCCTTGGATCAGCTGTATATTGAACAGTTTGAAGTGCCAAGTCCTCATCTCTAGGAGGCATGTTGAGATCAAGGTATGGTTTGACTCAGTGTCCATTGACTGTAAATGTCTAATTGCCATTCGAACCATGAATCTCTAAAGCACCATGAGGAAAGACCTTGGTGACCACATACGAACCAGCCCATCAGGACTTTAGTTTGCCTGGGAATAGTCTTAATCTTGAGTTGCAGAGTAACACCCTTTGTCCCACATAAAATTCTTTCATTACTAGTTGTTTGTCATGATAGGCCTTGGTCTTTTCTTTGTAAAGCTTGGCATTCTCATACGCATCATACCTTAATTCTTCTAATTCATATCAAAATTGAATTGTTTAATGGCCCAATATGCTCGATGTTCTAGCTCTACTGGCAGATGGCATGCTTTCCCAAAGACTAAGCGGTATGAGGACATTCTAATTGGGGTCTTATAAGTTGTCTTATATGCCCATAGAGCATCATTTAGTCACAAACACCAATCCTTTCGATTAGGATTCACGATCCTCTCCAGGATGTTTTGATTTCACGGTTACTTATTTTCACTTGGCCATTAGTCTGAGGGTGATATGGAGTGCCAACCTTATGGGTGATCCCATATTTTTTGATAAGTGCGGCAAAAGAATGATGATGAAAGTGGCTGCCACCATCACTGATGATCGCTCTTGGTGTTCTAAATCGGGTAAAAATGTTATCTTGTAGAAACTTCACAACCACTTTATGATCATTAGTCTTTGAGGGGACAGCCTCGACCCATTTGGACACATAATCCACACCCACAAGAATATATAAATAACCAAAGGAATGGGGGAATAGACCCATGAAATCAATGCCCCATACATCAAAAAGTTTTACTATATGAATATTTTGTAGGGGCATCTGATTTTGGGATGAGATGTTACCTATCTATTGGCATCTATCATATGAGCTGCAGAATGAGAAGGCATCTTTAAACAGATTAGGCTAATAAAAACCAGATTGTAGTACCTTAAGTGTTGTTTTCTTGGCCCCAAAATGTCCTCCACATGTAAACTGATAGCAATGTTGTAATAAGCTCAAATGCTCCTCTTCCGAAACACACTTCTAATGATTTGATCGGGATAGAATTTGAAGAGGTAAGGGTCATCCCATGATAGTGTCGAGACATAGATATTAGCTGTTTCTTTCCTTGACTAGTCATACTTGGAGGAAAAACCTTAGCAGTTAGATAATTGACAATATTAGCATACCATGGAAGTGTTACCTCTAGTGTGAACAATTGTTCATCAGGGAAGTTCTCATTCAAAGGCAACCCATTTTTGTCATTCTTGTAAGGTAGCCTTGATAAATGATCTGCAACCATATTCTCACAGCCTTTTTTGTCTTTGATCTCCAAGTCAAATTCTTGCAATACGAGTACCAATCTGATTAACCTAGGCTTTGCAACTTTCTTAGAAAACAGATATCTCAATACAGCATGATTAGTAAATACAATAACCTTATAGCTAATCAGATATAATCTAAACTTCTCTAAAGCAAAAATAATAGCTAACAATTCCTTTTCAGTGGTATAATATTTAAGCTGAGCATCATTTAAGGTCTTAGAAGCATAGTAAATAGTATGAGGTATCTTATTGATTCTCTGACCTAAGACAGCTCCCAAGGCATCGCATATAAGCTTGAAGGGAAGATTCCAATATGGTGCCATCATTTTTGGGGCAGAAGTGAGCACATCCTTCAATGTGTTGAAAGCTGTCATACAGTTATCAGTCCATTCAAACTTGGTATCTTTAGCTAATAATGCACATAGAGGTCTAGAGATCTTGGAGAAATCCTTGATGAATCGTCTATAGAATCCAGCATATCCGAGGAAATTTTTGATTCCTTTGACTGTTAAAGGAGGGGACAGCTTTGAAATGATGTCTATTTTAGCCTTGTCTACCTTAATACCTTTCTTGGAGATGGAATGACCCAACACAATGCCTTGTTGGACCATAAAATGACATTTCTCCCAATTCAGCACTAAGTTTCTCTCTTCACATCTCTTTAGGAAACTCTCTAGATGATTTAGGTATTCATCAAAATTAGAACCAAAAACACTGAAATCATCCATGAATACCTCAATGTATTTCTCCACCATATCGGAAAATATGCTCATTATACATCTTTAAAAGGTGGCTGGTGCGTTGCATAAACCAAATGGAATCCTTTGATAAGCAAATGTACCGAAAGGACATGTGAAGGTAGCCTTTTCTTGATCCTTAGGTGCTATGGCAATCTGGTGTACCCATTGTACCCATCCAAGAAGCAATAATAGCTATAGCCAGCTAATCTCTCTAACATCTGATCAATGAATGGCAAGGGGAAGTGATCTTTTTTGGTCACTTTGTTTAATCTTTGGTAATCAATATATACCCTCCAACCAGTTGTTTTTCTTGTAGGTATAAGCTCCTCATCTTTATTCTTTACCACTGTGATCCCACTCTTTTTAGGAACAACTTGGACCGGACTTACCCATTTACTATCTGAGATGGGGTAGATAATGCCAACATCTAATAGTTTTAATACCTCAGCCTTTACTACCTCTTTCATGTGTGAGTTAAGTCTTCTTTGAGCATCTCGAGTAGGTTTTACTTCACCCTCAAGGTAGATATGATACATGCATTTAGCTGGACTTATCCCTTTTATGCCAGCAATGGTTCATCCAATGGCAGATCTATGCTCCCTAAGAACTCTCAACAGTTTCTCCTCTTCTCCAATACTTAAATTGGCAGCCACAGTCACAGGTAATGTCTTTTTTTTCTCTCAAATAGGCATAAGTTAAATGTTCTGGCAGCTGTTTCAATTCCAAGGTAGGTTCCTGGACAAAAGAAATGAGAATAGTGGTATTAGTAGGTATGAGAGATTCAAATGGAGGAGTATACTTACTTGGATGTTTTGGAGAGGCCTCAAAGAGGTGCACAACTTTGATGATGTCATCAGTAACATCTTCAGGTTCTTGCTCAATATTTATTTTTGTGAAGCTATAGGTAATAGTGGTCTCCAATGGATCAATGTGCTGGACCTGAAAAGCTTACTCAACAAAACTTTGCATCATACATACATTAAAGCATTTCATGTCATCTTGAGGTAGTTTTAATGCATCAAATATTTTAAACTCTATTTTCTCACCATTTACCTTTATACTTACTATACCTTTTTTCACGCAAATCTTAGTATCAACAGTTCTCATGAAGGGTCTTCCTAATATGATGGGCAGAGGTAATGGTATAGGGAATTCTTCTATATCTAACATAATAAAGTCAGCAGGTAATATAAACTCATGTACCTTTACCAAGACATCCTCAAAAATACCTCTAGGTCTTTTGTTGCTTCTATCTGCCAACTGCAAAGTGATGGAGGTCGGTTGAAGCTCCCCTGAACCTAGGGTTTCAAAAATACTTATTGTTTGTTTTGTTTGTTTATTTTGTTTATTTTTATTTCCTGTACTAACCTAACAGATGGTGGAAATCCCAAGGGCACACCAAAGTTGTTTTCTCTTTGTTGTCTTGTTCTATGTTGTAGATTGGAATTTCAGTAAGAGGAATGGCAAGCACTTCACCCAGTAGTACACATTTTTTAGCACTTGTGCACTCGTGTTTACAAAAAAGGGAGTTTTCTTTACTTTCTCTTTAAACATTGAGGGTAATGCTAGTTTTAAGTTGGGGGTGGAGGAAACGTATTTCTTTAAAATTGTTCGGTGTTACCTTCCCTTACCTTTTGTTTTAAGCATAATTTGTGTTTGCCTTGGATGTAATTCACATGTCAATGATATAAGCTTAATTGAGATCACATATAGCATCTAGAAGAAGTTAAATCTTGCTTCGGTTTGAAATTAATTTAAGTATCAATCTTCACTTGGTTTGAGACTCTAGTTTGTGGTAAGAATGTATGATTAATCTAAAACATTCTGGGAGAGGGAGCAGCCTCTACTGGCCGTCTTTCTTCCTCTAGGCCTCTCACTATTGTTGAGCGCTTTGAGTGTCTAGAGAGTCATTTTGACGAGCATCAGAAATTGTTGCTTAATAGGTTAGATCATCAAGACAAAATATTGGCTTGGCAAAACAGATTATTGGCTCAACAGGCCGATTTTCAAGCCGAGGTTTACTCTTCTTTTGGTCAGATGTGCCACCACTTTGCCTCCGCTTCTGGTTGTAATATGGATCACTTCCTTACTATGCCACCCTATCTGGGTTCATTTTTTGATCCCACTCCTGAGGAAGGTGAGAAGAATGAAGGAGAAGATGAGAGTGAAGAAAATGAATAGGATTAAGAAGATGATGAAAATTTAGAGGATTAGTTTTAGGTTCTTTGTTTTGTTTGTTTGTTTTATTTGTTTCTCTTTGTTTGTTTATTGTTTGTTTTGTTTGTTTATTTTGATTATTTTTATTTCCTGTACTAACCTAATAGATGGTGGAAATCCCAAGGGCACACCAAAGTTGTTTTCTCTTTGTTGTCTTGTTCTATGTTGTAGATTGGAATTTCAGTAAGAGGAATGGCAAGCACTTCACCCAGTAGTACACATTTTTCAGCACTTGTGCACTCGTGTTTACAAAAAAGGGAGTTTTCTTTACTTTCTCTTTAAACATTGAGGGCAATGCTAGTTTTAAGTTGGGGGTGGAGGAAACGTATTTCTTTAAAATTGTTCGGTGTTACCTTCCCTTACCTTTTGTTTTAAGCATAATTTGTGTTTGCCTTGGATGTAATGCACATGTCAATGATATAAGCTTAATTGAGATAACATATAGCATCTAGAAGAAGTTAAATCTTGCTTCGGTTTGAAATTAATTTAAGTATCAATCTTCACTTGGTTTGAGACTCTAGTTTGTGGTAAGAATGTATGATTAATCTAAAACATTATGGGAGAGGGAGCAGCCACTACTGGCCGTCTTTCTTCCTCTAGGCCTCTCACTGTTGTTGAGCGCTTTGAGTGTCTAGAGAGTCATTTTGACGAGCATCAGAAATTGTTGCTTAATAGGTTAGATCATCAAGACAAAATATTGGCTTGGCAAAACAGATTATTGGCTCAACAGGCCGATTTTCAAGCCGAGGTTTACTCTTCTTTTGGTCAGATGTGCCACCACTTTGCCTCCGCTTCTGGTTGTAATATGGATCACTTCCTTACTATGCCACCCTATCTGGGTTCATTTTTTGATCCCACTCCTGAGGAAGGTGAGGAGAATGAAGGAGAAGATGAGAGTGAAGAAAATGAATAGGATTAAGAAGATGATGAGAATTTAGAGGATTAGTTTTAGGTTCTTTGTTTTGTTTGTTTGTTTTATTTGTTTCTCTTTGTTTGTTTATTGTTTGTTTTGTTTGTTTATTTTGTTTATTTTTATTTCCTGTACTAACCTAATAGATGGTGGAAATCCCAAGGGCACACCAAAGTTGTTTTCTCTTTGTTGTCTTGTTCTATGTTGTAGATTGGAATTTCAGTAAGAGGAATGGCAAGCACTTCACCCAGTAGTACACATTTTTCAGCAGTTGTGCACTCGAGTTTACAAAAAAGGGAGTTTTCTTTACTTTCTCTTTAAACATTGAGGGCAATGCTAGTTTTAAGTTGGGGGTGGAGGAAACGTATTTCTTTAAAATTGTTCGGTGTTACCTTCCCTTACCTTTTGTTTTAAGCATAATTTGTGTTTGCCTTGGATGTAATTCACATGTCAATGATATAAGCTTAATTGAGATAACATATAGCATCTAGAAGAAGTTAAATCTTGCTTCGGTTTGAAATTAATTTAATTATCAATCTTCACTTGGTTTGAGACTCTAGTTTGTGGTAAGAATGTATGATTAATCTAAAACATTTAGAGAAGTTTTATGTGTGATTGCTTTGTGAATACTTTTGCGGTCTCAACAAGCTCTAGAACTCATTTGATAATCACTTGAGGTGAATTCCTAGAATACACACTACTTAGGATATGATATAGGCTATTTTTGAACCGTTTGAGCCTTCCAAACTTACCATTGCTATATTTATCACTAGTCACCCATTTGAGCCTTTTTCTTGAAAAAGAATTTGAGTCTTGTTTCTTTCAATAGCCCATTAACTCACCTTTATGAGCCTAAAATATTTTATCCTTACCTTTTTTTAAAAAGAACTTAGTTATACACATTTATTGAGAAGCACTTAAAAGGAGTAAGGATGGAAATATGAAAACCATAACCCAAGTACACTAAAGGAGATAAGTTGGGGGTTGTGGAAAAGAAAAGAAAAATGAAAATGGAAAAAAAAGGTGAATAAGTATTTGCCAAAAACAGAAAAGAAAACAGAAAAAGAAGAGAAGTATGGCAAAGAAAGAAGAAAAAGAGAAGGAAAGTGGTGGCTTATTAAGAGAAAAGCTCTTATAAAAATGTTTGGAAGAGTGGGGTATTGAAGTAAGGTTATCCAGTGCTTAAAGAGTTGTGTTCAAAACTAAGAGATTAAGTTCTTTTACTTGTTGATCTTTCCCGTTCTTTCTTAACCTTTACCTTAGCTTAACGTTACAAGCTTAGTAAAGACCTATTGATCCAATGTAGTGTGATTTTTTCTATTATAGTGGAGAGTGATTTGAAAAATAAGCCTATGGAGTTTGATTTGTGATTGATGTCACGCAATTTAATATATTTTAGAGGCCAAGACTTGAATTCATGATTGTTATGCATAAAATCGTCTGGGTGTTCGAATTAATGGATTGTGGCAAGATGGATGTTAAGAGTCAATAACGATTTTAAGATTGATGTTTGGATTACCTTTGGATTTGGGTGAAATTTAATGATTCTTTGTGCTGTATATTGTGTGCAATGTTTGAGACAAAAGTGAATTACTCTTGGTTAACACTAGTAATGCTTTACTTTGTTTATGATTCCCACAATGGAACTCATCTCTTGTTTCCGTTTGAATTGCTAGAGACTAGCAATAAGCTAGTTGGGGGTTGTGATAAGAGCCATAAAATGCACCTCCAAGATGTTTAATTGTTAGTATTTTATGATTCTTCTCGGTCTTTATTGAACTCTTATGTGTTGATAACTCTTAAGTAATCTCATTGTACTACTAACTTATTCAAGCACATTTTCAGGTGTTTTGAGTCCAAAAAAGAGAAGAAGCGATCGTTGTTTAAAAGCACCAAGGGTCCATGTAGGACGAAGCAAAGGAATAGCTACGGAGAGGCAAAGCATGGAGATTACCAACAAAAAGGCCAGCACTGCGGCTCCTATAAACATGCACATTCTGACCCACCAACCAGCACCGCGGTGCTCCTCAACAGCACCGCGGCACCCAGAAGGTCGCCCATTCCAGCTTATGCCTAGCGCCGAGATGCTCCCCAGCAGCACCGTAGCATGCACACGTATTTACATCTCCGAGTTAGACTTTAATTAGGGTTTTTAAACAGTAGATTAAACCCAAGAATACCCTTGGTCTTTTGTACTATAAATAAGACACTTAGGGTTTAAGAGAAGACATCTGGGCGGTGAGCAAAGATCCAGAAGTTAAAGACAGCAACTCTCATCCACAAAAGAGTTTAGCCATGAACCCTATGGCTAACTAACTTCCAAGCAAGGCGAAGAGATGAATCCCTAGGTGTAGTTGTTCCTATCTATCCTTATTTGGTTCAGTTGTAATAAGAATTTATTATCAAACATTGTTATGATTTACTTCTTTATCTAATTATAAGATTTTATCTATTCCGATGATTGTATCTTTTCCTTGATATAACTTTAGTCATGCTTCTGTTGTGTTAAGATTATTGGGCATAATTGAGTCTGGTAAGTCTAGCCTTTAGGTTTGTCCATTACTACAATATCGTCAACAAATATATATTATCGTTTTTTGATAAACCTATAGGATAGATCGTATATGCATGAATCAGAAATAAGAAGTATTTCATTACAATCATATTAGAGTTTACACATGTTCTCATTGAATATTTGCCGATTGCATATTTGGGATGTGAAACGTGCAATCAAGATCAAAACAACTTAATCAAGTTAGGATTAGGACAACGAACCCAGAGAGGATTCTCGGATCCTTGTTGCCTCTCTATTATATTTCACAAACCTACACAATTACTTATTATATCGTCTCATATTAAAGTTTACATCTTTCTTTATAGTTAACTTGTTTCCCTGTGAAATCGACACCCCAAAGCCGTGCTACAACAACCACGTTACTGTTTTGGGCGTAATCAGATATCTTTTGTTACTATTGTTGAACCCAGGACTCGGTCATCCAAATTGATTCAACTAATTAATCCATACCACATGCATACGTTGATCAGACACACACATATGAGGAATTTAAATAAAAACAAGCATTAATCAAATTAAGAATCACAGCATAAATATTGCCAAAGTATCAATACCGAATTATTGGTTAAACATAATTAGGGCTTGAACCAAGCCCTTACTAAAAGTTTAGTTACACATAATAAAATAAAGGAAAGAAGAAACCCGAGAGAGCTCTATTGAAGAGTCGTCAGTTCTTCGTAGAATCTCCCCTGGCCTCCGGCCTCCCGATCTAAAACTAAAACTAAAAAGGGAGATACTGTTTCTGTGTTTTACAAGTCAATTTATAGGGTTCTAAGGACACTTGGAAACCCTAATTTCCAAAACAGATCTCTAACCTTACTTTCCAAAATAGAAACTACTGTTTTGATGTTTTACTGATGCATGTGCGCTCGATCGCATGAGTTTGAACTCGAGTGCAAGGTTGCGCTCGAGCCTTCTCCTTATGCGCATGAGTGCTTGTGCGCTTGATCACACTCTTCTGCAGCTCCGAATTCCAATTTTGCTCTTTGAGTTCCAAAATGCTTCATTTCTTCAAAAAACCTATAAAAACACAAAAAAGGAAGTAAAATGAAATAAAATACACAAATTAAGAGCTTAACAAATGTAAATTAAAGGGCTTAAATATGAATATTTAAACTCCTATTACACCCCCAAACTTACATATTGCTAGTCCCTTAGCAATACGAAACTAAAAACTAAATGAAAAACAAAGACGCAAAGATAAATCCATCATTCATGGTATCCGAAAATTTAAATGTCCCACAAACCATGATATTTATTCATGAGCAAGCTTAAAGTACAAACCCATCTTCGCAATGAATAGGAGTTTTAATTTTAATTACTTACAAGAGGCAGGCTAAGGCATCAAAAGTCTGTATGGTGAACAAGCACATAAAAAATGAAGCTTCTAAATGATTCCAATGTGTAGTGTTTCGGTTTCTCAACATTCATCGAATTTCTTATTAGAATAACAATAATGGCATAGTTTTATTTCTTTCTTTTTTCTTTTATTATGAGATTTTTGCCATGTTGAGTTCCCTTGAGCTTTCTAATTGACCCATGTAACAAGTGTTTAGCCAATGACTCCCAAACCATATGGTTTTAGGGCATTAGGTGTAAAGACACCCCTAAGGACTTACTAACTCGAGTCAAAAAGGCTATGAAACTAACTGGTCTTAATGCTGCCAAGCAAAATTCTCACCTTTTGATGTGAACACTCACTGCTTATTGAGGCAAGAGGTCCAGTTACTCAGTGGAAACTTTATTTAATGATTATTATAAGCATAATTTTCACCTTTCGACGTGAACACTCACTGCTTACTGAGGCAAGAGGTCCAGTTACTCAGTGGAAGGTTTATTTAATGATCATTAGGAGCATTTTATTTTCTCTTTTTGTGCAATAAAAATTTTCTCTATTTTTTTATGCCAAAATGTTCATCTAACAGGTCATCCGGTTACAGTTAAGCCATGGAAACATACACATTAAAGTTATATGTCACATCCAACACAATTATGTGTTAATGTGCTCGTGTCAGATTTAGATCAAACTTGTGAGTTCTTAAATGCCAAAAGTAGGTAACTAAACCTTAAAACTCTATTATCAGCTAATATGTTTAGGATTTTAAGCTTACTGATGAAATCATATCACAGTATTCGTTTATATCAATAAAAAATTTCAACATAATATGAATATGCATTTATCTTTTAAAAAAAAAAAACTGGGACAAGTGTGTGAATATGTCTCCCATATCCCTAAACTTAAATTACACATTGTCCCCAATGTGTGAATAACATGGAAAGATCTGACCTGGGAGATGGAGAACTAGCTGGGCCGGCATGGCTCATAGCACACCCCCAAACTTGAACGAATGCATACATTGTCCCTAAAAAAGAAAACTAACGTAAAACGGGAAAACAAAAGTATGAAAAATAAATAAAGAACAATAAATATGAAAAACAATAAAAATAAAAGGATAAGCTATGGGGCGCCTCCCATGAGCGCTAAGTTTAACGCCTTCAACTGGAACGTTCCTTATTCTTCTCCAAAACTAAGATTTGCAGCAACTAGCACAGGTAGTGTCGAATTCTCTCCCATATAAGCATAAGTCAAATACTTCGGCAATTGCTTCAACTCCAAATTTGGTGCCTGGACAATAAAAGGGAAAAAAGTAGTATTAGAAGGCATAAGGGTGTCAAATGGATCGGTGTACTTACTTGGATGCTTTAGAGGGGCCTTAAGAAGGTGCATAGTTTTAATGATGTCATCAGTAACATCCTCACATTCGGGCTCAAAATCCGATCTTGTGACACTATAGGTAAAAGCAGTTTCTAATGGATCAACGTGATGGGCTGGAAATTCTCCCTGTTTTCTTTTACTTAGCTCATTAGCCAATTGCCCCATTTGTATCTTTAGTCTTTGAATAGCTTGCTCATGCTTGGCATTGATTTATCTTTGCTCAGTACAAAATTGTGTTTCCTCTGCTATGAACTATTCTTGTGAAGTTATCAGTTGTTGTTGCTGAGCTGCCAGTTGCCTAACAATGCTCTCTAGGTCAATATCCCTTGATTCCGGAACTGACTGGGCTGCTGGTTGGGAGTTCCTTTGTTGCCCATAAAGGTTCAGGGCATTTTGATTGTTGTTCCATGAGAAGTTGGGGTGGTTTCGCCATCCAGGATTGTAGGTATTTGCATATGCATTGTTCTTGGAATGATAGTTGTTTGGTCCCACATAGTTTGCTTGCTCTGGATCTGCAAAGTAATACACATGGCAAGTTTCATAAGTGTGATTAACATTAGAACATATAGCACATACCTGGAGTTGTGTAGCTTATGGATGAGGAGGGATGTTCTGCGCAGTCGTGCGTTTTACAAGCATATATATCTTTCTTTTCATAGTATCCAACCAATTTGGAAATCCACCATTTAAGTTCACTTCATAAATACCCTTGCTCTTTCCTCCTTGCTCTGTATTGAGTGGAAAGAAGATTGGATTTTTGGATCGAAGCCCTTGCTTGAATCAGTTAAACCACTTCAGTGCAGCAGTTTCAATACTGCTACTCGGGTACTCTCTAGATCTTTTGCGCTCGAGCGCACCTTGAGCTGTGCCTGAATGCTGTTCTTCCTGCGCTCGAGTGCTACACTAGTGCGCTCAATAGCAATGAGGACAAAAACTCCTCTGCTGCACACCTGAACAAAAACGGAAAACGAAAAAGATGAAAAGAAAATTAGGGTTGTTTGATAAAGAAAATATAAACAGAACAAAAAAATTAAAAATAAAAATAAATATTACTAATGAAAATAATTCTAAAAATAAATTTAGTGCAATACCCAGCAACAATGCCAAAAACTTGTTGTGCGTTTATCTACCTAAATAAATAAGCAAATAATCGTACAGTTTTACTTGCAAGTGCACAATGTCAACAGTAGCATATTGTGCAAATGCGATATCATCTCCACAGAGATTAGTAAATTTCGATTTAGAATTAGTTTCGCAATAATAAAATAAAATTAAGAGAAATAAATATTGGGTTTGAATTAATAATGATAAAGGATTAGGGACTTGGTATCCACCACTAATCATGCTACCCCAACAAGATAATATGTCAATGTTCTACTCATGCTATGAATACCTACTGGTTGTCAACCTAAGGGCTTGGTACACTCCTTAAGCTATTGATTTCCCTAAGCAACGAGTTAGGCATGGTGTATACTGAGTTGTTCCTTAAGAGAGCATAGAATCTGTGGAAATTGACAACCACACGGGACCTAGGGCTTGGTTCACTCCTGGTTTCCCATGTTGATTAACCCAAGAATCCGGTGTGGATATCTTTTGTTACTATTGTTGAACCCAAGACTCGGTCATCCAAATTGATTCGACTAACTAATCCATACCACATGCATACGTTGATCAGACACACACATATGAGGAATTTAAATAAAAACAAGCATTAATCAAATTAAGAATCACAGCATAAATATTGCAAAGGCGCCAATACCGAATTATTGGTTAAACATAATTAGGCCTTCAACCAAGCCCTTACTAAAAGTTTAATTACACGTAATAAAATAAAAGAAAGAAGAAACCCGAGAGAGCTCCAATAAAGAGTCGTCAATTCTTCATAGAATCTCTTCTGGCCTCCGGCCTCCCGATCTAAAACTAAAACTAAAAAGGGAGATACTGTTTCTGTGTTTTGTAAGTTTATTTATAGGGTTCTAAGGACACTTGGAAACCCTAATTTCCAAAATAGGTCTTTAACCCTACTTTCTAAAATAAGAACTACCATTTTGATGTTTTACTAATGCGTGTGCATTCGATCGCATGAGTTTGCGCTCGAGCGTAAGGTTACGTTCGAGCCTTCTCCTTGTGCGCACAAGTGCTTGTGCGCTCGATCGCACCAAGCACTATGCTCGATCGTACTCTTCTGCAGCTCTCAATTCCAGTTTTGCTCTTTGAGTTCCTAAAAAGAGCCATAAAATGCATCTCAACAATGTTTAATTATTAGCATTTTATGATTCTTCTCAGTCTTTATTGCACTTTAATGTGTTGATAACTCTTAAGTAATATTATTAGACCACTAATTTATTCCAGTGCATTTTCAGGTATTTTTCAGTCCAAAGAGAAGAAGAAGCGATTGTTGTTTAAAAGCACCAAGATTCTATGCACAAAGAAGCATCGGAGTGGTTGCGGAGAGGCAAAACATGAAGAAAATCAGCAATCAGTGAGCACCGCGGTGCTCCTTAGCCAGCACCGTGGTGCCCAGAAACTTCCATGTTGTGAATAAATAGCCAGCACCGCGGTGCCCAGAAGCTTGCCCAGCCAAAACATACCCAGCACCGCAGCGCCCATAAAGTAGCATTGCAATGCGCACACGGGATTACATCTCTGAGTTAGACTTTAATTAGAGTTTTAAACATTAGATTATACCCAAGAACACCCTTAGACCCTTGTATTATAAATAGGTTCCTTAGGGTTTAAGAGAAAAAGATCTTGTTGTGGAAAAAAAAAGGCCAGAAAACTCAAGGCAGCAACTTTCATCCATAAAAGTATTTAGCCATGAACACTATGGCTAACTAACTTCCAAGCAAGGGGAATGGATGAATCTCTAGGTGTAGTTGTTCCTATCTTCCCTTATTTGATTCAGTTGTAATAAGAATGTATTTTCAAAACATTTTTATGATTTACTTCTTTATCTAATTATAAGATCTTATCTATTCCGGTGACTGTATCTTTTTCCTTGATATAAATTTAGTCATGCTGCTCTTATGTCAAGATTGTTTGGGTATAATTGAGTCCAGTAAATCTAGCCTTTAGGCTTGTCCATTAATATAATATTGTCAATAAAGATATATTGTCATTTCTTGATAAACCTATAAGATAGATCATATGTGCATAAATCGAAGAAGTATTTCATAACAATCATATTAGGGTTTATGTATGTGCTCATCGAATACTTGCCAGTTGCATGTTTGGGATGTGAAACTTGCAACCAAGATAAAAATAACTGAATCAAGTTAAGGATAGGGCAACGAACTTAGGGAGGATTCCTGGATCCTTGTTATCTTCGTATTATACTTTACAATCTATTTTACACAATTACTTCATTACCAAAAGTTCATATCTTCTCAAGTAAATCTTTATCGTTTGTGTTATGGTTTACACCTTCTTTTGTAGTTAACTTGTTTCCCTATGGAATCGACACCCTAAAGCCATGCTACAACTACCGCATTATACTTTGGGTGTAATCAAATTTTGGCACCGTTGCCGAGGAGACGCGCTTAAGAACAAGGAAGATTGTCAACCTTTAAACAAGATGGTAGAAGAATTGTAGATAATTTTTCTTTTCAGCAGTTTGTAAAGGCAGTAACTTCGTTCCCTCTTTTAGCTTGCAGCATAAATTTTCATTTTATTTTATTTTATTTTATTCTTTCTTTTTATAGTATATTTTTTTTCATTATTTTGTTACCTTGAATGAAAAGAAATAAAGATGCTTTGGGTAGATTTTCTTGTAGGCATGTGCTAGAGTCAGAATTAAATTCTTTTCTAAATCCTTTATTTGGCAGTCCACCTAGTCCTGAAGAAATGAGTGAACATGAATATCAACCCCCTAGGACCCTTTAGGATTACCTCAACCCTACACGTACAGCCACTCCATCATCCATCATGTTTCCAGCCAATACTCGCCAACTAGATTTTAAAACAAGGATGATACAGTTCCTCCCTACATTCCATAGCTTGGAAAATGAAAACTTATATGTGCACATTAGAGAGTTTGAGGAAGCAGTTACGACTTTTCATAGTCAAGATGAAACTCATGACATTATGAAACTTAAGTTCTTTCCTTTCGCTTTGAAAGATAGAGCTAAGAGTTGGCTATACTCACTGAGACCACGATCTATTGGATCGTGGACTGAAATGACTCAAATTTTCTTTAATAAATACTTTCCCTAACATAAGACCAATGCTTTAAAAAAAAAATCTCCACCTTTGCACAAAAGGACAACGAAACTTTGTATTAGTCTTGGGAGAGATTTAAGGAGTTATTGAGTATGTGCCCTCACCATGGGTATGAGAGTTGGCACTTAGTGAGATATTTTTATGAGAGACTTACATATAAAGAGTGCCAATTCATAGAGATGATGTGTAATGGTGAATTTTTAGAGAAAGATCTTGATGAGGCCATAGAGTAACTCAATGAGCTTGCTGAAAAAGCTCACACTTGGACTGGACCTAGTGCTATTGAAAGCACAAATAGGTCACGACCTATAGGGAACCCAAATGGTGGTGAAATTTACCATCTTAGAGAAGAGGATAACCTTAAGGCCAAGGTCGAGATGCTCATTACGGAACTATAGGTGTTAAAAACTAAGAGCTTAAAGCCAACACATGTAGCTAATCATGCAAAGTCTTTTGAACCATGTTTTGTGTGTGGCGGGGTAGATCATCTCGCCCAAGAGTGCCCCACATTTGCTGAGATGAGAGAGATGTATAAGGAACAATGTAACACCTTAGGCATGTACAAGAAGCCTTTGCCACTCTTCTCTGATACTTATAATCCGGGGTGACGAAATCACCCCAATTTCAGCTGGAAGTCTGAAAACCAACAGCTTGCACAACCCTCTGCACCATGTCTTGAACCATATCATACACCTGTACCTTCTAGGAGTCCTTTAGAAGACACTTTACATGCTTTTATTGAGGCACAGAGGAAGACTAATCAAAGTCTTGAATATTTAATTATGCAAGTTGTTGAAGAACATAAGGATTTAAATAGCCAAGTGTCCAAGTTGATGAACTACCTGAGTGTGACTGAGCAAGGTAAGTTCCCTTCTCAAGCTCAGTCCATACCCCATGGTCAACACCTAGCACAAAAGAATTTGAAGGAGGTGAATGTCATTGAGACACTAAGTGGTAAGTCATTACACATCCCAACAACGAAAAAATCAGAGGATGTGGACGAAACCCACCAAGCATACATGATTGACTCATTCATGGAAAAGGTCTAGCACCTTCATCCATGGCTTCACAAGAGCATATATCGAGCCAGAATTTGCGGATGTTACTGATGACATCCTTAAGGCCTCTCCAAAGCATACGAGCATCGAATTTGGCAGTGAAGCAGTGGCTGGTGCATTCAACCTATGTTTTTCAAAGAGGGAATAAAAGCATTTAGCTGAAGATGTAAAACTTAGCGCTCATGGGAGGCAATCCATAACATATCCTTTTATTTTTACTGTTTTTCATATTTCTTTTTCTTATTTCTTATTATTATTTTTCTATTTTCCAGTATTAACTTAGTATTTCTTTTTCAAGGACAAATATACTAAGCAGTTCAAATGGTGGAGCACAATTTTCAGCTTCTGTGCACCTTTGGATACAAAGAGAGTTTCCTTTACTCTTTCTTTTACATTGAAGTCAATGCAATTTTTGAGTCGGGGGTGGACGAAATGAATCTCTTTGTTTCTATATTCTTTATTTCCATACATTTTTTTCCATTGAACTGTTTGGTGTCGTTCTCCCTTTTTATTTTTTTAGCATGCTTTGTGTTAGCCTTGGATGTAATTCACATGTCAATGATATGAGCTTAATTGAGATAGCATACAGTATATAGAAGAAGTTAAATCTTGCTTCGGTTTGAAATTAGTTTAAGTGTCAATCTTCGCTTGGTTAGAGAATCTAGTTTGCGGTAAGATTGTATGATTAGTCTTAAATATTTAGAGAAGTTTTATATGTGATTATTTTGTGAATATTTTTGTGATCTCAACAAGCTCTAGAACTTACTTGATAACCACTTGAATTTTTAGAATGCACATTGCTTAGGATATGACATAGGCCATTTTTGGACTGTTTGAGCCTTTCGAACTTACCCTTGCTATATTCATCACTAGTCACCTGTTTGAGCCTTTTTCTTGAAAAAGAATTTGAGCCTTGTTTCTTTCAATAGCCCATTTACTCACCTTTATGAGCCTAAAAATATTTTATCCTTACCTTTCTTTTAAAAGAACTTAGTTATACACATTTATTGATAAGTACTTAAAAGGAGTAAGGATGGAAATATGAAAACCATAACCCAAGTACACTAAAGGAGATAAGTTGGAGGTTATGGAAAAGAAAGGAAAAAAAATGAAAAAGGAGGTGAATGGTCTTATGCCAAAATACGAAAGAAAAAAAGAAGAAGAAGTGAATTATAGCAAAGAAAGAAAAAGTAATAATTTGAGAAGAATGCTTGAAAAATGGTTGAAAAAGTTGGGAGTCGAAGAAAGGTTATCTAGTGCTTAAAAGTAGTTGTGTTTAAAACTAAGAGATTGAGTTCTTTTACTTGTGAATCCTTTCTGTTCTTTCTTAAACTCTACCTTAGCCTAACGTTACAGCTTATTAAAGACCTATTGATCCAATGTAATGTGATTTTTCTATAATAGTGGAGAGTGATTTGAAAAATAAGCCTATGGAGCTTGTTTATGTGATTGATGTCACACAATTTGTTATGTTTTTAGAGGCTAAGACTTGTATTCATGAACGTTATGCATAAAATCATCCGGGTGTACAGATTAATGGATTGTCGTAAGATAGATGTTAAGAGTCAATAACGATTTCAAGATTAATGTTTGGATTACTTTCGAACTTGGGTGAATTTAAACGATTTTATTTGCTACGTGTTATGCGAAATTTTTGAGACAAAATTTGAATTACTCTTGGTTAATACTAATATTGCTTTACTTTAATTCGATTCCCACCATAGAATTCATCTCTTGTTTCCGATTGAATTGTTAGGGACTAGCAATAAGCTAGTTGGGGGTTGTGATAAGAGCTATAAAATGCATCTCAACGATGTTTAATTGTTAGCATTTTCTAATTCTTCTCAGTCTTTATTGCACTTTTATGTGTTGATAAATTTTAAGTAATATTATTGGACCACTGACTTTGAGTCCAAAGAGAAGAAGAAGTGATCGTTGTTTAAAAGCACCAAGATTTCATGCACAAAGAAGCATCGGAGTGGTTGCGGAGAGGCAAAACATGAAAAAAATCAGCAATCAGTGAGCACTGCAATGCTTCTCAGCTAGCACTGTGATGCGCAGAAACTTCCATGTTGAGAACAAACATCCAGCACCGCAGTGCCCAGAAGCTTGCCCAGCCAAACCATACCCAGCACCGCAGTGCCCATAAAGCAGCACCGCAGTGCGCACACGGGATTGTATCTTCGAGTTAGACTTTAATTAGGGTTTTAAACATTAGATTAAACCCAAGAACACCCTTGGACCCTTGTACTATAAATAGGACACTTAGGGTTTAAGAGAAAAAGATCTTGTTGTGGAAAAAAAAAAGCCAGAAAACTCAAGGCAGCAGCTCTCATCCATAAAAGTATTTAGCCATGAACACTATGCCTAACTAACTTCCAAGCAAGGCGAAGGGATGAATCCCTAGTTGTAGTTATTCCTATCTTCCCTTATTTGATTCAGTTGTAATAAGAATTTATTGTTATAACATTGCTATGATTTACTTCTTTATCTAATTATAAGATCTTATCTATTCCGGTGATTGTATCTTTTTTCTTGATATAAATTTAGTCATGCTTCTCTTATGTCAAGATTGTTTAGGTATAATTGAGTCCGGTAAATCTAGCCTTTAGGTCTTTCCATTACTGCAATATTGTCAATAAAGATATACTGTTGTTTCTTAATAAACCTATAGGATAGATCATATGTGCATAAATCGAAGAAGTATTTCATAACAATCATATTAGGGTTTATGTATGTGCTCATCGAATACTTGTCAGTTACATGTTTGGGATGTGAAACTTGCAACCGAGATAAAAATAACTGAATCAAGTTAGGGATAGGGCAACGAACTTAGGGAGGATTCTTGGATCCTTGTTATCTTTATATTATACTTTACAATCTATTTTACACAATTACTTCATTACCAAAAGTTTGTATCTTCTCACGTAAATCTTTATCGTTTGTGTTATGGTTTACACCTTCTTTTTTTAAGTTAACTTGTTTCCCTATGGAATCGACACCCCAAAACCGTGCTACAACTACCACATTATACTTTGGGCGTAATTAGTTCCAAAATGCTGCCTTTCTTCCAAAAACCTATAAAAACACAAAAAAAAAGTAAAATAGAATAAAATACGCAAACTAAGAGCCTAACAATGTAAATTAAGGGGCTTAAATATGAATATTTAAGCTCCTATCATATTGCATCTAATAAGGGAATGTTTATTTCAACTTTCCGCAAGGTTTCAAAGATATCAAACAATTTATTTTCTTTCTTTTACTTAACTAACCTTTACGGGAAGGGTGGTGCATTCACCTTCTCCGTTTCACTTACCTTTGATGCCGATGGTTTCTCTATAGATATCACCTTACCATTCCTTAGAGTTGTGATAGCTTTCAGCTGCTGATGTCCCCCTGGGTTTGGTAGTGTTTGAGTTGGAAGCTTACCTTGCTTTCTGCCACTCAATTCTTTAGCTAGTTGCCCCATTTGTACCTCTAGCCTTTGAACGGCTTGTTCATGTTTTACAATGGTCTATCTTAACTCAGTCCAAAATTGTCTTTCATCTGCTATGAACCGATCTTATGAACTCATCAACTATTGTTGTTGGGATACTATCTACTGTTGCCGAGTTGCCAGTTGCCTCACAAGACTCTCTAGGTCATTTTTCTTTGTTTCGATAACTGAGTGGGTTGCTGGTTGGGAGTTCCTTTGTTGCCCTTGACCATTCTAATCGTTGCTCTAAGAAAAGTTGGGATGATTTCGCCATCCAGGGTTGTAAGTGTTTGTATACGGATTATTCTTTGGCGAATAGTTGTTTGATCCCATAAAATTTGCTTGCTCAGGGTCTGCAGATGAATACAAAGGACATGTCTCAGTATTATGATCAAATTGAGAACATATAGCACATACCTAGAGTGGTGTAGCTGGTGGATTAGGTGATGTATTCTGAGAAGGGCCATGGTTTTAACTAGCAGATCTAGTTTCCTCTCAACAACAGCTATTTGGGTAGAAGATCCTCCATTTAAGTTCACCTCATACATACCTTTGCTCTTGGTTCCATGTCTACCTCGAGAGGAGAATTGTTGGGTGTGTTCACTTAAGGTCTCGAATAGCTCCATGGCTTTTTCGCTGCTTTTCTCCATCAGCACTCCTCCACAACCTGAATCCACAGTACTTTTATTAGTATCACTTAAACCTTCATAGAAAGCTTATACCAGTTCATCTTGAGGTAGGTTGTGATGCAGGCATCTGAGTAGTAGCTCGTTGAAATGTTCCCATGCCTCAAAGAATAGGTCTCCATCCTTTTGTTGGAAAGATTGAATCTCCTTCCTCATTTGCCTCATCTTTTGGGCTGGGAAAAACTTTCTTAGGAAATTGCTGGCCAACTCCTCCCAAGTGTGGATAGAAACTACAAGCAATGAATTATACCATAGTTTAGCATTATCTTTTAAGGAAAAAGGTAAAAGAATTAACCTGATTCCTTCTTGGTCTAAGCCTCGGATGTGCTAGAATTTGCAGAGATAGAAGAACTCTCGAAGCTGCAAGTGTGGATCCTCATTAGGTGTGCCCCTAAAGTGAGTTAATGCACTGAGTATCTGTGGAGATATGTAGTTGTTGCCTTCCACCTCTGGTTGATAAGCAATGCAAGATGGTTGGTCAAGGTTCCGTGGGATGAAAGATTGCTTCATCGGTCTCCGCTTAGGTGGTTGTTGATTTTCGATCTATTCCACCATTGGCGCTTCTTCCTTGATTCCTTCTTCTACCTCTTCAGAGTTGTCTTTAAGCCTTTGTCAAATAGTTCGCTCAAGCTCGGTATCGAGAGGAAAGAACGTTGGATGCTTGGATCGAAGCCCGTGCATGAATCAATAACAATTGCTTTAATGCAGCAGTTCAACACTGTTGCCCAGGTGACTCTTTGCTTCAAGTGAGCTCGATCGCATAGAGGAGTGCGCTCAATCGTAAGTGGAACAAAGAGTTCTGCTGTAGTACTTGAAATAGAAAACGAAAAAGAAATAGATTAGGTTTTTTTTTTAATGAAACAAAAATAAAGGTGAAAAAAAAAACTTAAAATTTGAGGTTTTTTTTATAAAAATTACTAAACTAAACGAAAATAATTCTAGAAAGAAATTTAGTGCAACCCCCGGCAACAGCACCAAAAACTTATTGTGCGTTTATCTACCTAAATTATTAAGCAAATAATCGAATTTGTTTTACTTGCAAGTGCACAAGGTCAACATTAACATAGTGTGCAAGTGCGAGATCATTTCCACAAGGATTGGTGAATTTCGATTCAGAATTAATTTCGCAAAGTAAAAATAGATAGAAATAAACATTGAGTCTAGATTAATAATAATGATAGAGGCGTAGGGACTTGGTATCCACCACTAATCATGCTACTCCAACAAAATAATATGCCAATGCTCTACTCATGCTATGAATACCTACTGGTTGTCAACCTAAGGGCTTGGTCCGCTCCTTAGGCTATTGATTTCCCTATGCAATGAGTTAGGCATGGTGTATACTCTAACTCTTTTCTCTCTTAAGGGATTCAGCATGGTTTATACTGAGTTGTTCCTTAAGAGAGCATAAGGTCTGTGGAAATCGACAACCACACGAGACGTAGGGCTTGGTCCGCTCCCGGTTTCCCATGTTGATTAACCCAAGAATCCGGATAAGATATCTTTTGTTACTATTGTTAAACCCAAGACTTGGTCATCCAAATTGATTTAACTAACTAATCCATACCGCATGCATATGTTGATTAGACACACACATATGAGGAATTTAAATAAAAACAAGAATTAACCAAATCAAGAATCATTGCATAAATATTGCAAAGACACCAATACTGAATTATTGGCTAAACATAATTAGGGCTTCAACCAAACCCTTACTAGGGTTTAGCTACACATGCTAAGTATTCTGAACATTGTAACCATAACTAAACTAAGTATAAAAGATAAAACCAGAAGAATGCTATGGACATGATTCGTTAATTCCTCTCCAAAGCTTACAACTTCCAGTAAAATTCCCCGGGTATGTTTTCTGTGTTTTATAAGTCTATATATAGGGCTCTAAAGGTGCCCCGAAACCCTAATTTCCAATTTAAGGTCCAAAGACTTCTTTCCAAATCTGGCTCTGCCGCCTCTGGTGCGTGTGCGCTTGATCACATGGGTTTGCGCTCGAAGGCATATGTGCGCTCGAGCCTTCTAAGTGTGCGCTCAAGTACCTATGCACTCGATCATAAGAAAGGTGCTAGTTGTTTTGCAGATTTTTACTTTTTTCTTCCTTAGAGCTCCAAAATGTCTTCTTTTCTTCAAAGACCTATAAAAAAACATATAAAGCACAAAAATGAAGTAAAATCTACTAAAATAGATAAATAAATAGCCTAATAAGTGTAAATTAAAGGGTAGCTTGTCCTTGGGTGCCTCTCCGAACCCACTTCCAACCGTCTCTTCAGCATCCTTAGCCCCAGCAGCATCCCCCTCCTCTTCACCCGAAGTCTCCAGCTCTAGACCAGAGAAATCAACTTCTGAGAAGAGGGTCTTAGCTTTTCTCTTGGCATCGTAGAAGCCTTTGAGGAATTGCCCCCCGGCCTCCTCCACCATGGCCCCCTTGCAGAAATCAGAATCCATAAAAGAGGCCAGGGCCTCTTCCGTGGCCTTCAGGGCAGCCTTTTCCCTCGCTTGCCACTTAGAGGCGAGAGCCACGTCCCTTTCAGCTTTGAGGGCCTCCTCGGCCAAACGCAGGAGGTCTCTCTCCTTGGCTGCCTTCTTTCTGGCCCTCTCAACCATGTCCAAAGAAGTCTGGAGTGCCTGGATGAACTTTTGGCTCTCGTCCAACTTCTGCTAGCACTTTTCCAGCTTCTCTGCTGTATCCATGCATCGACGGGACAATACACCAATGAGTACACTGGTCTGAAATAAGTACAAACAGTCGTTAGAAAAAACAGTTAAGAGAAAAAGTGTTGGAAATCACCTTGACAAGATGCCCAGGTGGTGATCTTCTAAACACCCAAGTCTAGAATGATTTCTAGAAAGAAATACAACAATCAAAAGCAAGAAAGAAAAGAAGACAAGCGATTTGTTATCGAGGTTCGGCAATAGCCTATGTCCCCATGAGTTCTTCTGAACTCTCTGCACTAAATCAATGGTTCTTTACAAATACAGCAACCCTCTTCAAGAAACCTCAAGTTCTTGAAGGAACCAAGAAGAGAACAAGAAAGTGATAGACCTATTACAATGCTTTCTATCAATTCTATACTACTCTCTCTTCTTTACAACCAGCCTCTCTATAATGAGACCCTCTTGTATGTCTGTATCTTTGCACTCTCACATAATTCTCTCTTGTATGTCTGTCACACACACACTTATGTCTTGTATCACAATGTGTTTCATATCTTATGTTATTAGATTGAACCTAGGTGACCCTTTATATAGTGCACCAACTTCTTATCCAATCTTATGTGTCATTCTCCACCCTTAGATCTTGATGACCACTGAACCATGGCCCTCCATCAATCCTAAGTGGTGTTGTACCTTTTAACCTTACATTCACACACCTAAGAGGAGCTTCAAGCAAGCTGTCCATATGTGCTTCAGCTTCGCCTAGCGCCTAGGTGTTGAACAGGGGGCTATGCAGCGCTGGGCAGAGTACCTTTGCACAATGTTCTGGAAGCCACGACGCTGGTAGAAGAGAGGCGCAGCGCTGACTTGCTTCTAGCACCTCCCTTACTGGAAGGCACAGCGCTGGTGGTGGAGAGACGCGGTGCTCACTGATGCTACCGTTCACACAGTAGTGCGCACAACTTTGCTTTGATGATTAGGGGTGTGCACGCACACCCAAATGGATGCACACACATATGTGCACTATTTTAACATGCTGTATTTTAATCTTCCAACCTTAGTTTAGACTTTAACCATCTTTGAACCATGTTTAGACATTTTTAAACCTTAGATAAATACCAACAATCTCTACCTTTGTCTAAGCGTTTAAACCCGAACCATTGTGCTGAGAACTTTAGGATCCAAACTCATCTTGAGTCACCAATCAACTGACTCTATTCCTAGTAAGTCCAAGGCAATGATTGGACCTTCTTAGAGGTAGAACCTTGGTGCCTAAATCTACAGGACTTTCCTCCGTGGTCTTCTTGTCAACATGAACGCATCCTTTCGTACCATTTTTCAGAATGTAATGATACCGAACATTCATATGCTTCATCCCCTCATGGAACACCGGATTCCTCCACAAGTGCCATGCACTTTGGCTATCCAAAGACACCACCACCTGCTCTTTTAGGACCTCCTACTCATCCAACAACCCTTTACACCCCATAGCCTCCTTTATGGCTTCTGTAGCCGCTATGCATTCTGCCCCGGTTGTTATGAGTGCTACCATTGGCTACCACTGAGCCTTCAAATACCTCAGCAACCACTTCATCCCAAGCTAATGCTTCTTTCTGGGACTACTCACAAATCTGCTGAGAACACCCATTGCCTGAGAAACCATTAACTTGTTTCTCTCCTTTTCCTGGATGATTCTCCTCATCCCAAGGATCTTTTGTGCAAGGCTGAGATCCTTCCTCTCAAACTCCTCACTAAGTTGAGATGTAAACCTTTCCATCCTCTCCCTAATATTCCGAACCAATAGCACATCAATGACATAAATGAGGATACTCACCATTTTCTCCATCTTGTGTCTAGGTGAGAAAGTTTATGTGAAATCTATGTTTTCTCTTCTTGTGAACCCATTCGCCACTAGCCTAGCCTTGTCTCGGACTTCATCTCCTGGAGGGTACCCTTCTTTGACCTTGTAAGTCCACTTACAATCCATAACTCTACGATTTTCCAGAATGGGCACTAATTCCCAGAAGTTGTTCTTCCTCAAAGAATCCATTTCTTCCTCCATAGCTAGCTTCCATCTTGGCGAATCCTTATATCCCATGGCATCAATGTAAGTCTCCTGTTCACTCATCTCTCCTTCTGTCTAAGGAGCTATTACATCCACAGCATCTTCAAACCCATATCTTGAAGGTGGTCCGACCAGCCTTTTTTCCTGGTCTCTTGTGAGTTGATAGTCCTTCCAACTCCCTGCATCATCCTCTTTTAGTTCAGCCTTCTCGTGAGTGTCTTGAGCTTGGCATTTATCAATGGGCTCTACCTGGTCGGAACCCTCTTACCTTCCTTGCTCCACCTGAACCAAATTCTCTTTGATGCTATGCTCCACAAATACCGATCTGGTTTGCTCACTAGCCCCTGCAGGGTTAGTTTTCTCCAAGTGGGGAAATAACAATTCATTAAAAATAACATCCCTACTTATAATGAGTTTCATGCCTTTCTTTTCTAAGGACCACAACCTATATCCCTTAGCCCCTTCCCCATATATTGAAACACACATTTCCTAGATCCTGGGTTAAGTCTATCATCCTTTTCATGTGCATACGCAGCACACCCAAAAGTTCTAAGGTTGTCTAACTCAGGGGGTTTTCCACTCCACATCTCTTCGAGAGTCTTTTGTTATACAATCCTAGAGGGTGATTTATTCACTATATTGGAAATCACCTTGACAAGATGCCCAGGTGGTGATCTTCCAAACACCTAAGTCTAGAATGACTTGTAGAAAGAATTTCAATAATCGAACACAAGAACAGAAAATCAAAGAAAGAAATAAGACAAGCAATTTGTTATCGAGGTTCGACAATATGCCAACTTCCCCGTGAGTTCCTCCGAACTCTCTGCACTAAATTAATGGTTCTTTACAATTCAATAACCCTCTCCAAGAAACCTCAAGTTCTTGAAGGAACCAAGAAGAGAACGAGAAAGTGATAGACCTATTACAATGCTTCCTATCAATTCTCTACTACCCTCTCTTCTTTACAACCAGCCTCTCTACAATGAGTCCCTCTTGTGTTTTGTGTCTTTGCACTCTCACACAATTCTCTCATTCATACACGTCTCACAAGTTACATCATCACATTCTTGTGCCTTCTTTTTGTTTTTGTTGTTGAGATTGAACCTAGGTGACCCTTTATATAGTGCACCAACTTCTTGTCCAATCTTGTGTGTCATTCTCCACCCTTAGATCTTGATGACCACTTAACCATGGCCCTCCATTAATCCTAAATGGTGCTATGCGTTTTAACCTTGTATTCACGCACCTAAGAGAAGGCTAAAGCATGCTGTCCATGTGTGCTAGCTAAAGCTACAGCGCCGCGCTGCAGCTTTGAGTTTCTATCCATTGTGTTATTCCTGCCAGGTTCCAGCACTGCAACTTTGAGTTGTTGTCCCCTTCACACAACACCCTTCTGCTTGTATGCAGAAGTGCGCACAGTAGTGCGCATGGCCTTCCGTTTCTTCAAAATGAAGCACACACATGTGTGCAGCCTTCTAACTTGCTGAAACTTGAACCTCCACCTTTGGTTTAGACTTTAACCATCTTTGAACCATGCTTGGACCTGTTCAAACCTTAACCATGTTTGAACCATGTTTAAACCTTAGACAAATACCAACAATCTCTACCTTTGTCTAAGCATTTAAACCCGAACCATTGTGCAGAGACCTTCAGGATCCAAACTCATCTTGAGTCATTAATCAACCGACTCCAATCCTAATAAGTCCAAGGCAATGATTGGACATTTTTAGAGGTAGAACCTCGGTGCCTAAATCTGCAGGACTTTCCTCCGTGGTCTTCTTGTCAACATAATTACATCCTTTCATACCATTTTTCAGAATGTAATGATACCGAACATCCATATGCTTCGCCCCCTCATGGAACATCGGATTCCTCCACAAGTGCCCCGCACTTTGGCTATCCAAAGACACCACAACCTGCTCTTTTAGAACCTCCTACTCATCCAACAACCCTTTGCACCCTATAGCTTCCTTTATGGCTTCCATAGCCGCTATGTATTCTACCCCGATTGTTATGAGTGCTACCATTAGCTGCCATTGAGCCTTCAAATACCTCATCAACCACTTCATCCCAAGCCAATGCTTCTTTCCGGGATTACTCACAAATTTGCTGAGAACACCCATTGCCCAAGAAACCCTCAACCGGTTTCTCTCATTTTCTTAGATTATACATATCCCAAGGATCTTTTGTGTAAGACTGAGATCCTTCCTCTCAAACTCCTCACTGAGTTGAGATGTAAACCTTTCCATCCTCTTCATGCTGTTCCAAACCAACAGCCCATCAATGTGTCCAAGTAAGAAAGTTTATGTGAAACCTATATCTTCTCTTCTTGTGAACCCATTCGCCACCAGCCTAGCCTTGTTCCGAACTTCATCTCCTGGAGGGTACCCTTCTTTGACCTTGTAAGTCCACTTACAATCCACAACTCTCTGATTTCCCGAAATGTGCACCAATTCCTAGAAGTTGTTCTTCCTCAAAGAATCTATTTCTTCCTCCATAGCTAGCTTCGATCTTGGCGAATCCTTACATCCCATGTAAGTCCTTTGTTCACTCATCTCTCCTTTTGTCCAAGGAGCTACTGCATCCGCAGCATCCGCAAATCCATATATTGAAGGTGGTCCGACCAGCCTTCTTTCCCGGTCTTTTGTGAGCTGATAGTCCTTCCGACTTGCTGCATCAACCTTTTCTAGTTCAGCCTCCTCTTGAGTGCCCTAAGCATGGCCTTCATCCAAGGGCTCTACCTGGTCCGAACCCTCTTGCCTTCCTTACTCTACCTGAACTAAATCTTCCTTGATGCTATGCTCCACAAGAACCAAACTGGTTTGCTCACTAGCCCCTGCAGGGTTAGTTTTCTCCAAGTAGGGAAATAACAATTCATTAAAATTAACATCCCTACTTATTATGAGTTTTGATTCTTCTATGGACCACAACCTATACCCATTAGCCCCTTCCTCATATCCTAGAAACACACACTTTCTAGATCCTGGGCTAAGTTTATCATCCTTTTGTTGTGTATATGCAGCACACCTAAAAGTCCTAAGGTTGTCCAACTCAGGGGGTTTTCCACTCCACATCTCTTCGGGAGTCTTTTGATACACAATCCTAGAGGGTGATCTATTTACCAAGTATGCAGCTGTAGCCATAGCTTCCCCCCAAAAACATTTGGGTAATCCGGATCCGTTAAACATGCACATAACCTTTTCCATAAGGGTCTTATTCATCCACTCAACAACTCCACTTTGCTGAGGGGTTTCCACAACCATTCTATGTCTTAGAATGCCATTTAACCTACAGAATTGATCAAGTTCTTGGTTAAAAATTTCTAAGCCATTATCAGTTCTTATCCCCTTAACTACTCTACCCATTTGAGTCTCAACCAGCCCATTCCACACCACTAATTTATTCAAGGCATCTGATTTATTCTTAACCAAATAAACCCACACTCTTCTTGAATAATCATCAATTAAAGAGAGAAAGTAAATGTTACCTCCCTATGTTGGTGTCCTTGCTGGTCCCCAAAGGTCCGAATGAATGTAGTCAAGAATCCCCTTAGACTTGTGCACTCTAGTGTTGAAGCTGACCCGGTGTCGCTTCTCAAGAACACAACACTCGCAGAAATCAAGTTCCTCTACTTTGTCTCCACTAAGTAGGCCATCCTTGCTGAGAACTTGCAGGCCCTCTTCGCTCATATATCCCAAGCGAGTGTGCCAAAGGGCTGCCCTATCCATCTCAGCCATCAAGCTTGCTACTTGATCCTTGATTTCTATATCTCTGATCATCTCATAGAGTCCATCGTTTCTTGATGCCTTGATCACTGATGAGTCTAAAATATTGCATATTTTAGACCCTTAACTTATATTTGTTATGCTCTTAGTTAGTATTATTTTACTCTATTTTACGTTTTTCTTGTGTTTTGTGTGTTTTTACAGCTTTGTGGAGAAAGTGCAGCATTTCAGGTTGATTTGAAGCTTCTGGAGACATTGCGCTCGATCGCAACAGACATGCGATCGAGCGCACCAGCGCTCGAGCGCACCTGCCTTTGAACGAGCGCAAGGTCAACATCCCACATCGAAATATTGGAAGATCAGTGCATCTGCGATCGATCGCAACAGACATGCGATCGAGCGCATATGAGATCGTGCGCACAAGACATGCGATCGATCGTACCTGCGATCGATCGCACCACACTGCGATCGAGCGCACACGGGCCTGTATCCCACATCGTTTCTGCAACCTGTTTTACTCCGGGTCTTCCCCTATATAAACACCATTTGGCTTCATAATCCAATGTACAATTCCTGAGCCACTTTGGTGTTTACCGGTGGACGTCCGCTAGCATTCTGGTGGATCCCGAAGGCATTGCTACCACGAGGGGAAGCGCCGCCCGTCAGCGAGTGGAATTTCTCCCATGTAAAGTTGTTTATTTATTTCTTTATATTCAGTTGTTTTAGTTTAAATGTTTAGCACTTTTTATTATAGTTTTATAATTATGAGTGGCTAGACTCTTCAGCTAAGGTTGAAGATGAAGCCCCGCCGTTGTTTGGCGTAGTAGTTCAGATTTGCTTGTACAAATCTGACAATTTTTAGTATAAATGTTCTGTCAATTATTTGAGTTAATCTTATAATTGATTGAGTTTAAATTGTCTGTTGGATTTTCTTTGTGTTTCATCTGATGGATACATTGAATGCTTTTCGATTAAATTGGATTCCCTTTGTGATTTGTTAAGAGCGGATACATCGGGTGCTTTTGGTTTAGTTGGGATATTCTTTGTTTTTTGTCTTATAGTTGGATTCATTGAATGTTTTGATAGGCTATATTTTTAGAACATGTATACTTAACTTCGGTGGGGTGGATTCGGAAACCTTAGTGCCTTTTTTTATTAGTTTTTAAATCAATTTAATTTAGTTTTAATTTATTTTGCAATATCATTCTGAAATTTGGAACTAGGTTAAAATAGAGTTAGTTTAGATTAAAAATTATATTTTCACAACGCAATTCCCTGTGGATTCGACCTCGCACTTGCACAACGCTATACTGCAAACGACTCGTGCGCTTGCGAGTAAATTAAAACTCACAACAAGTTTTTGGCGCCGTTGCCGAGGAATTGTTTTGTTTGTGAAAATTTTTAGTCTGAATTGATTTTATTTTTCTACTAGTTAATTTAATTTAAAAAAAAAATAAAAAAATAAAAAAAATAAAAAAAATTTGATTTTTGTATTTGCTTTATTCTGTTGCTTCTACTGGTTAGTATCTCATTATTTTTCTGTTAATGTATGCTTGGTCGGAGATCCTTGAACTTAGATTTGACACATTTAGATTCCGACTTAGAAAGAACTCTTAGAAGGCAGAAAAGAGCGCTAGTTGAGAGAGAGACAGTTGAGATGGCAGAGAATTATAGGAATGCAAATCATCCTGAACATGTAGAGCAACCTAGAGCTTGGAACGTGGACTCCACTACATCCCTTAGGGACTTGTTCGCACCCGTTGCGACTAACTCATCCTCTTGCATAGTGTTGCCACCGACCAATGCCACCCACTTTGACTTGAAGCCACATGTCATCCAACTCTTACCCTCATTCTATGGCTTAGATCTTGAAAATCCTTATAGCCATGTGAAGAAGTTCAAAGACATTTGTGCCACATTCAAATTCCAGAACTTCTCTGAAGAGTCAGTCCATCTTCGACTCTTCCCTTTTTCTCTTCACGATAGAGCTAGGGCGTGGTTGGATTCCAACACGCCCGGGTCTATTACATCTTGGGAAAACCTGCTTAGCAAATTTTATCATAAGTTTTTCCCAATGTCTAGAGTGAATGAGTGCCGAAAGGAGATCAGCTCTTTCACTCAGGATGAGGATGAAAAATTTTCTGAGGGTTGGGAGCGCTTTAAAGAGTTACTGATCAGATGCCCTCCACATGGATATGAGAAGTGGAGACTCGTTCAATTCTTCTACCAAGGGTTGACTCAACCCAACCGTAGCATGATCGAGTCTATGAATGGGGGGGCATTCTTGAGTCTGACAGGAGACGAAGCATATATGGCGTTGGACAAGTTGTCCGACAACTCACAGCAGTGGGATTTTTCAAGCTGTCGAGATAAGTCCATTCGTGCTCCTAAGAGGGGAGGCATCTATGAGGTCAGAGAGAACGCCGATTTGAGGATAAAGTTAGATGCCCTCACTAAAAAGATTGACGCTCTCACTGTGAGCCAATCCATCAATGCTGCCAACACATTCAATGTTGAAAGCTGTTCCATCTGTGCTAGTCCCATGCATCTAGCACAGAATTGCCCATCAATGCCGGCTTGTGCCGAGTATCCTCTGGAACAAGTAAATGCTTTCAATGACTTTCGAAGGCAGTCAAATGGATCGTACTCCGAGACGTACAATCCAGGGTGGCGGAACCACCCAAATTTTTCATGGAGGCAGAACCAACCGATGAATCTGGGAGGAGCCCCTTATCATGCTCAAAATCAATATCCTCCCGGATTTGCCCCACAAATTCCTAATCATGGTCGTTCTGCCCATCCAGCACCTTCACCTGCTTACCATGCACCCACTCAAACACCAGCGCCAGTTTCACAGTCGCTAGAGGACACCCTTAAGGAGTTCATGAAGGAGACTAGCCAAAATATGAGTGATGTGAGGAGTGCAACAGTGGTAAACACCCAAGCAATTGCCAAGCTGGAGAGTCAAATAGGGCAAATTGCAAGTCACTTGGGTGAGAGAGAGAAGGGAAAGTTCCCCAGTCAGCCCGTGCAAAACCCAAAAGGACAATTTATGGTTGAGAGTTCATCAACTCCTATGCACGGGGCGGAACAAGTACAGTCGATTGTCACACTGAGGTCTGGGAGACAAGTGGACAATCGAGTGGAAGAGAGCCCTGCTATGCAGCAAGGGCAAAGGAGTGGCAACACAGAGAAGAGAGATGCTGAGCCATCTATAGCCACACCTACTGAGAAAGACCCTCCTAGGTCGTTTATACCTAGAGCGCCCTACCCCGAGAGATTACAGGCGCCCAAGAAAGGAGGGAAGTATGAGGAAATTCTGGAGGTATTCAAGCAAGTCCAAATCAATATCCCATTTTTGGATGCCATCCATCAAATGCCATCATATGCCAAGTTTCTAAAGGACTTGGTCACTATCAAAAGGAGGACGAATGTCCCAAAAAAGGCATTTTTGACCGAGCAAGTCAGCTCAATCCTTCAGTGCAAGCTACCCATCAAGTATAAGGACCCGGGGTGTCCTACCATCTCTTGCACGATAGGAGTCAGCCACATTGAGAGGGCTCTCTTGGATCTAGGGGCGAGTGTGAATCTTCTACCCTACTCAGTCTATTTACAATTGGGGTTAGGAGAATTGAAGCCCACATCCACTACGCTTCAATTGGCTGACAGGTCAGTGAAAAGACCACGGGGAATAGTTGAGGACGTTTTGATAAAAGTGGATAAGTTCTATTTCCCCGTGGATTTTATTGTGCTTGACACAGAGCCGGTTCAGAATATAGGGATTCAAATACCGGTTATTCTAGGGCGACCATTCTTAGCCACGGCTAACGCCCTGATAAATTGTAGGACAGGGGTGATGAAGATCTCCTTCGGAAATATGACAGTGGAGTTGAATATTTTTGATATCACTAGGCAACCACATGAATATGATGAAGTGAGAAATGTATGCTTGATAGAGGAGATTCTTGAGGAGACTGTGAATGAATCAAGCACTGAGGACCCCTTGGAGGCATGTTTTGCTCAATTTGGAGAGGATTTGGATTTAGATAAATTACTTGAGCAAGCAAATGCCATTTTGGAGTCTCCTCCTCGGGAGAGCAGTAAGATGGAGGAGATTGCGGATGACTCCCGCACTGAGGACCCCCTAGAGGCATGCTTTGCTCAATTTGGAGAGGATATGGATTTAGATAAATTACTTGAGCAAGCGAATGCCATTTTAGAGTCTCCTCCTCGGAAGAGCAATAAGATGGAGGAGACCACCGCACCTGAAACCCCCAAGAAGGAACTTAAGCCTTTACCAGATAATCTTAAGTATAAGTTCCTAGGTTCAGCCGATAGTTTGCCTGTGATTATACCTTCCGATTTGGGTGATGCTCTAGAGGAGAAATTATTGGACGTCTTAAAAGAGCATAAGGAAGCTATAGGCTGGACTATTGAGGATGTCAAGGGGATCAGCCCCTCGGTGGTGACGTACATGATACATTTAGAGGAGGATGCCAAGCCATCGAGGGAGCCACAAAGAAGGCTCAACCCTGCTTTGCAAGAGGTTGTGAGGGCGGAAGATATTAAGCTGTTAGAGGCAGGGATCATTTATCCCATCTCTGATAGCAAGTGGGTGAGCCAGATTTCAGTCGTGCCCAAACGTACTGAATTTACGGTAGTAAATAGAGACAACGAGTTGGTTCCAACTCGAGTGCAGTCAAGATGGAGAAAGTGTCTAGACTACCGTAAATTGAATGCTGCCACTAGGCCTGATCATTTTTCATTCCCATTTATTGATCAGATGGTGGAGCACTTAGTTGGGCATGTTTACTAACGTTGGGTCTGGCTGAAGACGTTAAACTTAGCGCTCATGGGAGGCACCCCACAGCTTATCTTTTCTTTTGTTTATTTATTATTTCGCATATTTATGATTAATGTTTGTTTCCAGTATTTTTTTTGTTTTCCAGTTTTTATTTTTCAGGGACAAAGCGTACTTCAGTTCAAGTTTGGGGGTATGCTATGAGCCATACCAGTCCAGATAGTTCTCCATATCTCAGGTCAGCTCTTTCCATATTAGTCACACATTGGGGTCAATGTGTAATTTAAGTTTGGGGGTATGGGAGACACATCACACACTTTGTCCTAATTTGTTGTCTTTTCGTCATAGAGATAAATGCATGCTCATGTTATCGTGAAATTTTAGTTGATCTAAACATTTTCTGTGATGTGATGTCATCGGTGAGCTTAACATTTTGAACACATGATCTGGTGATAAATTTTTAAAATTTAGTTACTTACTTTAGGCATTTTGAGAATTCACATGTTTGATCTAATCTCACACGAGCACATTAGCACAAATTATGTGAGGTATGACACGTGATTTTAATGTGTATTTTTCCTTATCTTAACTGAAACTGGATGACTTGTTGGATGAACTCTTGGGCATAGGAAAATACAAAAAAAAAAAAAAAAAAAAAAAAAAAAAAAATTTATCAATAAACTTTTCGCTGAGTAACTGGACCTCTTGCCTCAGTAAGCAGTGAGTGTTCACGTCAAAAGGTGAAATTTTGCTTGGTAATATTAAGGTCGGTTTAATTTCGTAGCCTTTTTGACTTGAGTTAGTAAGTCCTTAGGGGTGTCTTTACACCTAATGCCCTAAAACCATCTGGTTTGGGAGTCATTGACTTAACACTCGCTACATGGGTCAATTAGAAAGCTCAAGGGAACTAAGCATAGCCGTGCCTTAATAATAAAAAAAAAAGAGAGAGAATAAAATAAAAACTATGCCTTTTCGTTCATTTTTGATGGGAAATTCAGTGAATCTTGAGACATGGAGACCTTACACATTAGAGTTACTTGGAAGCTTCATTTTTATGTACTAATTCACCTTACACTGATTCAAGATTGTGATGCCTTATCTTGCCTTTTGTAAGTAATTAGATTTTAACATTTCTATTCATTGCGAAGATGTGTTTACCTTTTTAAGCTTGCTTATGAATGAATATCATGATGATGTGTGCTCCTTAAATTTTTGGATACCATGAGTGATGACTTTATCTTTATGTTCTTTGTTTTTCATTGAGTCTTTTATTTTGTTTTGCTAAGGGACTAGCAAAATATAAGTTTGGGGGTATTTGATGAGTCTAAAATATTGCATATTTTAGACCCTTAACTTATATTTGTTATGCTCTTAGTTAGTATTATTTTACTCTATTTTACGTTTTTCTTGTGTTTTGTGTGTTTTTACAGCTTTGTGGAGAAAGTGCAGCATTTCAGGTTGATTTGAAGCTTCTGGAGACATTGCGCTCGATCGCAACAGACATGCGATCGAGCGCACCAGCGCTCGAGCGCACCTGCCTTTGAACGAGCGCAAGGTCAACATCCCACATCGAAATATTGGAAGATCAGTGCATCTGCGATCGATCGCAACAGACATGCGATCGAGCGCACATGAGATCGTGCGCACAAGACATGCGATCGATCGTACCTGCGATCGATCGCACCACACTGCGATCGAGCGCACACGGGCCTGTATCCCACATCGTTTCTGCAACCTGTTTTACTCCGGGTCTTCCCCTATATAAACACCATTTCGCTTCATAATCCAATGTACAATTCCTGAGCCACTTTGGTGTTTACCGGTGGACGTCCGCTAGCATTCTGGTGGATCCCGAAGGCATTGCTACCACGAGGGGAAGCGCCGCCCGTCAGCGAGTGGAATTTCTCCCATGTAAAGTTGTTTATTTATTTCTTTATATTCAGTTGTTTTAGTTTAAATGTTTAGCACTTTTTATTATAGTTTTATAATTATGAGTGGCTAGACTCTTCAGCTAAGGTTGAAGATGAAGCCCCGCCGTTGTTTGGCGTAGTAGTTCAGATTTGCTTGTACAAATCTGACAATTTTTAGTATAAATGTTCTGTCAATTATTTGAGTTAATCTTATAATTGATTGAGTTTAAATTGTCTGTTGGATTTTCTTTGTGTTTCATCTGATGGATACATTGAATGCTTTTCGATTAAATTGGATTCCCTTTGTGATTTGTTAAGAGCGGATACATCGGGTGCTTTTGGTTTAGTTGGGATATTCTTTGTTTTTTGTCTTATAGTTGGATTCATTGAATGTTTTGATAGGCTATATTTTTAGAACATGTATACTTAACTTCGGTGGGGTGGATTCGGAAACCTTAGTGCCTTTTTTTATTAGTTTTTAAATCAATTTAATTTAGTTTTAATTTATTTTGCAATATCATTCTGAAATTTGGAACTAGGTTAAAATAGAGTTAGTTTAGATTAAAAATTATATTTTCACAACGCAATTCCCTGTGGATTCGACCTCGCACTTGCACAACGCTATACTGCAAACGACTCGTGCGCTTGCGAGTAAATTAAAACTCACAACAATCACTACCAAAGATCCCTTGGCTACCTTGATCTTTCCTCCCTCTATCTTGCATGTGTATCCCATGGAATCCAGCTGCCCCAATGAGATCAAGTTCCTCCTTAAATATGGAACATACCTCACATTTTTCAGCAGCCTTATCATTCCATCAAACATCCTCACCTGGATGTCTCCTATGCCTCTCACTTGGTAAGAAATTCCATTCCCCAAGAAAACCCTTTCATCATTGGTTTCCTTGAAATACTTGAACCAACTCCGGTGAGGGTACATGTGATGAGTGCACCCAGTGTCCAAGATCCATTTCCTGCTGCCTTCTTGCCCCTTGCTCACACCCGAGCACACAAAAAGAACATCATCATCTTGCTGTTCTGTTTTGGTAACCGAAGCCTCTCCATTCTTGGTATGACTTCCTCCCCTATCCCTTGTCATCTTCTTGCAATCTTTCTTGACATGACCCTTTTTATGGCAGTAGTAGCAGCTCTTCCCTCCAAATCTCAGTTTGGAATGCATTCTCCCATGGCTTTTTCCTCTACCTCTGTCTCGGTAGTAGCCATGCATGCTATTGTGCACTCTCCCATGGCTCTCTCCTCTACCTCTATCCCGGTAGTAGCCATGCATGCTGCCACACCAAGTTGCTAGCCTTCTTTTAAAGAACAACCCTTTACCACTTGATGCACTCCTTATCTTGGCATCAAGATCATCTTGCAATTCTTTCTTAGGATCAAATTTAAAAAGCAAAGATTCATTTATGAAGATACCTCTTATTAGGGAGAGTCTTGGCAAGAAAAAACTCATCTAGTTTCTTCCATATTGCAGCTGGATCTTCCGAGTCTCTGCACTCCCTTGTGACATTATCCGACATGTGCAAGAAAATGGTGCTGTAAGCCATCTTCTTCATCTCAATCCGCTGGTCCTCCGTGGTACTTGCTGGAAAAGCATCATCTTCTCTAAGAACCAAGTCTACTTTCTGTTGCACTAGAACCTCCTTGATCTTCTGCTTCCAAAAAGCAAAGTCTCCCTTTCCATCAAACTTCTCAATACTGAAATTTGAAGCCATCTTTTGCGGACAAGATCCCTGATTTATGCACTACCCACAAATGCTTTCTTCAACCTCAAGAACACAGATTGAAGATGGATCTTAACACCGTTCTTGAATCAACCTTCAAGAACATGATCAGATCTTGATCTTTACACCGTTCTTGAATCACCCAAGAAGTTTAATCTTTGATTCTTGGAGTCTTGGCTCCGTACCTTCTACTTCTTGCTTCGATAACCAGCTGCTGAGCTCTGATACCACTGACCAAAGCTCTGATATCACTGTTGGAAATCACCTTGACAAGATGCCCAGGTGGTGATCTTCCAAACACCCAAGTCTAGAATGACTTGTAGAAAGAATTTCAGCAATCGAACACAAGAACAGAAAATCAAAGAAATAAATAAGACAAGCAATTTGTTATCGAGGTTCGACAATGTGCCTATGTCCCCGTAAGTTCCTCCGAACTCTCTGCACTAAATCAATGGTTCTTTACAATTTAGCAACCCTCTCCAAGAAACCTCAAGTTCTTGAAGGAACCAAGAAGAGAACGAGAAAGTGATAAACCTATTACAATACTTCCTATCAATTCTCTACTACCCTCTCTTCTTTACAACCAGCCTCTCTACAATGAGTCCCTCTTGTGTTTTGTGTCTTTTCACTCTCACATAGTTCTTTCATTCACACACATGTCTCACAAGTTACATCATCACATTCTTGTGTCTTCTTTTTGTTTTTGTTGTTGTTGAGATTGAACCTAGGTGACCCTTTATATAGTGCACCAACTTCTTATCCAATCTTGTGTGTCATTCTCCACCCTTAGATCTTGATGACCACTTAACCATGGCCCTCCATCAATCCTAAGTGGTGCTGTGCATTTTAACCTTGCATTCACGCACCTAAGAGAAGGCTAAAGCATGCTTTCCATGTGTGCCGGCCAAAGCTGCAGCGCCGCGCTGCAGCTTTGAGTTTCTGTCCCTTGTGCTATTCCTACCAGGTTCCAGCGCTGCAGCTTTGAGTTGATGTCCCCTTCACACAATACCCTTCTGCTTGTATACAGAAGTGCGCACACTAGTGCGCATGGCCTTCTCTTGCTCCAAAATGAAGCACACACATGTGTGCAGCCTTCTAACTTGCTGAACTTTGATCCTCCACCTTTGGTTTAGACTTTAACCATCTTTGAACCATGCTTGGACCTGTTCAAACCTTAACCATGTTTGAACCATGTTTAAACCTTAGACAAATACCAACACACTAAATATGCAGCAGTAGACACAGCTTCCCTAAAAAACATTTAGGTAATCCGGATCCATTTAACATGCACCTAACCTTTTCCATAAGGGTCTTATTCATCCTCTCAGCAACTCCACTTTGCTGAGGGGTTTCCACAACCGTCCTATATCTTAGAATCCCATCTAACCTACAGAATTGATCAAGTTCTTGGTTAAAAATTTCTAAGCCATTATCGGTTCTTATCTCCTTAACTACTCTACCCATTTAAGTCTCTACCATCCCTTTCCACACCACTAATTTATTCAAAGCATCTGATTTATTTTTAAGCAAATAAACCCAAACCTTTCTTGAACAATCATCAATTAAAGAAAGAAAGTAAATGTTACCTCCCTGTGTTGGTGTCCATGTTGGTCCCTGATTACGCCCAAAACATAACGCGGTGTTGTAGTATAGCTTTGGGGTGTCGATTCCAAAGGGAGACAAATTAACTATAAAGAAAGATGTAAACTTTAATATGAGACGATATGATCAAATTAAATAGAGAATCTGAATTTGATAGTGAAACAATTGTGTAAAGTAGATTGTGAAATATAATAGGAGAGCAACAAGGATCTGGGAATCCTCCCTAGGTTTGTTGCCCTAATCTTAACTTGATTCAGTTGTTTTTATCTCAATTGCAAGTTTAACATCCCAAACAGGCAATCGGCAAATATTCAATTAAAGCACATGTATAAACCCTAAATTGATTGTTATGAAATACTATTTATTTTCAATTCATGCACACATGATATATCCTTTAAGTTTATCAAGAAACGACAATATATCTTTGATGACAATATTGCAGTAATGGGCAAACCTAAAGGCTAGATCTACCGGACTCAATCATACCCAAATAATCTTGACATAAAGAAAGCATAACTAAATCTATATCAAGGAAAAAGATACAATCACCGGATTAGATGAAATCTTTATAATTAGAATAAAAAGTAAATCATAACAATGTTTGAACGTTAAAGCTCCATTACAACTGAATCAAATAAGGGAAATAGAAACAACTACACCTAGGGATTCATCCCTTTGCCTTGCTTGGAGATTAGTTAGCCATGGGGCTCATGGTTGCACAATGGAAGAAAAGTTGCTGCTTTCTTGAGTTCTCTAGGTTTTTGGATGAATAATTACAAACCTTAAGTGGTCTATTAATAGTGTACAAGGCCTAAGGGTGTTTTAGGGTTTGGACAAGTCATGAAAGACCTAATTAGGGTCTAACTCGGAGAGCATAAAGCTGTGTGCGCGCTGCACCTTCACTTGGGGGCGGTGCGCCTCTGTTTTGTCAAGTCAGGTGCTGGTGCTGTGAGGTGCGCCTCAAATAATCCAAGGTGTGGCATGGGCTGATGCTTCTTTCAGTGCCTTTGGCCCTCTTTCTGCAAGGTGCACCTCAAATAATCCAAGGTGCGGCGAAGCCTGGTGCTGATTCAGGAGGTCTGACCTCTGTCCGCTAAAATTGCCATAACTTTCTCTAGAGAAATGATTTTAATGAACTGTAAAATTATCCAGAAAGTAGACTTCCAGATATTTCTAAGAATATATGGCACACTTCCTGGTTCTTCCTACATCAATACAGTTTAATTTTGAAAATATGATTGATTTGTATGGCAATTCTGATGACTTAGTGAAAACTCCTTTCTTAGTTTCTCTTCATCTTGGCTCTTCCGCGACCACTCTCTCACTTGAGTATTTATCGAAGCTTTATGTTTAAAATGATGATCACTTTTCCATCTCTTTTAACTCATGGTACCTGAAAATGCACCGAAATAAGTTAATGCTCTAAGAATACCACTTTAGAGTTGTTAACGAATAAAAATGCAATTAAAACCTAAGTCAACCCTAAAGTGCTAACAAATAAGTACGATTAAGATGCATTTTATGGCTCTCATCACAACCCCCAACTAGCTTATTGCTAGTCCCTAGCAATTCAAGCAAAAACAAGAGATGAATCCTATGGTGGGAATCAAAGTCAATGAAAAGCAATATTAGTGTTAACCTAGAGTAATTCACATTTTGTCCCAAAAATTGCAAATAACACATGGCATATAGAATCATTAAATTTTACCTAAGTCCAAAAGTAATTCAAACATCAATCTTAAAATTGTTATTGACTCTTAACATCCATCTTACCACAAACCATTAATCCAAACACCCGGATGATTTTATGCACAACATTCATGAATACAAGTCTTGGCCTCTAAAAACATAACAAATTGTGTGACATCAATCACATAAACAAGCTCTATAGGCTTATTTTTCAAATCATTCTCCACTATTGTAGAAAAATCACACTTCATTGGATCAATAAGTCTTTAATAAGCTTGTAATGTTAGGCCAAGGTAGAGGTTAAGGAAGAACGGGAAGGATTTGTAAGTAAAAGAACTTAATCTCTTAGCTTTAAATACAACCACTTTTAAGCACTAGATAACTTTACTTTAATGCTCAACTCTTTCAACCATTTTTTTTATAAGAGCATATCTCTTGATAAGTCACCACTTTTCTTTTCTTTTTTTCCTTCTTTCTTTGTCATACTTCTCTTATTTTTCTGTTTTTGGCAAATACTCATTCACCTCTTTTCTTTCTCTTCTTTTTTTTTCATTATTTTCTTTTCCACAACCCCCAACTTATCTCATTTAATGTACTTGGGTTGCGGTAGTGATATTTTTTCATATTTTCACCCTTACTCTTTTTAAGTGCTTCTCAAAACATGTGTATAACTAAGTTCTTTTAGAAGAAAGGTAAGGATAAAATATTTTTAGACTCATAAAAGTAAGTAAATGGTTTATCGAAAGAAACAAGGCTCAATTTTTCTTTTCAAGAAAAAGGCTCAAATAGGTGACTAGTGATAAATATAGCAGTGGTAGGTTTGAAAGGCTCAAACGGTTCAAAAATGGCCTATATCATATCCTAAGTAGTGTGCATTCTAGGAATTCGCCTCAAGTGATTATCAAATAAGTTCTAGAGCTTGTTGAGACCGCAAAAGTATTCACAAACAATCCCACATAAAACGTCTCTAGATGTTGTAGACTAATCATACAATCTTACCACAAACTAGAGTCTCTAACCAAATTAAGATCGATACTTAAATTATTCTCAAACCGAAGCAAGATTTAACTTCTTCTACATGCTATCTGCTTTCTCAATTAAGCTCATATCATTGACATGTAAATTAACTCTAAGGCAAACACAAAGCATGCTTAAAACAAAAGATACGGACAATGACACCAGCAGTTTAATGAAAGGCAAATAAAGGCAAATCATATGTTTCCTCCACCCCCAACTAAAATTTACATTGACCACAATGTGAAAGAGAAAGTAAAGGAAACTCACCTGGTGTAAGCATAGGTGCACAGCAGCTGAAGCGGCGCATCTCCATTTGAACTACATGCTATACTTTTTTGTTAAAAGGTTGATCTGCAAAAAAGAACAAACAAAAAGAAAGCAACGATGGTGTACTATGAAGAATCCCACCATATGTTAGCGCATGAACTGAAAAGAAACAACTGAGTACGAAAGATAATAAAAAGGAAAACATATTGAAAGATAGAGTGGTGAGTCGATAAATAAAAAAACATAAAAGAGAAAGCAACAAACAAAATATACCCCAAAATTAATCATCAATGTCTTCAGGCTCTGCCTCATTCTCTTCTTCATTCTCTTCACCTTCCTCTCAAGGTGGATCGAAAGATGAACCCGGATAGGGTGGCATAGTGGGAAAGCAATCCATATGACATCCAGTAGCGGAGGCAATGTGATGGTACATTTGACCAAAAGAAGAGAATACCTCCGCTTGATAATCAGCTTGCCTAGACAAGAATTGTTCTTGACGATCTAGCCTATTAAACAACAGTTTATGGTGTTCTTCAAAACGATGCTCTAAACGGTCAAGACGCTCTACAACAGTGAAATTTTGAGGGGGATGAGGGGGAACAGAAATCATGGCTCCTTCTTCCGGATTTGGCGGCCTTGAGGTTTTAATTAGATTGAGCATGTAATCATCGATGGGTTTCTTGGGTGGTTGGTGCTCTTCGAGACTACTGTAAGGAACATCAGCTTGGATGCATAGTTGGGTAAGCAAAGAAGGAAAGTATTATCCAAGCTTATGTCGCACAGTGTGTAAGATAGAATCAAATATTATTTCGCCCACATCTATAGTCATACCCATCAAAATGGCATATATCAAAACAGTTCTTTTAACAGTACTATAATGCAAAGCAGGCATCATCCTTTGACACACAAAATATTGCCAAGCTCGAGCATTGATATTCAAAGATGCGCCGAGTAAAGTTTTAGGGGCATCACCCATCATTTTCCAGGTAGTGCCCAGAATACATAGAGTGTTGCAAATCTCATCATAATCAATATTAGAGGCATATGCACGATACTCACTGTGGTCTATGTCGGGTAACCCATAAAACTTATTGATGGAAGAGCGGCTAAAAGAGACTGTTTGTCCTCTAACTAAGACTTTACCATTCCTATGTTCGTCAGCATTGGCATAGAATTCACGAACTATGTTTGGTAGAGAATTAGATGTTTGTCTTGAAAAATTGCCCCAATTTCTATCAATGATCATTCTAAATAAGGATGGGTTTCCCCTCTCAGTGATATTGAATCCTCACTCGGGAATAATTTTCCTAGCACTTAACAAGCTATTATATCTTTCACTTGCCTCAAAGCTCACAAATTTTGGCTCATCATAGTCTTGTTGTTGCTTCCCCCTAGACCTTTTTATTTTTGGTGCCATAGAAGTCAAATATATAGAACAATATGATGTAAAGAAAGATTTAACCACTAAAGAACACAAGTGAACAATTAAGGGCAGAAATTAAACTTACTTGAGGTCCAAAGTGTGAGAGAGGAAAGATAACTCACCCCTTGAAGATTTTGCTTGATGCACACCAAAAGCTTCTTAGAACCAAGTTAAGGGGAGGAATTTCCAACAGAAATTGCAAGATTAAGGAAAATTTCTACAAGAAAGGAAGGAAAAAGGGAGGAATTTGGAGTGGAATTGTGTGTGGAGTGCTAGGGTATGGAGAGAGAAAAAGAGAAAATGGGAGAGGCTGGTAATATCGTGAGTGGGAAATGAAAAAGGGAAAGTGCAGATGGTAGGTGTAATTGTGTGTGGAGTGTTAGGTGTAGTTGTTTAAAAAGGTCTGGGCTTGGTCAATAGGCGCAGCGTGGGCTGGGCGAGGTGCGGCGTGGGCCTGGGCCAGTGGGCTTGCGCTCACTGTGAGGTGCAGCGCGGGCTAAGGGAGGCGCGGCACGGGCAAGACTTGTGCTGGGCCTGTGTGCGTGCGCCCACTGTGAGGCGCGACGTGGGCCTGGTGAGGTGTGCCTTGACCTGGGCCTTTGCTGCTCAAAACAAATGTACTTGTTTGCTTGCCCAAACAAAATAAAATGAAATTAGCAAAATAAAAATAAATAAATTTTCTAATAAATTTTCTTAAAGCATTTGAAACTAAAAAAATAAAATGTAAGAGAAACTCAACAAATAAAATAAAATAAAACGAAAAACGCACCTTGGTTGTGTGATGATCAATTTTAAGGTAAATAGACCGGATCCATAAGTAGAATGTCTTCCACTTCCGGATCTTGCCTATTGATTAAGATTTTAAGCCGCTGACCATTCACTTTAAAAATCCGACCGTCCCTAGTGTCCTCAATTTCCACTGCTCCATTTTCGAAAACATTCTTTACTATGAAAGGACTAGTCCACCTTGACCTATGTTTTCCAGGATGCTTATGGAGTCTAGAGTCGTATAAGAGCACCCGATCATTGGGTTTAAATGTTTTTCTCGAAATGTTTTTATCATGGAATACTTTCATCTTAGCCTTATAGATTCTAGAATTCTCATAAACATCGTTTCTTAATTCCTCTAACTCGGTCAACTGATATTTCCTAAGCTTACCCGCTTCTCCTAGGTCAAGATTAAAAGACTTAATTGCCCAATAAGCTCAGTGCTTGAGCTCTACAGGTAAGTGACAGGGCTTTCCAAAAACAAGCCGATAAGGTGACATACCTAAGGGAGTTTTAAAGGCTGTATGGTAAGCCCAAAGCGCATCAACTAGTCTCAAAGACTAATCCTTGCGATCCGGGTTAACCGTTTTTTCTAAAATCTGTTTAATTTCCCTATTAGCAAGCTCTACTTGTCCACTGGTCTGAGGGTGATAGGCAGTAGATATTTTATGCAATACCCTATATTTTTTCATTAAAGCTTCAAAAGAGCGGGTGCAGAAATGTGTACCTCGATCACTAATTATAGCACGTGGTGTACCAAATCGAGATAACACATTTTCTTTGAGAAATTTAATTACCGTTTGATTATCATTGTTGCGGCAAGCTGCTGCCTCTACCCACTTAGATACATAATCTATTGTTATGATGGTATATTGGTATCCAAAGGAAGGAGGAAAGGGTCCCATGAAATTGATGCCCCAACAATCAAAGATTTCAATCACTAAAATAAGATTTAAGGGCATCATATTTCGTCAAGACACAGCTCCTAACTTTTGACACCTTTCACATGAGCGACAATAGATGTTTGCATCTTTAAACAAGATAGGCCAATAAAATCCACACTGTAAAATTTTCGCAGCGGTTTTTTTCATTGAAAAGTGGCCTCCACAAGCTTGGGTATGACAAAATTCTAAGACGCTATCAATCTCTTCATTAGGGATGCAACGCCTTAAAATTTGGTCAGGGCAGTATTTGAAAAGATAAGGGTCATACCAATAAAAATTACATACCTCATATAAGAATTTCCTCTTGTCTTGAGCATTCCAATCCATAGGTATCTCACCTGTAGCCAAATAATTTACGATGTGAGCAAACCACAGCAGAGAAGTGATGGAGAGTAATTGCTCATCGGGAAAATCATCTTTGATTGGCATTCCATCACAAGTGTCCTCGAATGTAAGTCTCGAGAGATGGTCGGCCACTACGTTCTCCACTCATTTCTTATCCTTGATGGTGATGTCGAATTCTTGTAAGAGAAGGATCCATCGGATTAGTCGTGCCTTACCATCCTTCTTTGTAAGAAGATACTTGAGGGCTGCATGATCTGTAAAAATAAGGATAGGAGAACCAATCAAATAGGCATGAAATTTATCTAAAGCAAATACTATAGCTAGCAATTCTTTTTCAGTTGTAAAGTAATTCATTTGAGCACTATTTAAAGTCTTACTAGCATAGTAAATTACAAAAGGTTTGCCTTCCCTTCCCTGTTCAAGAACAGCACCTACAGCGTAGTCACTAGCATCACACATTATTTTGAAAGGTAAAGTCCAATCCGGTGACTGCATTATAGGTGCGGAAGTAAGCTTGCCAATTAGCGTTTGGAAGGCCTCTTGACAAGCTTGTGTCCATTCAAAGGGGGTGTTTTTAATGAGGAGGGTACATAGAGGTCTACATATGCTCGAGAAATTTTGTATGAACCTTCTATAAAAACCAGCATGACCAAGGAAATATCTTACATCCTTTATTGTCTTGGGGGTAGGTAATTTAGAGATTAATTCAATTTTAGATTGATCAACCTCTATTCCTTTAGAAGAGACAATATGCCTAAAGACAATACCGGATGGTACCATGATATAGCATTTTTCCCAATTTAAAACCAATTCTTTCTCCTCATAGCGAATCAAAACTCTCTCTAAATTCTTTAAGCATGCATCGAATGAAGATCCAAAAACGGTTAGGTCATCCATAAAAACTTCCATGCAATTTTCAACCATATCACTAAAGATACTCATCATACAACGTTGAAAAGTAGCAGGGGCATTGCACAATCCAAATGGTATTCCACGAAAAGCATAGGTGCCAAAGGGACAAGTGAAAGTGGTCTTTTCTTGGTCTTCTAATGCAATTGCGATTTGATAATAACCGGAATAACCATCTAAAAAATAGTAGAAGGGATGACCAGCTACACGCTCAAGAATTTGATCAATAAAGAGGAGTTGGAAGTGATTTTTTCGGGTGGCAGCATTTAATTTCCTATAATCAATGCACATGCGCCACCCGGTCACAAGTTTGGTAGGGACTAGTTCTCTTAGGTCATTCTTCACCACCGTGACTTCGGACTTTTTAGGGACTACTTGCGTAGGGCTAACCCACTTACATCTGATAGTTTCAGCACTTCATTTTTTACTACTTCTTTCATGGTGGGTTTAGCCTACATTGCGGGTCTCTACGAGGACTAGTTCCTTCATCTAGATTTATTTTATGGGAGCAGATTAGGGGATTAATTCCCTTCAAGTTATCCATGCTCCATCCTAGAGTTGATTTATGTGCATTCAAAATTTGAAGTAATTCCTCACCTTGGGTTTCAGATAATTCAGAGGAAATTATAACAAGAAAGGTATCACCTGGACCGAGAAAAGCATGCTTTAATCCCTTAGGTAGTGGCTTTAATTCGACCTTAGGTGCTTCCACATTTGAAGGGACTTGTGTCTGGCTTCTTTCGGGCAGCTCTTCAAACCTTGGTTGCCATGTCCGCTTGCCATAATCCTGAAATTTGTTAAAAACAGAACATACATCAATTATATCTATTTTATCATCAGATAAATCTATTTCAGAATTAACAAGAAAATTTTTAAGAGGATCATAATCATGAGTTAAAGAGACTCTCTCATTGATGAGAGACTCAATCATGTAAAACTGGTGGTTTTCATCCTCATCTTCGGGCTGCTTTGCAACATTGAAAATATTTACTTCAAGGGTCATGTAGCCAAAAGATAGTTTCATGAGTCCATTCCTACATTTTATTAGAGCATTCGCAGTAGTAAGGAAAGGTCTACCCAAAATTAAGGGGATTTTAGAATTAGTGTCAACAACAGAAGTGGTATCAAGAATTAAGAAATCAACAGGATAGTAAAATTTATCAATTTGAATCAAAACATCCTCTACCACACCCCGGGGTACTTTGACTGAATGGTCAGCCAATTGTAACACCACACCGGTTGGTTTGATTTCTCCTAAACCTAGCTGTAAATAAATGGAAAATGGCATCAAGTTGACACTAGCTCCTAAATCTAGTAAGGCTTGTCCAACCTCATGATTTCCAATGCTGCAAGCAATGGTTGGACAGCCCGGGTCTTTGTATTTTGGGGGAATTCTTTCCTCAATTAAAGTACTAACTTGCTCAGTTAGGAATGCTGTTTTCTTAACATGGTGCTTCCTCTTAATTGTGCATAAATCCTTGAGAACTTTTGCATAGGTGGGAACTTGTTTAATCACATGCAAGAGTGGAAGATTTAGTTTTACTTGCCTCAAATTCTCTAGGATTTCATTATTTATTTCCAGATTTTTCTTGTTTGATTTTAACGCTTGAGGGAATGGTGTTTTAATAGGGCTTTTGGTTACTTCAAGGTCTTTGGGCTATTCGGTTTCACTGCTAGCTTGCCCCTTTTTCTCATCCTCGGATTTATTCATTGGTGGGATGTGTAGTGACTTACCACTTCGGGTCACAATGGCATTTACATCTTTCAAATTTTCTTGTGCCATATGTTCACCATGAGGATTGGACTGAGCTTAGGAAGGGAACTTACCTCGTTTAGTCACACTTAAGGAGCCCATTAATTTAGACACTTGGCAATTTATTTCTTTGTTTTCCTCAACCACCTGCGTAATCAACGCCTCACACCTCTGGTTTGTTTTACCTTGTGCTTCTATAAAAGCATGTACGGTGTCTTCTAAAGAGTTCCCAGAGGTTGAGGGTGCATGATAAGGTGCAGGGTATGATCTAGGGGACTGTGCATGCTGCTGGTTTTCAGATTTCTAACTGAAGTTGGGGTGATTTCGCCACCCCGGATTATAAGTGTTAGAGTAGGGTGCTTGAGGCTTCTTGTACATGCCTAGGGCATTACATTATTCCTCGTATAGCCCTCTCATATCAACAAAAGGGGGGCACTCTTGAGCGGTATGATCTACCCCTCCACACACAAAATATGGTTCCAATGGTTCAGCTTGATTAACCATGTGTGTTGGTTTTTTAGTTTTCAATGCCTCTAACTCCCTAGTGAGCAGTTTGACCTTAGCTTTCAGGTTGTCTTCCTCCCTAAGATGGTATATTCCGCCACCACTAGAGTTTCCTATAGGTCATGACCTATTTGTGCTTTTAATAGCACTAGGTCCAGTCCATGTGTGAGCTTTTTCAGCAAGCTCATTGAGGTATTCGATAGCCTCATCAGGGTCTTTTTGCAGAAATTCGCCATTCCACATAATCTCGACAAATTGGCGTTCTCTATAGGTAAGACCCTCATAGAAATAGCTCACTAAACGCCAATTTTCATACCCATGATGTGGACACATACTTAACGGCTCTTTAAATTTCTCCCAAGACTGATACAAAGTCTCGTTTTCCTTTTGTGCAAAGGTGGAGATTTGTCTTTTAAGCGCATTAGTCTTATGTCGAGGGAAGTATTTGTTAAAAAAGACTTGGGTCATCTCATTCCATGACCTAATTGATCGTGGTCTCAGTGAGTATAACCAACTTTTAACTTTATCCTTTAAGGAGAAAGGAAAAAACTTGAGTCGCACGATATCATCAGTTGCATCTTGACTATGGAAAGTCGCAACTACTTCCTCAAACTCTCTAATATGCATATATGGGTTTTCGTTTTCCAAACCATGAAAAGTAGGGAGTAATTGAATCATCTCTGTTTTAAAGTCTTGATGGCGGGTGTTGGTTGGAAACATAATGCATGATGGTGTGGCTGTCCGGCTAGGATGTAAATAATCTTTGAGTGTCCTAGCTACATTCTCATTAGGGTTTTCAGCCATGTTGACAAAGTTTTCTAAATTTTCAATTGGGTGTATACTAAGATCTGATCTAGGAGAGGTTTCACTCACGGATGAAGAAGGAAAGGGTATCTCTATTTCGGGTCCCTTAATGAATCTCCCTCGCGAGTCTCTCGATCTAAGCATATACCAACTGAGTTTAAAAGTAATAAATAGAACATAATAAAATAAAGAAAAAAAATCAGAATATAAAGGAAGGATAGTACCGTCTTGTCTTAGAGTTGACAAACTTCCTTACGAGTAAATGCGTCTCCCTGGCAACGGCGCCAAAATTTGATTACGCTCAAAACATAACGCGGTGTTGTAGTATAGCTTTGGGGTGTCGATTCCACAGGGAGACAAATTAATTATAAAGAAAGATGTAAACTTTAATATGAGACGATATGATCAAATTAAATAGAGAATCTGAATTTGATAGTGAAACAATTGTGTAAAGTAGATTGTGAAATATAATAGGAGAGCAACAAGGATCCAGGAATCCTCCCTAGGTTTGTTACCCTAATCCTAACTTGATTCAGTTGTTTTTATCTCTATTGCAAGTTTCACATCCCAAACAGGCAATTGGCAAATATTCAATTAAAGCACATGTATAAACCCAAATTTGATTGTTATGAAATATTCTTTATTTTCAATTCATGCACACATGATCTATCCTTTAAGTTTATCAAGAAACGACAATAAATCTTTGATGACAATATTGTAGTAATGGACAAACCTAAAGGCTAGATCTACCGGACTCAATCATAACCAAATAATCTTGACATAAAGAAAGCATGACTAAATCTATATCAAGGAAAAAGATACAATCACCGGATTAGATGAAATCTTTATAATTAGAATAAAAAGTAAATCATAACAATGTTTGAACGTTAAAGCTCCATTACAACCGAATCAAATAAGGGAAATAGAAACAACTACACCTAGGGATTCATCCTTTTGGCTTGCTTGGAGATTAGTTAGCCATGGGGCTCATGGTTGCACAATGGAAGAAAAGTTGCTGCTTTCTTGAGTTCTCTAGGTTTTTGAATGAATAATTACAAACACTAAGTGGTCTATTTATAGTGTACAAGGCCTAAGGGTGTTTTAGGGTTTGGACAAGTCATTAAAGACCTAATTAGGGTCTAACTCGGAGAGCATAAAGCTGTGTGCACGCTGCACCTTCACTTGGGCGCGGTGCGCCTCTGTTTTGTCAAGTCAAGTGCTGGTGCTGTGAGGTGCACCTCAAATAATCCAAGGTGCGGCGTGGGCTGATGCTTCTTTTAGTGCCTTTGGCCCTCTTTCTACAAGGTGCGCCTTAAATAATCCAAGGTGCGGTGCGGCCTGGTGCTGATTCAGGAGGTCTGACCTCTGTCTGCTAAAATTATCATAACTTTCTCTAGAGAAACGATTTTAATGAACCGTAAAATTATCCAGAAAGTAGACTTCCAGATATTTCTAAGCATATATGGCACACTTTCTAGTTCTTCCTACATCAATACAGTTTAATTTTTCAAAGATGATTCATTTGTATGGCAATTCTGATGACTTAGTGAAAACTTCTTTCTTAGTTTCTCTTCATCTTGGCTCTTCTGCGACCACTCTCTCAATTGAGTATTCATTGAAGCTTCATGTTTAAAATAATGATTGCTTTTCCATCTCTTTTAACTCAAGATACCTGAAAATGCACTGACATAAGTTAATGCTCCAAGAATACCACTTTAGAGTTGTTAACGAATAAAAATGCAATTAAAACCTAAGTCAACCCTAAAGTGCTAACAAATAAGTACGATTAAGATGTATTTTATGGCTCTCATCAGTCCCCAAAGGTCCGCATGAATGTAGTCAAGAATGCCCTTAGATTTGTGCACTCCAATGTTGAAGCTGACCCAGTGTTGCTTCTCAAGAACACAACACTCGCAGAAATCAAGTTCCTCTAATTTGTCTCCACCAAGTAGGCCATCCTTGCTGAGAACTTGCAGGCCCTCTTCGCTCATATATCCCAAGCGAGTGTGCCAAAGGGCTGCCTCATCCATCTCAGCCATCAAGCTTGCTACTTGATCATTGATTTTTGTCTCTTTGATTTTCTTATAGAGACCATCCTTCATTGTTGCTTTGATCACTACCAAAGATCCCTTAGCTACCTTGATCTTTCCTCCCTCCATCTTGCATGTGTATCCCATGGAATCCAGCTGCCCCAATGAGATCAAATTCCTCCTCAAATCTGGGAGATACCTCACATTTTCTAGCAGCCTTGTCATTCTATCAAACATCCTCACCTGGATGTCTCTCGTGCCCCTCACTTGGTAAGAAATATCATTCCCCAAGAAAACCCTTTCATCATTGGTTTCCTTGAAATTCTTGAACCAACTCTGGTGAGGGCACATGTGATGAGTGCACCCGGTGTCCAAGATCCATTTCCCTCTGCTTTCTTGCCCCTTGCTCACATCCGAGCACACAATAAGAATATCACCATCTTGTTGTTCTGTCTTGGCAACCGAAGCCTCTCCATTGTTGGTATGGCTTCCTCCTCTATCCCTCATCTTCTTGCAATCTTTCTTGATGTGACCCTCCTTATGGCAGTAGTAGCAACTCTTCCCTCCAAAACTCAGTTTGGAATGCATTCTCCTATGGCTTTCTCCTTTATCTCTGTCTCGGTAGTAGCCATGCATACTACTGTGCACTCTCCCATGGCTCTTTCCTTTACCTCTATCTCGGTAGTAGCTATACATGTTGCTGTGCACTCTACCATGGCTCTCTCCTCTACCTCTGTCCCGATAGTAGCCATGGTTGCTACCATACCAAGTTGCTGGCCTTCTTTTAAAGAATAGCCCTTTACCACTTGATGCACTCCTCATCTTGGCATTAAGATCATCTTGCAACTCTTTATTAGGATCAAATTTAAAAGCAAAGATTCGTTTATGAAGATACCTCTTATCCGAGAAAGTCTTGGCAAGAAACAACTCATCTAGTTTCTTCCATATTGCAGCTGGATCTGTTGAGTCTCCGCACTCCCTTGTGACATTATACGATAAGTGCAAGAAGATGGTGTTGTATGCCATCTTCTTCATCTCATTCTGCTGGTCCTCCGTGGCACTTGTTGGAAAAGCATCATCTTCTCCAAGAGCCAAGTCCACTTTCTGTTGCACTAGACCTGCCTTGATCTTCCGCTTCCACAGAGAAAAATCTCCCTTTTCATCAAACTTCTCAATACCGAAATTTAAACCCATCTTGTGGAGAAGATCTCTTGATTTATGCAGCACCCACAAATGCTTTCTAACTTCTTCTAAACCTCAAGAACACAGATCGAAGATGAATCTTAATATCATTCTTGAATCACCCTCAAGAACACGATCAGATCTTGATCTTTACACCGTTCTTGAATCACCCTCAAGAACATGATCATGTATTGATCTTAACTCCATTCTTGATTTACCTCAAGAACACAATTAGATATAAATCTTAACTCCGTTCTTGAGTCACCTAAGAAGTTGACCTCCGATTCTTGGAGTCTTGTTCCAACACCTTCTCTTCTTGCTCCGATACCCAGTTGTGCAAGCTCCTCCGGCTCTCTTGGCTCTGATATCACTGTTGTGGTATCTCTTAAGCACTGATACTGCTATTGGAAATCACCTTGACAAGATGCCTAGGTGGTGATCTTCCAAACACCCAAGTCTAGAATGACTTGTAGAAAGAAATACAACAATCGAAAGTAAGAAAGAAAAGAAGACAAGCGATTTGTTATCGAGGTTCGGCAATAGCCTACGTCCCCATGAGTTCCTTTGAACTCTCTGCACTAAATCAATAGTTCTTTACAAATATAGCAACCCTCTCCAAGAAACCTCAAGTTCATGAAGGAACCAAGAAGAGAACAAGAAAGTGATAGACCTATTACAGTGCTTTCTATCAATTCTATACTACTCTCTCTTCTTTATAACCAGCCTCTCTACAATGAGTCCCTCTTGTATATCTGTGTCTTTGCACTCTCACACAATTATCTCTTGTATGTCTATCACACACACACTTATGTCTTGTATCACAATGTGTTTAACATCTTGTGTTATGAGATTGAACCTAGGTGACCCTTTATATAGTGCACCAACTTCTTGTCCAGTCTTGTGTGTCATTCTCCACCCTTAGATCTTGATGACCACTTAATCATGGCCCTCCATTAATCCTAAGTAGTGTTATGCATTTTAACCTTGCTTTCATGCACTTAAGAGGAGGTTCAAGCAAGCTGTCCATGTGTGCTTCAGCTTTGCCTAGCACCTAGGCGCTGAACAGGGGGCGGTGAGGCGCTGGGCAGAGTACCTTTGCACCATGTTCTGGAAGGTGTGGCACTAGTGGAGAAGAGGTGCAGTGCTACCTTGCTTCCAGCACCTCCCTTACTGAAAGACACGGTGCTGGTGGTGGAGAGGCGTGGCGCTCACTGATGTTGCCCTTCACACAGCAATGCACACAACTTTGCTTTGATGATTAGGGGTGTGCACACAAATGGATGCACACACATGTGTGCACTCCTTAAACATGTTGTATTTTAATCTTCCAACCTTGGTTTAGACTTTAACCATATTTGAACCATGTTTAGACATATTTAAATCTTAGACAAATACCAACAAAATGATCCAAGGGAAAAAGTGAAGAACTATTACTTGAGAGGTCATAGCCTCAGCTGCAGAGCAAAGCCCCTCAAGAGGCTTCCGAGAGAGCTCCAGTATATCATGGGGAGGGATCCCTATGATAAGGTGCTCTTAGGCTACCCTTGGATGGGCAAAGACTGAATCATCAACCTGCAGCACCCACCAAGGCTAGAAAGGAGCCGCAGAAGCAGAAACCCCTCTGGATGAGGACGGGCCCTAAGGTGGCTCAGCTGGAGGCTCCACCGGTGAAACTCTCTGCTCTGGAGGGGGCCTCGAAGGACTCTCCACTGTAAAAGGAACTAGAGAACACACCCGGGCCCTCTTCTTCGATCCTTGGGCTAATGCCGAGTCCTTTCCCTTAGAAGCCCTCTTTTTCCCCTTAACCATCTTCTTGGCCCTCTCTTTGGCCTTGGCTGCCAACTCCATCTCTGCATAAGAAAAAAACATTAATACCCAAAGTATGGAAAGAAATAAAGTTAACTAAGAATAAAATAGGCAAACGATGAGATTAGCATGCTCTATGCTTGCCATGGGGCAGATAAGGCAGAGGTCGCGCCTTGCTAGCTCTTCATTATCATTAAGAACTTCAACATCTAAGGGCACAGCCAACATTGCTTCAACATCTCTTGCTCTTGGTACAGGAGGTATGACTTCTTGCATTTTCCCGCATGGTCCAAGCTCCAGCAAAGAGGGACTTGAAAACTCTCAGCACTCTGAACAAAAAAAAAAATTGATTTCTTCCATTTTTTTTATAGAGGACGACTTCTTCTTCAGCACTCTCCTCTTGGCCCTCGAGCTGACCACCACCTACCCAGTATGCCCATGCTTGTTTATCTGGAAGTGGGCCTTAAAGATGTTGATATTCATCACACCATCCACTTCTGTGCAAACGAAAATAAAAGCCATGATAAGGCGCACCGAGTTGGGCACCAATTGGCACAGTACTATACCGAATTATCTCAGCAAAGTGCAGAAGAAAAGGTGGAGGGGAAACCTGAGCTCAACCTTCATGTACTATTTGTAAATGCACAAATTCATATGGCATGCAGCTCGGGAGAGCGTCACAAGCCCTCTCCCCACCCTCTGGTGCCCTGAGGGCATACTCTACCAGAATGCGGTAGACCTTCTTCATGACTTGAAGTTCCTTATCTCCCACAACGTTGGACACGGAGTTAGCCACGAACGACCATTACTCATTCTCCTTAACCACCATGTCCCCCCTAATCTCTGCCAATGCTTGGTCAGCCTAGTCCTCCTCATCAGAAGAGGCCCCCTCCTCACTTTCCACATCCTCCTCCCCAAGGATGAAGGAACCATAGCGAGTGGGCCCTCTCGAGGAGTGACCTCCAATGAGGATTCATCCTCACTAGAGGAGACACTTATGGCCTCTTCCAACTCCTATGACAGATCCCCACTACCCTCACTACCACTACTAATTCTAGGGTCAGACATGGTAAAAAGATAGGAAGACTCACTAAGAGGTTGTTTGCGACTTACGTACATGACCTCGGTCTCCTCGCAACAAGCACCCCTCCAATGATCATCACCCAACCTCAAGCTCTTCTAGCAACCTCGACCGGCTCCGAGCAATCTACCGAGACCTCCTTCCAAATCTCCAAATCAACTCCGCGCGCTCTCAAAATTTCTTTTTCTCTAAAAAACTCAAAGTAAGAAAGTAATAAGTGAAGTGAGTAGAAAAGAGGAAGAAACCACCCTTATATAGGGTTAAAGGCATTAGGAACGAATGACATTAATTTCCCTATAACTGAAGAGACATGATGTCAACGAGACACCATTTTGCTCTTCCCAAAGTTCCAACCGCAAAAAAGGTACGATGCCTCCTATACCCAAGGCACCGTTCACTGTCCCCTAAGCAAAAAGCAGGTAAACAAATAAATGCTCGCCACCATTCAAAAAGGAGCCGCCCCCCATTTAATGCATTCTAACACCATGAAAAGAATCAACTCTAAAGAGCCTAGGAAGGATAAAAGACACTAGGAGGCCCAAGGAGAAAAGGCCTTAAGGAGCTCAGAAAGAAGAAGCCCCATGTAGCCCAAAGAAAAAGCCCAAGAAAGAGAAGCCCAAAAGTCTCCTAAAATCTCCAAGTCCGAGTATATGAGCTGTTTGTCATATATTCGGTCCAAAACCTCCAAGTCTGAGCATGTGAGCTGCTAGTCTTATGCTCGGTCCAGAACCTCCAAGTCTGAGTGTGTGAGCTACTTGTCACATGCTCGGCCTAAAATCTCCAAGTCCAAGCGTATAAGCTGCTTATCATATGCTCGGCCTAAAATCTCCAAGTCTGAACGTGTGAGCTATTTGTCACATGCTCAGCTTAAAATCTCCAAGTCCGAGCATGTGAGCTACTTGTCACATGCTCGACCTAAAATCTCCAAGTCCGAGCGTGTGTCACATGCTCAGCCTAAAATCTCCAAGTCTGAACATGTGAGCTGCTTGTCACATGCTCGACCTAGAATCTCCAAGTCCGAGCATGTGAGCTGCTTGTCACATGCTAGGCTTAAAAATCTCCCAAGTCCGAGCATGTAAGTTGCTTGTCACATGCTAGGCCTAAAAATATCCAAGTTCAAGCATGTGAGTTGCTTGTCATATGCTCGGCCTAAAAATCTCCAAGTCTGAACGTGTGAGCTGCTTGTCACATGCTCGACCTAAAATCTCCAAGTCTGAGTGTGTGAGCTACTTGTCACATGCTCGGCCTAAAATCTCAAAGTCCGAGCGTGTGAGTTGCTTGTCACATGTTAGGCCTAAAATCTCTAAATCCGAGCGTATGAGTTACTTGTCAGATGCTCGGCCTAAAAATCTCCAAGTTTGAGCATGTGAGCTGCTTGTCACATGCTCAGCCTAAAATCTCCAAGTCTGAGCATGTGAGCTGCTTGTCACATGCTCGACCTAAAATCTCCAAGTCCGAGCATGTGTCACATGCTCAGCCTAGAATCTCCAAGTTTGAACATGTGAGATGCTTGTCACATGCTCGACCTAGAATCTCCAAGTCCGAGCATGTGAGCTGCTTGTCACATGCTAGGCTTAAAAATCTCCAAGTCCGAGCGTGTGAGTTGCTTGTCACATGCTCGGCCTAAAAATCTCCAAGTTCGAGCGTGTGAGTTGCTTGTCATATGCTCAGCCTGAAAATCTCCAAGTCCGAGCGTGTGAGTTGCTTGTCACATGCTCAGCCTAGAATCTCCAAGTCCGAGCATGTGAGTTGTTTGTCACATGCTCAGCCTAAAATCTCCAAGTTCGAGTATGTGAGTTGCTTGTCACATGCTCGGCCTAGAATCTCCAAGTCCGAGCATGTGAGTCGCTTGTTACATGCTTGACCTAAAATCTCCAAGTCCGAGCATATGAGCTGCTTGTAACATGCTCGGCCTAAAAATCTCCAAGTCCGAGCGTGTGAGTTGCTTGTCACATGCTCGGCCTAAAATCTCCAAGTCTAAGCGTGTGAGCTGCTTGTCACATGCTCAACCCAAAATCTCCAAGTCTCAGCATATGAGCTACTTGTCACATGCTCGGCCCAGAATCTCCAAGTCTGAGCGTGTGAGCTGCTTGTCACATGCTCGGCCCAGAGTCTCCAAGTCCGAGCATATGAGCAATACTCGGCCCAAAATCTTATAAACGCCCATCATTCCTAAGTACAAATACATAACCATGGGACAAAATCACACCATACTTCCTCGAAGCACACAAGTTCTTGAGGAAGTGGGGGGCCTATGATGGAGCCCACAGCAGCCACGGCTAATGGACCATCAACATGTGGAATCACTTAGAGCTAATAAACCATCGACACGTGGAGTCACCTGAAGCCAATGGACCGTCGACACACGGTGCCACATGTCACCAATGGGTCACTAACACGTGTCCAGTTTTTGTCTTACAGCTATAGGACAAGTGGAATGGGCAGGTCACGCAATCGCCATGTCAAAGAGAGATTAACGGGTCAAACCATGCCTGAGCACGAGATCATCTTAGCACGCGACTGAGATTTCACTACAGAAACGCGGGATCACAGGAATAGATCTATCCCTCCCACGTGATCGACCTTACCTTAGAAGACTATAAAAGGCCTAAGGTATGTAGATCCAAGATATATTCTTCATTCTTCACAAATTCACTACACCAACAAGCACTCCCCATCTTCTCGTGCCCTCGTGTTGATAAAAGCGTCTGAGTGTCCTCGGAGGCCTCCCCCTCCTCTCCCTTCATGGACTCTCAAGTTCACCTATCCTACTCGTGCAGGTCCCAAGGAATTGACCCCAAGTCAACAGTGATTCCTTGGCATCAACAGTACTAATGCTAAAGCCTATTCTAAAGTTAAATTTTCATCAATTGTGTTGCTCTATTAAGGAATATCTTGAGAGATGAATTTTGGATTGAACATCCTAAAACACTATGTTGCCAAGTGTGTAATTTACTTGTGTAAATGACCGTTTCCTTCGTAATTATTTCCATGTTGACATAATTCGAGCCATAAGCATATCCAGTTTTGGTTTGTAATTGATGAATGGATTTGTGCATTTGTGTCAGGGGTCTAATAAGTGCTTAAATAATCATATTTAAGCCCCTTAATTTATATTTTTTAGGCTCTTAGTTTGTCTATTTTTAGTATATTCTATTTCATTTTCATGTTTTATGTGTTTTTCACAGGGCTTTGACAAAAATATGACATTTTGGAGCTCTAAGGAGTAAAAAGTGAGGTTCTGCAATCCGGCAAGGTGCGCTCGAGCGCACCTCCCTTGTGATCGAGCGCACACATGCGCTCGAGTGTAGACCATATATGCTCGAGCGCACACATACCAGAGGCGGCAGAGCCAGATATGGAAAAAAGTCTCTAGACCTTGAATAGGAAATTAGGGTTTTGGGGCACCTTTAGAGCCCTATATATAGCCTTGTAAAACACAGAAACCAGACCTTTTTTTTTAAGACTTGAAGTTGCAAGCTTGGAGGGGAATTGACGACTCGTCTCCCGAGTCTTCTTCGAGTTTTATTTTTCTGTTTTTGCTTTATTATGGTTATAATGTTTAGTTCATCTAGTATGTGTAACTAAGCTCTTATAGGGCAAGATTGAAGCCCTAATTATGCTTTTTCACATATATATTCATTGATTACCTTTGCCTATAGCCATGTTATAATACTTAACTTGATTAATACTTGTTTATATTTAAATTCCTCATATATGTGTGTCTGATCAACTTATGTATGTGGTATGGATTTGTTAGTTGAATCAATTTGGATGACTGAGTCCTGGGTTCAACAATAGTAACAAAAGATATCCACACCGGATTCTTGGGTTAATCAACATGGGAAACCGGGAGCGGACCAAGCCCTAGGTCCCGTGTGGTTACCGATCTCCACAGCCCTTATGCTCTCTTAAAGAACAACTCAGTATACACCCATGTTGAATGCCTTAAGAGAGAAAAGAGTTAAAGTATACACCATGCCTAACTCGTTGCTTAAGGAGATTAATAGCCTAAGATGTGGACTAAGCCCATAGGTTGGCAACCATTAGGTATTCATAATAAGGCTAGAGCATTGGTACCTTACTTAGTGGGAAAGTGTAATTAGTGGTGGATATCATAGCCCTATGTTCTTATTATTATTAACTCACACTTTACATTTATTTCTCTTTTTACTTTGAAAAACTAATTCTAAATCAAAGTTTACCAATCATTGTGGAAATGATCTCGCACTTGCACATTATGCTACCATTGACCTTGTGCACTTGCAAGTAAAACAAGTACGATTATTTACTTATTTATTTAGGTAGATAAACGCACAAATTTTTGGCGCCATTGTCAGGGATTTCGCTAAATTTCTTTTTAAAATTAATTTTTCTTTTACTTTAATCATTGTTATTTCTTTTTCATTCTATTTTTATCTCACGAAAATTTTAAAGTTTCTGTTTTATCTTATTAAGCCCTAATCAAATTACTTTTTGTTTTTTGTTTCAGGCACTCTAGGAGAGCTTTCTGTGCCACTTGTGATCGAGCGCACCCTTTTGTGCGATCGAGCGCAATTGAGGCAGAGAGTTACCCGGGCAACAGTATTTAACTAATGCACTTAAGCGATTGTCACTGATTGATGCACGGGCTTCGATCCAAGCATCCAATGTTCTTTTGCCTCGATACTGAGCTTGAGTGGACTATCTGACAAAGGCTTAGAGACAACTCAGAAGAGGTAGAAGAAGAAATTGAGGAAGAAGTACCAATGGCGAAACAGATCGACAATCAGCAACCACTTGAGCGAAGGCCGATGAAGCAATCCTTTATCCTACAGAACCTCGATCAACCGTCCTGCATTGCTTAGGTGAAAGGAAACTACTAAATATCTCCGCAGATACTCAATGCACTGACTCACTTTAGGGGTACACCTAATGAGGACCCACACTTACACCTCCGAGATTTCTTCAATCTTTGCAAGTTCCAGCACATCTAAGGCTTAAACCAAGAAGGAATAAGGTTAATTCTTTTCTCTTTTTCCTTAAAAGATAATGCTAAACTGTGGTACAATTCTTTGCCTGCAGTTTCTATCCACACTTGGGAGGAGTTGGCTAGCAAATTCCTAAGGAAGTTTTTTCCAGCCCAAAAGACGAGGCAAATGAGGAAGGAAATTCAATCCTTTCAACAAAAGGATAGAGATCTATTCTTCGAGGCCTGGGGACACTTCAACAAGCTGCTACTCAAATGCCCACATCACAATCTACCTCAGGATGAACTGGTACAAGCTTTCTATGAAGGTTTAAGTGATACTAACAAAAGTATTATGGATTCAAGTTGTGGAGGAGTGCTAATGGAGAAAAGCAGCAAAGAAGCTATGGAGCTCTTCGAAACCCTAAGTGAACACACTCAGTAGTTCTCCTCTTGAGGTATACATGTAACCAAGAGTAAAGGTATGTATGAGGTAAGCTTTAATGGAGGATCATCCACTCAGATAGCTGCTATGGAAAGGAAACTAGACATGCTAGTTAAAGCCATGGCTGCTCAAAATGCCTTACCTAACCCACCAGCTACACCACTCTAGGTATGTGCTATTTGTTCCCAATTTGATCATAATACTGATACATGTCAAAGGCAGCAAAGAAATTTCCAACCAGCAGCCCACTTAGCTCCCGAAACAAAGAAGAGTGACCTTGAAAGTCTTGTAAGGCAATTGGCATCTCAGCAGGAACAATTCATGGAAGAAACTAAGCAATTTCAAACTGAGATAAGACAAACCACTGTAAAACATGATCAAACCATTCAAGGACTAGAGGTACAAATGGGGCAATTGGGCAAGGAACTGAGTAGTAGAAAGCAAGAAGAGCTTCCAACCCAACCATTACCTAATCCAAAAGGACATCAGCAACTGAATGTTGTGACAGCCCTGAGAAGTGGAAAGATCATAGGCACCGATGAGCCTGCATGAGCATCTCCTAACAAAGCATCCACATCTAAGGTAAGTGAGATGGAAAAGTTAAATGCACCTCTACCCTTCTCTCAAAGGTTAGTAAAGTCTAAGAAAGAGACTAAACTAAGTGACATTTTCAAAACTTTGAAAAAGGTGGAAATAAACATTCCTTTATTACATGCAATTAAACAAATTCCTGCTTATGCTAAGTTTTTAAAAGATTGTTGCACTAACAAAGGAAGTTTCAGGAACATGAGATAGTAGCCTTGACTGAAGAGGTAAATGTTGTGCTATTAAGAAAACTACCACCAAAACTAAAATATCCGAGTAGTTTTATTATTCCTTGTAGGCTAGGTGACCAGTTATTCAAGCATGCATTATTGGATCTAGGCACAAGTGTCAATCTGTTACCCTACAATGTATTCAAGACACTGGGTTTGGGGGAGCTCCAACCAACCTCTATCACTTTACAATTAGCTGACAGAAGCATCAAACGACCGAGAGGTATCCTCGAGGATGTTTTGGTAAGAGTAGGTAAATTTATTTTACCTACTGATTTTATTGTGTTAGATATGGAGGAATGCCCTATGCCATTACCCTTGCCCATCATCCTAAGAAGACCATTTATGATCACAGTAGACACAAATATTAGTGTAAAAAGGGGCATTGTCACTATGAAAGTAAATGATGAGGAGATGAAATTCAAAATATTTAATACATTAAAATCAACTAAAAATGATAATGAATATTCTAATGTAAGCTTAATGTAAGATGTTGTTGAGAAAGTTTCTCAGGTCCATCACAATGCTCCATCGGAGACCATCCCTAACCATGATGACACAAGATTGAACATTAGGCCGGAGGATGACGATATGATTAAAGACATCAATAGATCTATGCACCCCATCAAGAACACACCACAGCCTTCAAGTAAGTATAATCCTAGAGTTGAAAATCCTGAACTTACTAATACTGCTTTTCCCTATTTTATTCACAAGGCACCAAGATTGGAGATGCAGTAGCTGTCAAGGGCTCTTAAACCACCTGATGTGGGTTCTAAGTGCCTCCTTCAAAAAAAGTAGCATCAAAGCCACTATAGAGAGCACTTGAGCAAATCCCACTTTCATAAACTTCTAGCTCAAGCACCTCTATCAAAAGAGGTTAAGCTCACGTTTGAAACAAATTCTCACAGCCTCGCGTTTTTAGTGCATAGAAACTGTTTGATATATTGTCTGAGCGAGTGCAATCGAGCGCTAAGTATTCGCGATCGAGTGCTCATCACTCTGTGCCATCGAGCGCACCATCAGTTGTGCACGAGCGCAAACACGACAAAAACTGCATTATTTTTTCTCAGCACATAGTCTCCACCTCCTGAGCCTCCAGCAGCCGCCACTAGGCCACCCGACCTAGTTTCGAGCAATGTGAAATACTATTCGAGACTATATTTAACATAGATGAGGACTTCAAGAGTTTGGAAGCCACAAGAAGGGCGGTCCAAAAGTTCAAGGCTCGGGGTCTCAAGAGATTGTTCAAGTCGGTCTATTCGACGACTTACACTAGATTTGTGGTCAGCTTCTACGAGAACCTGACCTACGACTGCACCAGGCTAGAGATCTTATCCTCTTCAGTCCATGGCAAATTCATAGAGATGACCACCACAAACATTCGCCACATCCCTCCACTACTATGATGAGTCCCCTCCGGAGGACAACCATATGGAGGAGCAATTGGACCCGTTTCCTCTGCCATACATCATAGAAGACACGTGTGCGGGCTAGTATATGGACCGGCACAACAATGCGGGGAGTTGGTCAAGGTTGCCTCCCCGTTTATAGTTCGTAGACTTCGTTCTCCAGTGTAACATGTGTCCCTTAGGGCACAAGACACAGAGGAGGGATTAGTTTCTACAGGCTCTCTATACCTTTCACCGAGGTCATTGGTACTCCATCTCAGCATTCATATGGAGTCAGATACACAAGTTCTGGGATAGTGTGCATAGCCGTCAGACCACCAAGGCTAATGTATGGGGACTCCTTTTCCCCTTCTTGCTCAACAACATCTTTAAGAAAAAAGGGATTAGAGGCTTCTCTATAGATGGGCCAGTTAGCGATCATCCATTCTTTGAGAGGGCCCAGTAGAGCCTCAACTAGTCCCACATGCCCCGAGGACCCCGGATGCCGATTCCTGTTGCTGAGCTTGTAGCAGATGATCCTATGGACTTCGAGCGCCCACCAGTGAGCCCTCTGAGGGAGGAGGACCACCCAGACATGGGATCCACCGCATCACAGCCCTTTCTTGAGGAGTTATCCTCTATTCGATATGAGCTATCTGATATTCATAAAGAGGATAGAGAGGTGAGACTATTGATCCATCAACGGATGGATGGGTTAGAGGCACAGTTAGCACGACAGGAGGTGATGCTATAGGCCATCCTAGACCGCCCACCTCCTCCACTCGGTACCTCTTTGACTGCACCACCTGATGACCAGCAGTGAGAGCATACCTTGTCTGGCTAAAGATGTAAAACTTAGCACTCATGGGAGGCACCCCAAAGCATATCCTTTTCATTATAGTATTTTTCTTTTACTTATGTTTATATTTACATGTTTATCATCCATATTTCTTGTTTTCCGGCACAACTTTTATTTTTCTTTGTCAGGAACTTAATGAGTGCATCCAGTTCAAGTTTAGGGGTGTATTACAAGCAATACAAGTAATCTAGTTCTCCATCTCATAGGTCAGATCTTTCCATGCCACACACACATTGGGGACAATGTGTATATTAAGTTTAGGGGTAGTGGGAGGCAAATACTGACACGTGCACACACTTGAAACGCATGCACACACTAGGTCCCTGTTGGAAATCACCTTGACAAGATGCCCAGGTGGTGATCTTCCAAACACCCAAGTCTAGAATGACTTGTAGAAAAAAATACAGTAATCAAAGATAAGAACAGAAAATGGAAGAAAGAAAGAAGACAAGCAACTTGTTATCGAGGTTCGGTAATGTGCCTACGTCCCCGTGAGTTCCTCCGAACTCTCTATACTAAATCAATGGTTCTTTACAAATACAGTAACCCTCTTCAAGAAGCTCAAGTTCTTGAAGAAACCAAGAAGAGAAGAAAGGAAGAAGATAAGAACTAACAATGCTCTCTATCTAATCTAGACTTCTCTCTCTTTACAACCAGCCTCACTACAAAGAGTCCCTCTTGTGTTTATATCTTTCACACAATTCTCACTTGTATTACAATTGATCTCAAAGTATGTCACAAACTTGTGTTGTTCTCTTATGAGTTGTCTTGAAAATATGAGGCTAGGAAACCCCTTTTATAGCCACCCACTTCTTGGTCATTCTTGAGATTCAATCTCCACCTTTAGATCTTGATTACCCCTTAACCTTGGCCCTCCATCAATCCTAAGTGGTGTTGTGCATTTTAACCTTGCACCCACACACCTAAGAGGAGGTTAAAGCATGATGTCCAAGTGTGCTTTGTTATGCCTAATGCCTAGGCGAACAGGGGGTGCCACGGCGCTGAGCAAGGCGCACTTACAGCCTATTCTGGAATGTGTGGCACTGGTGTGGATCAGGGGGTCTCCATTCTAGATGCCTAGGTGCTGGTGAAGGGGCGCTATGGTGCACACTGATTCTGCCCTTCACCAGCAGTGCGCACACCCTTTTTTTCTGCTTGTGTGCTGAAGTGCGCACACTAGTGCGCCTACCCTTACCTTGCTCCAAAGTGATGCACACATATGTGTACAGTATTTTAACTTATTGTGATTTAATACTCCAACCTTATTTTATACTTTAACCATCTTTGAACCATGTTTAGATATGTTTAAACCTTAGACAAATACCAACAATCTCTACATTTCTCTAAGTGTTTAAACCCGAACCATTTTTGCAGAGAGCTTCGGGATCTAAACTCATCTTGAGTCATCAATTAACCAACTCCAATCCTAAGTAGTCCAAGGCAATGATTGAACTTACTTAGAGGTACAACTTTAGTACCTAAATCCGTAGGATTTTCTTCCGTGGCTACCTTGTCCACATGGATGCATCCTTTCGTAACATTTTCCCGAATGAAATGATACTGAACATCCATGTGCTTTGTCCTCTCATTGAACACTGGATTCTTACACAAGTGCAATGCACTTTGACTATCCAAAAACACCACAACCTGCTCCTCCAGTACCTTCAACTCTTCAAGCAACCCTTTGCACCACACAGCCTCCTTAATAGCCTCCTTAGCCGCTATGTTCTCAGCCTCGGTTGTTGAGAGTGCTACCACTTGCTGCAATTGAGCCTTCTAACTTACACAACATCCATTTAAGTTGAAGAAGTAGGAGGTAATCAATCTCATTTTATCCCGATCTTCTCTATAGTCTGAATCCACAAAACCCTCAAGGCAGATGGACTTACCCTTCTTCTCATGAACCAGCCCTACTTCTGGGCTTCCCTTCAAGTAACTCAGCAACCACTTTATCCCAAGCTAATGCTCTTTTTCGGGATTACTCATAAACCTGCTGAGAACACTCATTGCATGAGCAATGTCAAGTCTAGTGCTAACCATAATGAACATAACATAACCAATCGCACTAGAGTAGGGGACTTTCTCCATTTCCTTCTTCTCCGCCTCCGATCTTGGACATTGATAGCTGGAGAACTTGAAATGACCAGTAAGAGGAACCTTTACTGGTTTGCTATCTTCCATAGAGAATTTAGATATCATATTCTCTATGTAGGAAGTTTGAGAGATCTTCAATCTGTTTCTCTCCCTTTCCTGGATGATACACATCCCAAGGATCTTTTATGCATGGCTAAGATCCTTCATCTCAAACTCCTCACTGAGTTAAGCCTTCAATTTCCTTATCCTATCCATGCTGCTCCCAACCAGCAACATATCATCAACATAGATGAGGATGATCACCACTTCCTCAACCTTCTGCCCCTTATAGTACAAACACAAATCATAGTAGCTCCTCATAAAACCCAAGCTAATTATAAAGGAATCAAACCTCTTATTCCATTGCCAAGGTGATTGCTTCAGGTCATAGAGAGATTTCTTCAATTTGAACACCAACTCTCCCTGTCTTCCTTCCTCATAGCCTTCGGGTTGCCTCATGAAAATGGTCTCATCGAGCTCTCCATGTAAGAATGCTGTCTTCACATCCATTTACTCGATTTCCAAATCAAATTGAACCACAAATGCTAACATTATCTGGATTGTCTTGTGCTTCACAACCAGTGAGAAGATTTCGGTGAAATCTATACCTTCTTTCTGTGTGAACCCCTTCACCACCAGCCTAGCTTTATACTGGACTTCATCCCCTGGAGTATTCCCTTCTTTGATCTTGTAGAGCTATCTACAATCCACAACTTTCTGTTTTTTAGGTTTGGGTACAAACTCCCAAGAGTTGTTTTTCATCAAAGAATCCATTTCTTCCTCTATAGCCAGCTGCTACTTTGACGAATCCTTACACTCCATGGCATTCGTGTAAGTTTCTGGTTCAACCTTTCCTTCTATCCAAGGAGTTGCTACATTAGTATCCGCAAACCCATATCTCAAAGGTGGTCTAACCACCCTCCTTCCCCGGTCTCTTGTGAGCTGGTAGTCATTCCAACTTGCTGCATCAACTTCTTCTTGTTCAGCTTCTTCTTAAGTTTCTTAAGCTTGGCCTTCATCCAAGGGCTCTACCTGGTCCGAACGCTCTTGCCTCCTCTGCTCTACCTGAATCGAGTTCTCCTTAATTTGATGCATCACAACTTCCAGACTGGTTTGCTCACTAGCCCCTGCAAGGTTAGTTTTCTCCAAGTAGGGAAATAATAATTCATTAAAAATAACATCCCTACTTATAATCAGTTCCATGCCCTTCTTTCTCTAAGGACCATAACCTATACCCCTTAGCCCCTTCTCCATATCCTAGAAACACACATTTTCTAGATCTTGGGCTAAGTCTATCATCCTTTTCTTGTGCATACGCAGCACACCCAAAAGTCCTAAGGTTGTCCAACTCAGGGGGTTTTCCACTCCATATCTATATGGGAGTCTTGAACTCTAAAGCTCTAGAGGGTGATCTATTTATCAAGTATGTAGCTGTAGCCACAGCTTCTCCCCAAAAATATTTTGGTAAACCGGATCCTATTAGCATGCACCTAACCTTTTCCATACGGGTTCTATTCATCCTCTCAGCAACTCCATTTTGCTAAGGTGTTTTTACAACCGTTCTATGCCTTAGAATGCCATTTAATTCACAGAATTTATCAAAATCATTATTGCAAAATTCTAAGCCATTATCGGTTCGTAAAGCCTTAACTAGCCTACCCGTTTGAGTTTCCAGCAACTTCTTCCACACAACAAATTTATTCAAGGCATCAGATTTATTCCTAAGCAAATAAACCCACACTTTTCTTGAATAATCATCAATTAAAGACAGAAAGTAAAAGTTACCTCTTTGTGTTGGTATTCTTGTTGGTCCCCAAAGGTCCGAATGGATGTAGTCAAGAATCCCCTTAGACTTGTGCACTCCGATGTTGAAGCTGACTCGGTGTTGCTTCCCAATAATACAACTCCCATAAAAATCCAGTTTCTCTACTTTGTCTCCTCCAAGTAGACCATCCTTGCTAAGAACTTGTAGGCCTTTTTTGCTCATATATCCCAAGCGAGTGTGCCAAAAGGTTACCTTGTCCATCTCAGCCATCAAGCTTGCTACTTGATCATTGATGTTGGAAATCACCTTGATAAGATGCCCAGGTGGTGATCTTCCAAACACCCAAGTCTAGAATGACTTACAAAAATTTGGAATCGAAAACAAGAACAGAAAATCAAAGAAAGAAAGAAGACAAGCAATTTGTTATTGAGGTTCGGCAATGTGCCTACGTCCCCGTGAGTTCTTCCGAACTCTCTGCACTAAATCAATGGTTCTTACAATTCAGCAACCCCCTTCAAGAAACCTTAAGTTCTTGAAGAAACCAAGAAGAGAACAAGAAAGTGATAGACCTATTACAATGCTTTCTATCAATTCTCTACTAACCTTTCTTCTTTACAACCAGCCTCACTACAAAGAGTCCCTCTTGTGTTTATGTCTTTGCACTCTCACATAATTCTCTCTTGTATTACATTTGATCTCATAATGTCACAAACTTGTGTGTTTCTCATTATTATAAAATAAGGCTTGGAAACCCCTTTTATAGCCATCCACTTCTTGGACATTCTTGTGAATCAATCTCCACCCTTTGATTATGATCTCCACTTAATCATGGCCCTCCATCACTTCCCAATTGATGCTGTGCATTTTGTCCTTGCACACAAGCACCTAAGAAAGTCCTCATGCATGCTACCTATGTGTGCTTGACTTTACCTAGCACCTAGGCACTCAACAGGGTGCGGTGCGGTGCAGTGCTAGGCAGAGCACGCTTGCAGCAGCTCTTGGGCAGTGTGGTGCTGAAGTTGAGCGGTGAGGTACTGGTCCATTCTTGGAGGCATGCATACTGGGTGGTGAGGTGCTGGGCTATGCACGGTAAGATGCTGGGGCTATTCTTGGAGTCCCCATTTTGCAAGGTGCAGTGCTGGAGAAGGAGGGGCGCGGTGCACACTGATGCTGCCTGCTTCTCCCAGCTGTGCACACACCCTTCTACTTGTGTGCAGAAGTGCGCACACTAGTGCGTCTAGCCTTACTTTGCTCCAAAGTGATGCACACACATGTGTGCAGTCTTCTAACTTGTTAAACTTTATTCCTCCACCCTTGATTTAGACTTTAACCATCTTTGAACCATGCTTGGACATGTTTGAACCTTAGACAAATACCAACAATCTCTACCTTTGTCTAAGTGTTCAAAAACCTAAACCATTGTGCAGAAAGCTTCGGGATCCAAACTCATCTTGAGTCATCAATTAACCAACTCCAATCCTAAGTTGTCCAAGGCAATGATTGAACTTACTTAGAGGTAGAATTTTAGTACCCAAATCCACAGGATTTTCTTCCGTGGCTACCTTGTCCACATGGATGCATCCTTTCGTAACATTTTCCCGAATGAAATGATACCGAACATCCATGTGTTTCATCCCCTCATGGAACACCAAATTCCTCAACAAGTGCCACGCACTTTGGCTATCCAAAGATACCACCACCTACTCTTTTAGGACCTCTCACTTATCCAACAACCCTTTGCACCCCATAGTCTCCTTTATGGCTTCCATAGCCGCTATGCATTCTACCCTGGTTGTTATGAGTGCTACCACTGAGCCTTCAAATACCTCAACAACCACTTTATCCTAAGCCAATGCTTCTTTTCGAAACTACTTACAAATCTGCTGAGAACACCCATTGCCCAAGAAACCCTCAACCGGTTTCTCTCATTTTCTTGGATTCTACACATCCCAATGATCTTTTGTGTAAGGCTAAGATCCTTCCTCTCGAACTTCTCACTGAGTTGAGGTGAAAACCTTTCCATCCTCTCCCTGTTGTTCTGAACCAACAGCACATCATCGACATAGATGAGGATACTCACCATCTTCTCCACCTTGTGTCCAGGTGAGAAAGTTTCTGTGAAACCTATGTCTTCTCTTCTTGTGAACCCATTCGCCACCATCCTAGCTTTGTTCTCAACTTCATCTCCTGGAGGGTACCCTTCTTTGATCTTATAAGTGCACTTACATTCCACAACTTTCTGCTTTCTTGGAATTTTCACCAATTCCCAGAAGTTGTTCTTCCTCAAAGAATCTATTTCTTCCTCCATAGCTAGCTTCTATCTTGGTGAATCCTTACACTCCATGGCATCCGTGTAAGTCTCTTGTTCACTCATCTCTCTTTCTATCCAAAGAGCTGTTGCATCTGCAGCATCCACAAACCCATATCTTAAAGGTAGTCCGACCAGCCTTCCTTCCCGGTCTCTTATGAGCTGGTAGTCATTCTGACTTGCTACATCAACCTCTTCTTGTTCAGCCTCTTCTTGAGTTTCTTGAACTTGGCCTTCATCCAAGGGCTCTACTTGAACCGAGTTCTCCTTGATGCAATGCTCCACAAGAACCAAACTGGTTTGCTCACTAGCCCCTGCAGGGTTAGTTTCTTCCAAATAGGGAAATAACAATTCATTAAAATTAACATCCCTACTTATTATGAGTTTCAATCCTTCTTTCTCTAAGGACCATAACCTATACCCCTTAGCCCCTTCCCCATATCCTAGAAACACACTTTCTAGATCCTGGGCTAAGTCTATCATCCTTTTGTTGTGCATACGCTGCACACCCAAAAGTCCTAAGGTTGTGCAACTCATGGAGTTTTCCACTCCACATCTCCATGGGAGTCTTGAGCTCTAAAGCTCTAGAGGGTGATCTATTTATCAAGTATGCAGCTGTAGCCACAGCTTCTCCCCAAAAATATTTTGGTAAACTGAATCCTATTAGCATGCACCTAACCTTTTCCATATGGGTTCTATTCATCCTCTCAGCAACTCCATTTTGCTGAGGTGTTTTTACAACCGTTCTATGCCTTAGAATGCCATTTAATTCACATAATTTATCAAAATCATTATTGCAAAATTCTAAGCCATTATCGATTCGTAAAGCCTTAACTACCCTACCTGTTTGAGTTTCCAACAATTACTTCCACACAACAAATTTATTCAAGGCATCAGATTTATTCCTAAGCAAATAAACCCACACTCTTCTTGAATAATTATCAATTAAAGACAGAAAGTAAAAGTTACCTCTTTGTGTTGGTATTCTTCCTAGTCCCCAAAGGTCCGAATGGATGTAGTCAAGAATCCTCTTAGACTTGTGCACTCTGGTGTTGAAGCTGACTCGGTGTTGCTTCCCAAGAATACAACTCTCACAGAAATCTAGTTTCTCTACTTTGTCTCCTCCAAGTAGACCATCCTTGCTAAGAACTTGTAGGCCCTTTTCGCTCATGTGTCCCAAGTGAGTGTGCTAAAGGGCTATCTTGTCCATCTCAGCTATCAAGCTTGCTGTTTGATCATTGATGTTGGAAATCACCTTGACAAGATGCCCAGGTGGTGACCTTCCAAACACCCAAGTCTAGAATGACTTGTAAAAATTTGGAATCGAAAACAGGAACAGAAAATCAAAGAAAGAAAGAAGACAAGCAATTTTTTATCGAGGTTCAGCAATGTGCCTACGTCCCCGTGAGTTCCTCCGAACTCTCTGCACTAAATCAATGGTTCTTATAATTCAGCAACCCCCATCAAGAAATTTCAAGTTCTTGAAGAAACCAAGAAGAGAACGAGAAAGTGATAGACCTATTACAATGCTTTCTATCAATTCTCTACTAACCTCTCTTCTCTACAACCAGCCTCACTACAAAGAGTCCCTCTTGTGTTTATGTCTTTGCACTCTCACACAATTCTCTCTTGTATTACATTTGATCTCACAATGTCACAAACTTGTGTGTTTCTCATTGTTGTAAAATGAGGCTAGGAAACCCCTTTTATAGCCATCCACTTCTTGGACATTCTTGTGAATCAATCTTCACCCTTTGATCATAATCTCCACTTAATCATGGCCCTCCATCACTTCCCAAGTGATGCTGTGCATTTTGTCCTTGTACACACGCACCTAAGAAAGTCCTCATGCATGCTGCCTATGTGTGCTTGACTTTTCCTAGCACCTAGGCAGTCAACAGGGTGCGGTGCGGTGCTGGGCAGAGCACGCTTGCAGCAGCTCCTGGGCGGTGTGGTGCTGAAGTTGAGCGGTGAGGTGCTGGTCCATTCCTGGAGGTTTGCACACTGGGTGATGAGGTGTTGGGGTTATCCTTGGAGTCCCCATTCTGCAAGGAGCGGTGTTGGCGAAGGAGGGGTGCGGTGCACACTGATGCTGCCCCCTTCTCCCAGCTATGTGCACACCATTCTGCTTGTGTGCAGAAGTGCGCACACTAATGCGTCTAGCCTTAACTTGCTCCAAAGTGATGCACACACATATGTGCAGTCTTCTAACTTGCTGAGCTTTAATCCTCCACCCTTGGTTTAGACTTTAACCATCTTTGAATCATGCTTGGACTTGTTTGAACCTTAGACAAATACCAACAATTGATTTTTGTCTCTCCGATCATCTCATAGAGTCCATTGTTTCTTGCTGCCTTGATTGTTGTGCGTTTATCTACCTAAATAATTAAGCAGATAATCGTACTCATTTTACTTGCAAGTGCACAAGGTCAACAGTGTAGTATAGTGCGTGAAAGCAAGGTCATCTCAACAAGGATTGGTAAAGTTCGGTTTTTAGAATTAGTTTCTTTAAGTAAAAAGAAATAAAATAATTGTTGTGTGTGATTTGATAATAATAAAGACATAGGGCTTTGATATCCACCATTAGTCATACTTTCCCAATTGTATAAGGTATCAGTGCACTAGCCTTATCATGTATACCTACTGGTTGCCAACCTAAGGGCATGGTATCTACTCCTTAAGCTATTGATTTCCCTAAGCAACGAGTTAGGCATGGTATCTACTCTAACTCTTTTCTTCCTTAAGGGATTGAGCATGGTATCTACTTGAGTTGTTCCTTAAGAAAGCATAAGTACTATGGAAATCGACAACCACATGAGACCTAGGGCATGGTATCTACTCCCGGTTTCCCATGTTGATTAATCCGGGTATCCGGATAAGATATCCCTTGTTACTAATGTTAGACCCAAGACTCGGTCATCCAAATTGATCTAACTAACAGGTCCATACCACATGCATATGCTGGCCATACACATACATATGAGGAACTTAAATAAGCACAGGCATTAATCAAGTTAAGCAACATCATAAAGGCTATTGGAAAAGATTTATAAATGCATAAATATATGAGAAAGCATAACTAGGGCTTCAATCGAGCCCTATAAGAAAGTTAGTTACACATGCTGTCTAAAGTAAACATCATATATAAACTAAACATAAAGGAAGAATAAACCCAAGAGAAGAGGTGTCAATTCTCTCCCAAAGCTTATAACTCCAAGTAAAAGCTAAGAGAAGTGTTCTCTAAGTTCTGGTGTATTGTGTGTGCTTTACAGGTGTATTTATAGGTCTTTGAGAAGTCCTAAGAGGTGCAGGAAACCCTAAACTTCCTACACCGATAAAAACTTTTTATTTCTAAAACAAGGTTCTGCAATTTACTGTTCACACCTGTATATGTGCGCTCGATCGCACACGTCTTGCGCTCGATCGCAATGCTGCGCTCGATCCCTCTTCTGTGCGCACGATCGCAATGTGCGCTCGATCACATTGCATGGTGCGATCGATCGCAGTTTATCCAAATACTACCCCAAGGATTCCAGGCTTCTTCCTTTAAGTGCCAAAACTGCTTCTTTTCTCCGAGACCTTATAAAAACATATAAAACACACAAATGGAGTAAAAGAGATAAAATTAACGTAATTAAGGACCTAACAAATGTAAATAAGGGGGCTTAAATATGAATATTTAAGCACCTATCACACCCCCAAACTTACATATTGCTAGTCCCTTAGCAATATTAAATTAAAAACTAAAACAAAAAAACAGATAAATCAAATGTTCATGGTGTCCAACAAAAGTTTAGATCTTACAAAACTATGATGTGCATTCATGAGCATGCTTAACAGATATAAACATATTTTTGTAATGACTAAGAGTTTTGAACGCAAATCACTTTCATAAGGCAAATTAAGACATCACAAGCTCGACTTTGGTGTGTGGTGAACTAGCACACAAAAGATTGGGTTTCCAAGAAATTCAAACGTGTAGTGTTTCGATGACTCAAGATTCACCAAACTTCCTATTAGAGTCAACAAATATGGCATAGACTTTTATTTGTGAGATTTTTGCCAAGTTAGTTCCCTTAAGCTTTCTTGTTGACTCGTGTAACGAGCGTTTAGCCAATGACTCCCAAACCAGATGGTTTTAGGGCATTAGGTGTAAAGACACCCCTAAAGACTTACTAGCTCGAGTCAATAAGGCTACGAAACTAACTGGTTTTAATGTTACCACTTAGAATTTTCCACCTTTTGACGTGACACTCAATGCTTACTAAGGCAAGAGGACCAGTTACTCAGCGAAAAGTTATTTTTAATGATCATTTAGAATTTTCCACCTTTTGACGTGACACTCAATGCTTACTGAGGCAAGAGAGCCAGTTACTCAGCGGAAGATTTGTTTTTATTGATCATTAGGAGCATTTTTTTTTCTTTTTGAGCATTAATCAATATTTTCTATTTTAATATGCCAAAATGTCAATCTAATAGGTCATCTAGTTCATAGTTAAGCAAAAGAAACATACCAATCCAAATAACATGTCATACCCCACACAGTTATGTGCTAGTGTGCTTGTGATAGTTTAGGTCAAACTTGTGAATCCTTAAATGTCATAAAGGCAGTGATCTATGTTCAAAACTTGATTATTGGCCTATATGTTCAAAGTGGTAAGCAAGCTGATGAAGTCGAATCATAAAGTTCTGTTTAGATCACACAAAAAAAAAGTGTATTGGACAAAATGAACATGCATTTATCTATGAAAATAACAACAAAACAAAAAATGTGGGACATAGTGAGTGTATGAATGTGTCCCCATACCCCCAAACTTAAATCGCACATGGTCCCCAATGTGTGAATAGCATGGAATGAGCTGACCTGGGAGATGGAGAACTGATGGATGGCATGGCTCGTAGCACGCCCCCAAACTTCAACTGGATGCACTCACGCTGCCCTTGAAAAAGAAAGAAAAAAACAAACATAAAATGGAAAACAAGTAATAAACAAGTAATAATAAACAGATAGAAAAATAAACTAGGAATTACGAATAATAAAATAAAATAAACTAAGAAAAATGATATGATTTGGGGTGCCTCCCATGAGCACTAAGTTTAGCATCTTCAGCCAGACGTGGTATCCTCTCACTACTGATCATCAGGAGGTACCAGGTGTCAGAGGTAGGCGATCAAGAATGGCCTGCAGCATAGCCTCCAGTCGTGCTAACCGTACCTCCAAACTATCCATGCGTTGATGCACGAGTATGGTAGTAGCAGAAACCTCACCTCGGAAGGAGGACAGCTCAGTTAGAAAGTGCTGGGACTCGGTGGGTCCCATGTCTGAATGGTCCTCTTCACGTACTGGGCTAATGATCGGGGTCTCGATCTCCATGCGATCCTCTTCAACTTACTCAGCAGTTGGAGCAGGTACTAGGGGTCCTCGTGGCATATGCGAGATGTTGTGTGTCCACTGAGCCTTCCTGAAAAAGGGATGCTCTCGCACTGGCCCTTCACTGTGAGTCCCCTTAATCCCCTTCTTCTTGAGGATAGAGGAGAGTAGGAACGGGAAAGGGAGGCCCCAAGCATTAGCCGCAGTGGTCTGACGGCCATGTACGTGATCCCAAAACTTGTGCAGCTGGCTCCAAATGACAGCCGGGATGGAGTACCAGTGGCCTCTATGGAAGGCATATAATGACTGGAGAAACTGGACTCGCCACTGTGTCTTGTGCCCCAATGGACACACATTACGCTGCAGGATCATGTCGACAAGCCACAGTCGTGGAGGCAGCTTGGACCGGCTGGCCGTATTGTTATGCCTATCGACATACTGGCCAGCGCACATGTCTGTGATGATCTCAGCTAGGGCAAAGGACTCTGGCTGCTCCTCGATATCTATGTCCTCATGAGGGGACTCGTCGGTGCAATGAAGAGCAGCGGCTATATCGGCACTAATCACCTCGATGGGTGTGCCCTGGACTGAAGAAGTGAGAACTCTAGGTTTGCTGCAGTCAAATGATAGGCTCGTGTAGAACTAGACTACGAGCTGGGAGTAAGTAGTGGAACAGACTGGCTTAAATAGCCTCTTTAACCCTCGGTGTCGAAAAGCCTGGACGGCCCATTGAGTGGCGTCCATGTGTCGGAATACGTCATCTATCGCGAACATGGTCTTGAATAAAAGCTCTCGCTGTTCTATACTGGGCCGGGATGATGAGGCACGGCTGCTGGATGCACCGAAAGTGGAAACAGACGGTCTAGACATGCTTTCTGCAATTTCTGCCTGATTTGCAATCGATCTTAAGAAGGTGTGCTCGATCGCACACTGGCTATGCGCTCGATCGCAAATGCCGTGCGCTCGATTGCACCCAGTTAGACTTTTTCGCGAACAGGTTGTGTGCACCAAAAGACCAAGCTATGGTCTTGAGGATTTGAATATGATCCCAACCTCCTACAAACACACAAGCACCCAATTATTCACAAGATACATCTATTTATACTTGAAAAGTAATTAAAACATATTAAAAATTCGTGTGTGTGTATCGAAATGGGTACCTTGCGTATGGATGTAATGGGTAATGGGGAGGGTGTATATGGCGGAAATGGCTGATGACGGTGATGATAGGGGATGTTAGTGGTGATGGGGAGTGAGGATGGAGGTGATTGTGAAGTGGAGAGTGTGAGTGAGAACAGCTGATTGTGTGAGTGTGAGAGTGTGAGTCTTGTGCGAGAGGGAGTGAGTGAACAGTGAGATAGTGAGTGAGTGTGAATGAAAATTTACAGATTTTATATCTAAACCTTCTGCCGCGAGTGTGCTCGATCGCATGCGAGGTACACTCGAGCATATGGAAAGACACGCTCAATCGCACACATGTGCTCGATCGCATTGGATGATGCAATGCAAGTAGTGTGCATGGGACAAAAGAAAAAACCGTACCTTCAGCTGAAAATGATAAATTTGGAATGATACATCCTTACCATGTGTCAGTGGCCTCAGTACCACTAACCTCTGTAGAGTTGCTTGAGCTATATGAGTAATTAAACTTAAACTTGCTCAAGCACTCTTGTGTCACCATGCTAGTTGTTTGGAGGGGGGCACTTAGAGCCCACCTCTTGTGGCTCTAATGCCTGTGTGTTAGCTGTATACTGAACCTCTTCAAGTGCCAAGTCTTCATCTCTTAGAGGCAATTAAATGTAGAGGTAAGGTTTGGCTCTGTGTCTATTTATTGTAAAGGGCTGATTCCCGCTTGGGCCACAGACTTCTAATGCACCATGAAGGAAGACCTTGGTGACTATGTACGAACCGTACCATCTGGATTTGAGCTTGCCTGGGAACAGTCTCAATCGTGAGTCATATAGCAGCACCTTTTATCCTACATGGAACTCCTTCCGTACTAGTTTTTTGTCATGATAAACTTTTGTCTGTTCCTTGTACAACTTTGCATTCTCATAGGCATCATATCTCAATTATTCAAGTTCAGTTAGATGTAGCTTTCTTTTCTCACCCACTTGCTTCATGTCGAATTTGAACTGCTTTTTGGCCCAATATGCTCGATGTTCTAATTCCACCGGTAGATGGCATGCCTTTCCAAAAACTAGACGGTAGGGAGACATGCCTATTGGGGTCTTATAGGCTGTCCTATATGCCCATAGAGCATCATTTAGGCGTAGAGACCAATCCTTCAGGTTAGGCTTCACAATCTTTTCTAATATTCCCTTGATCTCTCGGTTACTAATCTCCACTTGGCCACTGGTTTGAGGATGATATGCAATGCCAACTTTATGAGTGATCCCATACTTCCGGAGTAGTTCGGCAAAAGAACGATGATGAAAGTGACTGCCCCCATCACTGATGATTGCTCTTGGAGTTCCAAACCTAGTAAAAATGTTAGCCTGCAAAAACTTTATAACTACTTTATGATCATTAGTCCTTGAGGGGACAGCCTCGACCCATTTAGACACATAATCCACGCCCACAAGAATATATAAATAACCAAATGAGTTAGGAAATGGTCCCATGAAATCAATGCCCCATACATCAAAAATTTCTACTATATGAATATTTTGTAACGGCATTTGATTTCGGGAAGAGATGTTACCTGTCCGCTGGCATCTATCACATGAGCTGCAAAAGCAGAAAGCATCTTTAAACAGATTAGGCCAATAAAAACCATATTGGAGTACCTTAAGAGCTGTTCGTTTTGCCCCAAAATGTCCTCCATAAGCAAACTGGTGGCAGTGTTGCAATAAGCTAAAGTGTTCCTCTTCTGGGATACATCGTCTGATGATTTGATCAGGGCAAGCTTTGAAAAGATAAGTATCATCCCAATAGTAATGTCTTGACAGAGATATCAGCCATTTCTTTTCTTGAGTAGTCATGCCTAGAGGAAAAACTTTAGCAGTTAGATAATTTACTATATCAGCGTACCATGGGAGTTTTACCTCTAGTGTGAATAGTTGTTCATCGGGGAAGTTCTCGTTTAATGGTAACTCTTTATCATCACTCTCATAAGGAAGTCTTAACAAATGATCTGCAACTACATTCTCACTACCTTTCTTGTCTTTGATCTCTAAATTGAATTCTTGTAGTAAGAGTACCCATCTGATTAGCCTAGGCTTTGCATCTTTTTTAGAAAACAAATATCTCAAAGCAGCATGGTCAGTGAATACAATAACTTTAGAACCAATAAGATATGATCTAAACTTCTCTAAAGCAAAAATAACAGCTAGCAACTCTTTTTCAGTAGTAGAATAGTTAAGCTGGGCATCATTTAACGTTCTATAAGCATAGTGCATGAGGTATCTTATTGATCCTTTGACCTAAGACAGCTCCTAAAGCGAAATCACTGGCATCACACATCAATTCAAAAGGGAGATTCTAATCTGGTGCCATCATTATCGGGGCAGATGTGAGAACATTCTTTAATGTGTTGAAAGCTTGCATACAATCATTATTCCATTCAAACTTGGTATCCTTGGCTAACAACGCACAAAGAGGTCTCGAGATTTTGGAGAATTCCTTGATGAATCTTCTATAGAAACCAGCATGTCCAAGAAAACTTCTAATGCCTTTGACTGTGAGAGGGGGAGGTAACTTTGAAATAATATCTATTTTAGCTTTGTTGACCTCAATACCTCTGTTTGAGATGTAATGACCCAACACAATGCCTTGTTGAACCATGAAGTGACATTTCTCCCAATTTAGCACTAAATTACTCTCTTCACATCTCTTTAGGACATTTTCCAAATGATTTAGGCACTCATTGAAATTAGATCCAAAGACACTAAAATCGTCCATGAACACCTCAATATATTTTTCTACCATATCGGAAAAAATGCTCATCATACATCTTTGAAAAGTGGCTGGTGCGTTGCATAACCCGATGGCATTCTTCTATAAGCAAATGTACCGTAAGGACATGTGAAGGTAGTCTTTTCTTGATCCTCATGTGCTATGGCAATTTGATTTTATCCACTATACCCATCCAAGAAACAATAGTAACTGTGACCGGCTAATCTCTCCAACATTTGATCGATGAATGGTAAGGGGAAATGATCTTTTCTAGCTTCCTTGTTTAGTTTCTGGTAATTGATACATACTCTCCATCCCATTGTTTTTCTTGTAGGTATGAGCTCTTCTTTTTCATTTTTCATTACTGTGATCTCACTCTTTTTAGGAACAACTTGGACCGGGCTCACCCATTTACTATCTGATATAGGGTAGATGATGCTGACATCTAGTAGCTTCAATACCTCGGCCTTTACTACCTCCTTTATGTGTGGGTTAAGTCGTCTTTGAGCATCTCGAGTGGGCCTTGCTTCTTCTTCAAGGTAGATACTATGCATGCATTTTGCTGGACTTATCCCTTTGATGTCAGCAATGGTCCACCCAATGGCAGATTTATGTTCCCTAAGAACTCTTAACAACTTCTCTTCTTCTCCACTACTCAAGTTAGCAGCTACAATCACAGGTAAAGTCTTCTTTTCTCCCAGATAGGCATATGTCAAATGTTCGGGTAGCTACTTTAGTTCCAATGTTGGTGCCTGGATAATGGATGGAAGAAGAGTAGTATTAATGGGTATGAGAGATTCAAATGGAGGAGAATACTTACTGGAATATTTTAGAGAAGTCTCAAGGAGGTGCGTAGTTATGATGATGTCATCAGTAATATCTTCATAGTCTTGCTCCATATCCACCTCTGTGAAGCTGTGGGTGAGAGTAGTCTCCAATGGATCAATGTTTTGGACCTGAAAAGCTTGCTCAACAAAGTTTTGTATCATACATACATTAAAGCATTCCAAGTCATCTTGAGGGAGTTTCATTGCATCAAATATTTTAAACTCTATTTTCTCACCATTGATTTTCATACTCACTATACCTTTTTTCACACAAATCTTAGTGTTAGCAGTTCTCATGAAGGGTCTCCCTAATATGATGGGTAAGGGCATTGGCATAGGGCACTCTTCCATGTCTAATACGATGAAATCAGTAGGTAAGATGAATTCTCCAACTTTTACTAGGACATCCTCGAGAATACCCCTAGGTCTTTTAATACTCCTATCTGCCAATTGTAAGGTAATAGACGTTGGTTGTAACTCCCCCAAACCTAGGGTCTCGAATACCGTGTAAGGTAGTAAGTTTACCCCCGTTCCTAAGTCTAGTAATGCTTTGTCAAATAGTTGATCACCTATTCTATAGGGAATAGTAAAACTACCCGGATCTTTCAGTTTAGGTGGGAGTTTTCTTAGTAGTATAGCACTTACTTCTTCAGTTAATACTACAGTTTCATGTTCTTGAAATTTCCTTTTATGAGTGCAACAATCTTTTAGGAACTTAGCATAGGCAGGTATTTGATGAATTGCATATAGTAATGGAATATTAATTTCAACTTTCCGCAAGGTTTCAAAAATATCAAGTAGTTTATTGTCTTTCTTTTGTTTTACTAACCTTTGTGGGAAGGGTGGTGCATTCACCTTCTTCGTCTCACTTACCCTTGATGCTGATGGTGTCTCTTTGGATACTGCTGGAGATTCTTCGGATCCGATCACTTTGCCATTTCTCAATGTTGTGACAGCTCTTAGTTGTTGATGCCCCCTAGGGTTGGGTAATGTTTGAGCTGGGAGCTCCCCTTGCTTTCTGCCACTGAGCTCTTTAGCTAGTTGTCCCATTTGTACCTCTAGTCTTTGAATTGCTTGCTCATGTGTCGCAGTGGTTTGTTTTTGTTGAGTCATGAACTGTTCTTGTGACGTCACTAGTTGTCTTACTAGACTTTCGAGGTCATTCTTCTTTGGTTTGGGAGTAGCATGAGCAGTGGGATGGGGGTTTCATTGCTGTCCTTGATTGTTCTGGTTGTTGCTCCATGAGAAATTTGGGTGGTTTCACCATCCAGGGTTGTATATGTTGGCATATGGGTTGTTCTTCGATGGATAGTTGTTAGGCCCCACGTAGTTGGCTTGTTCTGGATCTGCAGACGAGTACAAAGGACACGTATCAGTATTATGGTCATATTAAGAACAAATTGCACATACCTGGAGTGGGGTGGATGGTAGGCTGGATGAGGCATTTTGAGTAGTCATGGCTTTTACAATCATATCTAGTTTTCTCTCCATTGCTGCCATTTGAGGGGAAGATCCTCAATTTACATTTACCTCATACATACCTTTACCCTTAGTCATATGTCTACCTCAAGAGGAGAATTGTTGGGTGTGCTCGCTGAGGGTTTCGAAGAGCTCCATTGCTTCTTCACTGCTTTTCTCCATTAGGACTCCTCCACAACCTGAATCAACAATAAATTTGTTAGTATCATTTAAACCTTTATAGAATGCTTGTACCAGTTCATCTTGAGGCAGGTTGTGGTGTGAGCATTTTAGTAGAAGCTCGTTGAAGTGTCCCAATGCTTCGAAGAAGAGGTCCCCATCCTTTTGTTGGAAGGACTAGATCTCCTTCCTCATTTGTCTCGTCTTTTGGGCTGGGAAGAACTTCTTCAGGAACTTGCTTGCCAACTCCTCCCAAGTGTGGATGGAAACTGCAGGCAAAGAATTATACCAAAGTTTAGCATTATCTTTCAAGGAAAAAGGGAATAGAATTAACCTTATTCCTTCTTGGTCTAGTCCTTGTATGTGCTGGAACTTGCAAAGATCAAAAAATTCTCGGAGGTGCAAGTGTGGATCTTCGTTAGGAGTGCCTCTAAAATGAGTCAAAGCATTCAAGATTTGCAGAGATATATAATAATTTCCCACCGCCTCAGGTTGATATGCAATGCATGATGGTTGATCAATGTTCCGAGGAATGAAGGAGTGCTTCATCGGTACTCGTGCAGGTGGTTGCTGGTTCTCGAGCTGTTCCGCAATTTGTGTTTCATTCTTGACTTCTTCGTCGTTCTCCTCGAAGTTGTTCCTTAGCTTTTATCGGATAGTCCGCTCAAGCTCGGAATCAAGGGGAAAGAATGTTGGATGTCTCCTTCATCTTGGCTTTGAAATCATGTACCTTTATGGAATTGATCACAATTTCCTTTATTAAAGTATCCCTTCCATACTCAATACAATTAATCAAATTATCAAAGCAATCAAGAAGAGAATTTAACAAGATAACAGCCAATTGTTCATCCAGAAAAATAATACTACAGCTATTCAAATCTTGAATTAGCTTATTAAAGACATCAAAATTATCTTGAAACTCTTTACTAGGATCCATTTTAAAAGCAAAGATTCTTTTAAGAAGATAAATCTTATTAGGGAGAGTTTTGGTAATAAACAACTCATCTAATTTCTTCCATATGACAGCGGGATCTTTTAAGTCTCCGCGCTCCCTTGTGACACTATCCGACATGTGCAAGAAAATGGTGTTGTAAGCCATCTTCTTCATCTTGATCCGCTGGTCCTCTGTGACACTTCCTGGAAAAGCATCATCTTCTCCAATAGCCAAGTCCACTTTCTATTGCATTAGAACCGTCTTGATCTTCTGCTTCCAAAGGGCAAAGTCTCCATTTCCATCAAACTTCTCAACACAGAAATTTGAAGCCATCTTTTGCGGACAAGATCCCTGATTTATGCACTACCCACAAATGCTTTCTTTAACCTTAAGAACATAGATTGAAGATGGATCTTAACACCATTCTTGAATCTACCTCAAGAACACGATCAGATCTTGATCTTTACACCGTTCTTGAATCACCCAAGAAGTTGATCTTTGATTCTTGGAGTCTTGGCTCCGTAACCTCTTGTTCTTACTCTAATACCTATCTATGCAGCTCTGATACCACTATTGGAAATCTCCTTGACAAGATTCCCAGGTGGTGATCTTCCAAACACCCAAGTCTAGAATGACTTGTAGAAAAAAATACAGCAATCAAAGACAAGAACAGAAAATGGAAGAAAGAAAGAAGACAAGCAATTTGTTATCGAGGTTCGGTAACGTGCCTACGTCCCTATGAGTTTCTCCAAACTCTCTGCACTAAATCAATGGTTCTTTACAAATATAGCAACCCTCTTCAAGAAGCTCAAGTTCTTGAAGAAACCAAGAAGAGAAGAAAGGATGAAGATAAGAACTAACAATGCTCTCTATCTAATCTAGACTTCTCTCTCTTTACAACCAACCTCACTACAAAGAGTCCCTCTTGTGTTTATGTCTCTCACACAATTCTCTCTTGTATTACAATTGATCTCAAAGTATGTCACAAACTTGTGTTGTTCTCTTATGAGTTGTCTTGAAAATATGAGGCTAGGAAACCCCTTTTATAGCCACCCACTTCTTGGTTATTCTTGAGATTCAATCTCCACCCTTAGATCTTGATTACCACTTAACCTTGGCCCTCCATCAATCTTAAGTGGTGCTGTGCATTTTAACCTTGCACCCACGCACCTAAGAGGACGTTAAAGCATGTTATCCAAGTGTGCTTTGTTATGCCTAGCGCCTAGGCGCATAACAGGGGGCGCCATGGCGCTGAGCAGGGCACACTTACAGCCCATTCTGGAAGTCGTGGCACTGGTGGGGAGTGCCATGGCATTGGTGCGGGTCAGGGGTCTCTATTCTAGATGCTTAGGTAATGGTGAAGGGGTGCCATGGCGCACACTGATGCTGCCCTTCACCAACAGTGCGCACCTTTTTTCTGTTTGTGTGCTGAAGTGCGCACACTAGTGCGCTTACCCTTACCTTGCTCCAAAGTGATGCACACAATGTGCACAGTCTTTTAACTTACTGTACTTTAATATTCCAACCTTGGTTTATACTTTAACCATCTTTGAACCATGTTTAGACATGTTTAAACCTTAGACAAATACCAATAGTCCCCGTTTTTTTTTTTTTTTTTTAGAAAAGATATACATGTTCATTTTGTGTTAAAAATTTTGATTGATTTAAAAATACGATAAAACTTCATTAGTAAGCTTAAAATTTAGAACATATTGTCCTGTAATAAGAATTTTTAAAAGTTTAGTTACCTGCCTCAAGGCACTTAAGAATTCACGAGTTTGATCCAGATCTGACACGAGCACATTAGCATGCAGTTATGTGGGGTATGACATATAATTCTTATGTATATGTTTCCATGACCTAACTGTAATCTAATAACTTGTTGGAAGAACACTTTTGCATAAGAAAAATAAAGAAAAAATGTCCATCATGCAAAAAGAGAATAAAAAGCTTATAATGATCATTAAAAACTTTCCACTGAGTAACTGGACCTCTTGCCTCAGTAAGCAGTGAGTGTTCACGTCAAAAGGTGGGAATTAAGCATTTAATGATCATAATAAAAATTTTCACTGAGTAATTGGGCCACTTGCCTCAGTAAGCAGTAATTGTTCACGTCAAAAGGTGGGAATTTCACTTGGAAGCATTAAGACCTGTTAGTCTCGTAGCCTTTTTTACTCGAGTTAGTAAGTCCTTAGGGGTGTCTTTACACCTAATACCCTAAAACCATATGGTTTGGGAGTCATTGGCTAAACACTCATTACAAGGGTCAATTAGAAAGCTTAATGGAACTCAACATGGCAAAAATCTCACGATAAAAGAAAAAGAAAAGAAACAAGCATTATACCATTTTTGTTCTATTTGATAAAAAATTCGATAAAGGTTTAGGCACGAAACACTATACAGTAAAATTATTTGAAAGCTCTATCTTCTATGTGATAATTCATCACACACAAATCAAACTTGTAATGCCTTAAGCTAACCTTAGGTAAGTAACATGAGCTTTTAAAAATCCTTATTCATTACAAAAATGTGTTTTCATTATAAGCTTACTCATGAATTGTCATCATGGTTTAATGTGCAACTCAAATTTTTGAACATCATGGAGAATGAATTTACCTTTAATTTTGTTTTGACATAATCTTTTGTCACGTGATTATCTACCTAAATAAATAAGCAAATAATCGTACAGTTTTACTTGCAAGTGCACAAAGTCAATGGTAGCATAGTGTGCAAGTGCGAGATCATTTCCACAGGGATTGGTGAATTTCATTTTAGAATCAGTTTCTTAATAAAATAATATCAAAAGAATTGTTGAATGTGAATTAATAATAATGAGAACATAGGGCATTGATATCCACCACTAGTCATACTTTCCCAATGAGTAATATGCCAATGCTCTAACCGTACTATGAATACCTAATGGTTGTCAACCTAAGGGCATGGTATCTACTCCTTAAGCTATTGATTTCCCTAAGCAACGAGTTAGGCATGGTATCTACTCTAACTCTTTTTCTTTCTTAAGGGATTCAGCATGTTATCTACTGAGTTGTTCCTTAAGAGAGCATAGGTCCTATGGAAATCGACAACCACACAGGACCTAGGGTATGGTATCTACTCTTGGTTTCCTATGTTGATTAACCCAAGAATCCGGTATGGATATCTTTTGTTACTAATGTCAGACCCAGGACTTGGTCATCCAAATTGATCTAACTAACAAGTCCATACCACATGCACATATTGATCAGACATATACATATGAGGAATTTAAATAAACACAAGCATTAATCAAGTTAAGCATTATAATCAAGGCTATTGCAAAGATAATCAATGAATGTATATATGGGAAAGCATAACTAGGGCTTCAATCGAGCCCTATTAAGAGTTAGTTACACATGTCGTCTAAGATAAGCATTATAATATAAACTAAACATAAAACCCGAAGAGTACTGTGGAGATGGGTTGTCAATCCTCTCCAAAGCTTACAACTCCTAGCTAAGCAAAAGATAAAAGAATATATCCCTTTTGTGAGTGTTTACAGGTGTATTTATAGGGTTTGAATAACCCTAGAAGACTCTGGAAACCCTAAACTTCCTAAAACATAAAACCTCCTCTATTTCCAAAACTGGTTCTGTCGTTTTACTATTCATGTCCGTACATGTGCGCTCGATCGCAAGTCTGCGCTCGATCCTTCTTTGTGTGCACACGAGTGCTGATGCGCTCGATCGCACCCAATAGTGCACTCGATCGCACTTTAGCCAGCAACTGCTCCAGCATTTCTAGATTTCTTCTTTTAAATGCCAAAGTTGCTTCTTTTTCTCCCAAGACCCTATAAAAACATGTGAAACACAGAAATGAAGTAAAATATACTAAATTAACATAATTATGGACTTAACAAGTGTAAATAAATGGGCTTAAATATGAATACTTAAGCGCCTATCACACCCCTAAACTTACATATTGCTAGTCCCTTAGCAATACAAAACTAAAAACTAAAATGAAAAATAATGACACACAGATAAATCTAATATTCATGGTGTCCACAAAAGTTTAGGTCTCACACAAAACTATGATGCGCATTCATGAGCAAGCTTAACAAATATAAACACGTCTTTGCAAGGAATAAGAGTTTTGAACGCAAATCACTTTTATGAGGCAGTTTAAGACATTACAAGTTTGACTTTAGTGTGTGGTAAACTAGCACATAAAAGATTAAGTTTCCAAATAATTCTAATATGTAGTATTTCGATGTCTCAAGATTCACCAAATTTCCTATTATAATCAACAAAGATGGCATAGTTTTTCTTCTTTTCTTTTATTTGTGAGATTTTTACCAAGTTTAGTTCCCTTAAGCTTTTTATTTGACTCATGTAGCGAGCGTTTAGCCACTGACTCCTAAACCAGATGGTTTTAGGGCATTAGGTGTAAAGACACCCCTAAGGACTTAATAACTCGAGTAAAAAAGGCTACGAAACTAACTGGTCTTAATGCTACCAATCAGAATTCCCACCTTTTGACGTGACACTCACTGCTTGCTGAGGTAAAAGGGCCAGTTACTCGGTGGAAAGTTCTTTTTAATGATCATTGTGAGCAAAATTTTCACCTTTTGACGTGACACTCACTGCTTACTGAGGCAAGAGGGCCAATTACTCAGTGGAAAGTTTGTTTAATGATCATTTAGGAGTACCTTTCTTTTTTAGCAATCACAATATTTTTCTATTTTCCTATGCCAAAGTGTTAATCTAACAGGTCATCCGGTTCACAATCAAGCCACAAAAACATACAAGTTAAAATTACATGTCATACCCAACACAACTATGTGCTAATGTGCTCGTGTTAGTTTAGGTCAAACGTGTGAATCCTTAAATGCCTAAAAATAAGTGAACTAGGTTCAAAACTTAATTATTGGACCATATGTTCAAGGTGTTAAGTTCACTTATGAAGTCAAATCATATTGTTTGTTTAGATCACCCAAAAATTTTTGGAACAGAGTGAACATGCATTTATCTATAAAAACAAAAATTGGGACATAGTGTGTGTGCAAGTGTGTCCCCATACCCCCAAACTTAAATTACATATTGTCTTCAATGTGTAAATAGCATGGAAGGATCTAACCTGGGAGATGAAGAACTATATGGCGAGCATGGCTCATAGCACGCCCCCAAACTTAAACTAGATGCACTCACTCTATCCTTGAAAAAGAAGAAACAGACATAAAATCGGAAAACAATAATATGAAATAGTAAATACTAATTATAAATGAAAGGCAATACGAGAAAGAAAATAAAAAAAGGATATGCTATGGGGTGTCTCTCATAAGCGCTAAGTTTTACATCTTCAGCCAAATGGGGTACCCTCTCACTGCTGCTCTCCAGGTGGTGCAGTCGAGAAGGAATCGGGTGCGGGAGGTGGAGGCCAACTGTTTCAGGCATCCTAGCAAGTTTCTGTCTAATTTGCACTCGATCGCACTTTGGATAGAAAGTGCGTACTCAGTGGCCTCAGTACCGTTGACCACAATAGAGGCGCTTGAGTTATACGTTTATCAAAGTCTGACTGCTCAAGCACTCTCTATAGCAGCTTCAACATTTAGTCTTTTATAAAGGAGTACTTAAAGCCCATTACTTATGGCTTAAGTACTCTTGGTGCTGCTGCATAGTTATCATGCCTCAAGTTGATTAGCTCATGGACCTGCAACTTCTTCGTATCACTCGGCCTTGGATGCATAGGATAGACTTCAGGGAGGTGCACAACTTCAAAGATGTCATCGGGAATAGTTTCTGATGCAGGCTCACTATATGATCTTTTGAAAGGCTGGGTTATGGTAGTCTCCAATAGATTAATGTATTGGGCCCGAAAAACTTGCTTAGAAACACCTTGCATCAAGCACATATTAGAACAGTCCATATCATCTTTGAGTGAATTTAACGTATTAAATATTTTAAATGCTATCTCCTCACCATTTACCTTCACAGTAACAATACCCTTTTTTACACAAATATTCGTATCAGCATATATCATAAAGGGTCTTCCTAAAATTACAGGCAGAGATAATGGCAAAGGAAATTCTTCCATATCCAATATAATAAAATCAGCAGGTAAAATAAATTTACCTATCTTTACCAAAAAGTACTCAAGAATACCTTTTGGTCTTTTGATGCTTTTGTCAGCCAGTTGCAAGGTGATGGAGGTTGGTTGAAGCTCCCCCAAACCTAGTGTCTTGAATACAGTGTAAGGCATCAGATTGGCACTCACCCCTAAATCTAATAATGCATGCTCAAATAGCTGGTCATCTATCCTGTAGGGAATGGTAAAATTACCTGGATCTTTTAGTTTTGGTGGTAGTTTTCTCAATAGTATCACACTTACCTCTTCAGCCAAAGCTATTGTCTCATGTTCTTGAAACTTTCTTTTATTAGTGCAACAATCTTTCAGAAATTTAGCATATGCAGGAATTTGTTTAATGGCATTTAACAAAGGAATATTAATCTCTACCTTTCTCAAAGTTTCAAAAATATCAAGCAATTTATTTTCTTGCTTTGGTTTTACTAACCTTTGAGGGAAAGGTGGTGCATTCCACTTCTCCATTTTACTTACTTTGGGTGTGGTTGCTTTGTCTGGAGATGTTTTTGCAGGCTCATCAGCTCCTATGATCTTACCATTTCTTAGAGTTGTCACGGCATGCAATTGCTGATGTCCTCTTGGATTAGGTAGTGGCTGGGCTGGCAGCTCTCCTTGCTTTCTGGTACTCAATTCCTTAGCCAATTGTCCTATTTGTACCTCTAGTCCTTGAATGACTTGATCGTGTTTTGCAGTGATCTGCCTCATTTCAGTCCGAAATTGCCTTGACTCTTCTATGAATTGTTCACGTGTATTCAGGATTTGTTGCTACTAAGATGCTAGTTTCCTTACAAGACTTTTGAGGTCATCCTTCTTTGTCTTTGGTGCTGAGTGGGTTGCTAGTTGGAAGTTTCTTTGCTGCTCTTGACTATTTTGATTGTTATTCCATTAGAAGTTCGAGTGATTCCGCCATCCAGGGTTGTATGTGTTTGTATAAGGGTTATTCTTTGGCGGATAATTATTTAGTCCCACAAAGTTAGCTTACTCATGATCTGCAGATAAAGACAAAGGACACGTATCAGTATTATGATCAAATTGTGAGCATATAGCACATACCTGGAGTGGTGTAGCTGGTGGGTTAGATGAGGTGTTCTGGGCAGCCATAGCTTTAACGAATAGGTCTAGTTTCCTCTCCACAACAGTTATTTGAGGAGATGATCCTCCATTTAAACTTACCTCATACATACCTTTACTCTTGGTTATATGTCTACCTCGAGAGGAGAACTGCTGCATGTGTTCACTTAGGGTTTTGAAGAGTTTCTTAGCTTCTTCGCTACTTTTCTCCATCAGCACTCCTCCACAACCTGAATCAACAATACTCTTGTTAGTATCACTCAAACCTTCATAAAAAGCTTATAACAGTTCATCTTAAGGTAGGTTGTGATGTGGGCATTTGAGTAGTAGCTCGTTGAAGTGTCCCCATGCTTCAAAGAAGAGGTCCCCATCCTTTTGTTGGAAGGACTGAATCTCCTTCCTCATTTGTCTCGTCTTTTGGGCTAGGAAAAACTTTCTTAGGAATTTGCTAGCCAACTCCTCCCAAGTGTGGATAGAAACTGTAGGCAAAGAATTGTACTACAGTTTAGTATTATCTTTTAAGGAAAACGGGAACAGAATTAACCTTATTCCTTCTTAGTCTAGGCCTCGAATGTGCTGGAACTTGCAAAGGTCGAAGAACTCTCGAAGGTGCAAGTGTGGATCCTCATTAGGTGTACCCCTAAAGTGAGTCAATGCACTCAATATTTGCGGAGATAAATAGTAGCTACCTTCCGCCTCATGTTGATATGCAATACATGATGGCTTATCAAGGTTCCGTGGGATGAAAGATTGCTTCATCGGTACTCGTGCAGGTGGTTGCTGGTTTTAGAGCTGTTCCGCCATTGGTGCTTCATTCTCAAATTCTTCTTCGTTCTCCTCGAAGTTGTTTTTAAGCCTTTGTCGGATGGTCCTCTCAAGCTCGGGATCGAGGGGAAAGAACATTGGATGTTGGGATCGAAGTCCATGCATAAATCAGGTAAACCAGCTTCAGTGCAGCAGTTCAACTCTGCTACTTGGGTAACTCTCTACCCTAATTGTGCTCGATCGCACAAGAGGGTGCAATCGATCGCAAGTATCACAGAAAGTTATGTTGATGCTCTGAAACAGAAGAGAAATCAATTAGGGTTTGATGAAAATAAAGATGATAAATATAAACTTAAAACTTTTAGAAAATTTAAAGTAAAATGGAATAATGATGATTAAACTAAACGAAAGTAATTCTAAAAGGAAATTTAGTGCAATCCTCGGCAACGGCGCCAAAAACTTGTTGCGCGATTATCTACCTAAATAAATAAGCAAATAATTGTACAGTTTTACTTGCAAGTGCACCAGGTCAATGGTAGCATAGTGTGCAAGTGCGAGATCATTTCCACATGGATTGGTGAATTTCGTTTTAGAATCAGTTTCTTAATAAAAGAATATCAAAATAACTGTTAAATGTGAATTAATAATAATGAGAACATAGGGCTTTGATATCCACCACTAGTCATACTTTCCCAATGAGTAATATGTCAATGCTCTAGCCTTACTATGAATACCTAATGGTTGTCAATCTATGGGCATGGTATCTACTCCTTAAGCTATTGATTTCCCTAAGCAACGAGTTAGGCATGGTATCTATTCTAACTCTTTTCTTTCTTAAGGGATTCAGCATGTTATCTACTGAGTTGTTCCTTAAGAGAGCATAAGTCCTATGGAAATCGACGACCACACAGGACCTGGGTATGGTATCTACTCCTGATTTCCCATGTTGATTAACCCAAGAATCCGGTGTGGATACCTTTTGTTACTAATATTAGACCCAGGAGTCGGTCATCCAAATTGATCTAACTAACAAGTCCATACCACATGCACATATTGATCAGACATATACATATGAGGAATTTAAATAAACACAGGCATTAATCAAGTTAAGCATCAAAATTAAGGCTATTGCAAAGATAATCAATGAATGTATATATGGGAAAGCATAACTAGGGCTTCAATCGAGCCCTATTAAGAGTTTGTTACATATGTTGTCTAAGATAAGCATTATAACATAAACTAAACATAAAATATAAAACCCAAAAAATACTGTGGAGACGGGTTGTCAATCCTCTCCAAAGCTTACAACTCCGAGCTAAGCAAAAGATAAAAGAAGAGATCCCTTTTTGTGTGTGTGTTTACAGGTGTATTTATAAGGTTTGAATAACCTTAGAAGACTCTGGAAACCCTAAACTTCCTAAAACGTAAAATCTCCTCTATTTCCAAAACTGTTTCTGCCGTTTTACTGTTCACACCTGTACATGTGCGCTCGATCGCATTCGTTGTGCGCTAGATCACAAGTCTGCGCTCGATCCTTCTTTGTGTGCGCACGAGTGCTGATGCACTCAATCGCACTTTAGCCAGTAGCTACTCCAAGATTTCCAGATTTCTTCCTTTAAGTGCCAAAGTTGCTTCTTTTTCTCCCAAGACCTTATAAAAACATGTGAAACACAGAAATGAAGTAAAATAGACTGAATTAACATAACTATGGAATTAACAAGTGTAAATAAAGGGGCTTAAATATGAATACTTAAGCAGCTATCATCTTTCGTTTTGTATTGCTAAGGGACTAGCAATATGTAAGTTTGAAGGTGTGATAAGTGCTTAAATAGTCATATTTAAGCCCCTTAATTTACGCTTGTTAGGTTCTTTGTTTATCTATTTTAGTAGATTCTATTTCATTTTCATGTTTTATGTGTTTTTCACAGGGCTTTGACAAAAAGATGACATTTTGGAGCTCTAAGGAGTAAAAAGTGAGGTTTTGCAATCCAGCAAGGTCTCCCTTATGATCGAGCGCACACATGCGCTCCAACGCAGACCGCATACGCTCGAGCACACACATACTAGAGGCGGCAGAGCCAGATATGGAAAGAAGTTTTCGGACCTTGAATAGGAAATTAGGGTTTCGGGGCACTCTTAGAGCCATATATATAGCCTTGTAAAACACAGAAACCAAACCTTGTTTTTTTATACTTGAAGTTGCAAACTTGGAGGGGAATTGACAACTCGTCTCCCGAGTCTTCTTCGAGTTTTATTTTTCTGTTTTTGCTATATTATGGTTATAATGTTTAGTTCATCTAGCATGTGTAACTAAACTCTTATAGGGCTCGATTAAAGCCCTAATTATGCTTTTCCACATATATATTCATTGATTACCTTTGCCTATAGCCATGTTATAATGCTTAACTTGATTAATACCTGTTTATATTTAAATTCCTCACATGTGTGTGTCTGATCAAATTATGCATGTGGTATGGATTTGTTAGTTGAATCAATTTGGATGACCGAGTCATGGGTTCAAAAATAGTAACAAAAGATCTCCACACCAGATTCTTGGGTTAATCAACATGGGAAACCGGGAGCGGACCAAGCCCTAGGTCCCGTGTGGTTTCCGATCTCCATAGCCCTTATGCTCTCTTAAGGAACAACTCAGTATATACCTATGATGAATCCCTTAAGAGAGAAAAGAGTTAGAGTATACACCATACCTAACTCGTTGCTTAGGGAGATCAATAGCCTAAGGTGTGGACCAAGCCCTTAGGTTGGCAACCATTAGGTATTCATAATAAGGTTAGAGCATTGGTACCTTACTTAGTGGGAAAGTGTAATTAGTGGTGGATATCACAGCCCTATGTTCTTATTATTATTAACTCACACTCAACATATATCTCTCTTTTTACTTTGAAAAAACTAATTCTAAATCGAAGTTTACCAATCCCTATGGAAATGATCTCGCACTTGCATACTATGCTACCATTGACCTTGTGCACTTGCAAGTAAAACAAGCACAATTATTTGCATATTTATTTAGGTATATAATCGCACAACAAGGTCTGCCATTTTCTTATTTAAATTATGTGGTCACAGTTTTATGTAGCTATGGATGTGGACATTTATGTACCTTTTGGCCTAGTAATAATTTTGTTTGATAGTTTACAAAATAGTTTTTAAAGCAGTTTTTATTAAAACAATAGTATAGTTAAAAATTGTTCAATGTTAAATAAAACAAAAACAAAACAATTTTTTTTTTTTGCACATTCAGTTTTTTAGAAATTATTTTTCAATTTGATTCTTTTTATAAACCATTTTTTAAAGATGTTTAACTTTATCTTAGCTTATGTTCATAGGAAATAAAAATCATTTCATAAACCCTCCTGAACGCAAATGGTAGCTTAAGCTTTGCACACATTGTGAATTGCAGTATCACTGCATTGATACGTAGGTTGCGTGCTACTTATCAAAATAATATATAGACTAAGTGCTGGATGTTATACCTCCTTTTGGTTTTTGGTCCTTTACTTTTACTTTCTGTACGTTTTGTTTATTTTATATGACAAATCCAAAGCGCTGAAGGTACTGTATGCAAAGCTATATGAAGTTGAAAGGTCTAGAATTCAGATCAGTCGATCAAAACTTTGATCAAAGCAGGGATGATAACTACTATATGAAGGCCTTGTTTAGTAACTTACGTAAATCATCAAAACTTAAGATTTTTACTCCAAAAATTTTAAGTTTTGGTAATTTAAGTTGCATGTAAGCAACTCCTAAACATTGCCAAATAGAAAGTTTTTTTACGTTTTTATTTCCTCGTTCATGGAGAGAGATCATCATCTTAAACAGATTGGTAAGTGGGGACCGATCTGAACGTATCCATACGAACAACTTTCCTCAAGGGTCTGTTACTAATCATCGCGTTGGCATCACTCGTCTTGTAATAGATGATGTGTTGCAAGGAGAGAATATGGATGTCTTCATTGATGTTATTCTTTTGTAGCAGGTGATGGATGCAATTGCATCATGACACCAATAATTTTATTTGCCTTTTTTTGGGGGGGTGGAAGGGGTGTCCTTGGCCTTTTCTTGGTGGGGTTATTCCATAGTGAGTCATTGTTTGTATATTATTTATATCTAATATTCATCATTGTTAGTAATTTAGGATCCATAACAGTTATTCTGTTCTATGGTTTTTTTTAAAAACAAAATTAAGATTTGGAAAATTTTCTAGCTATTATGGTCTAAACGGAAGTTACTCCCATGCATCCTAGTTATGAAATTGAGAGATATGTTGATGTTTTTTCAAAATAAACTTGGATTTTAAGTTTGGGATGTTTTAGAAAATCAAAGGAAATAAGAAAAGAAAAGAAAAGAAAATTCAAGTTGTGAATTATTCAGTTGACCCTCAGTTGACTGGATGGAAGGATAAAATTTCCTAAAACTCTATGGAAGTTTTTCAGTCAACTGAATGAAAGACCTAGTCGACTGGATGTTCAAAAATTTGAATTTTCATAACATTAAATGACAGTTCTCATAAACTGAAGTGTCTGTTAATAAGAGACATTCAATTGAGTTAGTTTATATTAGGATTTTGGCTCAATTCCCCACATAGAAGACTTCCAATTGGTTTAGGAAAAGTTGTTTCCTATTTTGTTATTGCTTGTTCTAGCAAAAATAATAGTAATTTCATATTAGATTGTTGATTGTACAAGTAGTAGTAGTCTACTATGATGTTATTGTTCTTTTCTTAATAGTATTAGGAAAATATCATCTATATAAAGGTGGTCCCCGAGAAAGTTTGAAGAACACTCATAGATCCATATACATTGTAAACTAGAGGGGTTTACTAATAGAGCTAGGATGAGAGCTTTGGGGGTATTGGGGTTTTAGGTTGTCAAGTAGAGAGGGCACTGACAACTAGAGCTAGGGATTAAGAGCTTTTGTTGTATAGTGACTTTGCGGTGAGAATTTGACAACTTTACTTTTCCTAAAGTTGTAGTTGAAGATTAATAAAATAATGGAGTTGTTGGTGGATGTAGGCAAAGAGGTTGTCGAACCACATTAATTATTAGTGTTCTTACTTTTTGTTTATTTTGCCTATTTAATTATCATGGTTGTGTTTTTTTCTTAAATTTTGAGTAAGTGAATTTTAGAGGTAAAATCCTAACAAATGGTATCAGAGCTGTGGTTTTGATGATAAAAATACAAAAAAATAGGCATGATTAATATTGAGTTGTTTGATGAATTAAAGATAGAAGAAGGTATGATAAATATTAGTTTTTTCAATTTCATTATTACTAATTTGTTGAGTAGTATGTTGACAAAGACAAAGTAGTTGCCACCGGAAGAAGAAGTCACGATGTTAATGGTGGGCAGAAGTTTGGATGGATAGAGAGGTTCTCGTGGTACCTCCAGAGAGAGATAAATTGAAGAGACCAGATGCGTTCGAGGATAAAGAATTATATGTGATTATATCAAGAGAAGAGCCTGACAAGTGAGTGAGTAGAGCACTTCAAGGAAGGTGGAGGAAAGATTAAGATCCAAGTCTCTAGATTTTTCAAATAAGTAGTACATCTAAAATAAGGAAGCGGAACACACAAAATTGCAAAGCAAGGCTACGATGAAGGATTTGGAGAAGTTAAGTAGAACGAAGGAGAATGATAATGGAAAGGCTAATAAGGATGATGAGATGGAAGTGACGAGAGATACTGTGAGCAAAGAGAGCTTGTACGTGTTGAATGAGAGGATAATTGCTTCGAAGAGTAAACGGATGAGATGTGGAGACCAAAAGGAACGATTTCACCAACCAAAGAAGAAAGTCAAATTTGATGATGAGGTGGAGAATTTTAGCCAAAGTGGAGATTTGTTAGGATTTTGGCTCAATTCTCCACAAAGAAGACTTCTAATTGGTTTAAGAAAATTTGTTTCCTATTTTTTAGTTGCTTGCTCTAGTAAGAATAGTAGTAATTTCCTATTAGATTGTTGATTGTACAAGTAGTAGTAGTCTACTATGATGTTGTTATTCTTTTCTTAATAGTATTAGGAAAATATCCTCTACATAAAGAGGGTCTCAGAGAAAATTTGATGCACACTCATAATTCCATATACATTGTAAACTAGAGGCTTTACTACTAGAGCTAGGATGAGAGCTTTGGGTGTATTGGGGTTTTGGGTTGTCAAGTAGAGAGTGCATTTACAACTAGAGCTAGGTTAAGAACTTTTGTTGTATTGTGACTTTGGGGTGAGAGTTTGACAACTTTTTTTTTTCCTAAAGTTGTAGTTGAAGATTAATAAAATAGTGAAATTGTTGGTGGATATAGGCAAAGAGGTTTCCGAACCAAATTAATTATTGGTGTTCTTACTCTTTGTTTATTTTGCCTATTTAATTGTTGAGGTTGTGTTTTCTACCTAAATTTTGAGTAAGTGGATTTTAGAGGTAAAATCCCAACAGTTTATTACTGAACCAAAGTAAAGACACTAATTAAACACTATAAAAATGTGTTTAACTGTCATAATTTACAAATTACAAGCAGAATATAGATTTCAAATTTTCTTTCCTATTCTTTTTCTCCTCTAAAAAACTGATATTCTTATGTTTAGAAATTATACAAATTTCTAAACATAAGTTTTTGTCATCCATAAACTCATAAAAATTGTTGTGGGTTATTCTTCATAAGTGCAAAGTGTAGAATAACAATAGAGCTTTATTTTATATTAGAGAAAATTCATCGAAAACCTTATTGCACCAATGAGGGCGAATTAAACCTTAAAGAAAGCAACATGGTCGTGCCTTGATGCCATTTCTCTTATTTTCTCTCATTCCTTTTGATAAACAACCCTCAGAAATTTCACCAACAATCTTAAGGTTTAATTTTCACTTTGTTTATCAAAATGACTACCTCTTAGAGTTTCTTGAGAGATATGGTGTTGGACTTCAACAAGCTTAAGCGTTTTGATGGAGGAGATTTTTATCGCTGGCAAACGAAACTATTCTTCCTTCCAACGTCGCTGCAAGTATATTATGTTATCATTACACCAAGGTCGGAACTTGCAGAAAATGAGACGATTGCTCAGACTCATGATAGATAGAAATGGGATCAAGATGACGATATCTATAAGGGTCATGTTCTTAATGCGATGTCTGATAGGTGCTTAAATATTCATATTTAAGCCCCCTTATTTACACTTGTTAGGTCCTTAGTTATGTTTAGTTCATTTTACTTCATTTGTGTGTTTCACATGTGTTTTATAGGTCTTGGAGAAAAAGAAGCAGTTTTGGCACTTAAAGGAAGAAGCCTGGAATTTCTGGAGCAGCCCCTGCGATCGAGCGCACATTGCGATCGTGCACACACAAGAAGGATCAAGTGCACACTGCGATCGAGCACAAGATGCGTGCGATTGAGCGCACATGTACGGGCGTGAACAGTAAACTGCAGAACCCTATTTTGGAAATAAGAGAGTTTTTACGGTTTAGAAAATTTAGGGTTTCCTGCACCTTCTAGGACTACTCAAGCCCTATAAATACACCTGTAAGGCACACACAAATCATCACCTTTTAGAGATCACTTTTATTTTTTGCTTAACTCGGAGTTTTAGGCTTTAGAGAGGATTGACAACCCGTCTCCCTAGTATTCTTTGGGTTTTATATTTTTTGCTTAGTTTATATATGATGTTTATTTTAAACAGCATGTGTAACTAACTTTCTTATAGGGCTCGATTGAAGCCCTAGTTATGCTTTCTCATATATTTATTCATTGATAAATCTTTGCCAATAGCCTTTATTATGTTGCTTAACTTGATTAATGCATGTGCTTATTTAAATTCCTCATATGTATGTGTATAGCCAACGTATGCATGTGGTATGGATTGGATAGTTAGATCAATTTGGATGACCGAGTCATGGGTCTAACATTAGTAACAAAGGATATCCACACCAGATTCTTGGATTAATCAACATGGGAAACCGGGAGTAGATACCATGCCCTAGGTCTCATGTGGTTGTCAATTTCGATAGTACTTATGCTTTCTTAAGGAACTGCTCAAGCAGATACCATATTGAATCCCTTAAGGAAGAAAAGAGTTAGAGTAGATACCATGCCTAACTCGTTGCTTAGGGAAATCAATAGCTTAAGGAGTAGATACCATGCCCTTAGGTTGGCGACCAGTAGGTATACATAATAAGGCTAGTGCACTGATACATTATACAATTGGGAAACTATGACTAGCAGTGGATATCAAAGCCCTATGTCTTTATTATTATCAAATCACACACAACAGTTATTTATTTTTACTTTAAAGAAACAAATTCTAAAACCAAACTTTACCAATCCTTGTGGAGATGATCTTGCTTTCGCACACTATACTACACTGTTGACCTTGTGCACTTGCAAGTAAAACTAGTACGATTATTTGCTTATTAATTTAGGTAGATAAATGCACAACAAGTTTTTGGCGCCGTTGCCGGGGATTGCGCTAAATTTCATTTTAGGATTACTTTCGTTTAGTTTAATCATCGTTATTATTTTATTTTCTGTTTATCATTTTTATTTTTACTTTTCATCAAACCCTAACCGATTTCTTTTTGTGTCAGGTACATCAAAACCCTAACTCACACTTTCTGTGATTCTCGCAATCGATCGCAGCCTTCTGTACGATCGAGCGCAAATAGGACAGAGAGCTACCCGAGCAGCAGAGTTAAGTTGCTGCACTGAAGCTGTTGTGACCTGATTTATGCACGGACTTCGATCCCGACATCCAACATTCTTTCCTCTTAATCCCGAGCTTGAACGGACCATCCGCCAAAGGCTTAGGGACAATTTCGAGGAGAATGAAGAAAAAGTTAAGAACGAAACACCAATGGCGGAACAGCTCGAAAACCAGCAACCACCTGCACGAGTACCGATGAAGCACTCCTTCATCCCACGGAACATTGATCAACCATCATGCATTGCATATCAACCTGAGGCGGCAGGAAACTATTACATATCTCCACAAATCTTGAATGCTTTGACTCACTTTAGGGGTACTCCTAATGAAGATCCACACTTGCACCTCCGAGAATTTTTCGATCTTTGCAAGTTCCAGCACATACAAGGCCTAGACCAAGAAGGAATAAGGTTAATTTTGTTCCTTTTTTCCTTGAAAGATACTGCTAAACTATGGTATAATTCTTTGCCTGCAGTTTCCATCCACACTTGGGAGGAGTTGGCAAGCAAGTTCCTAAGGAAGTTTTTTCCAGCCTAAAAGATTAGGCAAATGAGGAAGGAGATCCAGTCCTTCCAACAAAAAGATGGAGACCTCTTCTTCGAAGCATAGGGACACTTCAACGAATTGCTACTCAAATGCCCACACCATAACCTGCCTCAAGATGAACTGGTACAAGCCTTTTATGAAGGATTGAATGACACTAATAAAAGTATTGTTGATTCAGGTTGTGGAGGAGTGTTGATGGAGAAAAACAGCGAAGAAGCGATGGAGCTCTTCGAAACCCTCAGCGAACACACTCAGCAGTTCTTCTCTCGAGGTAGACATGTGACCAAGGGTAAAGGTATGTATGAGATAAATGTAAATGGAGGATCTTCCCCTCAAATGGCAGCGATGGAAAGAAAACTAGACTTATTGATAAAAGCCATGGCTACTCAAAATGCCTCATCCAGCCTACCATCTACCCCACTCTAGGTATGTGCAATATGTTCCCAATACGACCATAATACTGACACTTGTCCGTTGTACTCATCTGCAGATCCGGAAAACGCCAATTACGTTGGGCCTAACAACTATCCACCGAAGAAAAACCCATAAGCTAACACTTACAACCCTGGATGGCAAAACCACCCAAATTTCTCATGGAGCAACAATCAGAACAGTCAAGGGCAACACAGAAACTTCCAACCAGCAGCCCAAACTATTCTCGAACCAAAGAAGAACGACCTCGAAAGTCTTGTAAGACAACTAGCCACTCAGCAGTAGCAATTGATGACGTCTCAAGAACAGTTCATGACTCAGCAAAGACAAACCACTGCAAAACATGAGTAATCAATTCAAAGACTATAGGTACAAATGGGAAAACTGGCTAAAGAGCTCAGTAGCAGAAAGCAAGGAGAGCTCCCAGCTCAAACACTACCCAACCCTGGGGGGCATTAACAACTGAATGCTGTGACAACCTTGAGAAATGGCAAAGTGGTAGGATCCGACGAACCTAACAAAGCATCCACCTTTAAGGTAAGTGAGATGGAAAAGGTAAATACACCCCCACCATTTACTCAAAGGTTGGTGAAACCTAAGAAAGAGACCAAATGGGTTGACATTTTTGAAAAATTGAAAAAGGTAGAGATTAATATTCCTTTGTTAGATGCCATTAAACAAATTCCTGCATATGCTAAATTTCTGAAAGATTATTGCACTAACAAAAGGAAGTTTCAGGAACATGAAACGGTTGCCTAACTGAAGAGGTAAGTGTTGTGCTTCTAAGAAATTTACCACCTAAACTGAAAGATCCGGATAGTTACTATTCCTTGTAGGCTAGGTGACCAGCTGTTCGAGCTTGCACTATTGGATCTAGGAGCGAGTGTCAACCTGCTGCCATACAGTGTATACGAGACACTAGGTTTGAGAGAGCTTCAATCAACCTCCATCACTTTGCAATTAGCTAATAGAAGCATCAAACGGCCAAGAGGTATCCTTGAGGACGTGTTGGTAAAAGTAGGAAAATTCATTATACCTGCTGATTTTATAGTATTAGATATGGAAGAGTGTACACTACCATTGCCTCTCCCCATCATCCTAGGACGCCCTTTTATGATAACTGCTGACACTAATATTAGTGTAAAACGGGGCATTGTCACAATGAGGGTAAATGATGAGGAGATAGAATTTCAAATATTTAATACATTAAAATCAACCAATAATGATAATGAATATTCTAATGTGAGCTTCATGCAAAGTGTCGTTGAGAAAGCTTCTCAGGTCCATCACACCACTACATTGGAGACCATCCCCAACCATGAAGACACAAGAATGGATATTAGGCCCGAGGAGGACAATGTGATTAAAGACGTCAATACAGCTGCACATCCCTTCAAAAACACACCACAGCCGTCAAGTAAGTATGTTCTTCAAATTGACCCTCCTGAAATTACTAATACTACTTTTCCTTACTTTATTGACCAGGCACCTAGACTTGAGATGCAGCAGTTGTCAAGGGCACTTGAACCACCTGATGTGGGCTCTAAGTACCCCCTTCCAACCAACTAGCACTGAAGCACGAGAGTGCTTGAGCAAGTTCATTTCGATTACCCATACAGCTCAAGCATCTCTACGGAGGTTAGTGGTACTGAGGCCACTAACACATGGTAAGGTTGTACTATCCACATTTATCATTTTTTCAGCTAAGGTAAGTTTTCATTTTTGCCCATGCACACTACGTGCGATCGATCACAACATTCCATGCGATCCAGCGCAAGAGTGCGATCGAGCGTGCCAATCAATGTGCTCGAGCGCACTCGTGGCAGATATAAGTCTAAACACTTTCATTCACACTTACTCACTATCTTACTGTTCACTCACTCCCTCTGGCACAAGACTCACACTCACACCCTCACACTCAGTCGTTCTCACTCGCTCTCTCCCATTATAATCCACCACTCTCACACTCTCCACTTCACAATCACCTCCACCATCACTCCCCATCACCACTAACATCCACCATCACCACTGTCATCAGCCATTTCCGCCACATACACCCTCCCCATTACCCATTCCGTCCATACACAAGGTACCCATTTCAATTCAAACACACAAATTTTTAATATGTTTTAATTACTTTTCAAGTATAAATATATGTATCTTGTGTATGATTGGGTGATTGTCTGTTTGCAGGAGGTTGGGATCACATTCAAATCCTCAAGACCATAGCTTGGTCTTTTGGCGCACACAAACTATTCGAGGTAATGCCTGACCGTGTGCGATCGAGCGCACGGCTGTTGCGATCGAGCGCATAATCCAGTGCGATCGGGCGCACCAATTTGAAATTGATCGCAAATTAGGCAGAAGCAAACAGCAGCATGTCCAAGCCATCTGCTTCCACCTCCGGTGCATCCAACAGTCGTGCCTCGTTATCTCGGCCCAGCATCGAGCAACAAGAGCTCTTATTCGAGACCGCATTCACCATCGATGACGTGTTCAAGCACATGGATGCCACTCAATGGGCTGTCCAAACATTCAGACATTGAGGGTTGAAGAGGCTTTTTAAGCCGGTTTACTCGACTGCTTACTCCCAGCTCGTAGTCCAATTCTATGCGAGCCTATCCTTTGACTGCAGCAGACTAAGAGTACTGACTTCTTCAGTCCATGGCACACCCGTCGAGGTGATTAGTGCCGATATAGTCGCTGCTCTTCATTGCACTAACGAATCCTCTCCGAAGGACACCAATATTGAGGAGTAGCCGGAGTCCTTTGCCCTGGCTAAGATTATTACGGATATGTGCGCTGGACAGTACGCCGACAGACACAACAATGCAGCCAGCCAGTCAAAGTTACCTACACGACTTTGGCTTGTCGACATGATTCTTCAACGCAATGTGTGTCCATTGAGCATAAGACACAACGGAGAGACTAGTTTCTACAGACCCTATATGCCTTCCACAGAGGTTACTGGTACTTTATTTTGTCTGTTATATGGAGCCAGTTGCACAAATTTTGGGATCACGTCTATGGCCGGCAGACCACCACGGCCAATGCATGGGGCCTCCCATTCCCGTTCCTACTTTCCTACATACTCAAGAAGAAAAGGATTAAGGGGACCACCAGCGACGGACCAGTGCGAGAGCAACCCTTCTTCAGGAAGGCTCAGTGGATATATAGCCTCTCACACATGCCTAGAGGACTCCCAGCACCTGCTCCAACAGTTGAGAGAGTTGAGGAGGACCGTATGGAGACCAAGTCCCCGATCATTAGCTCGGTGCGGGAGGAAGATCATTCGGACATGGGACCCACCGAGTCCCAGCACTTTCTAGCTGAGCTGTTCTCCTTCTGAGGTGAGGTCTCTGCCTCTACCACACTCGTGCATCAGCGCATGGATAGTTTTGAGGCGCAGTTTGCACGATAGGAGGCTATGCTGCAGGCTATTCTTGATCGCCTACCTTCAGCACCCGGTACCTCTTCGACTGCACCACCTGATGATCAGCAGTGAGCGGATACTACGTCTAGCTGAAGACGTTAAACTTAATGCTCATGGGAGGTACCCCAAAGCATATCCTTTTTACTAGTTTATTTTATTTTATTATTGGTATTTCATAGTTTATTTTTTTATCGCTGTTATTATTACTTGTTTTCCATTTTATGTTTGTTTTTTCTTTCTTTTTCAAGGACAGCGTGAACGCATCCAGTTGAAGTTTGGAGGCATGCTACGAACCATGCCAGCCATCAGTTCTTCATCTCCCAGGTCAGATCCTTCCATGCTATTCACACATTTGGGACAATGTGCAATTTAAGTTTGGGGGTATGGGGACACATTCACACACTCACTATGTCCCATTTTGTTGTTATTTTGTTGTGTTGTTGTTTTCATAGATAAATGCATGTTCATACTGTTCTAAAAAAAAAAAATTTGGTGATCTAAACAAAGAATATGATTTGACTTTATAAGTGAGCTTAACACCTCGAACATATAAGCCAATAATTAAGTTTTGAACCTAGATCACTTCCTTTTAGGCATTTAAGGATTCACAAGTTTGACCTAAATGATCACAACAACATTAGCACATAATTGTGTGGGGTATGACATGTAATTTTGATTTGTATGTTTCTTTTGCTCGACTATGAACCAAATGGCCTATTAGACTAACATCTTGGCATAAGAAAATAGAAACAAATTGTTAGTACTCAAAAAGAAAAAAATACTCCTAATGATCAATAAAACAAACATTTCACTGAGTAACTGGCCCTCTTGCCTCAGTAAGCAGTGAGTATCACGTCAAAATGTGAAAAATTTGTTAAAGATCATTAAAAAAAAAAAACTTTTCGCTGAGTAACTAGCCCTCTTGCCTCAGTAAGCAGTGAATGTCACGTCAAAAGCTGAAAATTCTGATAAGAGCATTGAGACCAGTTAGTTTCATAGCATTTTTTACTCGAGTTAGTAAGTCCTTAGGGATGTCTTTACACCTAATGCCCTAAAACCATCTGGTTTGGGAGTCATTGGCTAAACGCTCGTTACATGAGTCAAATAGAAAGCTTAAGGGAATTAACTTGACAAAAAAAAATCATAAACAAAAGAATAAAAGAATTATACCATCTTTGTTGATTATAATAGAAAATTTTGTGAATCTTGAGACATCGAAACATACACATTAAAATTCTTTGGAAACCTAATCTTTTATGTGCTAGTTCACCACACACCAAAGTCGAACTTGTGATGTCTTAAATTGTCTCATGAAAGTGATTTGCGTTCAAAACTCTTATTCTTGCAAAAATATGTTTGTATCTGTTAAGCTTGCTTATGAATGCACATCATAGTTTTGTGTTAAGACTTAAACTTTTTTTGGACACTATGAACATTGGATCTATCTGCGTGTTGTTAGTTTTCATTTTAGTTTTGTTTAGTATTGCTAAGGGACTAGCAATATGTAAGTTTGGGGGTGTGATAGGTGCTTAAATATTATTTAAGCACCCTTATTTACACTTGTTAGGTCCTTAGTTATGTTAATTTAGTTCATTTTACTTCATTTGTGTGTTTCAGATGTGTTTTATAGGTCTTGGAGAAAAAGAAGCAGTTTTGGCACTTAAAGGAAGAAGCCTGAAATTTCTGAAGTAGCCCCTGGACAAACTGCGATCGATCACACCATGCAATGCGATCGAGCGCACATTGCGATCATGCGCACATAAGAAGGATCGAGCGCACACTGCGATCGAGCGCACATGTAAGGGCGTAAACAGTAAACTGCAGAACCTTATTTTTGAAATAAGAGAGTTTTTACGGTTTAGGAAGTTTAGGGTTTCCTGCACCTTCTAGGACTACTCAAGCCCTATAAATACACATGTAAAGCACACACAAATCATCACCTTTTAGAGATCACTTTTATCTTTTGCTTAGCTCGGAGTTTTAGGCTTTGGAGAGGATTGACAACCCGTCTCCCTAGTATTCTTCGGGTTTTATATTTTATGCTTAGTTTATATATGATGTTTATTTTAGACAGCATGTGTAACTAACTTTCTTATAGGGCTCGATTGAAGCCCTACTTATGCTTTCTCATATATTTATTCATTGATAAATCTTTACCAATAGTCTTTATTATGTTGCTTAACTTGATTAATGTCTGTGCTTATTTAAATTCCTCATATGTATGTGTATGGCCAACGTATGCATGTGGTATGGATTGGTTAGTTAGATCAATTTAGATGACCGAGTCCTGGGTCTAACATTAGTAACAAAGGATATCCACACTGGATTCTTGGATTAATCAACATGGGAAACTGGGAGTAGATACCATGCCCTAGATCTCATGTGATTATCGATTTCCATAGTACTTATGCTTTCTTAAGGAATTACTCAAGCAGATACCATGCTGAATCCCTTAAGGAAGAAAAGAGTTAGAGTAGATACCATGCCTAACTCGTTGCTTAGGGAAATCAATAGCTTAAGGAGTAGATACCATACCCTTAGGTTGGCGACCAGTAGGTATACATGATAAGGCTAGTGCACTGATACATTATACAATTGGGAAAGTATGACTAGCGGTGGATATCAAAGCCCTATGTCTTTATTATTATCAAATCACACACAATAGTTATTTATTTTTACTTTAAAGAAACTAATTCTAAAACCGAACTTTACCAATCCCTGTGGAGATGATCTTGCTTTTGCACACTATACTACACTGTTGACCTTGTGCACTTGCAAGTAAAACTAGTACGATTATTTGCTTATTAATTTAGGTAGATAAATGCACAACAATGTCCAGTAAATTTTTTGATGTTTACCACAATGTAAAGACTGCAAAGGAGTTGTGGGATTCATTGCAAGCAAGATACATGAAGGAGGACGTAGCAAGTAAGCGTTATATTATTGCAAAGTTTAATAATTTTAAAATGGTTGATACTCATAGTATTATGGATCAGTTTAGTGAAATAAAAACTATACTAGATCAATTCTCTCAACATAAACTAAAAACGGATGAGACCATAACAGTCACAACCATTATAGACAAATTGCCTCCACTTTGAAAAAATTTCAAGAATCGTCTAAAGCACCGAAAGGAAGACCTGACTCTTGAGGAGTTAGGCAATCATCCTCGAATTGAGGAGGATTTATGGAAAAAAGGAAAGGAAGAAGCCCTCTCTAATATTAATTCAATAGAGGAAGAAAAGACTTCGAAAGAAATCTTTCAAGATTTTCACAAGAGAAAGAATCCTTCAAACAATTCAAACAAGAATAATAAAAAGACAAATGGTGCTTATTTCCATTGCAGGAAACCAGGACACTTCAAAAAAGATTGTCGAATGCTGAAGAAAAAGGGCAAAACACAACAAAAGTTTGTGGCTTAAGAATGTATAAGGTCTAAAGGAGGAGTGTTTGTTAGTACTTAAATGCATAAGATTATATTTAAATGAATAAGAGAATGTTTCAACACAAAATTAATAATAAGAATATTAATTTTGTTTGTTTGTTTATATTCATGTTTAATTCAATTTACAATGATTTATGAATCTTATATCTTGTCAAATGGTATGTTTTAATTACAAAAGCTATTTTTTTTTCTAGTGGTGTTGTATATGTAAGAGTAACATATATATTGAAACATTGCTTAAGACAAGTGTGAATTCCTCAAATAAGTCTTAAGAAGAATTCTAGTATGTTTTGGTTAATACTTGACTTATAGTTCAATGTATTCTTGTGATAGAAATCTACAAAAATATGAATCTCAAAGTTACTTGTAGTAAACTCCAATTTAGATGACAATGTCACTTGGACTAGTGATGTGAGTATATGCTACAGTGGGTATTGTACAATGGTATAAACACTAAGTTAATACTGAGCATGATAATGAATTACAAGTGGGCAAAGTCTAGTAGTTATAAGTGATGAAAAATATAACTTGTGGTGGGGGTGATTCTAAGTGTTAGTGCGATTAGTATTATGTACGTAATGCACTACAATGAATTATCATGGGTATTAGCCAAGTATAACAATTATAGATGTTAATCAAGATTTAGCTAACAAATGATTAACATTTACTAGGGACGGGGTTCAAGCCCATATGATTAAACACCCATGATGGAATCTCGACTCAATGCTTACTAACCATAAATCTTGAGTTCAATGAGACAAAGTACATCATTAGAAGTGATTGCAAACACCAACAGTAAATATTCTATATTAGCAGAAGGGTGTTTAGAAATCGTAGTGATAAAGTAAAGGGTGAACTTTCAGTTCTTAATAAGGCTTATAAAAGTTTTTCTTTGGTATGTTAAATTACGGAGCATACTTGATAAGCTTGCCTAGTGAGTGTGGCCACTTTTATTGAGTTCAAGGGTTTGACTGTAGAGCACTCATAACATAAGATACATGACACAAGGCCTGTAAACATATCAACATATTTTCTGGCAAATTCTATGAGGAGGAGTCTCGTGTATGAGATATGTCTGGTTAAACAAATAGGATTTGTGGTTCAAAGTATTATACTACCACATATTCTGTTTAACTTTGATGTGCTTTCACTAAGTGAAGATTCAAGTCTAAAAGACATCTTCATCTAGGCATGAACTTCAATGGATGATAAAAGATCAAAATTTCAAAGTTTTATCAAGTTAAAATATTTTGAAAATGGAGGGGGATTATTGATTTTTTTTCAAAATAAACTTGGATTTTAAGTTTGGAATGTTTTAGAAAATCAAAGGAAAGAAGAAAAGAACAAGAAATTCAAGTTGTGAATGATTCAGTCGACTGAATGAATCATTCAATCGACTGGATGGAAGGATAAAAAATTTTGGAACTCTCTGGAACTTTTTCAGTCGACTCGATGAAAGACCCAATTAACTAGATGTTTGAAAATTTGAATTTTCATAACGTTAAATGACAATTGCTTGTGAACTGGAGCGTCTGTTAAAAAGAGACACTTAGTTAAGTCAGTTAAAGCAGTTTGTTACTGGACCAAAGTGTTTATTATAAAAAGACACTAATTAAACACTATAAAAAAGGTGTTTAACTGTCATAATTTATAGATTACAAACAGAATACAGATTTCAGATTTCCTTTCTTATTCTTCTTCTCCTTCTCTAAAAAAATTGATCTTCTAATGTTTAGAAATTCTACAAATTTCCAAACATAAGTGTTCTTCATCCATAAACTCACAGAAGTTGTTATGCGTCATTTTTCACGAGTACAAAGTGCAGAATAACATAAAACTTCATTGTATCTTAGAAGAAATTCACTCGAAACCTTCTTGCACCCATGAGGAGCGAATTAAACTTTAAAGAAAACGACTTGATCGTTCCTTGAAGCCATTTCTCTTATTCTCTCTTAATTCTTTTGATAAACAGTAACTAGATAGGTTATAATATTGCCATGACATGCGTCGACGGGATTGGTATGCAGGACAATGTTATGTACCATGATTTGTCAAACTCAAGCTAAAGTTGGTCTTCAAGTCTTCCCTTTTTCTCCTCTTTCTTTTGTCTTTCCTTTTCTTTCTTTTTTTTCCTTTTCTTGGTGTGGGGAGGGGGGGCGTTTCACGGTTTTTGTAATGTTTTCAACCTGTGACCGTAGCCATTATGGACCTGTCAATAGTATCTGATGGCTAATGTTGCAAATGCTGATTCCTTTGCTGGTTGGCTGAATCCCCTACTCTCATGCCTTTCATCACTTGGCTTAAGTAAAGAAAACCAGTTAGCCACTTGGATGGATTCATAAAAAAAGATTTTAAATTTTCTGTAATTGATGATTCCAGAAAAGGCAGAGTTTGCTTAAAGCCAAGGTCCCATACTCCCAGTTTCTTCAGTGCTTCGCTTTGAAGAATTTTTTAGAATTTTAGATACAGGAGAGATTTATGTGCTACAAACATTTTCAATTATTGATGATGAAGAGAAAAAAAATTTATTGTTTTCTTTTCCCCCAGTTAAAAATGCTTGTATTATGTGTGGAATTCTTAAAAATTTCTCGCTTTGAAGGTATCAGTGGCTGTGGTTGCCATTTGAGCAATCTTGACTTAATAGACCCTATGTCCCTATCTAACGTAGAGATAATATAAATTCTCATCCTTGCTTCCAGGGAAAGTAATGCCCCCACACGCTCAAGTGGATGCTAGACTTTTGCTTCTTATCCTCCGCCCCCCCAGAAGTTTATAGAGATTTATAAAATCATCATTAATCGCCTCAAAAAAGAAATGATAAAATTATGATTAGTTGGACGATTGATAGGATAACTGTAAAGTATGATTTGTGTGAAATATGAGCTTCTCGGCCCTTTTTTGAGGAGTTCTAGTGTGGAGTTTGGTGAACAAAATATTCCCGGAGTTTTTCATGCAAAGTTCACACTTTATGACTTACAAAAGGAGAAAAAGATGCAAGAAGATTTTTCGTCAATATAAAGACATTTTCTATTTTATTCTCATAATTAAAACATAAATCTATATGTGATGTATACACATAATTCCAGACTTTTTCTTGCAAAGTTCACACTTTATGACTTAAGATAATCAAAGAGAAAAAGAGATAAGAAGATTTTTCGTCAATATAAAGAAATTTTCTATTTTATTCTCATAATTAAAAAATAAATCTACATGCGATGCACACACCTAATTTATGAGGAAATATGTAGAGTAATGATACTGGTGACAATAAGTTTATACATTTTTTTGCTTGAGAAGTCTATTGATAATTGTTTTAAATTCTATTAGTAACATGGAAGAACTCCACTAGTAATACGAAGAGATTGAAAAAAAAAATAACCTTTTTGCACTTGTATTGCATGATTTCAATGATTGAAGATTGAGGATATGAAATGTTTGTTTTGCTGTTATCCCTGAACGTGCTTCTCTCATTGCTGAGAGTCGGAGACATATAAGGCTAGAAGGAAAGCCCAAAGATATTGTGCAAATCCACTGAGTCCAAGGCTGTCCGGACTGAAGGAGACAGGTGAACATATCTGTCTAAAGGCTACCTTACCCTGAAACTTCATGTTAGAAAAAGGAAAAGTGGGTTTGAATTAGTTTCCACTTGCCAATTGCCAAGGTATCCAATCAGGAAAATTAATAATATAAGACCGTTTCCTTTTTATCTCTTTTGAGTCTTTGATTCGACTCTCTTACTGCCAAGTCTTTCTACAATCTACCCATAAAAAAAAGTCCTTGAAAGTGACCCGGTTGTGATCTGTGATTGCTTGGAAATTTAGAAAAATCAGGTAATGTGCACTCCTACCCACAAAAGTCTCTTTCTTTTGCAAGGTAGAAATTTGGAAAACGTGAAAAAAAAAAATGGTTTATTGGCTCAAGGTGAAATCTGTTGGTTCTTTTCCATTATTGGTTTAAATCTCTAAATTTGAATAAAATTAACATGTGATGCTCTATTTCCGGATCTAACACAACTTGGAATCCAATTCTAGAATTGGTAAACATGAGATTCTAGGTGTTGCAAGAAATGGTTAATGATGCAATGGGTTTTGTCTGTTTTTTATCATTGGTTTCCTGTTTTGGACAAGAAAAAAGGATTAAAATTGTATTATTCTATATCATTATTTTATAATTTCCATTGCGTATGGTTAAATCTGGACTAAGAAAGGCCAATTATCTCTGACACTAAGAAACCCCTTAAAAAAACATAAATAGAAAGAGAAGATTTGCTGCTCATTAACAGATACTCCCTTATCTGACACCCTCCAAAAACACAGGGCTGTTAGAATCTGGTCAAGAGAATCAAACAAGGAATCAGAAAGGATTCTCATTTCTTGTCATTCGATGAGTACTAGAATGTAAATGAATTACTGGGTCTCCCTTAATTTCCTCAAAGCATATTTTTTTAAAAAAAATTATTTGTGCCCCTGGTTCTAGTTACATGGATAACTTGCCAAAAATATTGTGTGGGTGGAGCTGGAAGGAGAACAAGTTGTTTGAGCTGGCTTTAGCAATGGTTGATGAACAAGACCCGGATCGATGGGAAGTGGTTGCTGCCATGGTTGGAGGGGAGAAAAGTGCAGAGGATGTGCAGAAACATTATGTGATCCTTTTGGAGGATTTGCAGTTTATAGAATCTGGTAAATTGGACCATAAACTTATGGGAGAAGTTCAGACTTGTATTCAAGTTGACTGTAGTCAATCTGTATGCTGGAATGATGAAGATCGCAGGTATGTAATCTCTTTTTAACTGCCTAGATAGTTTTTCTGTTCTTATATTATTATTATTTTTTTTTTTTTTTTTGGATTCATTTTGCCTGTTCTTGCAATCTGTCATTCTTGTCTTTCATGTTTCATGAAACAGTTTCTTTCTTTGTTAAATAATATATCACCATTGAGAACTATAAAATTAGGCCCATTAGAGGAATTTTTTTTTTCATTTAAATTCTTATATAGATATCCCTACCTTCATGGGCAATTCTTTTTTCGGGTTATTTTAAGTTTTCAGCATATATGCAATGAAACTGTTAGGGTTAAACTACCATATCCCTACAGATCTTTAGATGCGAATATAGAAAAGAAAATATAAATAAATCAAAGACAAACACACAGCACATAGATTTACGTGGTTCACCCAAACTCGGGTTACGTCCACGGAGTTGCAGCGATTTCATTATGTCTTGAAGAACAATACAAGGAGGTCTCACCCCTAGACACCCCTCACAGTATTCACAAAAAAAAATGGCTCACACACTTACCCAAAAAAATAAGATGAAACTCTTATATTTCTAGGTTAAAATAAAACAGATACCAAACAGTGCTGAAATGACCAGATTGGACAAAATAAATAAAAAAAACTACTAGGCTCCACACATAGCCTAACAATCTCCCACTTGGAGACTGGTCCAATCGCCAACACCAAGCACCACATGCCTTCAAACAAAGCAACCATCGCTGCAACTCATTCACCTGTCCTCAAGCTTGAAGACCAACTGAAGCTGAGCACAGCTTCAATTTCTCAATAGTGACACTCTTAGTCAACATATCTGCTGGATTCTCAGTTCCAAGAATCTTCTCCAGTACCAACTGTTTACTGTCGAGAAGAGCGAATAAAGTGATATCTCAACTGTATATGCTTCGTCCTGGAATGAAACGTCGGATTCTTAGCAAGAAAAATAGCACTCTAACTATCACTGTGTAGAGTAGCCCTCTCATTCTTCTTACCCAGCTCATCCAAGAGACCCTGTAACCAAACTATCTCCTTCTCAGCTTCAGTTATGGCTACATACTCAGCTTCTGTAGTAGAGAAAGCAACGATTTTCTGCAACTTAGAAGCCCAACTTACAGCTGTACCACCTAGAGTATACACAATCCCTGTAGTACTCTTCTTGCTATCAACATCACCAGCTAAATCCGCATCCACAAAACCCTACAGTTTTAAACCTACCCTTGTGAAGCACACAATGTTGTTTTCACGGATTACTCATGTACCTACTCACTACTCCCACTGCATGTGCAATGTCCGGTCTTGTGCAAACCATGGCGTATATAAGACTTCCAATAGCTGAGGCATAGGAACCCTACTCATGTAGTCCTACTCCTGCTCTGTTTTTGGTGACTGATCCTTAGATAGTCTAAAATGACTAGCCAAAGGTGTGTTCACTAGTTTAGCACTATCCATGCTAAATCGACTGAGAACCTTCTTCACATACTCTGTCTGTGAAAGTTTCAAAGTCCTACTGAATCTGTATCTGATGATTCTCATACCAAGGATTTGTTTTGTAGCACCCAAATCCTTCATTGCAAACTGTTTTGACAACTGCCTCTTGAGATTATTAATCTCCTCAATGTTAGACCCTGCAACGAGCATATCATCCACATACAACAATAATAGGATATAAGAGTTGTCAAAACTCTTAACATAGCAACAATGGTCTGCCTGGCACCTTGTGAACCCAGTGCTACACATGAGGCTGTCAAACTTCTTGTACCATTGTCTTGGAGCTTCTTTCAACCTATACAAACTCTTTCTCAGTTTGCAAACCTGATTTTTCTTTCCCTGCACTGCAAATCCTTATGACTAATGCATATAAATATCCTCCTCCAAATCACCATGAAGGAATATTGTCTTCACATCTAACTGCTCAAGATGTAGGTTCTCTGCAGCCACAATTCCCAGTACCAGCCTGATTGTTATTAGCTTCACAACTGGAGAGAAAATATTTGTGTAATCAACACCCTCTTTCTGTTAAAACCCTTTCACAACCAATCTAGCATTGTAGCGCTTGCTACCATCATGCTCTTTTTTTACTCTGTACACCCATTTGTTATGTAAAGCTTTATTCCCTTCTAGCAATTCAGTTAGTTCCCATGTCTGATTCATCATCAGTGAGTCCATCTCATCCTTCATGGCCAACTCACACTTGCTAGAATTTTTAACCTGCAAAGCTTCATCATAACATTCTGGCTCACCATTGTCAGTCAACAAAATATAGAACAAGGATGGTGAGAACTGCTGTGGAGGTCTAATGTTCCTAGAAGACCTTCGGAAAGCACTTATGGGCGTACACTGTTCTACCTGTGGGTCTGTATTCTCATCATTTCCCTCACTCCTACTCTGCACTGTGCTCTCAGAAAATTCATCCAAGTCAACAAACTCAGATTTCTTTGGTTCTGGTTCTGTAACAACAGATTCTGCACTTGACCTATCTTTGAACATAACCTATTCATTGAAAATCACATTTCTACTCCTGATGGCTTTTCGATTTTGATTATCCCAAAACCGATAACCAAAAGCTTCATCACTATAGCCAATAAAGAAACATTTTCTGGATTTAGCATCTAGTTTACTGCGAGCATCAGAGTCAATATGAACATAAGATAAATAGCCAAAAACTTTTAAGTTAGAAAGGTTTACCTCCTTTCCACTCCATACCTCTTCAGGTATCCTGCAATCCAAAGGAACTAACGGTCCTCGATTTATCACGTGAGATGCTGTGCTAACTGCATCTGCGCAAAAAGTTTCTGGCAACCCAGCATGCAACCTCATACTTCTAGCACGCTTATTGAGGGTCCTGTTCATGCGCTTAGTCACGCCATTCTGTTGTGGTGTCCCAAAAATAATCTTCTCCATCCTAATCCCATTAACAACAAATTTCTCTAAACCCCCCATCTATGTACTCTCCACCATTATCAGACCTCAAACATTTTACCTTCAAACCTGTTTCAGTCTCAACTATGGCCTTCCATTTCTTAAAGGTCTCAAATACCTCAATTTTTTTTTTCAAAAAATAAACCCATACCTTCCTGCTTGAGTCATCAATAAATGTGATATAATACCGCAGACCTCCAAGAGATACAACCGAGGAAGCTCCCCACAAATCTATATGTACCAACTCCAATTTTTCAGACTTTGGAGTTCTACCTCCTTTCAAGAAACTGACCTTTATCTGTTTCCCAAGAATGCAGCTCTCACACAAATCAAAGTCAAGAGATTTCAACTCTGGCAGTTTCCCTTTAGATAGCATCACTTTCATCTTTTTTTTCGCTCATGTGACCAAGCTTGCGGTGCCATAGGTTTGTATCAACTTTTGCATCAACCATTGCAATAGTATCTCTCACACTTGAGGTCATGTACAGAGTACCCGTTTTTTTTCCACGAGCCACTACCATGGCTCCCTTTGTAATCTTCCAAGTACTAGCCCCAAATGTCACCATGTGACCTTCAGCATCAAGCTGTCCTACAGAGATCAATTTCCTCATCAATTTTGGAACATGTCGCACTTTCTGTATCAACCACACAGACCTATTCGGTAATTTAATATGAACGTTTCCCATACCCACAATGTCCAAGGCTTCTCCATCAGCCAAATATACCTTCCCAAAATCACTTATCACATAGTGCTCCATGATTTCTCGGTGTGCAATGGTATGGAAAGAAGCTCCCGAGTCCAAAACCCAAGAGTCAATGGGACTGTCAACAGCTAGTAATAGGGCATCATATAGTTCTTCTGTCACAGTATTTTCAGCATTGTTCTCATTCCTTTTCTTCTGCGGTTCTCTACAATTTTTCTTTAAGTAGCCAGTCTTGCCACAATTCCAGCATTCTAGTTATCGTCCAGATCTAGATTTACTCCTACCTCCTCTTCTGGATTTTGATCTACTCCGATTGGAATTTCTATCCTATGCTCTACCTCTTATCTCAAGATTTAAAGCGGAACCAGAACCTGAGGTTTCACCCGCATCTCTCCTGCGAACCTCCTCGCTTAAAATCAAATCCTGAATATCTTTATATTTGAGTTTATTCTTCCCTGCAGAATTACTCATCTCCATTCTCATGGCTTCCCAACTATTTGGCAAAAAAGCCAAAACAATTAAAGCATGGATTTCATCATCAAAATCAATCTCAACAAAGGACAATTGATTAACAATTGTATTGAACTCATTCAGATGCTACCGTCTTCAAATTGAACAACTTTTTCATTAGATGCACTTTGTTGATAGCCGACGGTTTTTCATACATACTAGACAAAGCTGCCATCATATCCTTGGTGGTCTTCTCCTTCATAACATTGTGCACAACTGATCTTGATAGAGTTAATCGAATAACTCTTAGTACCTGTCTATAAAAAAGATTTCATTCGTCTTCTTTCATACTGTCTGGCTTTGCCCCTAACAGAGGCAAATGTAATTTCTTCCCATATAGGTAATCGATTTGTATCCTCCAATACCCAAAATCTGTGCCAACGAATTTCTCGATTCTTGTCGCCTTTCCTTCTTCTCCGGCCATCGCTTCCACTCAAAAAACTGATAGCTCTGATACTAGTTGTTAGGGTTAAACTACTCTATCCCTACGGATCTTTAGATGTGAATATAGAGAAGAAAATAGAAATAAATCAAAGACAAACACACAGCACACAGATTTACGTGGTTCATCCAAACTCGGGTTACATCCACAGAGTTATAGCAATTTCATTATGTCTTGAAGAACAATACAAGGAGGTCTTACCCCTAGACACCCCTCACAGTATTCACAAAAAAAACGGCTCACACACTTACCCAAAAGAATAAGATGAAACTCTTATATTTCCAGGTTAAAATAAAACATATACCAAACAGTGCTGAAAAGACCATATTGGACAAAATAAAAAAAAATTGAAAAAAATATATAAAAAAAAAAAGAACCACCAGGCTCCACACATAGCCTAACAGAAACTTCAGTCCATAGTGTATCGGAAGGGACAAAAAAATGAGCAATTAAGGATACTCCTCGGATGGATTCTTATTACTGATTATCTTTGATCATTTAGCTTAATGTTTTACTCCCAATGGTACTCAAATTCCTATAATGAAGGTATATAGTTCAATCTAGTATTCCCCACTCAACTCAAAAAAAAAAAATTATTCTGTTACACCCTCATAAATCTTATTTCCTATTGACCTCAATCAAGTGGAAAATTTCAATTAAATGATGATTTACTTCCTCATGTCTTATTTGGCCTTTCTTTCTTTCATCCTAGTAGCAATCTTCGAAGTACTGCTTCTCTGTAATCCTTGGAAAATTGATCATTTAAAACTCATAAGCTGAAAGTTAATGGCTTAATAGTTGCATACCACTGAGCACCAGCCACTTATTGAGAAAAACACACAGTTCTTATGCTAGAAAAAGTCATATGAGGTTTCGAAATCGTGGTTTATGGGTTCTGTTCTGTGAACAAACGTTAGACATATAGCGATTAATTCCCTAAAGATTTTACTCTGAAAAGATTAATATATTAAGAAAAGATATCATGAATTCTGCAAAGTTAGTAGAAGTCAAAACTATCTTTTCCAGCTGATCTGGAATGTCATCACCCTCATACCACATGTATCTGAAGAAGATATAAAATTGGTTAAATTTTTTTTATTTAATTGGTTCAAATAGTTAAGTGATTATATATCAGGAAACTCGTGATTCATCAAGTGTCAAGTCTTCAATTTCACTCTTGTGTTTCCATAGTCAAGTTTGCATTTAACTTGAATTGTTTGGTTTTACAATATTGATTTGCATGGTTTAAGTTAATTCAGCCTATCTCCTGACATAGTTGTAGTTGTAGCTTATTTAGAGTAAAGGTTATTTTCTAATAGATAATCATTTCAGTTCTCAACAAGATTGTTGGTAATTTGTCTAAGAATTAAAGGTTGAATAATCTAAGCTTCAGGCCTTGGCGCCGCGGCACAGACTTGGTGCGCCGCGGCCACCAGCAAATGAGGAGTTCTTCATCCAGGTGCGCGCCGCTGCCCAGGACCAGCCGCGCCTTGGCCACTAGCATCCGGAGAATTTTTGCCCTATTGTGCGCCGCAGCTTGCCTTATTCTGCGCCGCGGCGCGAGGCACACCTGACACCTGATTTCAACATTTTTCAGCTAGTGCGTGGGTTTTCATTAAAACACAAAGGTTCACTTAGACCATTTAGAGGGCCATGATTGTTTGGTTCTCAAGATCAAAGGGTTGAGATTGGCTTCAAGTTGGTTGTGGTAGTTATTGCTCTATATAAAGGGTTATTTAAGAGCAATAACAACAAGATAGACACAAAAGAGAAACAAGGAAGAAACACAAAAAGAAGTCTCATTCTAAGAGTGGCTGGTGTTTTAGAGAGATAGGCTCTCAAATATTTAGAGGTATTTCTAGTGAGAGAGAGTATTCAAGATTGGGGTTTTAGGGCTTTGTAATTGGAATTTTCTTGGTGAAAATTCTAGGGAAACACTTAGTTCTTATCTCTTTCTTTTCTTTTCTCTCATTCATCAAGAACACATGGTTCTTGAGGAGGTGTTGCTCTAATTGTAAGAACTCCATTGATTTAGTGCAGAGAGCTCAGAGGAGCTCACAGGGACGTAGACAATTTGTCAAACCTCGATAACAATTGCTTGTGTTTTCTCTTTTATGGTTTGATTCTTGTCTTGGTCTAAATCATTCTAGACTTGGGTGTTTGAAGGTCACAACCTGGGATTCTTATATGATTTTTAACAGCAGTATCAAAGCTAGAACAGTGGTATCAGAGAAAGACTCTAAGAATCAAAGGAAACTTCTTGGATGATTCAAGAACGGTGTTGGGATCAAGATTTGATTAGGTTCTTGAGGTTCAAGAACAGTGCTGGGATCGAGATTTGATCGGGTTCTTGAAGTTTAGAAGTTGGAGAGAAGAGGTTTGGAAAGCAATTGTGGGTGCTACATAAATCTTGGGATTTTTTCCTGCAAGATGGGTTCAAACTTCATTGTTGAGAAATTTGATGGAAATTGAGACTTTGCCCTTTGGAAGCGAAAAATCAAGGCGATTCTTATGCAACAAATGTGGACTTGGCGATTGGAGAAGATGATGATTTTTCAACAAGTATCACGGAGCTCCAGCGGAATGCGATGAAGAAGATGGCGTATAGCATTATCTTTCTGCATATGTCGGATAGTGTGACAAGGGAATGTGGAGATTTGAAAGATCCAGCTATCATTTGGAATAAACTAGATGAGTTGTTTCTTACCAAAACTCTCCCTAATAAAATCTATCTTCTAAAATGTATTTTTGCTTTTAAAATAGATCCTAATAAAAAGTTGCAAGATAATCTTGATGTGTTTAATAAACTAGTTCAAGATTTGACTAGTTGTAGTATAACATTCCCAGATGAAGAATTAGCTATTATATTGTTGAATTCTCTTCCCGATTGTTTTGAAAGCTTAATTAATGCAATTGAATATGGAAGAGATGCACTAACCAAAGAAATTGTGATTAATGTTATAAGGGCTCATAATTTCAAAGCCAAGATGAGGGAAGCATCAAGTGGAGAAGGTCTGTTCGTTAGAGGAAGGCCTACTCGGTATGGCAGCAACATCTATGGCAACTACCAGGACAAACCAAAGGGTAGAGGTCAAAGCCATGGAAGATCGCATTCTAAACCAAAGTTTGGAGGAAAACGATGCTACTATTGCAATAAGGAGAGCCATTTCAAGAGAGATTGCAAGAAGATGATAAGAGATGAGAAAGGAAGAGGCCATACCAACAATGAACAGGCTTCGATTGCCAAGGGATAACAGCAAGATGATGATGTTCTTGTTGTGTACTCAAATATGAGTGAAAGGCAAAGCAGCAAGAAATAGATCTTGGATTTCGAGTGCACTTATCACATGTGTCCTTACCGTGATTGGTTCAATATTTTCAAGGAAACCATCGAAGGAAAGGTTTTCTTGGGGAACAATACTTTTTGCCAAGTGAGGGGCATAGGAGACATCCAATTGAGGATGTTTGATGGAGTTACAAGGCTGTTACGGAATGTGAGATATCTTCCGGATTTGAGAAGAAATTTGATCTCATTGGGGCAGCTAGGTTCCATGGGGTACATATACAAAGCAGAGGAAGGAAAGATCAAGGTAATCAAGGGAGCCTTGGTGGTGATCAAAGCAGCAATAAAGGATGGTCTCTATGAGATGATTGGAGAGACGGACATCAAGGATCAAGCAGCAAGTTTGATGGCTGAGATTGATAAGGTGGTTCTTTGGCACAATCGCTTGGGACATATGAGCGAAAAGGGGCTTGCTACAAGTTCTCAGCAAAGATGGTTTACTTGATGGTGACAATGTAGAAAATTTGATTTCTGCGAGAGTTGTATTCTTGGGAAGCAACATCGGGTTAGCTTTAACACCGGAATGCACACATCAAATAGTATTATTAACTACATTCATGCCAATCTTTGGAAGCCAACAAGAACACTAACACAAGGAGGTAATCTTTACTTTCTTTCTTTGATTGATGACTATTCTAGAAAGGTTTGGGTTTATTTGTTTAAAAATAAATTAGATGCTTTGAATAAGTTTGTGGTGTGGAAAAGGTTGCTGGAAACTCAAACGGGCAAGGTAGTTAAGGTTTTGAGAACCGATAATGGCTTAGAATTTTACAATCAGGATTTTAACAAATTTTGTGAGTTAAATGGGATTCTAAAACACAGAACGGTTATAAAAACCCCTCAGCAAAATGAATTTGCTTAGATGATGAATAGGACCCTTTTGGAAAAGGTTAGGTGCATGATTATTGGCTCTGGTTTACCCAAGTGTTTTGGGGGGAAGCTGTGTCTACTGCTTCATATTTGGTTAATAGATCACTCTCTAGAGCTTTGGATCTTAAGACTCCCGGGGAGATGTGGAATGGAAAACCCCCTGATTTAAACAACCTTAGGACTTTTGGATGTGTTGCATTTGCACATCAAAATGATGATAAACTTAGCCTAATGTCTAGAAAATGTATGTTTCTAGGATATGGGGAAGGGGTTAAGGGGTATAGATTGTGGTCCTTAGAGCCAAAAGGAACTAAACTCATACTAAGTAGGGATGTCATTTTTAATGAGCTATTATTTCCCTACTTGGAGAAAACTAACCCAACAGGGGAAAGTGAGCAAACCAGCCTGGTTTATGTGGAGCATAGCATCAAAGAAAATTCAGTTCAGGTACAGAAAGGAATGTAAGAGAGTTCGAATCAAGTAGAGCCCATTGATGAAGGCCAACCTCAAGACACTCAAGAAGAGGCTAAACCAGAAGGAGATGATACAGAAAATCGAAATATTTATCAGCTCACAAGAGACCGGGAAATGAGGCAGATCAGACCACCTTTGAGATATGGTTTTATGAATGTTAATGCAGCAGCTCTTTATTCAGAAGGAATGATAATCAACTATGAACCAGAAACTTACATTGATGCCATGGGATGTAAGGATTCATCAAGATGGAAGCTAACTATGGAGGAGGAAATGCATTCTTTGAGAAAGAACAACTCTTGGGAATTGGTGCCTAAACCAGAAAAATAGAGAGTTGTGGATTATAAGTGGATTTACAAGATCAAAGAAATGAATACTCTAGGGGATAAATTCTGGTATAAGGCTAGACTGGTTGCAAAAGGGTTCACATAAAGAGAATGCATAGATTTCGCCGAAATTTTCTCACCAGTTATGAAATACAAGACGATAAGGATAATGTTAGCTATGGTGGTCTAATTTAATTGGGAGATTGAGCAAATGGATGTGAAGATACCGTTCTTACATAGAAACTTGATGAGACCATCTACATGAGACAACCCGAAAACTATGAGGAAGGAAGGTAGGGGGATTTGGTGTGCAAATTGAAGAAATCTCTCTATGGCCTGAAACAATCACCTCAGAAACGGAATAAGAGGTTCGATTCCTTTGTAACTAGCTTGGGTTTCATGAGGAGCTACTATGATTCGTGCTTGTACTACAAAGGTCACAAGGTGGAGGAAATGGTGATTATCCTCATCTATGTTGATGATATGCTATTGGTTGGTAGCAGCAAGGAGAGGATAGAAAAGTTGAAGTCTCAACTCAGTTTGGAGTTTAAGCTGAAAGATCTTGGTCATGCACAAAAGATCCTTGGGATGAGTATAATCTGGGAAAGAGAGAAAAACAAGTTGAAGATTTCTAGACTTCTTACATAGAAAATATGATATCTAAATTCTCTATGGAAGATAGTAAACCAGTAAAGATTCTCCTTGCTGGTCATTTCAAGTTCTCCAGCGATCAATGTCCTAGATCGGATGCAGAGAAGAAGGAAATGGAAAAGGTCCCTTACTCTAGTGTGGTTAGATCAGTCATGTTCATGATGGTAAGCACTAGACCCGACATTTCTCATGCCATTAGTGTTCTCAGCAGGTTTATGAGTAATACTGGAAAGAAGCATTGGCTTGGGATGAAATGGTTGCTGAAGTATTTGAAGGGAAGCTCAGATATGGGGCTTGTTTACGAGAAGAGGGGTAAGTTCATCTGTTTAGAAGGTTATGCTAATTCAGACTATGGAGCAGACCGGGATAAGAGAATATCGATTATCTCATACTTCTTCAACTTAAATGGATCTTGTATAAGTTGGAAGGCTCACTTGTAGCCATTGGTAGCACTCTCAACAACCGAAGCAGAGTATATAGCAGCAACGGAAGCTATTAAGGAGGCTATGTGGTGTAAAGGGTTGTTGGAAGAGTTGAAGGTCCTAAAAGAGCATGTGGTGGTGTATTTGAATAGCCAAAGTGTGTTGCATTTGTGTAAGAATCTGGTGTTCCATGAGAGGACTAAGCATATGGATGTTCAGTATCATTTCATTCGGGAAAATGTTACGGAATGAAGCATTCATGTGGACAAAGTGGCAATGGAAGAAAATCCTGCAGATTTAGGCACTAAAGTTCTAACTCTAAGCAAGTTCAATCATTGCCTTGAACTTCTTAGAATTGGAATCGGATGAGGTGGTGACTCATGTTGAGTTTAGATCCTGAGTTCTCTACACAATTGGCTTGGGTTTAATTTGTTAGACAAAGGTAAAGTTTGTTGCGAATTTGTCTAAAAATTAAAGGTTGAATGATCTAAGCTTCAGGCCTTGGCGCCGCGGCACAGACTTGGTGCGCTGTGGCCACCAGCAAGTGAGGAGTTCTTTATCCACATGTGCGCCGCGGCCACCAGCACCCGGAGTATTTTTGCCCTATTATGCGCTGCGGCTTGCCCTGTTCTGCGCCACGGCGCGAGGCACACCTGACACCTGATTTCAACATTTTTTAGCTGGTGCATGGGTTTTGATTAAAACGCACAGGTTCACTTAGACCACTTAGAGGGCCATGATTGTTTGGTATCAAAGGGTTGAGATTGGCTTCAAGTTGGTTGTGGTAGTTATTGCTCTATATAAAGGGTTATCTAAGAGCAATAACAACAAGATAGACACAAAAGAGAAACAAAGAAGAAACACAATAAGAAGTCTCATTCCAAGAGTGGCTAGTGTTTTAGAGAGATAGGCTCTCAAATCTTCAGAGGTGTTTCTAGTGAGAGAGAGTATTCAAGATTGGGGTTTTAGGGTTTTGTAATTGGAATTTTCTTGGGTAAAATTCCAAGGAAACACTTAGTTCTTTTCTCTTCTCTCATTCATCAAGAACACATGGTTCTTGAGGAGGTGTTGCTGTAATTGTAAGAACTTCATTGATTTAGTGCAAAGAGCTCGGAGGAGCTCATAGGGACGTAGGCAATTTGTCAAACCTCGATAACAATTGCTTGTGTTTTCTCTTTTATGGTTTGATTCTTGTCTTTGTCCAAATCATTCTAGACTTGGGTGTTTGAAGGTCACAACCTGGGATTCTTATGTGATTTTCAACAAAGATTTTTGCTCTTTAGACAGCACAACTAATATCAGATTGGTTTGTGAAAATTGGGGATTATTAACTCTTATAGATTAGTTTGCTTTTTTCCTTGTGTTTTATTTTCATTTTTTTGTTTTTGTTGTTTCTGCCAGTTTTTTGTTGTTGCAGCTTTGCTGCTTAGTTCTTCATTTTTTTTCTGGGGTTTTTTTGTGGCAGCCTGCTTGCTGCTTTGTACTTCAGTTATTTTGGGTAAATAAATTCTTTGCTTTATCCAAAAAAAAACTAATATAATCATTAGAAATTGATCTTCTGCTCTTGATTAATTATGATGTGTGATTACAGCTTGCTGCTCCGATTGGACATAAATTAATCTCTAGAATTTGTGGGCAATTCATATATGTGGACTGATCCTTGATGAGAATGAAGGGCATGAAACCATGAACAAAGCTTATGGTTGTGGTAAGTGCGTCTTTAGAGCTCTGTTGTACTATGTCGTTTGTAAAGCATCCTCTACTTTGTAGGACAGAACTTGTCATTGAAAGAAATCGATATTTCAAACTGTAAATAGCTGAAATCTAGTATGGAGGCAAAGTCTTTCGAAGTCCGAATCATTTTTTATGTTTGTCTGTGGTTTCACTAGCTTGTTGCCAATTTCAAATTGTTGGAACTCTGTATGTGACCGTAATCATCTTCCGGCCACTTTGCTTGCTAAACATAGTCTAGACAAGATACCTGAGAACTGAAGTTGCTGGTTGAAATCGAGATTACTGCTATTTTTAATTAAATAATAAATTTTCTCCAAAGAGCTTTCACCACATGAAATAGTGAGGAACAAGGTGAACAAAAATTAGAATCTGCATCCTTTGCACACTTGCAAAAGGAAATATGTAATAATTTACGCAATAAACATAATAACAGATTGTGATCAATGCTCTGTTATGTGGAGCTATCTGAACGTGACAAAACTCTCAACATCAGCAATCATTTATCTGGATATTAGCAGCCGGCTTATTTGTCAGTGGTCTGCCCTTGTCTACCGAAGCTCCTTCTGCAGAAAAGGAAGCATCACTGCCATTTTGCCCTGTTATTTTTTGCCTCTTAACAACTTTTCCCGTCTGAAAACACGTTCTTTCACATATCACTGATGATTCATTTAAACAAAATATTTCTCTTTCAATCTCCTTTATTTCCTATGGAGTGAAAATCTGCTCCTTATTTCATTTGGCCGATTTAGCGTTGACAGCTCTGACTATCTTTCTATATAGCATTTCAATTTCCCAGAACAAGTGCTGTCCTGAAAGCAAACATCTCTTGATACAGAAAAAAAAATAAATAAATAAATAAAAAATTGGTGTTGCATCCAGGGAGAAAATCACATTTAAGATTCGCGGAACATTTTTTGATAACTGACTACAATTCCATCATCAGTCACTAAATATTCTTTGAACAGTGAAGCATTTTCAGAAAGAACAAGGATATCAGATGATTCTCCTAATGAAGGGAGTAGTAGCAATTGTTAGTTAAGGCCTGTGCTATAGAATGGAATCCCCTTGATGAAAGATTTTTGTTTGTTGACAACTCCATTATCAACCATTATAAATGGTGATCTCCATCAAGAGTGAACATAAAGTTGTGAAAAAAAATTTAAAGCTCCCTGCAATCACTGCGTTATGCTGTATTTGGATCTTAGAAAATTTGAAGGAAAGATAAACCAGAAGGAAAATTAGAAACAAAATAGGAATGCTTGTCTTTATTTTGTTTGGATATCAAGATAAAAAAGTTTCAAGAAAAATTACACAATTTAACACAACTAAATGGGTTTCAAATGAAATTTACACAATTTAACAAAACTAAGTGAAAAAATAGTGGGTTTCAAATGAAAATTTTCTTTTTCTTTTCCTTTTCCTTTTCCTCCGGATTTTCCTTTCCTTCAAAATTTTCAAGTTCCAGTCAGGGCCTTAATGTACCAGGAAAAAGAAAAGGATGGTAGTCAGAAAGAATTGAAGAGGATATGATAGTAAAATCAAACTGTGTGATCATATCACAAGCTTATGATAATCTCATGCAATGACATAAAAAGTTGTATTAGTTTAAATTAAAAATATAATGAAATGAAAAGAATGGGAGAGGAGAAAAAGAGGCAGAGCCAGGGAAGAGGCAGTGCATGGGTAGAGCCAAAACAGGTATCTGTTAGTGGTTCCATCCATGCCCGGCCTGTTCCCTGCCTTTATCTGCCCCCTTACTGCTTTCTCACTCTTTCTTCCCATCTGCTTAATACCTTGCTTTGCTATATATATAGTATATACCAAATCAGCTTCTGTCACTTGAAATCTCCCCAATTCACAGGATCTCAAGCCTTATTTTATGACAGAAAGTCAAAAAAAACCTTTTGTACCAAATCTGGGCTTTGGTTTGTGGGTAAGCAGGTCTCCTGCCTGTTAAGTTATATATAATCTCACAAGGCCAGAGGGTTATATAGTACACACATGTACTATCAAATTCTTCTTGGGCTAGCTGATCAAGTACTAGCAACTTACTTATGTACTGTGAATTCTAAAAAGGAAGTTTTATTATTCTTTGATGTAAAACGCTAACGGAAGAAAAATTGTGCCTTCAACCCTCAATATAATAACTCTCACGAAGAGAAAGAAACTCTAATTTTATTTAGAAAATTATAATCCCTAATATTACATGGCCTCCTTATTTATAAGTTTAAAGTAAAAAGAAAAAGAAAATCGAAATTAGGCACGTACAAAATAGAAAATTTTTCAAAAACTGAAAACTACTAAATTGAAGGCCTAAACGTCGTTTTTTGGCTAAAATCCCATCACGCTGATTTGTGACCCGCTTCCAATTAGACTAGGGCCTTCGGGGTCCGATCCGAACTGGATACGTAAAACGATTGAAACCATACCTTTAAATTTGGAATGATCTAACCGTTTTAAGTAGTCCAGGATCATCTGTTCTACTTTATCTACCTATTCTGTATCATTCTTGTACGATGAAATGTACTACATTCTTGCTCGTACTAGGGTAGTACTCATATTCTGGTACAATGAGTGAAAATGTCTGCGAATCTTTCCAATAAAGAAACTACCTCAGTCATGATGGGGATCTCTTGACTAGCAAAATTAGAAAGCGCATTAAAATATAGTTTTCTCCATAGATCCCTTCATGCATGTAGGAACCCTTTTTTTCGACGGGTGATGAGGTGAAGCAAAAGATAGTTTTGAGTAGGTATTGGTTAACAGAAGTGTTGAAAAGGAAAGAAGATATTATATGAAAAGGCTGTAACGACAGGTCCATTGCAACAGCTAGCATGACAACTACTAAACCAACCTTCAAAGAAAAGTACGTTTGGTAATCCTGCTCTGACTTCTCTCTCTCAAGCCTCTTTTCTAAGGTACGTTTGGTGAAGATAAAAGTAATAGAGATAAAAATTGTTTATTGTTTAGTGAAAACAGTTTTTTACACAAGTTCATTTTTTAAAACTTTACCTTTCAGCTTTTGATTTTTTAAACAGTTTTAAGAGTGTCTGGTCTAGCTTTATTTATATAAAAACAAAAGAGTTAATTGCATCAGATATCTTTAAACTATTAGCTTCTAACACTTAGATCCTTAAACTATGAATTTGACATCAAAAATTCTTAATTAAACTTTCAATTAATTACAATGTAATCTTTTTATGCATTATTCATTAATGAAAATGTCTTAAAATTTTAACAATATAAAAAATTTAATCATGATTTTTTCGTACACACATAAAGATAAGTATGATCTACTGTGAGAAAAATATTAGAATTTTTTTAATGTCGAAATGATTTTAATCTTATTGTTTTTCTAATATTAAATAGTGATCAATCACAAAAATAAACTTGCTAGTAAAAAATTCTCAAAAATTATTGGATAATCTCCAAATGGCTTATGAAGTTTATTGGAACATTTATTTAGTGTATTCAACTATCTCAAAGTAAAAAAAAAAAATAGTATTATATTGACGAAGATGATAATATTGCAACTAATTAAAAGTTTAAAAACTTTTTGTGCTAAATTAATAGTTTAGGGATCTCATTAATAGAGGACAATAGTTCATGGACTTCTGATGCAATTTGCCCAAAACAAAAATCGTTTCACAAACTTTCCAAAACAATATCATACTAACACGTATGCATGCACACACATTCGATTAGAAGGGAATGAATAAAATGAATGAATTTTTATAAATAAAAAAAATTTCAAATTAACTTATGAATTAACAACATGCGAATTTCTTTTTCTAGCCCCAAAATTCATTATATAATAAACAGACATATCATCCCCAAGTACTACATCTGGCTATGCATATTATATTCTATTGCAAGCATATATTTAGTTTGGTAACATCAATTAAAAAATTTAGATGTAATGTATTTTTTGTATTAAATTAGTAAGATCCTAAAAGGTGACGACAATTGTGGTGGTCATTGGCCAAAGAAGATGATTCATATGAACTGTTGATCTGTTGCTCAGAAAATAGAAAAAAAATAATTTTGATTACAATGGTAAATGCACGAGTTTAGAAATCTAATTCAGAGGCAGGAAGACGGTACTACATAATAAACAGTAAAGATATGAAATGTAATTCAAAGGAAAAAGACACTGCATAGATTAATTAAGATACTAACTGTTTACCATTCAAGTTCAACAGAGGGAGAATAAAGCTGGATAGATGACATAATAAAGAAATGATGAATCATTTAACTTAGTTGCCAACTGTTTACCATCTACTACGAATGTTAGTGTTTGGGATGTCAAAGTGCAGATTTCAATTGCATCAAAAACCAATTCCAATTGGCATCATTCACAACATCCACTACAGCATAAGCAAGTGGGAAAATGCCATCATTTCCATTCAACGCAGTTGTTGTCAGTAGCCCAGCCTGATGCTTTGATTTTACATTCAATAGTGTCAGTGAAAAAGAGTGGGTGACAAGTGACAACCACTCCAGAAATCAGATGATGAGACAAATAAACGATGGAAGCTTAATGCGCCTTTGTATGAACCTTAAGCTCGTCTTTGGGAGTTTCTATTCCATGCCATGACTGAGAAAATCTTTACTCGATTCCAAATTCTCGATGAATTTCATTAGCAATTTCTCTCGGTCTAAAATTTGTGGTATCTCACACCCTCTCCTTGATAATACTGCCACCAATTTCAGGCTTGGGGACGATTAGTCACACTAGTACCTTCTCCAAAATAATGTTTTCCATTGAAAAGTCTTAATCCGAAATAACTGTGTAGACAACCTTGATGTATGAATTCCCAGGGTCAACTTTCAGCTATACATGAGCCCTGGAATACTTGCGTAAAGCATCACAAAATTCATGAAACTGCTGCTGCAGACAAGTTATGAATTTCTCCCATAGAAGTTTTTGATCCCCAACATCCCTAGCACCATATGCTATAGGAGTCACGGTATTGACATGCTCAGTGTGTTAATGTATTATATGGGCTTAGTTAGTTTAGTTCCACATTGGTTGTGTATAGCTTTGCCTCTCCTATTGATTTGTATAAATAGGATAGCTTCCTTATAAGTAAATCACATCATTCAATACAATTCTCCTCTTTGTATTGTTTCATTTCCTCTCTTAAATTTAACATGGTATCAGAGCTATAGTGGTTCTCGGTATATTAAGAGTTGAGTATGTTCTATGATTGCCACTATTAGTTGATCTTTCACATCATAAAAACTTCTAGTATATCATTTTTCATACCTGTCGGGTCATCACTATAGTCGGAGTCTCATTCTCCATCGACATCATCTCCGCTGTCGCTCCTGTTTCAGACACACTGCTGTCACATCAACGCCACGTCACTGCCATATCACCCGTTGATCGCCACATCATCAGTTGACCGCCACATCATCGGTTTCTTGGAAGTACTTCTCTTTGATCGGTTCAGACATTTTTAGACCGGTTTTCTATAAAGTTGGACCGGTTCCTTGGTTTTTCAACGTTCTGATTCTGCTTCCGACGACCATTTTTTGATTTGAGGCTCACATAACATACTTCCGATTCACCTTTCTCTTTGCACCTATGGCTGAATCGAACTTACCCCAGGTTTTTACTACTGTTCTGGATGAATCTAATTATGTTGTGTGGGCTCAAGAAATGTCTGGTTTCCTCCGTGGACGAAAATTGTGGCGTTACGTGACTGGAGATATCACTGAACCCAAGAAGAAGGATGACGAAGATGCTAACAAATATGCTGACCGTCTAGAGGACTGGGATAGTAAAAATCATCAGATTCTCACATGGTTTCGTGCCACTATTATCCCAAAAATCAAACTTCAATTTGGTACACTCCATACAACTAAAGAAGCTTGGGATCTTCTCCAATACCGCTACACCAGGGCAGACATCTCAAATTGGTATCGTCTTCTTTCCACCCTTCATAGCATGCGTCAAGAACCTGGACAAACTGTCAACAGTTTTCTATCTCAGATTACTGCCATGTGGAACCAGTTAGCTCTCACTGAGCCAACTTGGGAATGCACAAAAGACGCTGATGTTCATGGAAAGTACTGAACTGAGACTCACATTATGCAATTCCTAATGGGCTTAAGAGATGAATTTGAACCTATAAGAGATTCAATCCTACACCGGGGCGCGATACCTCCCCTAAACGACGTCCTTTATGATCTACTCAGTGAGGAAACACATCTTGCCACATTTCAAGGATCTCATACAAATTTTGCCCCTGCAACACCCATTGCTCTTGCCACACCAGCTGCCATGGCAAAACCATCCCAAAAGCCCTTATATTGTAGGTATTGTCATTCACAAGGGCATGATTGGAGTGGTTTCTGCACCATTCTTACCAAGGCTCTAAATAACACTGGTAACAATATAGCCATATCAGCTACACCAAGTACATCCCGATGATATTTTGATTCTGCCTGTTGCAATCACATGACTTCTAATACCTTTATATTTTCCTCTAAAACCTGTGATGAGCATGCACCTACTATTCACACTGCCAATGGATTAAATATATTGGTCAGCCACACTGGACATATTGACAGTTCTCATTTGTCTCTCCCTGACACATATTTGGTTTCTAATCTTACGCTTAACCTTATATATGTTAGACAACTATGTAATCTAGGACTTGATTTGCATTTTTCTTCTACTGGTTATCGTGTGCAGGACCCTCAGATAGGAAAACTCCTTGGAACTGGCCGTAAAATCGGATGCCTCTTTGAGCTCACTCACCTCCAAGTCTCATCCTCACCATCACCAAACCAATCAGCTGCATCCATCCCAGCACTCTCACCCATGGAATTGTGGCACTCTCGGTTAGGTCACACTTCATTTAACCCTCTACGTTCTCTTATCTAGTGGTCAGTTAGGTTCATTTTAGCATGAGTCTTTTCATTGTATTCATTGTCAACTTACAAAACAATCAGTTTTACCTTTTAATGAGAATCATTTTGTTTCCCTTGCACCTTTTGATTTAGTGCATTATGACGTTTGGGGGCCTTCTCCTCTTGCATCAATGGGTGGTGCTCTCTGTTGGGCGATTATTTACCCAAATTAATAAGCAAATAATCGCACTCGTTTTACTTGCAAGTGCACAAGGTCAACAATGTAGTATAGTGTGCGAAAGCAAGGTCATCTCCACAGGGATTGGTAAAGTTCGGTTATTAGAAATAGTTTCTTTAGAATAAAAACAAATAAATAACTGTTGTATGTGATTTGATGATAATAAAGACATAAGGCTTTGATATCCACCACTAGTCACACTTTCCCAATTGTATAATGTATCAGTGCACTAGCCTTATCATGTATACCTACTGGTCGCCAACTTAAGGGCATGGTATCTACTCCTTAAGCTATTGATTTCCCTAAGCAACGAATTAGGCATGGTATCTACTCTAATTCTTTTCTTCCTTAAGGGATTCAGCATGGTATCTGCTTGAGTTGTTCCTTAAGAAAGCATAAGTATTATGGAAATCAACAACCACATGAGACCTAGGCATGGTATCTACTCCCGGTTTCCTATGTTGATTAATCCAAGAATCCGGTGTGGATATCTTTTGTTACTAATGTTAGACCCAGGACTCGGTCATCCAAATTGATCTAACTAACCAATCCATACCACATGCATACGTTGGCCATACACATACATATGAGGAATTTAAATAAGCACAGGCATTAATTAAGTTAAGCAACATAATAAAGGCTATTGGCAAAGATTTATCAATGAATAAATATATGAGAAAGCATAACTAGGGCTTCAATCGAGCCCTATAAGAAAGTTAGTTACACATGCTGTCTAAAATAAACATCATATATAAACTCAACATAAAGAGAAGAATAAACCTGAGAGAAGAGGCGTCAATTCTCTCCCAAAGCTTACAACTCCAAGTAAAAGATAAGAGAAGTGGTCTCTAAGTTGTGATTAAAAGAAGTGATAATTTGTGTGTGCTTTTTCAAGTGTATTTATAGGGCTTGAGTAGTCCTAGAAGGCTCATGAGTTCCTAAACTTTCCTAAAACACAAAACTCCTTTATTTCCAAAATAGAGTTATTTCCAAAATAGGGTTCTGCAGTTTACTGTTCACGCCCGTACATGTGCGCTCGATCGCATGCAGTAGTGCGATCGATCGCACTTTGACCAGAAGCTGCTCTAAGATTTCCAGGCTTCTTCCCTTAAGTGCCAAAACTGCTTCCTTTTTCTCCAAGATCTATAAAAACATGTGAAACACACAAAATGAAGTAAAACAAACTAAAACATATAGACAAAGAGCTTAACACATGTGAATTAAGGGGCTTAAATATGAATATTTAAGCACTTATCACACCCCAAACTTACATATTGCTAGTCCTTTAGCAATACAAAACTAAAAACTAAATGAAGAACAAAATTAAAGATAAATTCATTTCCATGATACTCAAAGATTTGGGTTGCACAGAAAACTATGATAACAGTTCATGAATAAGCTTAAAATAAAAACACATTTTGGATTGCAAAAAGACTTTCAAAAGTTTTAAGTTACTTACCTAAGGTTGGCTTAAGGCATCGCAAGTTTGATTTGTGTGTGATGAATTAGCACATATAAGATGGGAGCTTCCACATAATTTTAGTGTATAGGGTTTCGATGCCCAAACTTTTATCGAATTCCTTATCAAAGAGAACAAAAATGGCATAATACTTGCTTCTTCTTTCTTTTTCTTTCATCATGCGATCTTTGCCATGTTGAGTTCCATCGAGCTTTCTATTTGACCCTTATAACGAGTGTTTAGCCAATGACTCCCAAACCATATGGTTTTAGGGCATTAGGTGTAAAGATACCCCTAAAGACTTACTAACTCGAATCAAAAAGGTTACGGAACTAACAGGTTTTAATGCTTCTAAATGAAATTCCCACATTTTGACGTGAACACTCAATGCTTACTGAGGCAAGAGGCCCAATTACTGAGTGGAAAGCTTTTTGATCACTTTTTGTATTATGAACATTTTTTATTTATTTTTTTATTCTTTATTTTTCTTATGCCAAAGTTTTCTTTTCAACAAGTTATCCGATTAAAGTTAGATTATGGAAACATATACAAGAGAATTATATGTCATACCCCACACAAATGTGTGTTTAAATGTGCTCGTGCAAATTTGGATCAAACTCGTGAATTCTTAGGTGTCTTGAGGTAGGAAACTAAACTTTGTAAAATTTCCATTGCAATACTATGTGTTCTAGCTTTTAAGCTTACTAATGAAGTGTTATCAAATTTTTAAATCAACCAAAATTTTTGTTTACCAAAAGAACATGCATTTTATCTTCCTAAAAAAAACTGGGACTTAGTGTGCGCATGTGTTTCAAGTGCGTGTGTAATAGTATCTAGTATCTCCCACTACCCCCAAACTTAAAATATACATTGTCCCCAATGTGTGTGGCATGGAAAGATCTGACCTGGGAGATGGAGGACTAGGTTGCTTGCTTTGCTTGTAACATGCCCCCAAACTTGAACTGGATACACGCACTAAGTACCGGACAAAGAAAAATAAACATTATTCTGGAAAACAAGAAATATAAATATAAATAAAAGAAAAATACTAAAATGAAAAGGATAAGTCTGGGGTCCCTCCCATGAGCACTAAGTTTAACGTCTTCAGCCGGACCAAGCCTTATTTTTTCCCAAAAGTAAGAGTGGCAGCAGCTAGTATAGGAAGTGTCTTATTCTCTCCCATATAAGCATAAGGTAAGTGCTAGCAACTGCTTGAATTCCAAGTTAGGTGCTTGTACAATAAAAGGGAGAAAAGTAGTATTAGAAAGCATAAGAATGTCAAATTGATCAGTGTACTTACTTGGATGATTTGGAGAGGCCTCTAAGAAGTGCACAGTTTCAATGATGTCATCAGTAACATCCTCACATTCGGGCTCAAAGTTCGATCTTGTGACACTATAGTTATAAGCGGGTTCTAATGGATCAACATAATGGGTTGGAAAAGCTTGCTCAACAATACCTTGCTTTTGTTCACTTAGCTGCTTAGTCAATCGCCCCACTTGTACTTCCAATCTTTGAATAGCTTGCTCATGCCTTGCATTTATTTGTCTTTGCTCAGTCATAAACTGCTCTTGTAAGGTAATCAATTGTTGTTGTTGAATGACAAATTCCCTCACAATGCTCTCTAGGTCACTCTCTCTTGATTCTAGAACTGATTGAGCTGCTTGTTGGAAGTTCATTTGTTGCCCTTGAAAGTTCAAGGCATTTTGATTGTTCCATGCGAAGTTGGGGTGGTTCTGCCATCCAGGATTGTAGGTATATGCATATGCATTGTTCAATCCCTCATGATTTGCTTGCTCTTGATCTGCATATAAATATAAAGGGCAAGTTTCAGTAGTGTGGTCAAAATGAGAACATATAGCACATACCAGGAGTTGTGTAGCTCATGGTCAAGGTGGGATATTCTGAGTAGTCATGGTGTTTATGAGCATATCCAGCTTCCTCTCCATAGCATTTAGATAAGCATAACTAGCTTCCACCATTGGTGCTTCTCCTTCGAATGAATTAGTTAAAAAACTTCAATGTAGCAGTTTCAGTACTGCTTCTCGGGTACTTTCTAGAGCTTTTGCGCTCGATTGCACTGACAAAGGAGTGCACTCGATCGCAATAAGGACAGAAACTCCTCCCCTGCACACCTGAAAAAAACAGAAAACGAAAAGAAGGAATAAATCTGATTTTTTATAAAAATAAAAATAAAACGGAACAGAACAGAATAAAATAGAAGAAAAAAAATTAAAAAAAAATAATTCCAAAAATAAATTTAGCACAATCCCCGGAAACGGCACCAAAAACTTGTTGGGTGATTATTTACCTAAATTAATAAGCAAATAATCGCACTCGTTTTACTTGCAAGTGCATAAGGTCAACAATGTAGTATAGTGTGCGAAAGCAAGGTCATCTCCACAAGGATTGGTAAAGTTCGGTTTTTAGAAATAGTTTCTTTAGAATAAAAATAAATAAATAACTGTTGTATGTGATTTGATGATAATAAAGATATGGGGCTTTGATATCCACCATTAGTCATACTTTCCCAATTGTATAATGTATCAGTGCACTAGCCTTATCATGTATACCTACTGGTCACCAACCTAAGGGCATGGTATCTACTCCTTAAGCTATTGATTTCCCTAAGCAACGAGTTAGGCATGGTATCTACTCTAACTCTTTTCTTCCTTAAGGGATTCAGCATGGTATCTGCTTGAGTTGTTCCTTAAGAAAGCATAAGTACTATGGAAATCGACAACCACATGAGACCTAAGGCATGGTATCTACTCCCGATTTCCTATGTTGATTAATCCAAGAATCCGGTGTGGATATCTTTTGTTACTAATGTTAGACCCAGGACTCGGTCATCCAAATTAATCTAACTAACCAATCCATACCACATGCATACGTTGGCCATACACATACATATGAGGAATTTAAATAAGCACAGACATTAATCAAGTTAAGCAACATAATAAAGGCTATTGGCAAAGATTTATCAATGAATAAATATATGAGAAAGCATAACTAGGGCTTCAATCGAGCCCTATAAGAAAGTTAGTTACACATGCTGTCTAAAATAAACATCATATATAAACTCAACATAAAGAGAAGAATAAACCCGAGAGAAGAGGCGTCAATTCTCTCCCAAAGCTTACAACTCCAAGTAAAAGATAAAAGAAGTGGTCTCTAAGTTGTGATTAAAAGAAGTGATAATTTGTGTGTGCTTTACAGGTGTATTTATAGGGCTTGAGTAGTCTTAGAAGGCTCATAAGTTCCTAAACTTTCCTAAAACACAAAACTCCTTTATTTCCAAAATAGGGTTCTGCAGTTTACTGTTCACGCCCGTACATGTGTGCTCGATCGCATGCGTCTTGTGCTCGATCGCATTGCTACGCTCGATCCTTCATGTGTGCGAACGATCGCATTGTGCGCTTGATCGCATACAATAGTGCGATCAATCGCACTTTGACCAGAAGCTGCTCCAGGATTTCCAGACTTCTTCCCTTAAGTGCCAAAACTGCTTCCTTTTTCTCCAAGACCTATAAAAACATGTGAAACACACAAAATGAAGTAAAACAGACTAAAACGTACAGACAAAGAGCTTAACACATGTGAATGAAGGGGCTTAAATATGAATATTTAAGCACTTATCACTCTCTATTTTGTTATATTTGTGGATGACTATTATAGTTATACTTGGTTGTTCCTTATGAAAACAGATCTGAACTCTTTCAAATATATTCTGGTTTTTCTTCTATGGTTCAAACTCAATTCTCTAGGAATATCACAATTTTTCATTCAGATAATGCAATGGAATAAAAAGACCGTGTTTTTCTAAACCCTACTTCACAAAAATGGCACACTCCCCCACCACTCATGCCCTGGAACCTCCCAACAAAATGGATGAGCCGAACGCAAACATCGACATATTCTTGACACCGTTCGTGCTCTACTCATTTCGTCATCATGTCATGAACTTCTCTGGGGTGATGCTACCTTAACCGCAGTGTACACAATCAACCGTGTCCCTTCCACTACTATCCAAAATCAGTCTCTATTCAAGCACCTTTCGGTAAACTTCCTTATTACTTTGACCTCAGAATCTTTAGTTGCGCTTGTTTTGTTCTTCTCAAACCATATGAACACAACAAATTGCAACCAAAGGCTCATCTATATTGTTTTATTGGATATGGTATTGAACATAAGGGGTATCGTTGCAGGGATTCTATTTATAAAACTCTTCGTATCTCTCATCATGTCATTTTTTGGGAAAATCAAATGTTCTCTTCCTTATGGTCATTTGGCATGTCAACCATCACTAACTCCATATTCTTTACTGATCCATCTATTGAGTTATTTCCTAAGAATCTAGTTTCAGATACTGTTGAGTCCACCTCAGAATCACCAGCTGATATCACCCTTTTTTCGTTCCAGAACCACTAGCTAATCCTACCTCTCCAGACCTAGCTCTAGCTCCAGAACCATCAACTGACCTCACTTCTCCAACTCAATCGGTCGTGCCCGAGGATATTCTTATGTCTGATAAGTCTGTACTGACTCCCTCTGAGAGCCATCCTCTATATCACCCCTCAGATCTACCAGGATAACCCATCGCCTTTCTCGTCTTGCTGATGATTATTGTGATTATCATTGTTTTTCCACTATACTTCATCTGCATGAGCCTCAATCCTATAAGGAGGCTAGTACTAATCCTCTTTAGTAGAAAGTAATGGATGAAAAACTTCAGGGCTTAGCTAAAACTCATACCTGGGATATTGTTGATCTGCCCCCTAGAAAAACTCCTATTGGGTGTAAATGGGTGTTTAAGATCAAAACACTTTCTGATGGCTCTGTTGAAAGATATAATGTATGACTTGTTGCCAAGGGATTTGCTCAAGAATATAACATTGACTATGAAGAGACATTTGTTTCAGTGGCGAGGCTCACATCTGTCCGTACACTCCTTGCTGTCGCCGTCATTCGAAAATGGACTCTTTTTCAAATAGTTGTCAAAAATATGTTTTTCAATGGAGATCTTCTTGAGGAAGTCTATATGTATACCCCTCCCGGCTTGGATGCCCCTCGAAACAAAGTTTATCACTTTCATCGTGCCTTATATGGTTTAAAACAAGCTCCACATGCCTGGTTTGCCAAATTCAGCACTACCATTCATCAGTTTGGGTTCACACCGAGTGCTCATGATTTGGCTCTGTTTATCCGCCATACTGCCAATGGTGTTATCCTTCTTTTACTGTACGTGGATGATATGGATATTACTGGAGATGATCTACATGGTATTTCTGAACTCAAAAAGTTTCTTAGTGGCCAATTCGAGATGAAAGATATTGGTGTGCTCACCTATTTTCTTGGCCTCGAAGTCTCATCTAGTTCTGATGGATTTTTTCTCTCTCAGGCCAAATATGCCTCGGATCTCCTTTTCAAGGCTGGGATCACTGACTCAATCACTGTCACTACTCATCTCGAGCCGAACATCAGACTTAGCCCACTCGATGGTTCACCTCTTCAAGATGCCACTCTATATTGCCAACTGGTTGGAAGTCTTGTATATCTTACTGTCACTCGCCCTGACATTGCTTATACCGTTCATCAGGTCAGCCAGTTCTTGTCAACTCCTCGGACCACCTATTACTCGGTTTTTCTTCGCATTCTTTGGTATGTCAAGGGTACTTTATTTCATGGGCTTCATTTCTCAGCTCAGTCTGCCCCCATCTTATAAGCCTATTATGATGCCGATTGGGCCGAAAGCCTCACCGACAGACGTTCAACCATTAGTTACTATTTCTTTTTGGGAAATTCTCTCATTTCCTGGCGTAGTAAGAAACAAACTGTGGTTGTTCGCTCTAGTACTGAAGCTGAATATTGTGCCATAGCTGATGTAACTCAAGAACTTCTCTGGCTTCGATAGCTACTCGCTGACATGGGTATCTCTTCTCCTACTACCACTATCCTACACTGTGACAACAGGAGTGCTATTCAGATCGCTCACAATGATGTCTTTCGTAAATGTACAAAACACATCGAAAATGATTGCCACTTCATCCGTCATCACATTTTCCAGAATACGGTTCGTCTACAATCCGTCAATTCAGCCGATCAGACAACTAATATTTTCACTAAGGCTCATCCACCTGGATGCTTTCATTCTCTGGTTTCCAAACTCATGTTCACCTCCCACTTACTGCCTTGAGTTTGAGGGGGGATATTAATGTATTATATGGGCTTAGTTAGTTTAGTCCCACATTGGTTATGTATAGCTTTGCTTCTCTTATTGGCATGTATAAATAGGATAGCTCCCTTGTAAGTAAATCACATCATTCAATACAATTCTCCTCTCTGTATTGTCTCACTTCCTCTCTTAAATTCAACGTTTCTGGAAATAGTAGCAACTGAAACTGCCTGCTGGACCTACAAGATTAAGTATCCATGAGACAACATGCAAGGTGACCAGCAATAATATCTGACTTTTTAATCTCTGACAAAAATGCAAATATGGGTCACCTACATCCATTTTAGGCTGCTTTTAAAATCGAATTACAACCAGAAGGCAAGTGATCCATCACAGACAGAAGAACAATAATGATCATTCCTCATCGAAAAGCTTTTTTCTAGATTCTCGCCTGTCATGACATAAACATCTATGCCGTTAGAATCTTCATGAAAATCAATTATACGTTGCATGTCTTTGTTACTTAGATATAGAGTCCATGAAAACGAAATTCATTTAGAAATAAATTGAAATTAATTTTTATATTTGACTTTTTTTTTAAATTGTAGAATTCATTCGAATTTTTGTGTTTAAAATGTTTAAAATAAATGAAAAATTCTAAAAAGAGAAAGGAAAAGGAAGGTAACGGGAGGAAAAGAATGAGGGAAAAAAGTATCTTAGTAAACATAGCTTAATTTTTATTTGTAGAATTAATTTATACATCCTATCAATTTTAATATAATTTGTAACACTAACACAATTCTATAACGAATTCATTTCAAGATGAATTCTAAAGATCTTTTTTGTTTCAAACATGATAACTATATAATTCAAAATAAATTCCATAAAAATTATAAGATTCATTTATTTCAAATGAAGTTGTAGTGATGACCATTTCCTTGTTGGTTGGATGGAAGTATTTGATAGTCAAAGAATTAGGATCATGCTTACACATATGAACATGTCTCCCATCTCTGACTTGAGTTCATCAAATTTACTCATTTTTTACAACAATAGCATGATTATCCCCACCCATATATGACAAGGAAGGAATCGTCATTATTCGTAGTAAACTTCCCTCTAGACAAATAGAGATGAGCATGGGTTGGTTTGAATTGAGTTGACTTAAAAATTCAACCCAATCTAATTATATTAGGTTGAAAAAATCTCAATATAACCTAATCCATGAACCCATCCAACCTCAACTCAACCCAACCCATTCAAATCGATTTTGATCGGCTTGGATCACCGGGTTAATTTTTTTTACTGAAAAATTAAATAATACATATTAAATAATTTTTTTGAAGTTGCAAGAGCCCTTGAAGATGAATCGTTGGGGTTATCTACCACACTTGAAATGAGATACAAAAGGTTTGTCAAATGTGCCATATGCATGTACCCATGAAAATTGAAACAACCAAATAAATATAGCAAAGTAATTTTTTTAAAATCATAGAGACAAATAAGTAAGTTCGGTTAAGCATTTATATAATGCAAAGAGAATGAGAGAATGAAAGAATTTTCTTCAGAGAACCATGACAAAGTAGAATCTTTAATTGAATAGACACCAAAATGACTATGCAGTTTACTTTATAAAAAAAGAGTATAAATTTATGATCTAACACTTATCTTATTTTAAGTGATTTTTACAAGCCTGGATAAGATTCACAATACCATATAAAAACCATCTCACAGCATTAAAAACATGGGATATAATTAAGATATTAAAAAGAATTTAAGAAGCAAGTAGATTTTTTTATTAAAAAAAGATCAAAAAGCGAGTTTACACAAACAAAAAAAAATCAATTGAAGAGTTCCATATTTTCATTATACTTATTATTAACAAAAGTTGACACAATAAAAGCAAAGAAAGTAGTCAGAATTATCTAACAATCATAGTTTTCTTTAAGTAGAGTATATGACCTTCATCCACCTTCAGGATTCAAGGCCATAAAGGAATTAAATTAAGGAAATATAAGTATATTGGAGGAGTAAAAACGAGGAATTAATGATGTTAAATCAAACCTGCAAAGAGAGTGAGAGAGCACTTTGCCAAAGTTTAGCCGCAAAAAGGGAAGATGAGAGACCAAGGAGATCGAGTGATACTGTGATAGGGTTTCAATTTCCAAGTGAGCTAATTATATATCAATCATAGATAAATTTTGTTTCCCAAAAGGCCAATTATAGTTTTGTCAAATTATATCGGACTATAACCTATTATATATTTTATACACTAGTCGAGCGGTGAGCAAAATAGCATAGGCATTTTATAATTATATACACTATAATTATTTATACACTACTTCATATTTAGTAAATATAAAATATAAAAATATATTGACCGGGTTATCGATTTAGGTCGGGTTGAAAATTTTAAACCCATGATCCAAACCAACCCATCAGATTAGAAAAAAATTCAACCCAACGCAACTTCTAAAAAGACTCAACACAACCCATTTTACCGGTTTGAATCGGATCCGTGAGTCAACTGAGTTTCATGCTTATCCCTACATACAAAAATAACAATAAGCTTTCTCATAACCATGCATTACAGCAAGTAATGATAGATGGAGCTGATAAGAAACCCCAATAACCTATCAAAACAAAATCTAATGAGTAATAATATATTGAATGTCACCATTTGGCTTAGCTGTTGATTTGATTTATGACTGTCAAAATGAGTTTTGAAACAGTTTTTGGTAAAATAGTTGTGAACCTAAAAATATTTTATAATTTGGTAAAACAACTATGAAAACAAAATATAAGTTCAGTTTTATTACTCTTTTTCAGTTTTTGATTTTTTTTCAAAAAGATAGTGTTTAGCCTAACTTTTGTTTACAATAAGCTATTTCATAAACACTCCCAAATGTGGTGATCGTAACGAAGAGGGAAAGGTAGAATTTGCTACGTTTAGCTTGCACATTAAGCTTATATTTACAGAATCCTACATAATTTGTCTTGGAACATAATTTGATAGAGTTTATGAAATTGTTTATATTTCCTATAAAGAGAAGTTTTTCCAAATATCGTTTTAGAAAATCTATTTTTTATTGTTTTACCAAATAAATAATTTATAACTTCACTTTTATTTTATTATAGTCGTTTAAAAAACCATAAACTCTTTTTACTGCTAGGCCAAATGAGACCATCCATCTTATTAGGAAAAAAATATAGAGTAAATTCTAACTTTTAGTTCTTTTAGTTTGCCTCATATTTCTATTGGATCTTTGGAATTTAAAACGCTTCTATTGGGTCATTTAAATTTGGTACTTATTCAAATCAAATTTCTCACCCAAATGATTCTGTTTCGTTAACCAGTTATTCAAATGTATATGTTATGTGCATTAAAGTTATCAGGTCAAGAATCATTGAACTTTATTTGGAACATAGGGTTGTGGTTGATGTAATGAAGGACCTGACAAATGTGGTTATGAAGATGTGAGGATAATAAATGATGTAACTTGACTATTTGAATTTGATGAAACTGTTTTTAACTATGCTGTTGAACTTGATGTGAATGAAGTGAATGAATTTATTGTGAATGAGATTACTATATCATTTGGGCAAATAATCTGATTGGAATGAATACCAAACTTAAAGGATCCAATAGGAACGTTTTAAACTCTAGGAATCTAATAAAAACACAAGACAAACTAAAAAGGCTAAAAATAAATTTCTCTCAAAAATATAATCAAATCTAAAAATGTTAACAAGAAGCTAACGAGTAATAATATGTTGAATGTCACCGTTTGGCTTAGCTGTTGATTTGATTTATGGCTATCAAAATGAGTTTTGAAATAGCTTTTGGTAAAATAATTGTGAACCTAAAAATATTTTATAATTTGGTAAAACAACTATGAAAACAAAATACAAGTTCAGTTTTATTACTCTTTTTCAGTTTTTGATTTATTTTTTTTTTCAAAAACGATGGTGTTTAGCCAAACTTTTGTTTACCGGAAGCTATTTCATAAACTCTCCCAAATGTGGTGGTTGTAATGAAGAGGGAAAGGTAGAATTTACTACATTTAGCTTGCACATTAAGCTTATATTTACAGAATCCTACATAATTCATCTTGGAACATAATTTGATAGAGTTGATGAAATTGTTTATATTTCCTATAAAAAGAAGTTTTTCCAAATATCGCTTCAGAAATTTTTTTTTTTTTTCATTTCACCAAATAAATAGTTTATAACTTCATTTTTGTTTTATTATAGTCGTTTAAAAAACCATAAACCTTTTTTACTGCTAGACTAAATAAGACCATCCATCTTATTAGAAGAAAAAAAAATATAGAGTAAATTCTAACTTTTAGTTCTTTTTGTTTGCCTCATATTTCTATTGGGTTCTTGGAATTTAAAGCATTTCTATTGGGTCCTTTAAATTTGATATTTATTCCAATCAAATTCCTCACCCAAATGATTTTATTTCGTTAAAGAGTAATTCAAATATATACACTATGTGCATTAAAGTTATCAAGTCAAGAATCATTGAACTTTATTTGGAACATAGGCTTGTCATTGATGTAATGGATAACCTCTTAAATGCGATTGATGAAAATGTGAGGATAATAAATGATATAATTAGACTATTTGAATTTGATGAAACTACTGTTGAACTTGATGTGAACGAAGTAAATGAATTTATTGTGATTGAGATTACTAGATCATTTGGGCAAATTATCTGATTGGAACGAATACCAAATTTAAAAGATCCAACAGAGACGTTTTAAATTTCAAAGATCTAATAAAAACACGAGCCAAACTAAAAAAGCTGAAATAAAATTTTCTAAAAAATATAATCAAATCTAAAAACTTTAACAGCATGGCAATATATTCCCACTCAACTTCGCAAGGATCAAATATATATGACCCAGAACTTGCAAATAAAATATCGAAATGTATTTTATGTACTATGTGCATATCATAAAAGATCTAAGTTAGAAGCATTTCTTCTTTCAAGTTGCATTGTGGAAATACATCAAAATTAAAGAAAAAACAAAAAAGGATAAAGAGTAAATTAAGGGAGACACAAACAGAGTTGCGACGACGCTAATTAGAAGAAGAAAAAAAATCCCTTAGTTTCGAGATCTTAAATGGAAAATTGAGAAAACAAAGAAACGCAGGTAAGATTAAAAAGCAAAATTTCACAGGGGAGTCTAAATTGAAAATAAATTTGTAAATTGGAACTTTTTGGAAATGTTGTAGTCTGGTAGTTTTGGCTATATAACGTGATTGGTCCTGGATCTTGGCTTGTGTACGGCGCCGTTTTGGTATTGGAAATAGAAAAATGACTTTTGTGTCTGCGGGGTGTCGAACGCGGGTCTATTGCTTGGAAGGAAATTATCCTAACCGTTGGACTACAAACGCTCTAATGTTAGGTAGTAGTATCGCAGAGAACTTACCCTCATGGTAGGTCCCATGAGATTGCGCATCACACAACACTAGATCCCATGAAGCTGCTCACTTGTATTGACATGATAAATTTGGTTAAATGTTAGGTGCCACCCAACATGGTAGGTTCAAGATTCCACATTTCACTCTTTTGAGATTGAAAACTTTAAACGAACTTTCTGTTGCTGTTAAAATATAATGAATTAGTTAGTGTCATTTTCACCAAATTAAACTTTTGATATAATTAGTAATTTAATTATTTTTTAATATAGTACTAAAGATTCATGACTTGGTTTTGAGTCTTGAGAAATCATTTTTTTCATTTAATATTTGACATAATATTTGTCATTTTGGTATTTGGGCTTTATTTCATTTGGGTTTCACATGCTTTTCATCTACTCAAACTTTTTGAATAATTAGTAACTCAATTATTTCTTAATAATTATCTTGAAAAATTCAATGATTGTAAAAAAAACAAAAAGAATTGATTTTCACATAACAATTGAACTTTGTCAATATGCACATGGTTAGAGCACTACAACAGTTTTGGTGGTTATATCTTGCTTCCATACAAAGAAACAACTTTGGCCAGTTAGTTGATGAGGCATTGCAACAAAGAGCTGCTACAACATTCCGTTTTTGCTCAGTGGTTTGCATCATTGCCTCAATGTCACGGTCCTAGAGATTTTCTCCAAATCTAAAGGATTGCGTGGCACCAAAGCTTCTCTAAGTCAAGGCTAACTTATCTTCGAATCATGTTTCACTCCAAGAATGTGCCAAGAACAACTCAACAAAACCATAAAGAACTCATAATTCTTTTGTGAATCTCGATTCTCATCTAATAAGAACCATTCATGCGCTCTCATGTGACAATGGCTTCATTCCATGCTTGTTTGCTACCAAGCATGTATATGTTGAGCTAACACAATGTATTCGACCCTTATCCAAAGTTATATACCAAGACTCATTCCGACACGATGCGTCATCCACACCGTAAGATCAAAGAAGGGTGCTAACTATCCCAAATCAGCCCTTAGGTCCTCGGCCCTAAATGAGGGACGCCTGCTTTCTCCAAAAGACAAGAGCCAAGCCCGAACCAAACAAGAAGACATCCTTGAAATGTCTCATTATTGACATTTATGCGCCACTTGTTCATGGACCCGTAATATTTTTTTCATACTCACTCACCAACACAATGTTGCCTAACATTGTGTCGCTAATAAGAATGTGACCCAACGATCACAAGAGTTCTACCACGGAACTTAAATTATCCGAAGGCTCACAACACACATCATAACATGCTTAACGATTCACAATGTCACCATCATTGTACTTTCGACCATTATGCTAGACCACAAGCATAATCAAAGCTAATAGACCATCAAAGTGCCTCAATGCGAAACACGCACACTTGTTTTCCCATTTAACGCCAAATGACAAGCCATTAACGATCCCAATAGCGAATCTAAGGTTTAACCTTCTACCTTAGAACAAGAGCGCAATATTGGTATTTCCGCACCACTAATATTGTCCATTAATCTCCCCCCCCTGCTCATGGAGACCCTAGACATCCTTTTGGCGATCTATAACCCACACACCAAGCTTCCTTGGGTGGCTAACTTAGTATCTACCCCGTGCCACAACCGATGTGCCCACTTGCGTCACTGGGATGATGGAGAGCCGACACCATATTTTCCCTCTCCAAAGTGCATTAATAAATGAATACACAAGCAACATGACCATCATGCCGTTTTGGGCAAGGAGGCACCACCAAGCAACGTTCACAAGAGGCTTATTCCAGAAACACCTTGACACGATAAGCTAGCTCCTCGACAATGTAAGCTAGTTGCTCGACACCTAAGCAGCTCGATACTAGTGAGCACCGAGCTCACCCCCCCTAAAGAGTCTTAAGTCATTTTGGTCTTTGCTATGATGGAAACATCATTAATGCTTGAGCCATCATAATGGCCCTAATAAATTAGCCTTTTACCAAAAGCTAATTCTGAAAGAACCATTACATTGTTTATATTTTTATATACGCCATAAAAATTCCATTATTTATCTCACACTAAAAATCATATTTACAAAAATGTCACTGTACCAACTCTAAGCAACTCGACACTGTGCACTTATTTACAAAAGTGTCATCATGCCAACTCTAGCATCTCGATGCCTAGTACCTGGATGCGCGCACATTGCACACACAACACGCACACTGCACACAACACGCACATTGCGTGCACAACACGTTAGCACCAATCTCAATAGTGCATACCCTGACACTCAACCAACTTAAATGATGCAAATTAATTTGCACTGAAGAGAAAGAAAAAAAGAAAGAAGAGAACTTTATGAAAATGAAGTTCATTTCAACATGAAAAATGAAAATTCATTCAAGGTAAATGATATTATTTACTCAAGCCTTGCCCTAATCAAAAGTTACACTTCTAAAGTCAATTACATTACAGGTAGGCAATCAACTTTCCAATTGGTGATTTCTTCCGCCTACTTTATAAATGGTTGAATTTCACATCAAGCAAGGAATCTCACCAGCCTGTCAATTACAGTGATACATTTTATTTTTCTTTTTACAATCAATAATTCAAGACAACAGCAAGACTAGGCTTCCCTTTCGCTTTTTTCGTTTCCTCCCCTAAGAAGTAAGGCCATTATCAAAATAAAGAAAGAATTGATTAATATTCATCAGATTAACTATATAAAGTATAAACAACTTCCTAATAATATATTAATTTGATTAAGGAGACTATGCTTACAGTTTTGAGCATTCCTCGTCTCATAATGGTAGCCACCAGAGAATCCTCTGGTTGCATCAGCTCTGAGGTAGAGCATCACCCATGGGTACTTCTTTGAAGTCTTGAGCTTATGATTAAAAACCCAACTCCCAGCTCCAACTTTCTTCTCCCAACCAACCCCATAGAATGAGATATCCTCATCTAGTCCATCCCCAATTTTAGAATCTAACTCATAAGTTCCATTGAACCATCCTCTCATTGTATCATCATATAGCAGCATGGTCTCTTGATGATTGAAGATGGGTTGATTCATACATCCCTTCCCAATACAAGGAAACCTCCCTGGACTGAAAGGTGCTACCTTTTTCCCACTTTGTGGACACAAACCAGATTCTGTGTCATAGTTTCCATTTTTAAGCATCACCATCCAAAACTGCCATGGTCTCGGTGTGTCTGCAACATTGCTTAAAGAACCCAAATAGAGCTCTTTTTGCACTGCATAATGGTCTGCGTTGTTCACTGCTTCTGGGCTTAATCCATGGAAGGGTGTGCCCAATACAAGTTCATTGTCAGCTTCTGATACCTTCTGGATCAAAGAAGAATCTGCCCCATTATATGTAACAACCAATTAACACGTGACATAAATGTCAAAGAAAGCAATTAGTGAGAAAATAAGTAGAAACAAAATGCCACAATATTACCCAATGTCAAAGTCTAAAGAATGTAAATTTGTAAAGAGTTCTTAACAGTCGTATAGAAAAACACCAATTTTAATGATGGATATTGCAACATTTAAATAGATTGAATGCTGAATTAAGACATGAAATTGTTAATGAACAGAAAAGGAGAAAAATAAAGAAACAGCCATCTGTTTTTTTCCCCTACGGTGGTGGTGGTGGTTACTTGAGAGATCAAAGCAATCAGCAGCTCTTGGGCTCCCCATGCCAGGTGCTTCTCAGCCAACTTCATTGCAAAAGTTCCAAGCTTCAAAGGCCACTCTCAAGCTATCTCTTCTCATTCCTGGGTCTCCAACAGCTGAGGTATGCTGCTTCTCTCTTGCCATGAATACTTAACACTAGCACATTTACCAATATAAGCATCAGAATCAACTGCTTCTCCTTCTCCATGGCCATTTTCATAGTGTCTTGCTTCAAAACAGAGCGGGTAGGTGGCTTTATTTGTGTATCTGAATATATGCAGAGATTCAAGTGATGGGTGTGTGCTTTGAGTTGATGTTGGCCCTTTTCGTGTGTTGTCTATGTATAAAAGTAGAATAGTTCTTGTATATATAATGATAAAGATATTGTCAAACTATTAAATTTAGGAAATCAATAAAGCTTTTAAAAGGCAATCTATAGATATTAGATTTAGTTAAAATTTTGGTGGATTTATACATATCTCTAAATCAATCAAGAATTTTGGATTCAATGCAAATTAATTAACATAGATTCGATTACTTTTAACTTAATTACTTTAGCTTTTTATATGCAATGATCAGATTACAATTAAAAAAAAAAGCATAGTTTAATTACTTTTAACTTAATATATGCATAGTTTTTATCTACAACAGATTCTTATAGATTACAAAAAAAAAAAAAAATGATCTAAACGAATGAAATTAGTTTTGTACCCAAAAAAATGATAAAGGAATCTATCAAAAAGAAAAAAATAAAAGCTTGGAATTACCTATTTGGGTTTAAAACTTTTGGAGGCTGTAAAGTCTGCCGAATGAATAATAAACTTATATAGTAACCTCAATTTGCCCTACTTTCTTTCAAGCATACAATAGTTTATGATCGAATGTTTTTTATAAATATTTAGTTTCCTTTTTCAAGGTGCAAACAGATATCATGTTGAAGAACCCAAGATGAGCGAATTGATTTTGAAAAGAAAAAACTTATGACTAGTTGAATATTTCATGTTTTCTTCTTGATATTGGAACCCTAGATTAATATTCAATTGATTTTTTCAGTTCCTTAAAAAATTTTGAAGTAAACATACAATTTTACTATTTAAATCATTGTTTTGTCTATTTTTCTATTTTTATGCGAAACAAAACTTATCTATGTTTTTTATTTGCTAAAATTTCATTGCTAATGAATATTATTGCTAACCTTACACGATATCTATATTATTTTGAATTGAATGCATATGAACTGTATAAATTGCCATATTATGTTCAAGGCACCGTATCTATGAAATATTGAAGCGAAAGTCTCACGTTTAATTATTGCTAATGAACTGTACTGCATAAATATCCTTACTATGATTCTTTTGATATTAAACAGTATAGGGATTATCAATTGTATTAATAAATTATTGAGAAATCAATCTAATAGATTAATTTTATTAAATATATAGACAAATATGGTAATTTTTATCTAACATAGTATTTTCTTGAATATTTTTAAATTTAAATTTAAATTTTTATATTTAAATTCAAATTGTATTGATAAATGGTCAAAGAAGATGATTCACATTAACAGTGATCAGAGAAGATTCACATGAACTGTTATTGATGATCTGTTACCCAGAAAAAGGGGAAAAACCATTTTGACTACAATGGTAAATGCTCCAATATAAATGCACAGTTGAGTTCAGAAGTCTAATTAAAATGAAGACGACATTACTACATATTGACATGCTCCGTGTTTCTGGAAACAGTAGCAACAGGAGCCGCCTGTTGTACCTGTAAGATTAAGTTTCCATGAGACAACATGCAAGGTGACTGCAATAATATCTGCCTTTTTAATCTCCGACCAAAATGCAAATATGGGTCACCTGCATCAATTTCAGGCTGATTTTAAAATCGAATTATAACCAGAAGGCAGGTGATCCATTACAGACAGGAACAATAATGATCATTCCTCATCGAAAATTGAACTACTTGTATGCTGTTGGAAATATTTTCTATGAATGTTTTAATTCTTGTTACAAAAATTGTACTAATAAAATTAAAAACCACAAGGATTAAATAAAATAGAATTAAGATAATTTAGCTATAGAGGCACAGAGGTATTGTCTTTAAAGCTAGATTTCGCGTCCCTCAAGTCTTTGACTTGGCATGTATGCTATCAATGCATCTACCCTTCAAGATTCAATTAGATAAATTGTGGAGAGAAGAAAAAAAGAGAAGGGTTATTCAATAAGTGTTTTTGTAGACCCTTGGACTTGAAAGTTACAAATCTACTAAATGGTGAAATTATTTGTGACCTTATTAAGGCCTGCTGATTTGGCCCCAATATTTCCAACAGCTAGTTGGACTATAACGGCTAGTTACACAAAAAATTAGTTGTATTAAAACCTTTAGAAAATAAATCTAACAATCTCTCACATGTTTCAAAACACTTAAAATGACAATAACAAGGAATATAAAGAAGTTACACATTAGTGATAGTACTTTTCGGTTTGAACTTCACTTAAAACAAACCATTTTGGGACCACAAGAAAATGATGGAGCTAAATTCGTTTAACCAATTCCTTGAATGTGATATGACCAAGATAGTTTTTCATATAACATCCTCAACCAGTAGCAATTCCAACGGTACAATCATATGTCTACCTGGATTTTTATGAGTGCTCTAGTGACTTGTCCAAGTTACATGGGGAGTTGCTTAACTCCCACGCTCGAATAGGTCGCATTAATCAGGAGTGTAATGAGAGCAACACCCCATCCAAATTTGGAATCCATTAAGAGTTATAGGTTCATCTTCACACTAATCGCAATTGCATTGTCATACACCATAAATAATGATCTTACCAATCATATCGTATGAAAGGCGTATGGCAAAGTGACAATGCCACACGAGACTCTTGTGACTTTGTTGTTCCCATTGAACCTCATTCATGGGATCTCCAATCATAGAGGTTGGATATCCATCACATAGTCTCACTAATAGGCAGCAGTCGCATTCCTCTCGATGTCTCACTCACTAGATCTCTTGCAAGCGACTTGGTCAGTGAATTGGTCAGATTCCTTTTTGACTTCACAAAGTTATTTTTAATCCACGCCCCTCAGTGGGCAACAATACAATATCAATACGCCCCTCAACGGGCCAATCAAGATACAATATGAATTTTATTTTTAGTACAAGATATTGCCACTTGGCAATCACAATGGAGAGTCACATCCCCACAATGGAATATCCATAAATAAATGTCTTAGCCATTCAGGTTCATACGCAACCTTCTTCAAGGGCATTAACTCATTGATGAGAATCAACAAGCACTATTAAAGGATCCATTGCATATTCCAGTTGGGCCAATTACTAGATCATGATCCAAGAAAGTCAAAGAAGCACTTAATGGGCTGATTCAAGAGATTTGGGCTGAATCTAAAATGGGGCATTCCAAGCTTGGCCCAACAGGAGATGAAAGCATAATAAGTTTAATCCAAGCTATTGATAGTGACATGGGTATGTCCAACATAACAAGGGCCTGCCCAATAATAATCACCTAGTCTCTTGTCAACTAATTAAGGTGCAAGGTCCAAGCCCAAAGTGAAAGAAGATTCGGATGCAACAGCCTACTGAATTTAGGCTCATCATAACAGGCCCAAACGACATCCTTTTTAAGACTTTCTTAAGTCCAAATTGAAGATCAAATCGTTATTTTTCCAACCAAACAAGTTTCAGCCCATTTGGAGATGTGTGCAAGAAGATATGGCCATTTGAATTCTGGTCATTGGGTGCTCCTGAAAATCCGAAATTGTGTTCCTCTTTTTACTTTTGGCCAATTCCTTGATTCCTTGCATGTTTTAGGGATTGTTTCCTTTCATGTTTTATGGATTGTCTCCTTACATGTTTTATGCTGTTTTCTTGCTTGTCCTAAGCTTAGAGGGTTGTTCTAAGCTCTATAAATACTTGTGTGTTGTAAGTTTAAAGGATAATAGAATTCAGAAAATACTTGAGGTTTGCTTCCTCTATTGGTTCTTCAAAGAACTTTTGAACTTATCAAGGGTTCTTCCTTGTGGCGTTCAGCTCCGACTTATCAATCAATCCTTCCACAATTGATTGTGGCGTCTTCATTATACCAAGGTTCTTGCTTCCATACAAGCAACGGGTCGCGGTGTCACATAAAATCTGTTTTCTAGACGATTTCTGGGTAAGTATTCCAATATTGTTTGTCGGGTCTCAAAGC